>CM042425.1:40146491-40746491 GCA_023631565.1 Gymnocephalus cernua | reverse complement strand
AAGCTCAAAAGAAAGATATTGAGATATTTCACAGGATGAGTGAAAGCTGTGAGTTGCTGGTGGCACTACAAGAAAAGTCAGGGGATCACCTAAGTCATGGGGACCATGAACGTCTGTATACAATTTCCTGGCAGTCCATCTGATATTTGTCGAGTTATTTCATTCTGGATCAAAATTGTCGACTGACAAACCGACATTGCCATTCCTGGAGCCAAGCTGCTAGTATGGGTAAAGCTTCTCGAAAAGGTTGTCTGGAGGCTGGAGAAATGTTTTAGGCTCCAAACTTTTGCCGATTACTATCTGCATGCACATCAGCGCTACAATTAGCCAGACTTTCATCCCCTTCAGCCTATTGTTAAGAGTTTACCTTCTGGCAGGAATACAGGCAGAATATAGGTCAAAAGTGTGACCCAGTATGTTGGAGGAACTTGGCTTCTTGGACTCAGAGTCATTGAGCAGCAGAGGAGTGACAGAGGCCACCATGGGCATCAGAGAAAACATGTTGCTGTTCTGGCAGAGGAAAAAGGGAAAGAGGAACTTCGGGTCTTCCCAGCTGCACTGCTAAAGAGGGAAATGAGAGGCAGGCTTGGAAAGATTTATAGTCTTCATAATAAATTTCTCAGGAAGGATTACAGCATTACATTGTAAGTGTGTAAGTGTGGATATAGTAGAGGAGCAAGCAGCACTTAGCCCAGGTGGGGATGGTTCTGTTAATAGCCTGCCCTGCTGTTATTGTTCGGGAGACGCTACGCCAGCAGACTCCTCTTTAGATCAGATACAGCAAGTCTCAAAGGCAGGCGCTGAGATTTTCTTTCTGCCATCCAGCAGCTGTCTGTCATGACCGAGAGCCTCTAAAGTTACAGCCAGCTGCCCTTTGAGATCAATTAATTCTCACTACAGCCGTCTGTACAGCTGGATATGAAGCATTAAATTACACGCAAAAAAATGTCAATTTGTCAATGAAGGCTGTTTAGAGGGATCTCATGGAAATAAACGGATCACAAAAATTACTTCACCAAAAATACTGTGCATCAACCCTCAGATATGTCCTCATCTTGCACATTGACTCCTCTCCTTCCCATGCATAACTCAAAGTTTCCACATATTTCTCATTCCACTTCAGCGTCTATCTGACCTGGATTGTTCGTGGACAGACCCACCAAATTCCACAGCTAACAAGCACCATGGGGCAGAAAAGGAGGGAGGCCTGTTGACTTTTTACTGAGGAACATCTTATCGGACAAAATACCACCAGCATGCAATTATCTACCAAGCTAGGTCATTTAAACACAAAACGCTGTTGATACAGAGTTAATTTTCTGTGATAAAAGAACTTATGTACATTCCCTGCTCCATGGAAATTGTGTGCAACTTTCCAGCAACTCCTAGATGCTAAATATAATTTGTAATAGATGCAGTTAAATAGCTCAGAATCACAATATAAAAACCTTTCTAGATTCTAATTAAGGGACAGACTGATATGGTCCAACAGCACTGTACATGCAGAGAATGGCCTCAGCCTCAGCCTTTTTCTTTTCTTTTGTTGCTCAGGCTTGGGTTGTCAGATCGCATGTACGCTGGCTGTCGTACATTGTGTATGAGGAGGGCATGCTCAGTAAAAGCTGCAGAAGCCAGCGGTGTGACCTGAAGCTGGCCCCTGACCTACACCCAATGGGAGCGAAGCTCAGCAGCAGGACTCCACGGCCGACATGACAGCTCCTGCTGGGAGGGGAAACGGGTGAGGCACAGCTCACCCCTAATCCCCACCAGATCGGGCTTCACCAGGCTGGTACCCTGCCTGCAATGCTGCACTCACATTTCTGCACATCCAATAATGCAGAAGCCCCTGCTAGACCAGAGGAAAGCACCTGTTGAGCCTCATACAGAGATTGGAAGTGTGCGAAATGAGGTCCAACAAGGGAAAAATGTTCATGTGAGCAGGCAGATATTTGCTCACACAAGACCAACATGCAGCGGCAAGTTTCAGGTAGCATGTCACATACACCAGGCTTAAGATGTTGCCTTTGGGGCACAATGCCCAAAGCAAATAGTGCAGATCTCTGAAGAGTTGAAGAAACAAGGGTAAGGCATTCAGGGGCTCCCTGAAAGCAATTATCCTGGCATGCATACACACACACACACACACACACACTCACACTCACGCTCACACATACAAAGACTACGGTCAGTCAGTGTTGAGCGGCTTGACTTCTCTGGCTCTGGTTCTCCAAACACACCCTCTTCCTGTTTTCATACGGAGAAAATGTGAGCAGCAATGTTGAGGTAGAGAGGAGAGACACAGCAGGGTGAAAGAGAGACTGTAGTATCATTACTCACCAGCCAGGACAGAAACCTGTGTGGTGCATTATGTTTGTTTTACTGTAATTAGAGCTCACACGATTATCAGGTAGAAAGAACATTTATTTGCAAGTGTTATTCGAGAGTCATTTTTCAAGCAGAAATGCCAAAAAACATCGTTCCAGCTCCTCCAATCAAAAGATGTATTGCTTTTCTTTGTCATATATGATAGTAAACTGTTGGTTGGACAAAACAAGACCTATGAAGAGGTCACTTATATAATCAGTATAATGGGCAATTTCACGGTTTTCTGACTTTTTAATCAATCAGTCAATTAATCAATCAAGCTTTATTTATATAGGACCTTTCAAAACAACAACAAAATGCAATTCAAAGTGCTGAACAGTGATTGAAAAACATCAAACAAAAAACAGGTATACGAAAGTGGATTTAGAGACTAATGCACACTAAAACAAATCAAATGTGGATAAAATATGAAAATATATATTAAAAAACAGTAAAATGTTTAAAACTAAATTATAAAATAAATAAAACCGTCTAAATCGTTCTAAAAATAATTAATCAACTCATTGTTTAGCTCCTTTTTGCAGCTCTAGTTTTACCTAAGCTGCTGCTAACATGGTACATCCTGGTGCAGAGTGCAACTAACTCCATGCAGACTTTACCATTCTCCTTTAAGATATAAATTAGGTGATACATTCTTATCACAACCATCTGTTGCCAATATACATGAAAAACAACAACAAGGTTTCAATAAAGATAAAATAGATGTGGGTGGTGATGGTTTTTCAGATGACCCAAAAATACCTCAAGGATAAGAGGAAGCAGGGATAGGATTTGTAAACCGCTAGTATGTGAGTTCACATTTATAGGGTGATACCAGTGATGAGCAAAACACATAACATAATTCATGAGTAATGGTCCCAATACACTGAAGTCAAAGGTTGGACGTTCTAAGTTCATAGATTCCCCACATAAAAGCAGAAAAAGAAGAAGAAACCACTGGCTTTTATCCAGAGGCACGAGGCGTGCAGACAGAGAGCATAACATCAAGTAGGAGAATTACGAGGGGATAATTGCGTCAGCATGGCAAGCTCTGCAAGTTGCTGTATGAGAGGGGATACAGAGTATATGTTTTAATGCCTCACAGTGTGGGAGATGAAGGGAGGGACACTTCAAAAGCTATTCACTCGAGACGCTGCGTCTCTGTGTTTCCAGTCTTTAAAGAAAAAAACTCTCCCTCTTTGCCAAAGATTGTTAGCTCCTCTCCTGAAAAACACCGGATTAGTGACAGTGTAGTCTGGCGCTAGGGAAAAACATTGCCAGGAAAAGCCTGACATTCGGTGCGCTTGCCCGTGCAATGAGGCAGGCCTGCTTGGTTCTTCCAGTGAATGGTTTTAAAGATTTACAAAGAATTTGTCCATATTAACAAATAAAATCTAACAGGGGCATGCTAGCATGTTTGCCCACTAGTAATGGAAAATGCTTATTACGCAGGGCAAGATATAGATAAATATAGAAATAAATGCTGCTGGCCAGTTCTCCATTGTATACGTATCACCAGAGACATTTGTTGGCAACTATAGATGGACAGCCATCCTGCAAATGGCACCGTCTCGGGACGGATTGGTGGGGATTGCTGTTTATGTACATACGGCGATACACTGGTAAAAGCAAATTATGTTTAACCATGTATCCAGCTAATTTAAATAGCTAACGTTATGGTATTGTTTGAACAGTTAACTTCATGTTATACAGTATTGTTTGTGGCGTTTTCTTTTGCAGGGTGCAAATGTTCCACCAAAACAAGTTCCTTTCAGAGACCATTTTGCAGAGTCACCATCAGTGCTTAGCGGCTCCCAAGACGATTGTGATTGGTTTAAAGAAATGCAAACAACCCAGAGCGTTTTTTTCCCCTCCTATCCCAGAATGTATGTGAGGTGTAGCCAGACCTTAGTCCAGCGCTGAAACAGCACTGTGGAGATAGGTCTGGCAATGCGAGACTAGCCATGGTGTGAATCAGAAGAGCCATAAAGTCTCTTCCTGGACCTTGAGAAAAGTCACTACTGTTTTCACTACTGTAAACTGAAGCTCCAACAGAGGAGTAATCAGCAGAGTACAGTGTGAGCGGCTGGCCAGACTGCTCCTTTCGTCATAGCGAGTGGATTTCCAGTTCCAATGACTTCCTGAGGGGCCCCTGGGTCTGGATGGCATACAACCAGTCACTATTACACTTTCAGCTGAAAGCACACAAACCAGACACATAGGGACACATCTCATATGATGCAATTCATGTGTAGACATAATTTACATACAGCTCTCCCAAGACATCCTTACAGAATGTAACAGTTTGATTCAGGGGATTTAGGAACAGTTTTATAACCTGGATCATTTTACATTCATGAATGCTACATGAATGAGTTTGGAAGCAGGAAGCAGGGCTGAGAGAAAGAGCCTTGTTACATATTTATTTTTCTCCCCCACTCAACTATCTGCAACCTGTGACATTTTCACCTCCACTTCGAGGTGAGGAGGGCCTTCTGGTCTGACCATCGCAGCCTCTCCCATGACATCAGAGTGATACTCTGAAGCAGGCAGGACAGGGGAGGAGAGGCGTGGAGCCCAAGCTGGACCACATCCACCTCACCAGGGTCTGGGCCTCATTACACAGCACTAACACATGTGTGCTGCAGCCGCTGCTGGATCCATCCAACCAACAATGGATTATTCATACTTGAATGAGCTACTGTATTTTACACATTCTGGCCCGTGTATGACTGTGGAACAAGTGGTAACTGATGAGATTTTGCTAGACAGGTCAGAGTTCATGTTGATGTAACTCTAAGGAGGATTTATAATAGTTAAAGGACACTTAACTATGGCCAATTTAGTAAATCCCTTCAAGTATCAGATAACATACAGCTAAATGTTATTGCTTTTTTTTCTCCCTGCAGTTAATCTTTTGCAAGAAGGAACTCAAGTTATGACCACAGTTTTTACAAATTTTAGTAGAAATAGTTTTTCTAGGATGGTGAAAGCATGACTCGACCTACTCTGTCTCTAATAGTGCTTTCCATTTGTCCTCGGAAGTCGGAATTTCAGAGTTCTAAGTTGGAAACACGACCCCTAAAGTCGGATTTACGAGTTGGGAAGTCAGAGCACTTCACAGTACCCTGATCAAGCGGACCTCGAAATCCAACGAGGCACATCTGTCTTAATTGTGAATCATTAAATCATGTCGTACACATAGTACTGTCCAACTTCTATCTGTGGACATGTTGCTACGCCGGTTGTATGCATAAAAACAGCCTAATGCGTTGTTATCAACTGGTATTACTAACAATGGCTAACCAAACCCCAGAGTGAAATCCAACTTGTTTTAACGGAACGCGGTCAACTCTGGTGTGTCGTCATTCCCAGCTCCGGCTTCCGAGTTCCAAGGTAAATGGAACGCACTATGAATGGCTATTAGGCCTACTCGTTGCCTTTGTTGGTTGGACTGGGTAGGTTTGAGGAGTGGGATTGGTTAGGATTAGGGTAAGAATACCAGGGTAAACTAATCAGAGGCAGAATAGGGCCATTCTAGAAAAAAATCACCTTCGTCTGTAACTTCTCTCATCTCAGCCACAAATTCCGTCAGTATATAATTAAAAAGCCTGCTCTTATACCTCTGTCTGTTTCTTAAAAAAATGACTAAGCATTTTGAGTGGTATATCTGCCACTATTTTATTGTAAACTGAAATATGTGCCGTGGACGGAAAGCCTAGCAAAGGCGTACTAGTAATCAAGGGGTATGGGGCTTACAGATAACAGCTTACTTTTAGTATTGTTCTCTGTTCAATCAGTTCTATCACATCTAATCCTCTAATCTTCATCTAATCTCAAAGGTCCTTTACTATGAGACTTCTTTCTTCCAGTATAGCTTTTGCTGGGTGGAAAACTCCCTCTAAAATATACTTATTTACAGCAGGTCAGAGCTAGATATGGGCCTGTAAGATGTCACCTGTTGTTCACACAGCCAAACATTAATACCAGGCCTGTTGGCCTCCCCCTACTCTTCCTGTGCCTATGTCTTTGATCAATAATTATGTGGCCACCCGACAGCCATCATCAATATGTGCACCAGAGAGGGGCCCATTGTCATCTAATTACAGGCCTACTACTCTCTGTGACTGAGCCAGTGCCTGGGTGAGTGTGATTAAAAGTCAGCTGGGGCATGCTTTGGATCCTAGCGGCTCTTTCAACTGGAACCAACAGCTTGGAAACACAGCACTGCCAAACAAAGCTTCCTTCAGCACGCTCCGGTCGGGGCTGAAATTTTAAGAATATTGGTGGTGACGTTTCTCTGTGATGGGGGTTCACACAAGTTAGAAGTAACGTGATTCTGCATCTAATTTGTGATGGAATTGAGAGCACCTGTGACATCTGGAGAATCACACATGAGTTCATCTTCAGAGCGAGAGGAGCGGAACATCAGGACAATGGGTAATAGCATCAGGAGAGGGACAACAACCATCTGAGTCAATGAGGCCATGTGTCATGAGCCAAGACCATTGTTTGTCTTGACTGGGGTGAAGGATAGCATACACAATAGGATCTTGAGAGCTTACATATGTATGCGTGCATGTGTATATGCTCGCATGCCCATCTGTATGTACAGTATGTACTTTAAATGGATTGCAACCCCTCCCTTCCTGTGATAGCAAAGATCAGTAAAGTTTCATTTGATTTGCAACCCTACAGCAAATCAGTTCAAGATGGCGACCGAGGATTTAGCCTGCATCTAGTCCACAATACAGTAAACCCATAGTAGAGGACTTTTCCTGAGGGAATGCTCACAGGAAACACCTTCTGCTTTATTATCTTTCCTGCTGTTGTTGTTGCTCTCTTCTCCTTTCTAATCTCCATGGTCGGCGCCGCTTGCACGCCATCCCGGCATAACTCCTCTTTCTCAGGGCCCCACTCCCTCATGCATCCTTCTTCCAGGGCCAATCTCCTCATATAACCTTCATTCAAAAGCATAGATCAGATAGCAGAAAAGCATCACATTTGACCATACCTCAGCTGCTAGTTAATAAAAGCAATGCTCTGTATCTACTTGTTAGGGCTCCTTATAATTGCGGGTTAAATTCAAAGAGCAAACTCAATAAACCATCTCTGACTCCCTCATCTGTTCATGTGTTTCTCAGTGATTAAGAATTTGTACTTTCTTCTTATCTGCAGCAATCATGTTCTTACATCTATCATGATCTGAGGCCCAGAGCAGATGTAAGTCTGGGGTTGACTTTAGGTGACGATTGCACACACATGCAATCATGGCCGCACCAAGATTTATGATATGGCATAATGAGTTGACATTAATGCATGAACAAAACCTTAGCTGAAGTCCAAACTCCAGATGTGCTCTTATGTGGCTTCATTGACTCACATCTTCAGATATCCAACATACTGTGTTCTGTGAAGAGGCAAAAGTCACTGATGAAGAGGAAGAAGTCAAAAGTCACTGATGTGGCACATTAGAATTAAATTAAAACAATAGTGATCTATGCCTTCCAGGGAGGAATTACTTATTAAAGGGGAATCAAATATTGTAACAAATTTCCACAAATTAGATAAGTAGTCGATATTAGCATGCCAATATTAACAAGAAAATGCATTTCCTGCAGCAAATGTGTGTGAATGCTGAAAAGCTAAATTGCTAAAGCTATACTGGATTGCTAGCTTGTAGTGCGTAAGAAGAAGGTGAAGTAGTGAGAATAGTTGAAAAAGTGTGAATGGTTTTAATTTTATTAATGAAATAATAATAATTATACTTACAAATACACAAACACACACAGAAATACACAAAATATACTATATATAATGAATCCAAAATAATCTTAATGTTAATGTTCATATGTTCATATTATTGTGTAATAAAAAGTCATAGTACTGTATAACATGATGAAAGTAGTCGTAGTAGTAGTATAGTATGTCAAAAAATATATAATACAACCCCAAATCAGAAAAAGTTGGGACAGTATGAAAAACACAAATAAAAAAGAAAGTAGTGATTTCTAAATGTACTTTGACTTGTATTTCATTGCAGACAATGTGAACACAAAATATTTCATGTTTTGTCTGGTCAACTTAATTTCATTTGTAAATATACATCCTTTCCTGTCATTCAGACCTGCAATACATTCCAAAAAAGGTTGGGACAGGAGCAATTTAGGGCTAGTAATCAGGTAAATTGGTTAAATAATGATGCGATTTGAAACAGGTGATGTCAACAGGTGAATGTAATTATGATTTGGTACAAAAGCAGCATCCAAGAAAGGTCTAGTCCTTTAGGAGCAAAGATGGGCCGAGGATTGCCAGTTTCACAACAAATACGTGAGAAAATTATTGAAATGTTTAAAAACAATGTTCCTCAAAGAAAGATAGGAAGACATTTGCTTATTTCACCTTCAACAGTGCATAACATAATTAAAAGATTCAAGGAATGTGGAGGAATTTCAGTGCGTAAAGGACAAGGGCGCAAGCCTAAGCTGAACAACCGTGATCTCCGATCCCTCAGGCGGCACTGCATCAAGAATCGTCATTCATCTATAAGCGATATCACCACATGGGCTCAGGACTACTTTGGCAAACCTTTGTCAAGTACCACAATACGTAGTTACAGCCACAAATGCCAGTTAAAACTGTACTGTGCCAAAAGGAAGCCCTATGTTAACAGTGTCCAGAAGCGCCGTCAACTTCTCTGGGCTCGGAGTTATCTGGGATGGACCATGACACAGTGGAAACGTGTACTGTGGTCAGATGAATCAGTATTTCAGGTATTTTTTGGGAGAAATGGACGCCGTGTGCTCCGGACCAAAGAAGAAAAGGATCATCCAGACTGTTACCAGCAACAAGTCCAAAAGCCAGGGTCTGTCATGGTATGGGGTTGTGTCAGTGCCCTTGGCAAAAGTAACTTGCACTTCTGTGATGGCACCATTAATGCTGAAAAGTACATAGAGATTTTGGAGCACAATATGCTGCCTTCAAGAAGACATCTTTTCCAGGGACGTCCATGCATATTTCAACAAGATAATGCAAAACCACATTCTGCACACATTACAAAGTCCTGGCTGCGGAGGAAAAGGATACGGGTACTTGACTGGCCTGCCTGCAGTCCCGACCTGTCTCCAATAGAGAATGTGTGGCGCTTTTTGAAGCGCAAAATGCGACAACAAAGACCCCGTACTGTTGCCCACCTTAAGACTTGTTTGCGGCAAGAATGGGACAAAATTACACCTGAAACACTTCATCACTTGGTGTCTTCAGTCCCTAAACGTCTTTTAAGTGTTGTGAAAAGGAATGGCAACATTACAAAGTGGTAAATGCTTTACTGTTCCAACTTTTTTTGGAATGTATTGCAAGAACCAAAATAGGAATTTTGTTTTTTTGAAAAAAGAACAATAAAAATCATGAGGAACACATTAAATGATGTGCTGTTGTATTGTCTGCAATGAAATACAAGTCAAAGTACATTTAGAAATCACTACTTTCTTTTTTTATTTGTGTTTTCCATACTGTCCCAACTTTTTCTGATTTGGGGTTGTAGATAAAAATAGTACTGTATAGTTGAATAAAGTGATAAGTTATATTACATTATGTATGAAAAAGTTATAGTAAAGAATGACAAAAAAAGTCATAGTATAGTATGTCGAAAAAAAGTCCTACTGTACTATAGTATGTCCAAGGGTCAGAGTATAGCTAGTCTCGCTTTGCCAGACGTTCCTCCACCACGGTGCTGTGGAGGAAGGTCTGGCTAGTCCGCACAGCATTCCGGGATGGGAGAAAAACGTGCTCTGGTTTATTGGCATTTCTTTAAACCAATCACAATCATCTTGGGCGGTGCTAAGCACTGGAAAAAACGGCGCTGCTGCAAAATAGTCTTGGGAAGGAACTTGTTTTGGTGGAACATGTGTACATTTGAAAGTAGTTTTAGTTGTGTAACAGAAAACTCAGATTGGACAGATAGTCTAGCTAGCTGTCTGGATTTACCCTGCAGAGATCTGAGGAGCAGTTAACCAGAGTCCTCAGAAATCCACCAGAGTTTAAAATGCCAACACAAAGGAAGCCCAAGGCAACGGATATCCGGCCTAAATGAGTCAAATCTGGCGGAATATCTGTCAGCAACGGCGCAATCCTGGAAGTGAAACGTAGAGGATATAGACTAGAGCGGTGGTACTCAAACTTTTTGACATCAAGGACCCCTAAACTGACACAAATTAGGCCACAGACCCCCATCCGATGAGACTTTGTCCCAGGGTCTCCTACCTGATAGATTTTTTGCTTTTAGATGTTTTATTACAGAAAGTGAATGAAACCCATGAGCAAAATAGTCATACAATCTGTCATTGTGTTACTTATGGATGCAATTTTAGTGAAAATGAATTATTCCCCTTTTTATTGGGGACCCCCTGGAATCCCTTCAAGGGTCCCCGGACCGCACTTTGAGAACCACTGGACTAGAGTATAGCATGTCGAAAAAAGTGATAAAAAAGTCATAGTATAGTATGTCGAAAAAAGTCATACTGTTGTATAGCATGTCCAAAAGTCAGAGTATAGCATGTTGAAAATAGACATAGTATAGTATGTCGAAAAAAGTGATGAAAAGTCATAGTATATTATAGTATGGTGAATAACATGATAAATAAGTCATAGTACCATAAGTATAAAAAGTCATAGTAAAGTATGATGAAAAAGAATTGATAAAAAAGTGATAGCATGTCAAAAATAGTCATAGAATGTCGAACAATGTGATAAAAAGTCATAGTATAGCATGTCCAAAAGTGTGATAAAAAGTCATAGTATAGTTTGTAGAAAAAAAGTGATTAAAAAAAGTCATAGCATAGTATTTCGAAAAAAAATCATAGTATTGTATGCCGGAAAAGTGATATAAAAGTCATAGTATAGTATGGCGGAAAAAGTCATAGTATAGTATGTCGGAAAGTCATAGTATATAATGGTGAAAAAGTTATTAAAAAGTAATAGTATAGTATGTCAAAAAAAGTCATAAAGTCATAGTATAGTAAGTCGAAAAATATGTCATAAAAAAGTCATAGTATGTCGAAATAAGTACTAAAAAAGTCATAGTATATTAATCATAGTATGGTATAGTATGGTGAAAAAAGGTATTCAAAAGTAATAGTCAATGTCAATAAAAGTCGTAATAAAAAGAATTCTTTACATTTATGCAGCACTTTATCATAGGCACTCAAAGCGTTTCCAAGGGGATAGTCTCTACCACCACCAATGTGTAGCACCCACCTGGGTGATGCACGGCAGCCTTACGATGCCGGACGCTCACCAAACATCAGCTCGGTAGAGATGGAGGGGCAATGCTTTAAGTGGTTGGGGAAACTGGAGCACCCAGAGAATACCAATGCAAACATGAGGACTACATGCAAACTCCACGCAGAAGGGCCTGGGACCACCCGGGTTCAAACCCAGAACCTTCTTGCTGTGAGGTCACAGTGCTAAACATTGAGCCACCGAGTATAGTATGTTGAAAAAAAGTGATAAAATAGTCATAGTATGGTAAGTTGAAAAAAGTGATACAAAAAAAGTCATAGAATGGTATGTAGAAAAAAGGGATACAAACATCATAGTATAATATGTCAAAAAAAAGTGATACAAAGTCATAGTATAGTATGTCAAAAATATGAAATATATAATATATGATATGGGTGACTGCTTAATATGATGTGTTACAAATTTACAATGTATAAATTCACCAACATAAGAGACAGAAAAGTTAAACAAAAGTGAGAGTGAACTGAAAGTAGGTGCATTTACTCTTGTTGTTCAGCCTCATCCTTCTCTGAACCACCATCTCAACTGACGCTTTCTGTGCCAGATAAAGAAACCTGTGTTGCCTATAGAAAGCACCTGTAAGACTTGTGCATATATTTAGGATTAGGAGTCTACAGAGTGTGGAATTGTCCTGCAGCTGAACCCTCTGCTAATGCAAGCAGGCATAACAGAATCAATCAACAATTAATCCTTGTGGGTCGTAATGCAGTGTAAACCAATAATATTTAGCAACCAGATCCAGCCCCTGGTTAAAACTGAAACTTGCTGCCAGCGGTCCATAACAGCAGTCTTAACAAGTCCCACCGCTGTGCCTTGATCCTCCTCAATCATACCCCAGCCTGGAGGTGAAGGGGCTTTGTCCATGCAGCTCTGAAGACACAACACCCTCTGTGCTGATACATGAGCTGCTGTTTCATCCTCGCAGCTCATTGTAAATAACATTAAAGCCAAACTCGAGCTCTTTCCATGGGAAAAAAAACCTGCTCTGTGTTCCTCAGTGTGTATATCTAGCCTGCTCAACTGCTGTACGCCTGTCTTCCTCACAGTACTGGACTCCAGGGCCATCCTTTTAGAGAGGCCCCATCTACATGGTTGAACATCAAAATTATTGGTTAAGTTTATGGTTCCTGCCTGGTAACGCTCAGGTTTCTACTCATCTGGTCTATATAACACACAAGCTGTGAGGGGGTGTCCTCGGCTCCAACTTGGGAATCTGTACTGTCTTAGGAGAAACCAAAGAGTAGCTCTAAAACTCCACAACACATCTTTACATATAGCATCAGTCCCTGACTCTGCATTCTTTTTAATCATCAAATCCACCAACAGGAGCATTCAGAGCGTAATAAATGTAGATTATTGTTCATTTATTACTGTTCTGATTAAGTGGCAAAAATACAATTTATTACCAACTTCAGGAGTACTGACCTGAGGTCAGACTGGGTGCTTTTTAGGAAAAGAGGGTTGGTGGAGAAAGAAGAGCATTTCACTAAACAGAGCATTACACCATCATCATTATCATGTCCAGAAATGTATGTTGACCATTAATCTACACTTGCTGTTCCTATGGGCTACACGGACAGCTCGATCTGATCATGATTTCTATTTTTTGATGAGCTCAAGGGGGGCACTTGAGCTCATCTGATAGGACTGCAAGGGTATGTCAATAAAGTTTGGAACCCACTGATGTTTCAGCAAAGAGTTTTAATGAGGCTGCTACTACAGAAGATTACACACACATACACAGTCGTAAGCAGCAGGCTTGTCAGCAGCACTGCAGTGTCCTGGCACAGTGAAATAGTTCATCTGGCTGACAGCATCACCGGCGGGAGCAGTTCTCAACAGCCAGCCAGACATTTTTCTGCTAGGAGAGTTGATTAACTATGTGAATGGTGTGTTGAAATGGTTGCTTTTATTTGGATTTTGATTGGAAGGCACAGGTGCTATGCTGGTCGATGGATATGCACAAATAAAATGTGTTCAGGTATCAGGTTTGATTTCCCACTGGGGCCTTCAATCCTAAAATATATGTATTTGCAGTACAGTTGGGTGCTTTGGGTGAGAGCATTTAAACCATCAAACAACGGGGTGTTTGTGTAAATCCTTGAGTGTCGAGAGAGACCCATCAGTCCAGCTGAGCGATGACAGTTGGAGTCATCAAAGAGACTTTACTGCCACTGCATCTCACAAAAACCCAAAACAATGGCAGGAAGGGGCTGGGAGTCTTCAGTAGATGAGCCACACACAAACATCTTCAAGCAGGATTCATTAGACTGGCGCTGAGGTTTGGGCGGGGGGGGTCCCATCCATTTCCTGTTTTTACTAACATTGACGAGGGCCTGCCAACACCGCTAGTGACTCAAATATTGTGAGCCGCTACTTACACAATCATTCAATACTCTATTATGCCCAGAATGGAAGTGGTGCAGACCATGCATCCTTGGGTCCACACGTGTGTATTGGCAACAACATCATCTCATCATTAGTGGTGACCAGAAATGAAGCCAGTGACTGTGTGTCTCCAACTATGAACACAATGGTTTGTTAAGAGCCTTGTAACACAGAGGACATCCTCCCCATATGGCTGAGGGAGCCTGGCTCCAATACTAATCTGCTCCCACTGTTTATAAAATAAACAGGCCCCCGAACGCTAACCTACAGGCTGCCCAGTTTCCCCCCTCCACATTGCATCTGGCTGACCTTTGACCTGAACTGTGTGAACTGGTCTTCCTGTCCAGTGTAACATACATGTGGCATCATGGTAAAACCTGCACTGTAGGCATTTTTCATGGAGCGGAAGAGGGGATTACCAACATGTCCTGATGGAGGTGGCACATGTGGCAGCCACCATCCCACACATGAACATATAGAGGGTTAAAGCCCAGACTTTTAATTATGAATCCAAAAAGGACCCCAGGCTTAGCAGATAATTAAAGAAAAGGTTTAACACCTAGTCGCCATGCTATAAAAGTGCAAATGAGTATGGATTTAGATAAGGCTCCATTTAGTGGTGTGAAGTTACTTCTAATTACAAAATCTGTGCCACTAAAAGGCAACAGCATTACCCTTTCAAAACAAGGCTGTTTTCACACAGACATCCCCACCAGACTCCCCCACACACACCCCCGCCTCTTCTCTCTGGGAGCCCCGAGCCTGGTAGGCCCACTGATGGAGGAATGAGACGAGATAAGCCCATGGTTGGCCTCCGTCAACACATGAGGCTTGCCAAAGCGAGTAGAGTTACAGACAGGCACTCCTCTGGGGCTCAGTGGGAGTGGGAGTGGGCTAGGACGGGGCTGCTCAGACATGGGAGGCTGCTAATCTGCCCCCAGCCAGCCAGCCAGCTAGCCAGCCTGCTGATGCCCACCATCTGTGTCTGTAACTCATCACCCACCGGCCAGGAGCCTCCGCAGGCACACACACAAGTAAACAAACACCCAGAGAGAGCCATTTAACAGCTAATTCTCTACCTGGCTCTGTTAATGACTGATTATCAGTGCCACCCAAAAAGCAAAGGACAGGAGCCAGTGGAGAGAGGTAAGGGGGGATAATGAGAAGCCAGCTGTGAATGGAGGCCCAGTAACTTCAGGTTGTTTTATTGTCCTCATTATGGAGGGAATTTGTGAACAATAGCTCAATCAGAACACAGGGATATGAAAAAGTGACTGTGACAAGTTTAATTACCACCAGCAGAGAATGAAGACATGTCATGTCAACAGACTTCACGAGTGAAAAAAAAAAGCGTATTCTTCATTTACTTGACAAGACTTCACAGCAGTAATTGTGACTGCCTCTGGCACTACTGAGCCAAGGGATGTAGCGGGTTAAGAGGTCACGCCTAAAACTCCTCAAGGTGTATGACAGCCATGCAGGTGTGCAGCACGTACCCCCACAACCATCGTTTGGAGCTAAACTATCCTGTAGGCGTAGCAGCGGGCAGGTGATTAGCATACACAATTACTATGCCTCACTTACCTTTTTACCACTCACCTGCATGTTTTGCTTCATGTGATTTGAACCCCCTAAACCACTAAATGGTTGTATTAACTTCTGCTAAGGGACTGTATGAAAATTGTCAGAAAAGAGGGAGGTGGAGGTATTTTTGCTGAAGGGAGGATGGCATAAGAAGTTGTTTCCCAATGCCCTAGGTAGTGTTTCATTTCATCCTTGCCATGTCTAAGTCTTTTTTGTGCACCATGGATCATGGGTTCTGCCACAAGCAGAGGACAGCAATCATGTCTCTGTATCAGGGCTTTATTTTCAAGTTGCTAATAGGACCAATATGTCAGTTTTGAAACAGTGGATGTGGATCTTTATGGTAAATAGGGATTGCAGATTATCTCTCTACAAGGCATGCAGGCATGCAATCTAGCCAACATTCACTTTCACTTTATTTAGCATTATAGCAGAACTATGGTAAAACTAAATATATCGTTATCCTATAATATAATGCACGTTCAGCACAAGCCAACTTGTTCTACTATTGGGTGAAGCAAAAACTTCACAGTGCTGAAGCCCCTCGGCCTATGCCGCTGTACACAGAACACACTTTTTGTTTGTGCCATCATTTTTGTCAATTGCCAATTCCACTCCTGGTGTGTGGTGGTGATGGTACAAATTATTGTTCCCTTAACGTATTAAACTTAAAATCAGGGTGGAATTCTTTTGTTTGCCTATTTAAGCGGAGGGTCCAAACCAAATAATAACAACCCTGAGGACATAAAGTTCAGCCCTGAATAACTTTGGTATGGTCCCTAATGCAGGGCGTGTGTGTCCACTGGGAGTAGCTGGAATGACATATAAATTATTTAGCTAAATGCACCCATGAGGATTTTTGGTTGTTTTCCTATGTCAAATTTACCAGCTAAGTATTAACCGTTTATATAAGTAGACCATAAATGGAAGCAAAATTATGGATAATGGAAACAGCATAGGTGCCAAAACTACATTTCCAAGAGCCTTGTGTAAATCACACGATGGACCAGCCTAGCCTGCAGGCACTGCTCCAGGCTGAAATAATGTTATAAATGCCTGCTAATGTTTTAACAGTAGTCTTTGTTAAGGGTGGTCAGATGTAGCTGAGAGCCAGAAGATGGAAAATATTTACAAAACTATGTCTGGAAAGAGCGCTGTCATGGCAGGGCCAGAGACAATGACATATGTACTACAATGCTGCTGAAATAAAGGGCAGTTAGAAATGATTAGTTTTAAAGGTCTGATGCGGAAAAGACCACAGTCATCCATAATGCTGCGAGAGGAGAATTGAAGTGAGGGCTTTTCTCTTGGCAGATGACCATAAGAGGTCCACACTGAAAGAACAACACAGGGATGATTCAATTATCCACCCTGGCTCTCGCACAGGGATCGCCCCTCTTCATGCCACAAAGACTAATGTTTATCCTCAGTGCAATAAATTACTTTTTGTTTCCACTGCCACGGAAGGTTCACCTGCACAGACGATCACAATGTCTGCCCTCATATTTGTTACTGTGGCCTTTTAATTTGACCTGAGCCAACCTGTCATGCTCCATCAAACGTGGGAATCGGATACCTTAGGAACACAGGCGCCTTTGCTTTGCGTTATGCCATCCACCCCCTCTGTGCCTTAACACACTGAGCCTGGGAGCAGAGAGAAAGTCACCCGCATCACATGAATCAAGCACTGTGACAGGGGTCCGTTGGGTCTGGGATCACACGGAGGATCACAAGTCTCTCTTTTTACTGCTCCCTCTCCCATCTTGGTTTGCTGGGGACGAGAGAAGCTGGATGGCCCTCTAAAGGCATATATTTCCGTTGATGAAGAGATAAATCAGATCATTTCTGGAGTAACGAAGGGAGCACAGAGAGAGCCTTCTTGATCGTCTCCCTTTGAGATGTAAATGGAACGGTGGCACTGAAAGAGGGCCAGGTGTCCGATGCAAAGAGGCAAAGCGTGACGGTGCATGCCTTCCTCAGGGACCTAGACCATTAACTGTTGCTGTGCCTCGTGGGCAAACATCAACAGATCCCATAATGGTCCATAATAGCCTTGGTGGAATGACACAACTGGTAAGTATGATTAATGCCTATTGACAGGTATTCTCTTTCAAATGAGATATTAATCATATCTACTCACACTTTGCCTACATGCAGTTAGACTGATAATAAAAAATAAATAGTAATTGTAATAATAAAACAATGATTCCCAAATCCCGTGCAACTTGCTGCTTTCTCTTGTAATCCCTACTCTGAATCCCTGATGGCCAGAGGTCAACAGCTGCAGCTCACGCCTTGCCGGACGATTAGAAACAAACGAGTTGGCAGGCTTTCTGAGGTCATCAAGGTAGCAATTTGCAATGAACTCTTTCAAGCCTGAGGCAAAACCTCCAAATATCCCACACCTCAAGGTGGTGAAAAGAGGCATTTGGCAGTTCAAACAGTGAATTAAGAAAAGAATAGCAAGCTGTTATTAGTCTAAACGAGAGGTAAGACCAGAATTGACCTCTTTGGCTGGGGTGTGGGTAGGGGGGTGTGGGGTCAAAGGTCAAATATTTGTGTCATGTATAGATACACTACCGTGGCTTCACTATCTTTTTTCATTTGCAGAATGCCCAGACAGATAGACACCAGGCCATGGACTCCCGTTTGATAAGATTAGTTTACCATGTAGTCCTATCTGAGCTGATAGATTTGACGGTGCAGAATTAATTACACAGCGGAGGAAGAGAAAATGTATCACTGTAGTCTAAATTCCATCATTATACATAAAGTGACAGGGAAATTTAACTAATCATCATGCATTTAGGAAGCTCAAAAATCCCAGACCCTACTTCGGTAACCACTGCCGTCTTCAGTGGTTCTCAAACTTTTTTAAAGATATATTTTCCAGATTTTTGGCAAATATCGTGAATTGCCTTTTACTAAGGGGTTAGATGAGAATTGGGATACCACTCTCATACCTGTACGCTGCATGGAGCGAGCAGCCAGTAAGCTTAGCTTAGCATAACAACTGGATACAGGGGTAAGAGCTAGCCTGACTCTGTCCAAAGGTAACAAAATCCACCTACCAGAATTACATAATTTCACAAAATGTGTGAGATGTTGGGCAAATATTTAAAGGATTTACAGTATCAATGAAATCTAGGATTTCATACTTCCTTCTACTTTACTATTGGAAAGTACATATTTTTTAAGCTTATGTGATTTATTCTTCCAAATAAAATCTAGAAACATTCTATTTAGGTCTGTGGCTGTTAAGTCATTTACAAATAAAGATGAAGATGGATACACAAAGCAAGATGATAGGCCCTCTGCTTCTGAGAGGAGAACGTTACCCAGGATAGACAAATTGCTTTGAAGCCAAATGTCTGTTTGAAAAATGTAGATATTCACATTTAGACATATTCCATCTTAAGGCTTTAGTGCGTAACTTTTTGATATTAATGAACATCCGTTACATTCAAGCCGTTGGCAAATGAGTTGATAACAAGCTAATTAAGACTACCAACTCCACACAACTCTCTCTGGATTTCTCAGTATGACTATGTTCAGAAGATTGTGGCGTCATGCAACTTTAGCACGCAGAAAATCGAGTGAAGATAGTTACCACTTCTGAAGAGTCCATGTTTTTTCAATCCTCCGTGTCCTCCTTGGCTACTAGCAACTGAATGGAGGAGGGTTGGCCATGGTGCATGATCACAGAAGGCTTGTATCATGTGGATGCGCCTAAAGTTTTGTTGTCATTACTTAGAATTCCTCATGGGGGAGACAGAAACTACACAATATAGCTTTAAACCTGAAGCATCAGAGAATTGAAGCTAAGCTAACTGTCTGCTGGCTGTAGCTTCATATTTATCATACAAACAGAAGAGTCAATTTTTTTATTTAACTCTCAGCAAGACAAGACAAACAATAAGCAAAATAAACAAATAAGTGCAAAATAAGTGCATATTCCAAAATGTCAAACTATTCCTTTATATAATGGGACCCCTTCATGGTGATTTGTTTTTCATGCCCACCCCCCCTCCCCTCTCATGCCCACACCCAAGCGTGTTGTTGTAAGAATTGAGTATTGGTTAAAGCTATAGTGCGTAGTTTCGGTCTCCCCCATGAGGAATTCTAAATAATGACTACAATTTCGGCACATCCACATGATACAAGCCTTCCGTGATCGTGCACCACCCCCACCCCGCCTCCATTCAGTTGCTAGTAGCCAAGGAGGACACGGAGGATTAAAAAAAACATGATGGACTCTTCAGAAGAGGTTATTATCTTCACTTGAGTTTCTGCACGCGAATGTCACCGGACGCCACAATCTTCTGAACAGCCATACTGAGAAATACAGGGTTAGATTCCAACCTGACGGTTTTCCTGCATGTCTTCCCCCCTCTCTCTCCCCTTTCATGTCTCAGCTTTCCTATACAATAAAGGCAGAAATGCACAAATAAAAAATAAATAAAAAACCACGCTGCAATGGTTTAAAATCTGACTGCATTGCATGTTCAGAAAAAAAAAAATTGTAATTGTCTACAACTGTTGATTTAATTTTTATGAGGTGAAACATGAAAAATCTACAGTAAAAAATGTAATTGATCACATCTCTTTGAGAGGCCCCAGGATGCCACAGTACCATCCATTTCAAAGTGATGACTCTGGAGCTCCATCTGGTGGTGGAAACAAGACCTTTACCCAACTTATGGTAATCAATAAAACATGCAACAAAACAGACTTTAAACACAAATTTATTTGTAAAATTGAAACTCATGATGCATACTGCCCCTTGGTTGTTAAACATCTCTTTTACAACACTAATGTGAATGGTAAAATAATACCAGTCCGTCTTAGAGTATAAAAAAAACATTTTCACTTGCAAAGGTTATCCAATTTCAGATTTTTCTAGTGTTACAAATGTTGATTTAAGGTATACTGTCCGACACTTCGAATGATTTAGAGATGTCTCCTCTGCAGTTTCTGTAACTGCTCAATAAAATATAGCATATCACATTGAAAATAGATTTCAATACAAAACAAATTGTTATTTTACATGTTGTATCTACACAATGAGCATTAAATTAAAATATAACATCAGCGAAATGTGGTGTGTAATATAAGCAACTAAAAGACTATTGCATACAGGCAAATGGCTGCTTAAAAATGTGTTATTCTTTTAAACATCATTGCTTTTTATAACCGACCCAACAAATGCATCTTTTAGCACTTTAGACTTTTGTTTTATATTAATAATATACACAAACACATCTTACACGTGTGCTTATGCTTGTCAAAACTCCCTTTACCTTTTATCATTGTGATGCAAGTTAGAAAATAAGACTTGGACCGTAACAAAAAAAGATTGTCCAATATGTTTGGAAGAAAAAAGCCTTGAATCCACTGCACTCCAATGTCTACATATCTCCCAAAGAAACGAGCCAGAGAAATGCAAAAAATATCCCAAAGAAATGAAATCACTTAATCCCTCTTGACTGTACTAACAGAATACACCTGGTCACAGGTAGCGGTCATCTCAAAACAACAGTCTTGATCTGCTTTGGAAATTCTAGCAAAAAATATTTTTAAACAAGATCTTCTTTGCTCCAGTTGGATATCTGAGCAAAGCCAAGCGGTCAGCACCGTTAGGTGATTTGCACTCCCTCGCTGTCCAAGATGTCACAGCAAATGCATGCACAAATACATACAGATTTGCAATTGGCAAGAGACAGCTTTTAGACTGATACGCTTTTAACAAGGCAGGAATGTGTCATGCAGTTAGGAATGTCCAGTGTTCTCCCCTCTGCTGCCAGAGCAACGTGAATTACTCTAAAGTGGCTGGATGTGCCTGGCACAGTGAATATTGGGAGTTAAAACATCAATTCTACGGACTCAGAAAAAAAACAAAAAATAAAAACAAGGAGCTTTTGTGCACTAGCAAGGCATGCATGACCAACACATTTCATGTTCAAACTGGTCTTTCAATAAATAGCGCTTGTAGGAACAAGACTTGCATGAACACAGTGTGGTGTGACTCAAATCTCCTGGATTCAGTTTTCAATTACAATGTAAGAATATAAAACATGATATGCACAGGTGTCCTTACTGGAAAAACAAAAAATGTCAACTCAGATTAATACCTCCCAAAGTTAAGGAATCCTTAAAGGAATCATATCCCTGCTGCGATCTGCTTTACTAACAGGGAGTGTAACAACATAAACCTCTGCCAGGGTGCCCTCTAGTGAACAAAAGCCCTCATGAAATAGAATGGCTTCAAGTAGAAAAGCCTGCAGTTTGGACTTTACATCCACTGCTGCACAGTGTTACCCATGAACTCAATAGTGTTAAATCTGAATGGAAATGTATAGAAAAACTGCATAAGCTATGGCACCTCATTGTTCTCTTAGTCCCATTTAAACCTTGAAGCCACACTGCTCTGAAGAAATGGCTTTGCTCCCAATGACTCAGTAACATGTCTCCCTTGCAAACAGAATACTAAGACTTATGTTCTGAATAAGAGCATCAAGCATCAAAAGGAGGTAACATCAGCTTCACTTGGAGAAATGGCATAAGCATCAAAGTAGGTGTACACTTAGCAATGGTGCTCTAGTGTATACCAATAATATAGGCAAAATGGTGTTAAAATGAATCAAATGAACACTAATCAGTTGAACAATGGAAAAATAGACCATGGCAAGGCTGGCTGGTCGTTGGCCTAAGGGTGCTGGTGCTACACACACGCACACACCTACAGGTATGTATCCTGATCTGTGCTGCTAAGGCTTTGTGTGGATCGCTGCAGAGGAGATTCTTTGGCAGGGGGAAGGTGTGTAAGAGGCGCTTGCTGCTGGTGAGGTGGGTCTGTTTCAGTCTGTGGCATCTCGCTGCTGACTGCAGGTGGAGCTGGTGGATCCGAGTGTGGAGGAGGTGGGGGGTCGCTGGGAAGAGAGTAAGGATTAGGGATCTCCAAAATGGGCTGGGACTTCTTTATGCTCTTCTTCTTCTTGCTTTTCCTCTCCTCCTTCCCCTTCTTCAGCTGCGGGGTGGGCTGAGGCACCTCAAGTACAATGGTGGGGTTCTGCTGGAGGTCCTGGCGTCTTGGCGGCTCGGCCAGCATGATGATGCGAGCGCCGTGCATCCTCGGGGGGGATTTGAAATTCAGCTCTCCGCGGTTCTTCTTCCAGCGCTTCAGCTGGGTGTGATTCTCCCTTTCCACGTCTCGCGCCGTCACTGGCACCTCCAGAATCTGCGACAGGAAGAGACACGTCATTAGGTCACAGCTGGAGCCATGTTCATTTTTAACATCTAGATCATTTTCAAAAGGAAAAAAAGACCCTCACGCTGGAAAATACAGTAACACAGTATGTTCCTTCCACATTTGGCCATTGTGTTAAAAATGTGAACTTTGTCAGTAAATGCCAAAGGGCCTTAGGGCTGGTTTGGATGCATGGTCACCCACACTCAAGCCAACCCTTCATATAAGAGGCGGTATTGTTAGCCTGGACAGAGACTCACACAAAGCTTGACACAGGAACCAGACACTGACCAGCCAGCACTCTGCTTAAGTTGTCTCTGTATCACTTCAAATCACGCTCTCAAGAGCCTCTGCCATTTCCTCGGCTGCATTTCTGAACAATCACTGTTCATGAGCGACACCACACTCCACTACATCTTTAAAGGATTATTCCAATGAAATATGACTTCTTTTCAATAACAAAGACTTAATTTCTTAAGCAAACTGCAGTAGAAATTTGAGTTTATGCATGGCAAAATATTATCCCAAAAAAGTGACAAAAAAGTTAAAAAAGCATCGAAAGCTATCGAAAAAAGACCAACAAGTTCCTGGTGGACGGGAAGACAACAAAAAGGTCAATCCTGCAAGGGAAATTACAATTTTTCACTCTGTGAATGTTTGCCAGCAAGTGCCATTGTGGTTAAAGACTTGTCTCCCTTGTCACTACACCACGTTGCTGCTCCTGTGTGGTTACCTCTCGGACGAGGAAGCCCTCCTGCATGTATCGAGGCTCTATGGCCCTGAGAAGCTCCATGGTTTCATACTGTCCCTGGCAGGCCTTCAGCTTCTCCCGGGTCCCCAGCATGCACTTCAGCAGCACCAAACCCACACGCAAGATTATCTTCACTCCTGTGAGAGGGAGAAGAGCCAGGTGATTGAGTACCAGTGCGAAGAAGTTCTACAATCTGCAACACCTGGTACCACTGCAACTACGCCGCAATAAGCCATTGTTACCGTCACAGAGAAACATGTCCCAGACACGCAGCACAGAGGCCCAGGGCAGCGTCCTGGAGAAGGCACACATAAACCATTCAGTCATGTAGAGGATGGGGTCGATCTTGTGTTTCTCCAGATGGCGGTAGGCTAGTGGGGAGACGCGTCGCAGCAGAGCGAACAGGATCTCTCCATCTAGCTGTATAGCTTCCTAAAAGAGACACAGGTAGGAATGCATTAACAGAGAAAACAAAAGCCATTGTACTCTGTATTGTCAGGGCTGAAACCTGATATGCATGTTGATGTTCATCCATTAGAAATAAACCAGTCTAAATGCATCACGTTGCTGTGCTGATCCAAGGAAATGTTTCATTAGTACGTCTTGTTTCCATTTAAAATGGATTACATAATAAGATAACAATAATGTTGAACAGTAACCACCAGGCTAAAGCTCAGCACCATGGGTGATCAGGCTTTCTGCTCTGCCGCTCCGCAGATTTGGAACGCCCTCCCCAACCATCTGAGGGCGCCTCAAACTACTGAGACTTTTAAAAAAGGACTAAAAACATTTATTTTTAGCAGAACTTATGAGTTTTAATTAAACATGCAAGTCGTTGCACTGTCTATTTGTATTTTATATTGATGTTCTTACTATGTTTTTATGATCTTAACTGTAGCACTTTGAGATTTGCTCCAAATGTAAAGTACAATACAAATAAAATCTATTATTATTATTAAATGTTGTAAGCAAGTTATCTAATGACACATTGTGGTCTGACAAAATGCAGCCAAAACCCTGTTAGGTAATCTGGATTATAGTTGTAACCGCAAAACCAGATGAAGTAATATTTCCTCTTGATTCATTTCCAACACCTGGTGATGTCATCATGCATGATTGTGTGTGTGTGTGTGTTTCAGTCTCACCAGGCCAGGACTGTAGTAGCCAGGAAGGTACTTCTCACAAATTTGGACCAGCCCCCAGAAGGCATCCTGTGGAAAAGCATACAGATGATGTCAGGAAAATGAGTGCAACTGTTCATTTACCGCGTCTTTACATGCGAGGCAGGTTAATACTGGACATTTTGACTTTGACTATAGAAGCTCAAATCTAGCCACTTATTCTTATTCTGCCATTATTTGCACTTTGGATGTGTAGCATAACATAAAAAGGTGAAAGACAAAAATAATTAGACTCCATAGACAAGAACTGTAAAGTTACTATTAATAGTAATTAAATCACCAGTACAAACACTACCACTAAGGTGGGTCACATTAGGACACAAAAAAGTCAATCCTCTACACTCTGTTGATGTTCGTCGTATGCCAGTTGGTTGATTTTCATTTGTGACTGCAACTATTCTTTAATTATGCAGTTTGTTTGCATAATTTACAGCATTTCAGAGAACTTTCCCCTTGACATCTGAAATAGCATTTTTTAAGTCCAATAAACTTGCCTCTTTAGAACTCTGTTGGTTTTGTCACGTTACTTCAAAAATTCACATTTCAAAGTGATATTGGCAGAGATCAGTAGACAACATTTACAACCCCAAATCAGAAAAAGTTGGGACAGTAGGGAAAACACAAATAAAAAAAGAAAGTAGTGATTTCTAAATGTACTTTGACTTGTATTTCATTGCAGACAATACAACAGCACATAATTTAATGTGTTCCTCATGATTTTTATTGTTTGTTTTTTTTTTCAAAAAAACAAAATTCCTATTTTGGTTCTTGCAACACATTTTAAAAAAAAAGTTGGAACAGTAAAGCATTTACCACTTTGTAATGTTGTCATTCCTTTTCACAACACTTAAAAGACGTTTAGGGACTGAAGACACCAAGTGATGAAGTGTTTCAGGTGTAATTTTGTCCCATTCTTGCTGCAAACAAGTCTTAAGGTGGGCAACAGTACGGGGTCTTCGTTGTCGCATTTTGCGCTTCAAAATGTGCCACACATTCTCTATTGGAGACAGGTCGGGACTGCAGGCAGGCCAGTCAAGTACCCGTATCCTCTTCCTCCGCAGCCAGGACTTTGTAATGTGTGCAGAATGTGGTTTTGCATTATCTTGTTGAAATATGCATGGACGTCCCTGGAAAAGATGTCTTCTTGAAGGCAGCATATTGTGCTCCAAAATCTCTATGGTCTTTTCAGCATTAATGGTGCCATCACAGAAGTGCAAGTTACCTTTGCCAAGGGCACTGACACAACCTCATACCATGACAGAACCTTTTGAACTTGTTGCTGCTAACAGTCTGGATGATCCTTTTCTTCTTTGGTCCGGAGCACACGGCGTCCATTTCTCCCAAAAAATACCTGAAATACTGATTCATCTGACCACAGTACACGTTTCCACTGTGTGATGGTCCATCCCAGAGGCCTCCGAGCCCAGAGAAGTCGACGGCGCTTCTGGACACTGTTAACATAGGGCTTCCTTTTGGCACAGTACAGTTTTAACTGGCATTTGTGGCTGTAACTACGTATTGTGGTACTTGACAAAGGTTTGCCAAAGTAGTCCTGAGCCCATGTGGTGATATTGCTTATAGATGAATGACGATTCTTGATGCAGTGCCGCCTGAGGGATCGGAGATCACGGTTGTTCAGCTTAGGCTTGCGCCCTTGTCCTTTACGCACTGAAATTCCTCCTCATTCCTTGAATCTTTTAATTATGTTATGCACTGTTGAAGGTGAAATAAACAAATGTCTTCCTATCTTTCTTTGAGGAACATTGTTTTTAAACATTTCTATAATTTTCTCACATATTTGTTGGCAAACTGGCGATCCTCAGCCCATCTTTGCTCCTAAAGGACTAGACCTTTCTTGGATGCTGCTTTTGTACCAAATCATAATTACAATCACCTGTTGACATCACCTGTTTGAAATCACATCATTATTTAACCAATTTACCTGATTACTAGCCCTTAATTGCTCTTGTCCCAACCTTTTTTGGAATGTGTTGCAGGTCTGAATGACAGGAAAGGATGTATATTTACAAATGAAATTAAGTTGACCAGACAAAACATGAAATATTTTGTGTTCACATTGTCTGCAATGAAATACAAGTCAAAGTACATTTACAAATCACTGGCTTTCTTTTTTTATTTGTGTTTTTCATACTGTCCCAACTTTTTCTGATTTGGGGCTCTACAAACCTAAAATAACATTGGAATGCTAAACTGAAATGAGCAGGGTTTGTCAGACTTTGTTTTGAGACATTTGAATGAGTTTAAAATCTACACCATGGATGTATAATAAAACCTGGATACAGCATTTGAGAGTTGCTCAGTGGCACATGAAGCCAAAAAGGTTAAACTTTGCATGGACAATTACCCGTATGACTGGTGCTGCTCCCGCACTGTGTGGCCCATAGAGCAGGCACACTAGAGACCTCCGCAGGCCGAGCCGGCTACTTCTGGTTAAGCGCTCCACTAACTTAAATCAGGATACAATTATTTAATCATGCGTCTCTTCTAGACTTTCCAAATGTTACGGGACCGAATGGATCAAATTCTGACAGTGAAACGAGTGATTTTGCCGGGGTTGTGACGCCCCCAAAAATATATATCTACTGATTTACAGACGTCTCATTCGCCATGCAAGTCTAGTATTTCTAGGCCCCATGACATCACGTGATGGACACGGAAGTTGTAATTCCACCGTTTGGCCACTATGCCAAATTGGGTTCAAAGCCCCACGCACTTCCTAGGGGCCTGATCAAAAAAAGTCACCATGGCTGCATTGTGCAATGTTCTAACTATTATTCAGTCTCTGGAGCAGCTCCAGGACTCCAGATGACATCATCTGTGCAGTCTGTCTCTGTGCTGTTCAGCTTAAAAATAGACTTATCCAATGTCAGAAATTCAATCAGGGCTGTAAAATATGATAATAAAAAAAGCATGTGTGAGATTTACAGGTGGATTTTACTTTTAAAGACCAGAAATATTAACAAGCCTTCAGAACTTGGCCCAGACAACCAATAACTCCGGAGCTAACGCAGTATTACAAAGTCTGCCAACAGATGGTGACACTCACACCGAACATGGCAGTTTATATGGTGTTTGCGGTGGAGGGACGTACCTCAGCAGGCATGTGCATAAGCAACACAGCAGCGATGGGAGCCTGAGCCTGGCAGTATCCCTCCTCTGGTCTGTACAGAGTGTAGGCCTTAAGAACACGGAACAGGTCCTGCTGCCTGTGGAGGGTCAAAACACCAATGCAGACAACAGTTAAACTATCAAGTTGATTGTTAAACAGGACTGTGTCATTAATCCCAGTGCGCAAAGTCACATCATGTCTAGTCTGTGGTACATTTCCATGATAATTGCCAGCCTGATGTCCCTCACCTTCTGCTCTCTGTGTTGCCGTTCTCAAACTCTGTCCGTTTTGGGAAACAACAACAAACTTCAAGCTAGCAAGCTACACAGTGAAAATGGCAACTTTTTAAGAATATTTGGATCATGCAACAAGGCAGGCCTGCTTGGTTCGTCCGAGGAATGATTGTAAAGAGTTATAAAGAATATGTTTACGGCATTTACTATCTAACTGGGGCCTTTTGGGAACGATTGGCGGATTGCTGAGGACAATGTACACATAATGATACACTGGTAAATTGGCAAATTATGTTTAACCATGTATCCAGCCAAAATAAATAGCTCACTTGCGTTACTGTATTGTGTGAACAGTTAACTTGATTTATTACATGGCTTGGTTGAATTCTAATGTAGAATGCGGTCTGTAATTTCTTCATAACAGACCGCTGCTAAGCATAACACACCGTTGCCATGCAAAGCAGAGCGTTGCCATGGACGCAGTTCTGTTGACTCTGGAGGACAGCTATCAATCAATCCGCCGAAAGAAGTCCGGATAATTTATCAGCTGTGGCAAAAAGTGGAGAAACGCCGTCGAGCAACTTCTGTCGTCCAAGTCAAGCAATGACAGCAGATCTGGTGAGCGTCTATCACTACATCTTTATATACGGTCTATGATCGCTACGTCTATATATACGGTCTATGATCGCTACGCAGTAACTTCAGCCGTAGTATAGGAACAACAACGCTAATTAGTTAGCTTACATTGCACGTTTAGGTGTGTCAACATGCAGCGGCTGTGGAAAAAGGAAACGAGATGAATGAGGACAGGGGGCCATTTACCTCGTCTCACTTCACTGTCAACAGAAATGTTCAGTTTAATGTGAATACGAGCAGCCGAAAGCCCGCTAGCTCACTACAACGCGTCAGCTAATGTCGTGTCAATTCCTGCAGTGATTAAAACAGCAGCTGGGTCATTTGTCCACCACGGCAGCACCCCATAACATATACGGCTACTACCACAGCCCGTAAGGTGGTGTTGAGTAGTAGATGAAGGGTTGCATTAGCTTAACAGATACAGAGTTTACGTTGCTATGGACGCAGGATTCCAACCGTAGACGGAACGGACTATTTTCTTTAGCGGAAGAAATACAATCGTATTTAAATCAATAAACTCCTTTTTAAATCAATATTTTGTGTCAAATTATTGATTTATTTGGAAAGTAGCCATGTAATAAGCGGGATAATGTAGAGCGAGGCGGTTGTTATAGCGAATACAACCCCTTCAGGCTGATTCAAGACCCCTCCGCTTCGCGTCGGGGTCCTGATCACCCTGTCGGGGTTGTATTCGCTATAACAACCGCCTCGCTCTACATTATCCCTTACTTAATATTGTATGTGGCGTTTCCTTTGCAGGATGCAAAAGTTCCACCAAAACAAGTTCCTTCTCGCCTCTGCAAATACTAATATTTGCAGAGCCACCGTCACTGGGTCCGGAGCTTAGCGCCGCCCAAGACGATTGTGATTGGTTTAAAGAAATGCAAACAACCCAGAGCGTTTTTTTTCCCCTCTATCCCAGAATGTATGTGTGGTGTAGCCAGACCTTACTCCACAGCGCTGTGGAGATAGGCCGGGCAATGTAAGACTACATCATGTCAGACAGCGTACCCATGTCCTCCCCGTGACACAAACATCTCATGGAAAGGAAACTGTCGATGGAGGTCTTTCTCAATCACGTCTATCCATTTGGGGTCCCCAGGCTGGCTATCCAGCTCCTGACAAAACACATGGAGAAGACTGTGAGATCTCTTTATGACACAGTAACAGCACTGAGGGCAATGTGCTTTCAAATGTAAACAATTCAGAAAGTGGATATTCTCTAAAGTTCACTCAACAAAGAAAAACTTCTTTCTTTAAAAGATGTGTATTTCACTATGCTGAATATTAATGAAAGCTATATTGTTAGCTTTTAAAAGCATTTCATTTTATATTTAGAACTTACTGAACCAAACGGGAACTGGCTCCAGCCCTGTGTGGAACACATCAGGGTTCTCAACCAAAGAACTCACACTGCTAGCATGGCCACAGTTTCACTAACAATTTCAAATGGACTTTAAAAATAAAATGATCCCAAAATACAAGAAGCTGCAAGGTGGAAGTGAAAGAGAAATCTCTCTGACCTGAAACTTTCCTTGGTTCTGCTCTTTCTTCACCTTCCCCCCTGACAAGAAGAGCCATGCACGGCCTCTGAGAGAAGGAGGAATTCCTTTCTGGCACCGCAGCCTTACCTGAGCCACAGAAGAACAAGGGATCACCAAATAATGCAGGACACAAAAGGGAACTAGTTTGTCAATGGCTTCCCACAAGCCAAGAAAGGCTGGAACAGTGTGTACAGTCAGTGGTGAAAGCTCTGGACCCGTCACTTGGTATTGGTTCCTTTTTTTGTAAAATGCAGTTATCTGTTCAAACCACCGAGTAACAGCTCACTGTCTGCTGTGAAAAATGCTACTATGTGTTACATCTGTCACAGTTAAAAAAATGTAACATCACTTTAGAGGAGTCTTTACATCTAATGCCTACCATCCACTAGAAGACTGTGAAAAGACTCTGAAAAGATGTGAGATGGTGTCACCCATCTCACATCTTAAGACAATCTGTCATAATGTCACTGAGTTTTTTAGTCATCGACTAGAAGATTTTACAACCAAAATTTCAAACTTAGGATAATATCAATCACGTTTGATTTTGTGTGTACTTCTAGATGGGACAAAGACTGACTTAAGACAGCTCGGACTGAGTTTTAGGACCACCTTACACCAAACGACTGAGACAACAGGAGCGCGTCCCAACTCTAGGAAGACTCTAAGGATTCATTCCCAGATTGGACATTTGTCTGTGACAGTGGAATCGCTTGGAAAGTCGTTTGGTGTAAGGTCGGCATAAGGTAAGGTAGGACTTCATATCTACTTAAAACAATTTTGGTCAAAGATACCTGGACATTGACTGCATTTTTCATGTGCACATTATAATCACTTAAAGGTCCCATGACATGGTGCTCTTTGGATGCTTTCATATAGACCTTAGTGGTCCCCTAATACTGTATCTGAAGTCTCTTTTATATAGACCTTAGTGGTCCCCTAATACTGTATCTGAAGTCTCTTTTATATAGACCTTAGTGGTCCCCTAATACTGTATCTGAAGACTCTTTTATATAGACCTTAGTGGTCCCCCCCTGGCCTTGACCAACTGCCACTTTGCTCGTTTGAAATCCATGACGTCTCTCTCTCATGGGTTGGCCAAATTCTCTGGGCGGGTAAAGCAGAGAAAGAGGAGGTAATCTTGCTTGTTATGACCTCATAACAAGCAAGATTCCAGATCCTCCCATCTGAGTTTTCATTTTCTCAAAGGCAGAGCAGGATACCCAGGGCTCGGTTTACACCTATCACCATTTCAAGCCAATTGTGGACCATAGGCAGGCTGGGGGAACGCATATTAATGTTAAAAAACCTCATAAAGTGACATTTTCATGCCATGGGACCTTTAAATTCTACCAAGATACTTAAAGGGATACTTCACCGATTTAGCATTCAGCTTTGTATCAGTAGAAACAGCCGGAAAAAAACGAAATGTCAGCCATCTTGAATCCTCGCTAAACAGGGCTCTGCTCTATCTTCTCAGCAGCAAACTTTTACAACAATTATGTGCATTCAAACTACCGCACGTGTATCACCGGGATACATCGGTACAGATCGGAGAATATGCAGGAAACGTTATTACAGACGAAATAATCGGCCCACTACGAGAGCTTCGCCTGCCACGGAGACCAGCACGGAGACCAGCGGTCTCGTCGAAGCCCCGACCCGGGGAAGTGGACCTCCTCATCGGCCAAGTGGGAAGCTAACGCTAGCCGGGGAAAAGGCACATTCAGAGCGAGCTAACGCTAGCCGGCCACCTGTCCCATCAATCCTGATTGAAAGTGTCCGTTCATTAAACAACAAACTGGACGACATCCAACTTCAACGAAACTCCCAACGCGAGTTCAGAGACTGTTTTTTGCTTTCGTGGAAACATGGCTGAACAACAGTGAACCACACTGTCCAGCTACCAGGCCTGCTAGCCCTCCGACGATCCGAGCTAGAGATGCTCTGATTGAAGGTGGGCTGTGTTAACACGGACTGGTGCAGAAATGTGGTGATTTGTATCCAACTAACTGCTAACCGCTGGAATTTGTGACTGTTACATGGCGACCATTTGACATCCCACGCTAATTCACGGCTGTGTTTATACTCGGTGTTTACAGCCCACCAAGCCTAATGCTGGTATGCTTAGCTGAACTTTACGGAGCCTATAATGTGTGTGTGCACTAAAGGTAGCCTATTTCGTATGTCGTTTTTATATAATGTCGTTTTTATATATTTTAAATGTGTAACACCACTTGAGCCACGATGAAACGTTGTTTTGTGTATATGGTTGAAATAACAATAAAACACATTGAGTTGAATGCCTCACTGTCTGTCTGTCAAGCAGTAGGCGTGGCTTGGGAGTGGACTCAAAGCAGCGAAGCGAAGTGCATTCTGGGATTTGGTGTCTTTCATCCATATGAGCCAAAAACACATTTTCTGGCTTTTCTCGGCCTAGAAGGCACCAATTACATTTTTTTTTCTCACATTTCTGCTACATAAGTGACCCAATTTAAAGATATATTCAGCTTTCCAACGGTGAAGTATCCCTTTAACAACTTTTTTGCTTGGCATTGCATCTATGTGAATGGAAGTGGAATATGGTGGCCAAAATGGACCCAAACTGTATGTAGTTACTATGTACAGTACTGAACAACTATAAATTACCTTGGAATACCTCAAGCATAACTGTCAAACTAGCTATAATCTTTCATATAGAGTTAGACAGAGTTGAACTAACACCGATGTTGTTTTGACTTGCATTACCATTTCTGGATTATTTTGTCTGTTTGGTTCTTATACAAAGCTGGCACACTTCCCCAAAGAGAGCCAGCTGCAACATTATTGTAAATTGAAGGAGCACAATAAAGGATCAGAAACCCTGACCTCGTCAGGTATGTGACAGGGTTTTGCAGTTAACTACTCTTTCTTCTTCTCATAAGGTGCGTTTCACTCTGAAAAGCTCTCTTGCATTTGAGTTCAGCTATACTTTGCAGTCATCGCACCTTTATTATAGGGCTGTCTCATAGAAAGTCACTACAGCCCCACCCTGAATCTGAGACTGTCAATTTGTCACATGGGGAGATAAAGGGATGGGTCGTGTCCTGCCCTGTTGCTGACTCATGGAAACGCTATGAAGTCGCAGCTCTGTGCTGAATTGCTGAGTGTGTTTCACACATAAGCAGCTACGCAAGTGAAGCTGCAACTAATGTGTCCACAACAGCCTAGTACTTGCAATCAAATACTTTGGCAATGTAATTTGCCTTGTCTGATCATGTATACAATCTACTCAGTCAGAACTGAAAAACTACTGCCTAGAGTCAATAGTGGTAAAGCTGACACACTGGCTCTAGAAAACCTTTAGAAAGAAAATTACCAAATTCAGATGTGGCCTATCCACATGGCTAGCACCACACAACACAAACAAGCCACTTGACATTTTGTGTTATTGAGATAATACTTGGTGTTGACCTTATTGAATCTCTTGATCATCCACTTGTCCCAGTGGCTGAGCATGTCGAGCCACTTCACCTCTCTTTGCCTGAGCACCTCCGGGGGCAAATCCTGAGCTCTGGGGACACAACAGAGAAAAGAAGGGAAATATACATTTTATATTTTTTTCACATTAAACCAAATGAGAATGAACATCTTAAAAAAGTGTGTATCCAATAAGGTAGGCATAAGGTAGGGTGTGACAAAAAAGAAAGAAAACATCCTCAGAGAGGCTGCTCTTCCTGCATGTACCATTAGATCTGCGTGGGTGGCCATCACTCGTATGCAGTCAGTAAACTGAGTCAAAATTAACTACAAACCTTGTTTTGAGGAGACTATAAAAGACAAACTCAGATCTGGGCGATTTAATAGCAAAGCCAGTTTAACCTCAGAAAGCTTCAGTGAGGATTTGACTGTTTAATGCTGTAAATCAACTTTAAGCATTTACAGTTAAGAACAACTAAGGACTGTCACTGTACATAATATTCTCAAGCAGAAAAAAGTAGGCAAGTCTAACCTACATTATGAATGAGGTCTTATGCTTTACTAAGGTATGCAATTATCCCATCAGCGCAAGTCTGTAATTGTAGGTTTCAAACGTCTTCAAAGAACGTTTTTTTTTTTTTTTTAACTTGGGACAGCCCTCTTTCAGTTTAAAAAAGAAAAATGTACTGTAGGAAGTTGGGGATCAGTACAACAATATGTGATAGTCCAGCTTCAGCTTCTAAAGACCTTAAGCAATGATGAGTTACTTTCAATCACTGCCAAACAGTGCAAGTTAAACCTGGGTTTGTGATCAGACCACCTATAAAGCTTTGAGCCAAAAGAGGCCCTCTAGTAACGGGGCACCAGAGCTGTGGCTCCAAGTCTGCCAAAACTCCAGAAAACAGGAAGCTCCCAGCCAGCGCTTGGCACAACTCCTTCCACTATTTCAGTGCTGTAATGTGGGCTTAAGGCCCCCAGTTAATAGGGGAAGAAAGAAATGTCTTCTTATAATAATAAAAACACTGCAACTTGCCTCAAAAGGAATTAATAAATTGATTCAAATAAAAAACAAACAAGACGGAGTGAATTGCTTTTTCATCTTTTTCCCCCACAAAAGACTGGGTAGTAAGTAATATATCTATGACAACATGTTATACACGTCGGATTTGGAATAAAGAATCATGCTACATGTTATCTCTCCATTTCCATCCTTTTATATATTTGCCATACTCTGTGAGGCAAACACTGGGAATAAAAAGCACTTTGTGCCACGCAGCTGGTTGGGAGCTCTGTTGTGCAAAGGCACCAAGACAACAACACTAACACAACGTGTGGTATGTCATTATCATAACTAGATTAACTGCTACACTCTCAGCCTGCACTCAATATCTGCTCAAGTGAATAAAAAAGAAACACGTACCTCCCGTATTTTAGTTAGCTGAAATACACTAGCAAAACAACACAGATGAAGTCAATGGCAATGCATCATTGTACAGTTGAGACAAACTTACGACTCCTCCGTGTGCTGCTGTGCCCCACCAATGAATCCATATTTATCGGTTTGTCTGTCGCTGGTGAATCCGTTGATCTCTGAGTCTGATCCCAAAGAGCTTTCATCGTCGAGGTGACTGCTGCTGATAGTCCGGATACTCCTCGTGTCCACTGATTGACGACCGTTCTCTATTTTGGCCATGGTAGCAAGAGAGCTAGCTGGCTAGCCAGGAGAGCTAACGTCAGCGAGCTTGTTGACAGCCCAAAGTCAGAACTGCTCCTCTGCATATGTTGTCGAACTAAACCGCATCGACGCCATGATTTCTCGACGCGAGTTAAACTTCCCAACTACTGTTATCTCTAGAACTTAAATGTGGTCTAACGTTACAACCAACTATATTGTGCGTTAGCTAACGTTAGCTATGTAAACTTAAATGAACATTTAGATTGAACACTAGCTAGCTAATCGTGGGTTGCTAACGTAAAGTTAGCCTTAACTGCTAGTGCCAACACAAACTATTTCTATTAGCTAGCTACGTTACTGACCCTACCTTCAGTAAACTACCGCTGTGTCGTCAGCTTGTATTTCATAGTTACCCGTTAAACAACTATGTCAGCTGGTAAACAAGACTACTTTATCATTAGCAAACGCTGTCTCCACTGTCATCCCGAGTGTGCTGGACTGATTTGCCTTGTTCTGGGCTGGTTTTACAGTCTTATGTCACGGTTACCCCTTGTGGCTGCCTTAGGAAGTACATCTTATGTCTGGAAATTAACTACTGTCATCCATCTAAACCGTCTACTAGAGTTAATTACCAAGTAAAACACCAATCTAGTCAAGACTAACTATTCCCTGTTGCATTTAGTCTACATCACTAAGGCTGGACTTTTTGTGCACAGGGCTGTGCATCAGAGCATGGCCTGTATTAACCACATTGTTATTAACCAGTTGCTAACCTTGCGCATAATCATGAAGCAACAAAAACAGATTTTGATTTTTCATTCCTTTTTATTTAGAATTATGGGGCTCTACATATTGTTACAAGGTACTAAATACTGTATATCATCATGAACAAATCAAGAGTTGAACCATTCGTGTGAACCCATGCCTGTAAGGCAGCGTACATACAATTTATTTAGCATTCCTAAACTAAAATGTGAGAGACAAAACGTCCACAAGTAAAATCGGTTCCTTCTTGCTGCATGGCTCACTTCTTTCTTCCACCTCTCTCCTTCAGTGCCAAGTGAATGACTGAACCATTGCTCATGTTGTAATAAGCCAGGGAGTTTGAATCTTTAATGAATATGCCCTAAAAACAAAAAGGAACAAAAAGTACACTATTATTCAATCTGTCAGGTTATAAACAGTTAAAAGGAAGAGTTTAGGTTAAAAGAAAAGTTTACCTCATACTGCAACTTCTGTTTCCCTGCTGCCATGCCTGTAGCTTCATGGATTTTGACTTTAATAACAGACACCTGTGAAGATATTTGTATTTGGAGATCCATAAGAATGTAGTTGGGGCACTCGCTACCAGTACATTCACTAAAAAGAGGAAGACAACAGGCCAACATTTGCATACCTGATCTGTGAGTGGGACAGTGAAATTCAGCACTTGGCCATTCAGCTTCCATTCGGTCTTGTCCTGCATGTTGGGGACCTGTACTTTAACTGCCACAGGACCCTGGAGAGAAAGAAAAAAAAACATGGTTCAAGTAAAGAGAGCAACTTACAGCGAGTATACAGTAGGATTAACTTATGCGTTACAGGTTTAATCAGTAATTTGACCACATTTATTACAGCTAAAATCTACATTTATTACATAAAGAGGTTGGTTTATCGATAAAATCTAAGGCAATGTCCAGACGAAGACGTTAGGATGAAAACGCATCCGTCTTCCCTGGATTCGGTTCAAGAAAATTCACGTCCACATGAATCCATATGTAAATGACTCAACACGCTACTTCATATGCCAGGCCTGTAGGCGGCACTGTTATTGCTACAGAAATTAAGGAAACGAGAAGAAGAGCAGCCTTCAGTCACTTCTACTTCCTTTCATAACAAGACTAGCTAGTTCTCTTAATACAGCCATGGACTAGACTTTAATAACTTTCACCACTGCTCGTTATATAAAGGCCACCGCTAGAAAATGTCTTTGTTTACATTCTATCGGACATGATTGCAGCGCGCTAGCTAGCAGAGCTAGCTCTGCTAGATAACATCGGCAGTCAAACAAACATCAATGATCCGATGTCTTTTTGATAATCTAGCTTCACGTTTTTCTTGCGGTAGCCTTTCTACAATAAGCCGTGCTAAAAGTTACTATAATCCGTTCAAGGAGTTGATGAGCAGACAGATTAGCGAGCTAGTTGATAAGTTGTCTACTTCCACTTTATAAACAGCATTGCGTCCCTGCTAGAGCAGTCAGCTGGGTTGAAGGCAGTCAGCTGTGAGGCTGAGGTGTGTGGCGATGACATCATCGATACGCACATATGCGGTTTCACCGTCCATACGAAGCCAAACGTGAGCCTTTTTTTTTTTTTTTTTTAATTCACCCTGGGACCAGGTTTAAAAAAAAGTGCGTTTACGGGCAGTGTGTTTACAGGATTTGTGTGGACAATCGGCCCAAACGATGCAAAAAAAGTGCGTTTGCATCCAAACGTGTCTTCATGTGGATGGCCTCTAAAGCTGCGTTCAGACCAAAAAAGGAAATCCGGCAATTTGCCCCAGGGTTGTGAGGTGGTGGAAGTGTCACTTAAATGTCCCATTTGTGCGACGTCCTGTTGTGTTCTTTAACACCCGAATGTAGCACAAGTAGACTTTATATTTCACAGTGTTTTAAAAGTTTCTTGTGGCAGCGATAGAGGCAGTAATGTTTCCCGTTTACTGTACTGGATTCTCACACCACCCCAAAACCGACTGACAAGTCTGATCGCTGGTTACATGATTGGCCACCGCAGCATGATGTGGAGTTGCGTTTTTCCAAAAGTTGAGTCATTCTCAACTTTTCGCTGCAGGCCTCCATCTCCCCCCTGCAGCACCCCTCACCGAGGCCTAAGTGCACTACCCCTATTCAAAATGAATGGAAAGAACTGTGTTTTTAGCCGCCCCGTCTGATGGCCGACGCAGGCTGCGTTGAAGCAGACTAAGAGTACTGTGTTTTTCTAAAAGACTCTACACGTAGGCCAGACGGGGTGACCATCGGCAGAAAAGGCATTTGGACTGGTCAGTCTCCCCGAATTGTTCAAAACATGCCAGAGAACACACCGAGGCGATGAGACGTAATACGTCTCCATAACAGCAGGCGGCGCTAATCTTTATTGTTGCCCAAAAATGAAAACCGGCAGCCGATTGGATGAACGCATCACGTGGGTCTGGCTTCTTCTTCCGGATTTTGGATTTTTCAAACTGTCATTAATGGCGACTTGTTCAGAATACAATCTCAAATTGTACTAAAGTAGTTCACCGTAACATGATTCTGAAAACATTTTAAGTGAGAAATAGGCTGTGCAGTTGCTGAATCTGTCTTCATTTCAGATCGACAAAGATTTTCCTCAGATTTTGAGAGACTCTAGTCACGCTCATTTCAGCTCCCTGTTTCCGGGTTAGCACTCTACCAATCAGATTGGTCATTTGAGCCTGATTCCCGGCAGTGCCCTCCCTCCTGATTATGCCCTAACAATCGGCGAAAATGAAGGGCGATGGCCCCTCCAACGGACGACAGCACAAAACAAACCGCACAGACTCGAGTCACTGACCTCGCCAGACTGTTCGACGGCCGATTTTCGGCTTGGTCTGTAGTGGGCTTTAGCCATGCCGATTGAAAATATACATAGGCCTACTTTACTCCTGTGATCAAACATTTCTCATATAAACAACCCAAAAACACTGAATATATAATATATTATAGTCTGTATATTTAAAGACCTATCGATACATTTGAATCTAATAAAAAAGTTTGAATCCTGTATGCTGAACTTTGTTTAAATGCAGATCGCAGATTGCACCAGTAACTATTGGAAATAAAGCAATAACATTTAGCTCTAGCAAACCTTATTTCTACGAAGGAACTCGTCCTCTGGAATAAGGTTGTCCTCTGTCTTCATCTTCTTGTTGACTGGCTCATCATCACGAGGTGGGGGTGGGTGGGATGGTGGTGCAGGAGCAGAGTTCGGAGGTTGTGGCACTGGAGGGGCTGGGACAAATGCTGGAAGAAAAAGCAGTTATTTCCATTTAAAATGATGAACTGAGAAAGCCTATGTGTGAAAGGCTCAGACAATTTCAGAAACAATGGTCATTGCTGTGGACAAATTGGAAACCTTCATCTTACCAGATGGAACAACCATAGGCGGAGGTCTGGGGGCCATCATGTGAGGTGCTGATGGCGGCATGGGGACCACATTGATGCGGGGAGCAGGAATCATGGGAGGCATTGATGCTAAAACTTGTCCTGGTCCAAGGCGCACCACAGGAGCCACAGGCGGTCTTTGCATTACAGGTACGGCAGACAGGAGAGTGGTGCGCACTGGTGCCACCTGTTTACAAAGAACACATTAGTGTCTTATTAGTTTGCACCATTTCATTTCATTACCAACAAACTTTGTTTTTTAATTAACTCACAGAGTGGGGTGGACGAGGCACTGTCATTTGGGGATTGGGTTTAGGCATACCCATTCCAGAGGGCATGGGAGGATGGTGATGAATATCACTGGGCTTGCTTGGGCCAATTTTCTCCTTAGTGTCATCCTCTCCCACCAGTCCTTTGGCCTTGTGAATGGCTTCGATCTGTTCTTGCAAGGTGATGTTGGCCTGTGCGGCCTGCTGGGTACGAGCCATGCTTCCTGAGTGGCCATCCCAAGTAACCTGGTAACATGAAAAGGTCAAAAACGTACGGAGTCAATTTCATTCAACTCAGGAACTCTTTTAACCCTGCATTATGTTAGATAAAGCCATAACTGTACTCACCTTCTCTTCTGGCTTCTGGATTTCTTCTTCGCCAATCTTCTTACCAATGGCTGTCTCTTCCACACCGAAGATATCGGTACGCCTCTCAGCCAGTTGTTTCAAGCTGCTCTCAATATCCAAACCAGGAGCATAGACTTCATCTTCGGTCTGCCTCTCTCTGATGCTGCGGTCCCTTTGCTCCAGCCAGCGCGGATCCAGCAGACCAATGCGCATGTGCTCTTGCATCTTACTGGCTTGGATCTTCTCGCCAGTAATTGGTGAGATGAGATACTCATCTGGAGTTGTAATCGAGGGCTGAGGCTTGGAAGCTGTACGGAAAAGATAGCATGAACTTAACGCACACTGTACGTAGTAAAAGCTTTTATGCACTTGGTATTCCCTAATCTAAGGAAGCATGCTTTACCTTTTGGATCGTAGTCTTTGCGAATAATAACCTGGTCCGGAGTTGGGGGCAGTGGGGGTGGCATAGGGTTATCTGGTGGCAGTGGAGCCTTCATGCCATCATCGTCGTCATCAGATCCCTGAAGAAAGCACAACGGGGTGGGATATGATGACGTGTTACCAGCACTTATCGTTATTACATTTACTTTTCAAGCAGAGGGTCAGCAAACATAGGGTGTCAATTTAGTTTGATGTAAAAAGAAAATGGGGCAACAAACCAGGAACATCCCTATGAATTTAAGTATACAAATAAAGCAACCTGCAATTAGTCAAGGATGGAGAGTTGCATCAATTAATTACTTCCTCAGTTCCTACCTCATCCATGTCCTGCACTTGTGTGTCTTGATCAGGCTGTGAGGCCTGGCCTTCGGCCCGAGCCTCCCGATCATCGTCTTCATCCTCACTCTCAACCTCCATCTCCACCTCCTCACTCTCTCCATACTTCTCATAGCGTTCTTGGATTAGGATGCGAGCGCCAAGCTCCTCTGGTGTGGTAGGTGGGGGGAAGTGACCTGGAGGAATAGAGATGAATAAAAGATATATAATTCTAGCTACTGTACATTTAGGGGCTTACATGTTTAAAGACTGTAGTAATTGTGGTTATATTACCTTGTTCATTGGGCTGGAAATCCACCGTCTCAACCACTACAAAGTCATGCCAGTCGATTTGGGCATATGCCACCCGTTCTTTCTCTCTTTCCTCCTCTTCCTTCTTCCTCTCACGCTCCTGGAACTTTGCCCATTCAACACGGTACCTCACCTGATGGTTGTGCAGAAAGACAGCTAAGTAACATGGGACACATGCTATTAAGTGCTTACTCTGAGATACAGTCACAGTTTAAGGGGATTACCTGGTCCATAACCTCTCTTGGATTCTCAGATTCTCTCTTCAGCTTGGTCAGAAGGCCTTTGGGAGGGATCAGAATCTACGTGTTGCGAGACAAGATCAAGACACTGCTTAGCATCACCACCACAAAAAAATAGTAATATCAGAGAGGCACAATTTGTCAGGTCACCTTAGTGTACTGCTCAACCAGTTTGGTGAAGTAGTTGAAAAGGCTGTGCTGTGGCCGCAGAAAGTCAAACTGGTAGTTCCTCTGTTCTTTCTGCATGAGCTGAGTAAGAAACTGGCGACCATTGCGAGCAACAAACTGGGCAGTGAGCTTGACAACATCCAGATCAAAAGCTGAGATCGATGGGGGATCCGCAATGAACTCGTACTCAGGAGGTGGTTCCTTGGGGACAACTGTCTCTTGAATCACCTGCACCTATTGACAAACAGAAAATATTAGTGGTTATAAACAAATGTTATGAATTATAAAAAAAAAATGGAAAAAAAAACAAGAGCAGACTGAAATGCCATGTCTTACTTTTTGAGAAAGCTGTTGGGCCTGCTGCATGGCCTGCTGCATAACCTTCGGCACTGCTGCAGATGGTTCCAGCGCTTTGCCCTCCTTAAATTCATTGACTTTGTGACGGTAGTAGGCATGGTAGGGGTCATTAGGGTTGAGGAAATTAAACTTTGGATTGTTGATCTCATTCTGACGGATTCTTGCTTCAAACTCAGGTCCATTCCTGTGAAATGACAAGGAATTAGTTAAATCAGTACTACAATTAATTTAAGATTGCAGCTGTATAAAATATTATACAATTCAGTTCACGCGTGGCGTAACCAACCTGGCAACAAAGCTGGCTGTCTTGTCAACTATGTTTCGGACCTCAGGAGGTGGATATATGATACCAACGATGGGTTTAGTGGCTGGGGTTTCTTCTACGGGTGCATCATTCTGTTGGCAAAATTTGCATTTGTTAGGCTAGTATGAAAAAAATAAAATAAATACAAATCACATGTATTACTACTGACTCACTACCAACACATTAGCTTCAATTTACTTAAAATGTCAGTTCACCCAAATTGCAAAAATAATCCCCCTTACCCCTTGTAGTATCATGCCATGCATATGGGTTTAGTTATATTTGCAGATGTTTAGAACTATCTGATGGTAATGCTTCTGCAACCATCCCAATACAACAGAGGAAGTTGGAACTTGTAGCACTCAAAGTATCAATAACATTTGCAAAACTCAACAGCCAAAAGAATATCCCTTTCTAGAAAATAACCGGGTTACACGGATTGTTTTTATATTATCCTTCGTTACTGTGAATCATCCACAGATTTCGCTGCAATAGTAGCTACTGACGGCGAGCTATTGTCTACTTATCGAGTTTTTCCAAATGTCTCTTTTCAGTAAATTTAGCTAACAAACTAAATTCAACTGGGCCTCCGTTCTATTAGAGTGATGACAAAAGTTCCAGCCGCTCTTTCAAGACATCACATTTCGTTTTAGAGTTAACGTTATTTGTGAATTGACCCTGAAAGCTAACAAGCTAACGAGATTTACGCCTTCTCGTGATTATCCAAAATAGACGTTACCTACTCTACAATCCACATTAATCTTGACATTTCACATTAATGTAAAGTGTAAGTTCATTTTTTATTAGTTTCCCCCACAGAAGCGGTATGTTAGCTACACTGCTAACTAGCATCGGTATAGTCACCTTGTTGTTGGGCTCCGGCTGAACTATTTGAACAGGCCCAGGCGGCATGGCGGTGTCTTTTTTGGGGGAAAATGGAAGTAACCTGCAAACACACAACCAACAACAACAGTTTGCGTATTTTAAAAACACATATTATACCACATATTATGACAGGAGCATAATATACAATATATATAACAGTTAAAAGTCTGAATTTGCTGTAGATGAACACTTACTACGTCGCGCTATCGTTGTCGCTGACCCAATACGAGACGTATCACTTCCGGACACACGCCGCAAAGCATTATGGAACTTGCAGTATTTTTTTTGCAAGTTGCCAAGGAGATGTGATGCCAACAAGCTACACTTAATCGCTCTCAGTGCTACTTCAGGCAGACATAAATATAGCTAAGCTAGTTTGTCAGACATGAGTCAGTTCTTGGGTCGTCAGGACTGTATCGAAAGCCTCCGAAAAGACGTCGTCGACCTTCAAGGTGCGCTTCTGGACGTCTTTTCCAGAACCGGACCGGTCCGTTTTTCCTCCTGGAAATTCCCCGATAAACTTTCATGTAATCTGGACATGTTAGCTCTACTGGAGCAATATGACTTTGTGGATGGGGACGATGCATTCAATCAGCACTCCCACATTGTGTTATTGGAGCTGGTGATTGACAGGTAACATAGCCATAACGTTATATATATCACATTAACAAATTGAGGCTATTACTTCAGGACTCAAAAACAGGACTTGTCTTTTCTCTCTCCTCTCGCTGAACAAGACTACTGCTTCTTCTACAAAGCTTTAATGCTTATGTTGAGCAAATCAGGTCCAGCCACAGGAGAGAACAAACCCAGCAGAAAGGATGCCTGTCAGTTGGTCTTGTAGTCAGAAACTACTGGAGTAATTTAGTTCAATTTGCTAACCTAAAGGTAGGGCACATTTCTTTATTTAAGTAGAGACAAAAATGTTAAAATAATGCCAACATTTAACAGCGAACTGGTGAGCCTTATTACTTTTGATGCTTTTCTTTCTTCTTTTAGGGGACATACAAAGACATCAAGAAACAGACACAAGCAAAGACATCTGACTGTGATGGGACAGAGACAGTGTCATCAGTCTCCCCCCAACTGAGCACAAGCAGACATTGCTTATCTGCCTGGTCTTCAACAAGCTCCTTAAAGTTTCTGCCACAGACACATGTACCCTCCAGTGCTACCCACAATACCCCATGCTATTCTAAAGTTGACAGCCACAATGTAGGCTGCCAGACTATTAAATCATCCCTTGTACCCTGCAATGCATGCCACCAAGTGCAATCCACTTTGATAAAAACAGGACATGCTTTAGTAGAACTTCTTCAGAGTGAGAGCCTGCCCTCATCTCTGCAGCCACTCTTAGTAGCTGTGAAAGACACCCTGGAGCTGGGACATATGACAGCAGGCGATGTCGCCCAGTGGGCCAATGAGCAGCTCAAAGACATGCGCCGGCTGGCAAAGCATCTTCAAGACGTGCGGGGTACTGTGCAGCCTCTTGAAGACCGACTAGCATCGGCAGAAGCAGAGCGGGAGAGATTCAGGTCTCAGCTGGAAAGAACACAGAAAGAGTTCAAGCAAGAGTTGGAAAAACACCAAGCAAACATAGTCCAGCTGGAGTTTTCGCTGAGGAAAGCACAGAGATCCGTGAAAGAAACGGAGCAAAGGCTACAAGAGGAGCAACAACAACTCAAGAGAGGTGCAGAAAAGTCACACATAACAATGAGGGGAACTTATTGAGATCCCATAAACTAATATATCTTTAATATTTTTGAAACAGAAACGTTGTGCTTGGAGGAGACTAATTCCAGACTGAAAGAGAAAGTTACCGTACAGCAAGATGCATTACAAGCACATGGTAAGGACATATTATTCCTATTTTTCAGAATTGTATGAAACACGTAGATTAAAATAACCTGATATGCTGTATGATGGCTGGTTTTACTATGTGGTAGAGCGTGAAAATAATGTGCTGCAGGAAAAAGTGAGGACCTTGCACATGGAGGAAGAGGCCTGTTGTAAACTACAGCAAAGGGTCCAGCAGTTAGAGGGTCAAATCTCTGAAACTCAACTCCGACTTGACAAAGAGAATGCCAAGTACCACAGCGCTTGTCGTCAGCAAGAGGTCAGTGTCAGGACCAGAACCGGTATTATTTGTTGTTCTTAGCTGGAGACCAGAACATTGTTCACATAGATTTATGCAAGCTGTCTGTGCATCCAGTCAATGCAGGCAAAGCAGAAGTCTTTGTTAGAGAGAGTTGACGCTCTCGACGAAGAGTGCGAAGAGCTGCAGAGGCAGCTGGGAGAAAGGGAGGAGAGACAGATCGACACTCACAATAATCTGCAACAGATGTCAGAGGAGAAGGAGCAAGTGCAGGCTCAGCTCGCTCAGCAGCAGGTATATTGGAGTAACCAATAACCAGCCTTTTATAATAATAATAAACCTAGTGGCTCATGCTGTGATGCTTCTTTCCAACAGAACCTGTGTTTGGAGCTCCAAAAAGAGAAGCAGACACTGGACATACACATAGGCGAGCTAAAGAACAGTGTGGCTGAGCTGAAGGAATACACGCAAGCTTTAAGGGAGAGGGAGAGGCTGCTGGTGGCTTTCCCAGAGCTCAGCCCTCTGGCTCAGGCCCAACCACAGAGTAGGCAATTATTTAATATTTGTCTGTAAAAATATTAGGGTCTTGCATGCTGACATTACCTAATTATACTGTATGTACACAAAACACACTCAGAGCTGTTTGCACTCTTCTAGAGCACCAGCTAGCTACTATTTGTTTTGGAATACACACTATACCCACATGCATTACTTGGGGAAAATAATGTGACAATCTTGTATCAAGTCATTTTTATTTCCCAACTCCTTCTATTTTTGAGTAACGTAGTCATGTTGTGTTTACATGTTGTTCATTGCATGTTTTTAAGGTACAGGAAATGTGCTTTCGGATATGGAGCAACAGTTGCAGGCAAATAGCATTCGTATAACCATTCTGGAGCAGGAAAACACTACCCTGTACAGCAGCCTCGTGAAACTGAGGGAAAGAGCACACAATAATGCCACCAGGGTAAGACAGAGGAAAATGTGCGAATTGAATTGTATTACACATGAGTAGACGTGGAAGACAAAGTACATTCAGCTGCTACATGTTGGTTTTGTGGATGTTGAAACTTATGTATTTTTTATCAACAGGAAGCCTCACCTCAGCAGACATGCAGCCTCTCTCTGCTCAGCACACCAGTAAAGAAGCAACCAAATCACTTGACACAAATGCAAAAGAGTCCATTGTAAGTTAGATTTGTTAAAAAAAAATAATGAACCAATTAGTTACTTTTGAACACAGGTATCATTATGCATACCTTTTGTTTCTCATAAATGAATAATCATCACGCTGTGTTCCTGGTATTTCTTTTTTTGTACCACAGGCAGAGCAGCAGTGCAACAGGGCTGGGATACGGTAACAGAGGGAGGGAAGCAAGACGAGGGGAAAGTGGTCTGGAGTCAGCCAGGCCAGAGGATTGTGTGTCCACTGCCCCCGCCTCCCCCTCGTACCCGCAACTTCACCTTCAAACCCTCCACCTCAACACGGGCTCCACCGCTGCTAAAAGCCAGACAAAAGCACACAGTGGTTCTCTCCTCTCTCACTCCAGAAGCTCGAACCAGGAGAAAAAAATGAAACCCTGAATGTGTAAACGCATTTAAACAGAACTTGCAGTTGGAGAGAGAAAGAATACAGCATTGTATAAGGATTTATGGCAACAACAACATGGCTCATAAAAGGCACATTCCCTATAATATGTCATGATGTCTCGTTGCACATTATACCACACTAACACCAATGCTTTTGTAATTTTACATTCTCATTGTGTACACTTGTGACAGTGGATTGCCACTGTTGCCACTACATTTCTCATTATGCTAAGTTGAATTCATATATAATAAACGTACTGTGGTATAACTCAAAAGAGGATGTTATTTTACTGCTTTTTGCGTCTATTGCATATTAGGGTTCTGGATATCTGATATGCTGAGCGTATCTGAATAGGTAGCCTTCACAGCAGATGAGGAACATGGCTCTGAGTTAATACAGTACAACCGTGTCACACAAACAATGGCACGAAGAAGTGTTGATAGCTTTTAAGCCGTCTGACAAAGGTGGGAGTGGGCTGTTTCCATGGAAACGCAAGTGCTCGCAGGATTCACGCTCTGCTGAGTCACTACAGCCCTTTATTTCATTCCCTCTGAGATAGTCTAGTCAGTTGTCATTAGTTCTCCGAGATCAAGACCACACATACTGTAGATAGACGATGTGAGTTAACGCTTCTTGCTTGTCGCCTCTGTGTTTGCACCACACGTCATGAGGTTGGCTTTGCAGTGGTCATTTGAGATGCCATGAGCTTGGTTGTGTAATCTGAGTCTCATAAGGAGCCCTGGAGACTTAGCTTGTGTCAGAGCTGTTCAAGTCGAACACATCTTGTGTTTGTTCATCAGTGAAAATTAATGAGTATTAGTAACTGACTGCAAACACCTGATTAACATTACTAATCATACTAACACGCTGATCTCTCACTAATACTACCTGATCTATCATTTCATTCCCATTCACACTCCATTCACACAAGACAGCTCATGACCCGAGGGTTAATCCTTAAATTGGGTTAACTACACAGCTGTGTCATCAAGCATGCAGTCAGAGTTGACAGCGCAATTCATTTGTCTGTGGCCCTTTGCTGTGTGATGATATAAAATAATAATCTAAAATTATGGCATTTGTTCAAGTTAATCAAGAGCAGTATACACTCTTCATATGTATGTAAGAAACAATGAATATGGGAGAGTCGTGTTTTATTCTAAAATGTTCCAAAGTTTCTTGATGAAGAGCATATTGTTGCAGGAAAATGTAATGTTTGCTGTCTCTATAAATAATTGACTATGCATGTAATACTATTACCCAGGTATTCTATGTGTGGGAGCTAAAATTTAGAACATCTTACCAGATATGAGATACTGCAACTCTATTACAGTTTTTAAAAACATTTGTATAAAGGGTTAGAAGAAGGGGAGATATGTTTAAATGTACTTCATAATAATGTACGTTATATGTTTTTAAAGTAAAAATGTACTGTTTGTATAATGATGATAATAACAATACAATATGCTAAATTTGAACTTTCATTGTCTTTATGTCCAGGTTCCAAGTTGAATTAATATTTGTGTCTTTTGCTTTTTTCCCCCCTATGTGAAGATTTAGATATGTGTGTTATACAATATGTGAGGAGACTTTCTGAAACAATTTTCTTACAGTATGTGTTCTACATTTTGTAGGATGTGATTCCTAATAATCCCCGAGGTGATTCTGCAGTCAGATTATTCCACAATTTAGATTTTTGTAAATGCTGCTTCAAAACATTTATTTTTTCACTTTAACACAGAATTTTGCATTTGATACAGACGTACACTATAACAAAAAGATTTGAGAATGTAATGTGTGAGTACAGAGTACAATACTATTCAGAAGTAAGAAACACATTGGATCATTTATAACTAACATAATTATAACAAAACAAAAAAAGACAGAAAGAGGTGAGCTTAAAAAGCACCACAGTATCATTATCTATAACTTGCCCCGACATCCAAAGCACAACTGTGAAAATGACCAGACAATAGTTTTTAGAGTGCAAAGTTGTACAAAAAACTCTGAAATTGTGCCAAAATGCCTCCTGCTGTACATTCTCTTCCTTGTTGGTGTTTTGGTTTAATCATTATAAAGTATGAAGTCCTGTGTAAGAGTTTTTATTAAACAGACAAATAACTAAGTCACTAAGACTGATTACTTTAACTTTGGAAATCAGTCTGCGTTGATTACAACACACTTAAGGCCATCGGTTTCACATGCAATCACAAACTGATATGAATAAAAACCTTACCTATGTATTAAAAGAAAGCCTCACGTATTGACATGGTTGTTTACAAGTGTAGGCTGTGGGAATGTTCTCTGTATAATATGAGTGTTCTCACATGTGTGCCTTTCTCTAATCTAGGTCAAACTGCAGACTGGCGACAGGGACTAAAGCAAATCTGCTGGGATTACAGAGGCCTCAGAGAGATAAAGCCCATCCCAGGTTTAACATAACAACCAAAGTCTGCCTGTCCCAATATTGTACCCTGTGTGCAAAGATTCCCATCTTTTTAGTTTGGTGTGTGCTCGCCTTATATATCCAACAATCTAATTATCTCTCAGGTTATCCCGGGAAACCACAATAAAAGATCAATAATCAGTGTGCTTTGATTTCTACTCTCATACCAACGGGGAGAGATGGAGAGAGAGCTGCTGTCTAAATGTGCGTGAGAAAAGAATGCACGAGAGCAAGATCAGTGACATAAAGAAGAACAGGGTCACAGGGCGAGATTTAGGTGATTAAGTGAAGCACTGAACTGTCAGCCATTTAAAAGGTGAACACAAATTACTGATGGAGACTAATAGAGGTACATGCAAAACATATATACATACATATATAACACAAATACTTTGACAAAAAACAACAACAGGAAACAAGAAACTCAGAAATATAAGCTAATGAGATTCGTATAAAAGCAAAATATCAATAGTAATAATAGAAAAATAAATACATATCTTAGAATATGGGATTAAATAATTTGCTAGAAACCCCTATATTTATTTAGGGCAGTCTATGAAAGTAGGAGATGGACTAATGATTGGAGCCTGTAGTTTCTTCTGAGGCTTTGGGGAGAAGAATGTGAGAAAAAGGCAAAAAATGTAAACTCGCATAAGTCTGTGCATTCCTCTGCTTAGCTAAAAAAAAATTAAAAAAAACATGCAACGTATGAATGATTCGTATAATGTTCGTCTTAAGAAATGGCCGTTTTGGTTAATGTTGATTTTCCAGCTTCGGATCCGTGTTAGCATTTAAAAAAAATCATCCATTGAGTATAATTAACTAAACGTTTGTCACAAAAAAAGCACCATATATATGTATATATATATAACCTATAACCACATGGATTCTGACAAACTGGTTGCAAGAGAAAAGCTGGTCTTAAAAGGATAGGACACAACTTTGATGCTAGGAGTTTACAGGACAGTAATAAAGCTCTCTACTGTACATTCGAGTATTACAAGATAAACAAATATGCTTCATAATGAGACAGAGAGTGTGCATCCCACACTGTGGTGTGCTTACATTTGCAGAGCAACGAGTACAGACTGTGGCAGGCCAGTCACACGCTAAAAGGGAGTGAGCTACAGAGAGAACACCAGTAATAGTGGAGGGTATGAGTGGGAGACAACAGACAATACCAGGCAGTAGTAATGACTATGTTTGGTCACACATCATCTCTTTCCTGCGTACTCCTCAGCTGTGGAGGCAGTGATGTGTGGCGCAAAGGTGTCCACTTGTCCATCGGGCTGGACAGACTGCACTGTCTCTACCAGGCTGCCGCTGGGTAGCACCACGTACCGGGCGGCCATGTCTTTGGGCTGTAGCTCCCGCATGCCCTCCTTACTGTGCCAGATCCCGTAGCCAAAGTACACCAAGAGACCTGGAAAAAGGGACAGCACAAAACACTAACTGTAATGACTAAAAATTAAAGTCAGGCCAACCTGTTTACAGCTGGGTAGTGAGAAAAGTGTCTACATGTGGGATATAAAGTTTGGTTTGTAAAAGTTGGATGGCTTTTATATTTGATTCTCTATGGGAGAAATCTATGTATTTGTGTTATAGAAACTCATAAACAGGCTGTTATATTAGCTTTGATGCCACTTTTTGTTATCCAATGTTAGCCAACAAGACTAACCCCTTTTTTCCACCGGGCGCCTCTGCGCTGTGTTCCGGATGCGCCGCGGCCCCTGCGAGTAATCGCAGCCATTCAGATACGCGCCAGGTCTATTTTCACGCGAGCCGTTCGGACAGCCGGCCAGGAAGTGAAACAGCGAGAGCATCCAGTCAATTTACTACTACTTTAATCTACAACCCCACAGATGACCAAAGATTCATCTTGGAGGTGGAAAAACATAATGGACATCACAAATCTTTTTTATACAACACCGGAAAAGAGAAGGCATGGAGTTTTACTGTAGGAGTGCCTGGAGTGGAAGGCAGATACTAGCTTAACAAACACGTGATTGTTCTGTAAAGTACAAAGTAGAGACAATTTAATCTGCAAGTCAGGCAGGCAAGACGCTCCAGGTGTGGTATGGCGCGTGGCGGAGAACGGAAAAAAACGTAGCCCAAATCCCAAAAGAATCGGGTCTACAGCAGTTAGAGTCTACAGCAATGCTGGTGGCTTAGCAGTGTGTAAGACACATGCTCAAGTCAGCATGATAACATGCTCACAATAGCAATGCTAACAGGCTATTGATAAAATACTCTAAATACTGGAAAAAATAGCGGCTGAAATTGCCTCTACGCAGCTCTCACAGACCATTCCCCAATACGTGAAATACCTACATTTTCACAGCCTACCCGTGCTAACATTCACACGCGGCTGGACTGGATATTAAAACACATAACAGAGAAGATTAGATTACAACACACAGAGGGAGTGTGACTTCATTCTCTGCTCTGGACGCAATTACTCCACTAAATGTTTACTTAGCAAATATTTGTTTGCTGATATATGAATGTTCTGAATATCGAGTACAGCCCCTTAAGGTATTATTTTTGACCATGTTCACAATTATAGATTAGTGTGCTAGCATGCTAACATTTTACTAATGAGGCATATGGGAATGTAAATTTTGACATGATGATGGTGCTGGATAAAAAAGTCAGACCATCACCAATGTTAATACAGTGCAGTTCATCCTGAGTGGGACATGAATGTGAGTACTAAATGTCAAGGCAATCCATCAAATTGTTGTTGTTGTATAGTAGTAGTTGAGATATTTCGGTCTGCCCTCAATTTGTCACAAGCTTTTTTCTCTTTTCTTCAGTGGCCATTAAGGCAGGTAAGTGGCCGTTACTTTCTCTAGGGAAATGTGTTCTGAGAGAGAGAGAGAGCCTAGCCTTAGACCCTGTCAAGTGTAATATTCCATGCATGTGCATCTTGTTAACTTGCTGCAGTGTGACAGTAGTCTTTAAATGGTTTACTGGTCCAGAGAAGCCTTAGGCTAATGCAGCTAATCATGTTTCCCCAGTGATCCCCTCACACTGACAGGGCATTAAGGCTGTTTGACCTCCATCTACCTCCTCACAGGGTTGCTGACAAAAGGGAAAACTTTCTCTATTCCCTTAGAGTGCAGAAAATGTTTGGTAACACTTAATGTACATTAAAATCACTAGGCAGATGTTTTATGTATTTAAACTACTTACTGAAATAACATTTATTTCAGCTCATATGTGCACTGTGACTTAGTCTGCCTTTAAGTAACCAGCATGACCTAAACAAAATGCAAGGCAGTGTTTGTGTAGAGAGGACGTTGTATACCAAGTGCTTATGTTGAAGGTAGATGTAGGAGAATGGTCGTGAGCAGATATTGACACTCAGGGTAGTCAAGGATGAAGTTTAGAATGATGGACTTTTATTAATTTTTGTCCAAATTAAGGCCCACAGGCAAAACAAACGATTAATAAAACAAAAATTAAAGAAAAAGAGAAAAAAAAATACTTGCTCAAAAAGAATAAAATAACTAGACGTGAGAGTCAAAACTTATGAAATTATACAAAAAAAAAATACAGATAAAGTTTTATATAAGTTGACATTTGAATCTAGTTCACAGAGCCTTAAACAGACTTACGTCCACACTCTTCTAGCCCTCATGAGCAACTGATACTGACAGTCTATAAAGGCCTATAGCCGCCCCTCGAATTGGAACATACCAAACACAAATAAAATACAGGGGTGGCTAAGGCGAACAGACAATAAAAACTACAAACAGCCAAAATTCACAGATCTAGTAGGCTAGAAATTTAGCGAAGATTTAAACATGACTCACCAAACTTCAAATTTCACTAAGCCACAAAATACTTTAACAGACAAAATAAATAATTCGGGGATCAGTCGCGCTGGAACCCTGGTGGCTGTCTGCCGGACGGGTCCTGGAGAAGTCAGTTGAATGTCGTGGGTGATGACGTTGGTTCGCACCGGCTGATCCTGAAACAAGCCTCTTGGGACTCGCTGCCCGCAGTAGGAAAGTACTGCTCCAACGGCTCCTCTTCCACGGTCCGCGCCCACAATTGATCTTGAATAGAAGATGGACGGTCAATCCATCGCTTCAGGAGGTTCACGTGGTAGATCTGCTTGGAGCGACGTCTGTCCGGCATCGCGATTTCATAGGTGACCGACCTTGCGAAGTACCGTGAAAGGGCCTTGCCACTTCGCCAGCAGACTGCTTTCAGATGACGGCAACAACAGCAGCACCTTCTGTCCAGACACAAAGGAGCGACTGCGTGCTGTCCGGTCATACCACGTCTTTTGTCTCATCTGAGCCTGGGCCAGGTGTTGGTGGGCCTTGGAGCTCAGCTGGTCCAGTTTCTCCTGCATCTTCAGGACATAACTCGCGATGTTGGTTGGTTGGTTGGTGAGGAGCGTCCTCCTCCCAACTTTCTCGGAGGATGTCCAGCGGGCCTCTCACCTCCCGTCCAAACAAAAGTTCGAAGGGGGAGAACCCGGTGGATGCCTGCGGTACTACTCTGTACGCGAACAACAGGTAAGGAAGCCACTGGTCCCAGTCAGCTCCCGACTCTGAGACAAACTTTCGTAGCATCGACTTCAGGGTCTGATTGAATCTCTCAACCATGCCGTCGGTCTGCGGGTGGTAGGGTGTGGTTTTAATTCCCCAGATCCCTAACAGGGAGTACACCTGCCTCAATGTCTTGCTAGTGAAGTTAGTACCCTGATCGGTTAAAATTTCCTTAGGGACACCCATACGGGAGAAAAGTTGAAGTAAACTATTGGCCACCTGCCTCGCCTTAGTGTTTCTGAGGGGGAATGCCTCTGGATAACGTGTTGCATAATCACAAATCACCAAGATGTAGCGGTAACCTGCCCTACTCCTCTCTAAGGGACCAACTGCATCCATGGCAATGCGACTGAAAGGTGTGTCAATAATGGGAAGACTGATGAGGGGAGCTTTCAAGCCTCTCTTGGAGCGAGCAGACAACTGACACTCAGGACAGGATCTACAGTACTCTGCTATGTCCCTGCTGAAACCTGGCCAATAGAATCTTTGCAGGATTCTCCTCTCTGTCTTCTCCCTGCCCAGATGTCCTGACCACGGAACACTGTGACCCAAGTGCAACACTTTGGCCCTAAGAGCCTCAGGAACAACCAACTGCTCTGTGTCTGCACTCACTCGATACAGTTTCTCATTTTCGACAACAAAACATGTGTCACCTTCCCTCATGGCTTCCCTAGCCTCATCAGGGGTCTTAACAGCAGAAAAGCAAGAGCTAAGAGTGGGGTCTGCCTGCTGGAGTATCTGGAAGCTTCAGTGCCCTCTAACTGTGGGGAGAACAGACTTTCCTGCATTGCTGTACCTGCCACTTTTGCTCTGCGCCTCTCTGCTTTGGACTTTTTAAGTTTGCCACCAGGACAACTCTCAAATGGTAACTCTGACCAAACATCACTGTCTGGTCCATCTCTGGTTTGGGCTCTAGTTGTAACATAAGCATCAACAGTGTCAACTCTTTGTAGTAGCTCTGTAAGAACTGGTACATCCTGGCCTAGAATCACTGGGTAAGGGCATTTATCCAAAATCCCTACAGTTAACAAGTACTTCTGGCCATTAATCTCAATGAGGACCTCGCCTGTTTGGTGCTCAGACTCATCACCATGGATGCAGCGGACCCTCACTTTGCCCACAGGCTGGAAATCAGACTTCAAACAGGACTTAAGAATAAACGATAGACTACTTCCTGTATCAACTAAAGCCTGAACTGTCTTTCCACTTATCTTCACAGGGACTGTTACATCAGAATAAGTACCAGATAAGTGTTTGCTATGGCCAGGTATGTAACATATTCTGGAATCAGTCATTTTCTTCACCGTGCAATTGGGCCTAATATGACCTGGTTGGCCACAACCATGGCATACAAGTACCCTAGGTGCTCTAGTTGAAGTGGGGCTAACACCGGGGTTATTGACGCTATTCGAGGGCTTAAACACACGACCACTACCACCCGCAGACTTACCAGAGAATGTCTTGTCTGGCTCCCTCTGGGCAGCTTGGTAGGGTCTTCTCCAGTCCTGCTGTTGTGGGCCCATGTGATAGCCTCTTCTGGATTGCCTGGCGGCCATGAAGGTCCCCACCAGGTCTGCAGCTTGCGCTGACAAGGCAGGGGTGCGCTCTCTCACCCATACCTGAAGCTCGGGGAGTAGCATGTCCAGGAACTGCTCCAGCACGATTCGGTCACACACCTCCTCATTGGTCAGCAACTCTGGAATGAGCCATTTCCCCATCAGGTCCTTCAGCCGGACTTGAAGTTCCTTCGCCGTCTCACCTTCCACGACGGTCCTGGACCGGAAACGTTGGCGGTAAGTCTCGGCGCTAATGTTAAACTTGTCGAGAATGGCCTGCTTCAGTTTCCTGTAGTCACGGCTATCTTCTAAACTCATGGCTACGTAGGCAGATCTGGCCTTCCCCTTTAACAATGGCACCAAGTACAATGCCCAAGTCTCAGGGGGCCACTGACTTGCTGCTGCCAGTCTTTCAAAAGGTAGTCAAATAGTTCTCAATATCCTCGTCCTCTTCATAGGGGGACAGCCTAGGGGGTGTCCACCCCCTTTGAAGTTGTAGAGGTGCGGTAAGGCCGAGAGCTGTGGAGTCGAGGGAGCTCTGCATCCTGGGTACTGTGTCCTGACCCGGACGTGGTTGAGGAGTTGGCACATCCAGAAATGGCATGTTGTAGAGCGGATCCGAGGCTGTCGAAGGGTGGGAGTTGGGCGGGTCCATCTGCTGCCGACCAGCGAGCGTCTGTCCCGCCGCCTGTGTTGATGCTGACTCGTCCCTCACCAGTTGCTGCAGTTGCCTGAACTGGTGCTCCACTCCTTTCCATCTCCGGTCTTGCCGAAGCGTCTCTGCCTCCATCTGGTCCTGCTGATGCCGCTGAGCCTCCACCATCGCTCTCACAACTTTCTCCAGGCGATCCGTCCTGTTTTCCTCCTCCGGAGAGGGAGGCCGGACTGACGCCGTGGACTTGGGCCTGGCCCCCATAGCCGAACCATCGTTAGGGGTTGCCATACCCGCTCCTCTTTCATCCATCCTGACCCATAGAGTGCTGCTCTGACACTGTTAACTCGGAAACCACTGCCACCAAATGTTGAGGGTAGATGTAGAAGAATGGTCGTGAGCAGATATTGACACTCAGGGTAGTCAAGGATGAAGTTTAGAATGATGGACTTTTATTAATTTTTGTCCAAATTAAGGCCCACAGGCAAAACAAACGATTAATAAAACAAAAATTAAAGAAAAAGAGAAAAAAAAAATACTTGCTCAAAAAGAATAAAATAATTTTACCGATGATGACTCACCAAACCATTTCACTAAGCCACAAAATACTTTAACAGACAAAATAAATAATTCCTCAAAATTACGGTCACTTCCTGTTATTCCGGATGTAATAACGGCATTTAAACTCGCCGATCGCGGCAAACTTTCCTTTATCAACAAAGGAGCAGACGCCGGTAAGACAAAGACTACACGTTATCCTGTTGCCTTTTTGAACTAAATAAACAGTAAGTTAACAAAGACATAAGTGTTGTAAGTGTGATTATTATAAATAATGATGTTTGTGATAAACAATATTGGTTTTAAACAGAGAATGATGTATTGATAGATATAGCTATAGCCTATAAGTCACCGCAGTATTAGCTGTAAATATGTGCACAAGAACACTACGGGATTACTGTGTGGAATCTGATGAATGGCCAGTTTAACAAATGATTTGAAACGGAGCATATGATACCCAACAGAGCATATTGACATGCTAACAAAACATACAGGTAACATTTACACTAGGTCTTTGTGAGTTAAACTAGATAGTGTATCGCTACTGTGACGGCAGCCATGCGCCCCGTCACAGCTTACAATAAATCCTTTTTGTTACCTTTTAAGCAAAATGGACTTGTTTTGTAAGATTTTCTTCAGCCACTATGTTTTCTGCCTGAGTTGTGGTGCCTTCTTACCTACGGCGATCCATACGGAGAATCGAATCCAGGTTAGATGGTTGAGCTTCATCATGAGGAATACATTAATGAGGATACTGGCAGCTGGAGTCAATGGAACCAAAGGTACCTGTACAGGAATAAAACATCAGTCATACAATTGTTGGCCTCAAATAAATGTATCTATTTATTTGGACTAAGTGGTGAGTATAATTTGAATGCATGTTCCTGCAAGGACAGTGAAATGGCTCACATGGAGAAAACATAAGTTTATTTAAGGACCAAACAAAGTAAAAGATAGCAATATAAAATCACCATATTACACAGAGTTCTGCAATAGTTGTAAAAATCATAAAGGAGCTCACCTGGAATGTTTTACTGTCAGTTCGCGGCTCGTGAATCCATATGAGCGCCAGGCTGAGAACAAGCGCTGAGCTAAAAATCATGAGCAGAATTGTGAAGCTCCAGATGGGCAGCTGCAGCTGATTGGTTCCAAACTCTAGCACGACACAGAGGGAGACGGAGTTCACTATCAGAGACAGCACGCAGAAGGCCACCACCTCGCCCGGCTCACAGTCCCCCAGCAGCTTGCCCAGGTACGGTTCCCAGTAGGCCCTCAGCTGCCCCACCCCGCGCCGCTCTTGTGACGCCTGTCTCTCGACCAACTGGAGTTTGTCAGAGAAGGATTCATACTGCTTCAGCTCCCCGCTGTCCTCGGTTATGGTCTGAGACTCTGAGGGGGCAGGGGAAGGCTCAGCATTAGGGTTGGGAGATGTGGAAGCGGTTCCCTTGGAGCTGGTTTTGTCAGGCTGGAAGCGCAGCACAATAACACTCGCTGCCACGAAGCTGTATGCCAGGAGGGTGCCGATGGACAGGAACTGAACCAAGGCCTCCAGGTCAAAGATGAGAGCCATGGTGGCCATGAGGACCCCAAACACCAATATAGCATTGACAGGGACTTTGGTGACGGGATTGACCCGTGCGAAAATCTGAAAGAACAACCCATCCTCTGCCATGGCGTACACAATCCGAGGGAGGGAGAAGAGATTACAGAGCAGCACGGTGTTCATGGCTAAATGGGGAAACAGAGAGTCATTGTCAGAACATTAGTCATCGGGCTACACAATGTATCGTTTTTTTTTTTATCGTCATCGCTATATCAACTGCCGCAATAAACACATCACGAAAGGCTGCAAAATATCACGAAATACACTCATAGATTTTTTTTGTGTTGAAAGAAAATATCAGCAGAAATCTGCATATTAAAATGAAACTTTTTTAGTTGTGCCTTTTATATTTAATTTAATGTTCAATTAATTTGTTTGATAAAAGAATGCTGGAAATGATTTCCTTTCATTTGTTTTAAATTCAACAAGTCATTTGTTGTATTTAAGCAGAATACTGAAAGCAGCAGAAATGCAGAACTGACTACACTCTAATGTCTGTTTATTTATCGCAAGTAATATTGTTATTGCGATATTCAACAACATTATTGCATATTTTACTCATAATCGTGCAGCCCTAATAAGTCAGAATATAGGCACTACCATATTTATGTTATTATACTTAGTCTAACAACCATTTAAAATGTACTTCTCAATTCAAGATTGACACTCACCACAGATGGAACCTATTGCCACAATAACTCCAGCCCAACTGTAACCCCGGCGGAAGAAAGCATCTGCCAGAGCTGAGTTTGGGTCCAGTGAATGCCAGGGTACCATTAGTGTGAGCACCGCGGAGACCAGGATGTAAGCTGTCGCTGCCAGTCCAAGGGAGATCGCAGTAGCAATGGGAACAGCTTTCTGTGGGTTCTTTGCCTCCTCACTCGAGGATGCAATTACATCGAAGCCCACAAATGCGTAGAAGCACGTGGCCGAGCCTGCCAGTATTCCAGATAGCCCAAAAGGTGCAAAACCTCCTTCTTTCTGGCTCCAGTTCGCTGGTTCAGCCAGTATAAAGCCAAATACCAGGATGAAAAGGATGACACCCATGCTAATAACGGAGAAGATATGGTTGAGGTAAGAGGACACTTGAACTCCAAAGGAAATGAAGAACGAGGCAACTATTAGAATCCCTGCTGCGAGGAGGTCAGGGTAATGGGCAAGGAAGGGCACATTCCACTGCATAATGTGTGTCTCTGTGAAGTTCTGGATGGCGTGGTTAAAAATGGAGTCCAGGTAGCCACTCCAGGCACGTGCCACAGCAGCACCACCAATCATGTTCTCCAGAATCACATTCCAACCAATCAGAAAGGCCCAGATCTCTCCCACAGAGACATAGGTAAACATATAGGCAGATCCCGTTTTGGGAATGCATGCTCCAAACTCTGCATAACAAAAGGCGGCCAGTAGAGAAGCAATTCCTGCAAAAAGGAATGATATGATGACAGCGGGCCCAACCATGTCTCTAGCCACTGTTCCTGTCAGGACATAAAGCCCAGAGCCCACCATGCCACCGACTCCCAACAGAGTCAGGTCCAGCGTGTTGAGGCAGCGTTTCAGCGATGTGGCCATCATGTCATCTTCCAGTATCTTGAGTCGGTTCAGTCTCTGACAAAGGCGCACCGCTGGGGTGCAGCCTCTCGGACAAGTTGCCATAGCTACAGAGTTAGAAAGGCCAGCTGGGCAGGATGGTGTTATAACCGTCACACGGGATCCATTACCTGTCTATGAAGATGACCTGCAGGACAAATGTATGTATTAGGAAAAACTGCAGCTTTATGTGGTCCAATGGGTTCAACTCTCAATACTGTAGTTTCCAGACAATGTAAACATTCGGGGCTCAGCACACATTAAGGGGGGGGGGGGGGGGGTCTGGGGGCATGCTACATTTAGGGCAGCTGTGTGATAATGAATGCCTAAAAATCTGTACATCATGACATGACAGTTGCCTAGGAAAGGAATCATCCTGTAGAACCTACAGTACATCCTGTTTTTTTTTATCTAATTGTTCTCCAACTGACAACATTTTCTGTCACCTAAAAAGAGCCAACAATTGACGTTACTATTTAATAAGGTACAGTAGGTAGGGTAGGAATAAAATAAAATAAATAAGAAGAAAAAAATGAATCCCACTCAGCAAACTTTTTTTTTAACATCTATCTGGCTGTTAACCACTTTAAATCCATCTATTTGATGTAGATTTGGCACTGGGCACTCAGTACGAGGACAGTCCACGTCATCTAAAAGGCATCTGGTGCGCTGATAAAACAAATACAAATAAATACAAGCTTTAAATAGGCCTGCAGTAACGATAGGATATGTAAATATGTCGGGTTTTTTTGGTTTGTTTGACTGCCAAAATTGTGTTTAGGCTTTTCATCAGTGATATTCATCCTCCTGGTCTGGGCGGTGCACCATCCGATTCCTGCCCTGACATATGGCGACAACAGGACGCATCCATTATTACGTAACCTTTATCCCCCTCTAGAAATAAAACCCGAGCCATCATAAACTACACACGATTCGTTTACATATTAGTTTCACTATCGTACAGTGAAAGGAATAGCCGACGACTGGAGTTAGCGTCGTTTTAATGTCAAATTAATCATTTAAAACAAAATGGAAACTGACGCAAAAAGAGGATCGTTTTGTGCAGACTTAGACTGCCTCTTTCCTGAATGTTAACGTTACTGGATATGCACAGCGAATTTTCTAACGTAAGCAGGTGTATAGATAGCCTATACTATAGTATTTAACGGCATAACGTTACCGTTTGTAACTACAAAAACAGCAATCTCAGTAATAACGCAAGAAATACAAGCATCGCTTTACCGTTGTTGCTCAGGGCCCGTTGTGTGTGCCGCAGTGTTCGGTGCTGTAAGAACTTACCGGGGCGCATCGCCTGGTGATGGAGCCGGATGGGCAGGAGGTGCGCCGAGGAATAACCACCACGCACTGCCCGGACTGCTCTTAAAGGCACAGTCACCTTTATCCCTGGGAAAGGGCTTCCCCACTGCGCCACACCCACATTACAGCTTAAGGTTATCCGGAGCCGGCTATCCCACGGGGGATATGCAATCACTTAATATACATTTAAACATGTTTGAGAATAATCATATGAAGATAATAGTATGTAATAAGGAACGTTAACAGCGTGAGTAAAAATACTTTAAACTTGTACGTCCAGTTGAAGCTTGGTTCAGGTGACCAACCATGTCAAGCTTCAACTATGGAAATGCAAGTTTACTTTACAGTGTTTACTTACTTATGTTAAGGTTCCTTACTACAACACAGGAAAGGTGTTCTAGTGTCCACACCCAGGGGCAAACACGCCTCCTCCTCTTTAGTTTTCATACCAAGTGACAGCTGTTAAAGTCTTGCCAGGAGACCTAAGAGGCCAACTAGAGATCTGTGGGGAAGTTAATAACAATAGTGAGGTGCCTGACTATGGGGCCTTTACAGGTGATCATAAAAAGGTCAGTAGTGCAAAGAAGACTGATGTGATAGGAGACCTGCTGTTGGGACCTTGTCAGAGGCTTAGCAGCGTTCTGGACCTCTGATGGTTCTCCTATGATGTAAAGAGATGGATATAATAAATAACTTATAGTCCAGGTGGGATGAAATAAACACAACTGTAATCATATCCATCTCAGTTTAAGACAGAACCGGCCTGAGTTTGTAAATATTTCTCAATAGGGAAACAGGCAAATATCTTTGCACACCCCGTGCAAATTGTACAGCCTTATTTTCCTTTCTAAAACTATTATATTGCACATATGTTAGTCTTTTGACATGCTTTTATTGTATTATTTCTATTCTGTATTTATGTTTTTGACTAAAGCAGTACGTTGTTTGTTGCCTTTTTAATATTTGTATTGTTTACTGTATGCACTTTATACAACAAGGCAAATTCCTTGCAAGTGTAAACTTGCTCGGCAATACATCTGATGTGCTTGTTTTAATAAGCTGTTCATGGAGTGATGAAATAATTTGGAACCCAGTGCTACAAATCACTGCACGGAGACAGATTTACAATAACAGAACTCAATTCTGTTAAATCATTTACAAAAGACAAAAGCCATTTTCTTATTTTTAGAACATTCGTTTTATGAAAACAAATATTCATGTAATGACAATATAACAAATATGTAATGCTAACATCCATACTGGTTTAGATTATATGTAAAATATATCATGAATTCGTGCATCCCCGTTAACCAACACTCACATTTAAGGAAAAGAAAAGATATGTAAATGTGAAGGGGTAAGCTCAAAATCTAAATGTGCACCCCTAGTACCAACACAACTAAAACAAATTAAACAGATAAAAAACATGATACACAATAAAGTATCAATAATGGCCAAAAAATACCTGACACTCAGGAGGCCCTTATAGAGGGACCATCTCACTGCAGGAGGGTCACAACAGTAATCCCATACATATTGACGCTCCACTATTTAATTTCGGGCAGAGCCTGCTCCTTCAATACTCTGCTTAAATATGTATATTATGTGTCTGTAAAGGACTTGCAACACATTCATTTCATAAGTTCACAATAGGTGTCCAGGACTGTAAACGTCTTCCTTGATCCACTCGCGAACCAGCCTTCTAGTGAATGTTACCCTTACAACAGCGAGTGGTAAACATGTTGTGAGAGAGAACAATGCCACATGTTGACTGACACATGTTGAATCTCACAATTACTGGAATTTGAGCATACGCAGTCTGTGGCCATTGCATGACTTTTACCCCATCTTTTGGCACAAAGAGGCCTCTTGCTCAAATGATTCCAGATTGTGACTCTTTCTGCTGAAGCTTGAGGATCAATTCAAGTAGGTTCATCTGCATTGTCAGCTCCTGAAATAACACAAAACAGTTTAAGGGCAATTAGTTAGGACACACATCGCCATCTGCTGGGCATTTGTCTGCATCACAAGGTGCATGTTGCTGATGCTACCTAGTCACTACTCTCACTCGCTACCTCTCACTTGCCGGACCTATCTCCATAGCGCTGCAGAGTAGATGCTGCCCTGCCATTTTGGTGTTAGTATGCATTTAACTACAGTGAGTAGACAGGTGTAGACGTTTACCTGAGGATTAGTGGTGATATAAAATCCAGGGACTCCTGCTTTCTCCAAGGTGTTTTGCTGGTCTATCACCTTTTGATCCATTTCTGCTACAATCTTCTTATCCATCATTCTTTGTTCTTCTCGCACACGAATTTCCAGAGCCTAATAGCATAACAAACAACTATTAGTTAACCGGAAAAAAGAATATAGCAATAACCATCAGCCCTTTAAGTTATCAGAGGTAATGGGATTTCAATGCCTTACTTCTTGCTCCGTTTGTTGGTTAGATTTGAGAAGCGCAAGGTTGTGAGACTTGCATGACTGCAAGGCATCTTTGTGTTTTCGTACAAGATCTTGTTTGAGTGCTACACACAAAATGAATAATCAGTCAAGCATCACACTGCCATTTGTACTTAAAACCTTACACTGAGGGTCTGTTCCAAGAAGCAGGTTTGGTACTCGATATAGTTCTTGATTTGAGGGGATTTCTGGTTTTAATCAGCAATGGGTAACAGCCATGGGCTAACTACTTGGAACAGGCCCTATTAGTTATTGCATGTTTTCCGAGAAACAGAGCAGAGCACCAACCTTGGTGTTCACAGTGCAGCTTTTGCCTCTGGTTGTACAGATTTTTCTCTGTGAGATGCTGAATATCCAGAAGCCCCTGCACAATCTCATAGACCGTCCCATCTATGAGTGCTAGAGCCAGGTCACCCAGCGTGCTGTAGGACAGGCGCTGCTGGAAGGAGCTAACCATGGAGAAAACAAAAAAACAAACAATAATCATTAAGATGCAGTTTTAAATCGCCCTACAGCTAAAACCGATTACCACTACTCTATATTCCGTGAAGGAAGCCTCCCCTGAAGGTAACATTACCTTGGTAAATCTTTGACTAAGGTTTGCAGTTCAGATAACAGGTAGTAATGTCGTTCTTGATGTTTTGTAGAATCGCCGTCAGTGACTGCAGGATAACTCTCCATCTCCTTAAGTGGAAATATGAACACAGCAAAGGGACGTTGGTCAAGACATTTAGCTAGCTAGCTACCTAAGCTAGCTGAAAGTACCAGGATAATGTAGCTGTTGCTGCTGCTGATAATCTAACTGTTTTATAGTTTAAAGTTCCCAGAAAACAGATATGTTGGTTATCTATTGGAGACTACCCTGCATCGAATGATGTTTGTAAGTTAACAAAACGCGGTTAAAGTTAGCTACTAAACCAACTCGTCTGGAAGAAAGTGATAGTTTCTTTTAGCTAGCTACCTATGTATTTATTGTTATTAACCATAGACAGTTAAATAAGTGGACCAACGGTTATTGGTTATTAACTTCCATTCGCAGCGAAGAGGACCCCTGCCCGGGCCAAGCTGGCTGTCAAGATGCCTGTCTGTAATGGCGCGTGCAGTAGCTCAATGTGTGCGCCAGGGGACGCATTGTATCCCAGAAGAGACGCTCCTGAGGACCTGATTCAGGTATGATAATACATTTACGGGTATTATAAATTAGCACGACAACGTATCTAAAAAAGGCAATGACGCCAATTACAAACAGATTGTGTACGATATCAGATATGAAAACAAATAATCTGTTGTGACTGAAGGTTATTCGATCCCGTTTATTTCAATAATGGACATTTCTGACAGGTCATTCATTTGGCTCGTTTAAAAGAAGACCTGGTAAAAGAGTGACAACGCCAGAACACAGTCCGGTTCCCCACACTGTGGCCCACTGTGTTCAACCTACTGGACTGACTGGGCTGCATGATGCGCGCCTGTGTCGCGCGCTACTGGTGGGCTGTGCTCCGTCACGCGCCGAAGGTGCCATGAAATGAAGAAAACTCACTTGCGGAGGGAAGGACCACTATTTATAAGAGCGTGTATGGGAACATAGGAGAAATTTGGATTAATAGCTTAGGCCTACTCGACTAAAAATGGCTAAAAACACATCTCTTTATTTTAGAATTGTCGAGGGCAGGAACCTCCCGGCCAAAGACGTGTAAGTAATTTCTGAATGGCTTAGTGTTATCTCTTGGAATATAGCATACAGCCTCAGCATGATTTAATAGCTACTTATCAGGTAATTGGAAAAGAGAAAAGTTTAGCCTACATTTGAAACGCCAATTTCTGGTAAATTGTCTCCTGTAAATTAGGCTAATTGAAGGAATTAAAGGAGATGGTCTGTCTACTCGAATTTACCTCCGCTTAAAGACAACTGTAAATTAAATTAAGCTTACCACCAGGCAAATTGACCGTGCTAATATCTGTCACACTGTCATATCTTTTTCTTGTCATCTTAAGCTCCGGAACCAGTGATCCATACTGTATTGTAAAAGTTGACAATGAAGTTGTGGCCAGGTGAGTTCTCTCTGATGATAAATGAAGATGTGCATAACATGTGCGTGAAAAGTATATCTTGTTTTATGTGGAGCTATAGCTGGAGACTATCTATTGCAGAGTATAAGTGCTCATATTTGTCATCACAGTTGGGATATTTGCAGTAATTAGTTGTCTGGCTGAGCGCCCGGGTGGAGTGTGTATGATCGGGTGGTGGTGCACACAGCGTGTCTCCTCCAACACAGAGAACCTGATACTGGTCTGGCCTTTAAAACACCCGCATGGTAACCATGGAGAGGGTGCATCAATTATTGCAGGGAGATCCTAGTGTAGGCTAAGGAAGGAGAATGCTGGGAGCTGGTTCAGAGGTGTGCAAGAGTAGAGATGATTTTATCCTCCAAAGTATTCAAATTAAAAAAAGGCTGTTCTCAATCGCAGCTATACAGTACAGTATATTATTTCAAAGTTGTGCTATTTGACAGCTACCCAGATTATTATTATTTTTTTTCTGAAAACAATGTTTGTTGTGTGCAAGAACATGGGAAGTCTCTATTGTTCCATCTGGCACAATGATTCCCTGCAGACACTCACACTAATTATCTGCTACTTGTAGTGTTACTGGCCAACTGACTCCTCACGTGTGATCTTCATGGATGATGCGGCTAGTAGATGGTGGTGGGAAATAAACAGTACAGTGCACTCTTAGAAAAAGAAAGGTTAATTATAACGATATAGGATTCTTAGGTCCCTAGGGGTATTCTTTGAAATATTTTGAACCTTTTAACAATATAATACATGATTGGTATTGATGCTAAAACATTACTTTTGTATGTAGTTGGTCCAACATTGGCAAAATTATAATCAGGAACTATGAAGAATAAGTATACAAGACTACAAATCTGAACAGGGATTCAGTGCGAACATTTCTTTTTATACTTGGTGTTATATTTTTCAATCCATATCCAAAAGGTATTAAAGTTCCATTCGCAGCCCCGCATGTAGACATAGGATCATTCTTTTTGGCTTTAATATCCCTTATACAATGATACAGTATATCAGAAAGCAAAGTGAACCCACCTTGAGCCTGCTGTAGTTTTTAGGCAGGACATTTGAACGTCCTCACCTTTTCACCATGTGATCCCTTAAAATAAAGCAATGCCTGTTTGTGGCATTGCGTATGTCGCTAAATTGTAAGCAGATTACCCAAAGAGGGATTTCTCAAATTGTTTAAAGGGAATAATTTACTACTATTTACTATGTACCACTCATATCTACACCTACCTACTATTTAGACCACTACCTGCACTAATTGTATATTGACTCTTTACCACATTTCAGTATTTAGATAGCTCCATTCATTCATGTATACTACTATGATTGATCAGCATCACTATCTAGTCCACACTTCGCACAAACTGTACATTGACTCTTTACTTCATCTCAGCATTTTATTACTCATATAATGTACTGTGTTTTCCGTTTATACCCAACTACCTAGACAAATATTTGCACTAATGGTTTATTGACCCTTTACTGTATTCTGCATTTAGACAAACTGACTGTTCATATTCACTGTTATTACTAACCCATATTACTAACTAGATTATATCTTGCACTATCTGTACATTGACTTCACTTCTCAGCATTCATATAGACTATCTATTTATACATACTGTGTTATAACCACAATTTAATTTGCACTAACTGTATTCTGACTCTTTACTACATCTCAGCAATGTTCTAGACAGTCTATTCATGTATATTATGTTATCACCTTTCCACCTTCGCATTTCCATCGACGTACTTATTTATACCTCACTTTATGCTGGCTTTGTACTGCCTACTTAATCTGTACCTTTGTAGCGTATCACACTCTGTTTTCTTGTACTATATTGATTGTTGTCTTGTGCGCTTTTCTTGGCCAGGTCGCCATTGCAAATGAGAACCAGTTCTCAACGGCCTACCTGGTTAAATAAAGGTTAAATGAAAAATACAAAAATAATAATGTTAAGGCCCCAAACAAGTAAAAAAAACTATCCAGTATATCACAAAAATGCAAACATTTAGATAACATTTTGAAAAAGCAGACCTATGCTTTTTTCTTCTTTGCTCTGCCAATAATCATCTTGTGATCCCTTGGAGGCATTTCAAACCCCAGTATATTTATCATATTACTGGAAAAAAGCATATCATCTGTCTACCCTCAAGCACACTTACAAAATAGGTAAGTAAGGGCTTATGCAGTATAAGCCACATTTACAATGATATCTGATTACTATGGTCTCAACTGTTGCATACATTCATGTGATGTTTCTGCATAAGGTCTGGTTAGCAAGCATGTGTGACTTCTCTTTTCAGGACTGCCACAGTATGGAAGAACCTCAGTCCTTTCTGGGGTGAGGAGTACACGCTGCACCTCCCGATGGGGTTCCACTCTCTCTCCTTTCATGTCATGGACGAGGACACGATTGGGTAACACTGTCATCCAAAGCTGCATATTCTTGTCTGACGGAGTTTGCCAGTTGATTTATAGTCCTCCAAGCCGTGACTGTTTGCTTAAACTTGCCTCATGAGTAAGCCAACATAGATCTCATGTAAAGTCTAAATGTTTTCGGGGGGAAAAAAAACCCTCCAAGCTTTGAATAAACAAACATCATCAGGCAGACGGTTGCCCAGATTGAGTGATTCAATTGTTTTTCTCTCCTCTTCTCGTGACCACCAGTACTGTAATCAGCCTGTCCTCAAATTCACCTCATTAAACTCTGGCAAGATCAAACAACTTGGAAAGTATTTTCAAAAGCTTCTATCAAATAATCTCTTCTTTTCTCTTTTTTTCTGTACAGCTATGATGATGTTATTGGAAAGATAACTCTGAGCAAAGAAGCCATTGGCTCTCAAGCTAAAGGTATGGCTGAATAAATCTGTTGCAGGATGGATGCATGACCAAAGCTCATAGGTTAAACACACATGGCTTTACACGGCCGGATCAAAGGTCTGAGAGAATGAGGAGACGTGTGCCCTTTTTTGAGATAGAGACTCTGGGAATGTTTCTCAGTGCTCTACATTTACGTAAGAGTTGAGTTGTGTAAACACGCAGGCAATGAAATCAGCCGTCACATTGATACATGTGTAATGATGGCTCTCCTGGTGCTTGTCTGCATAAACACTTTTTTTTCTTCATTCTGCTTTACAAACTAACCTTTTCAGCAACATCAACCAAAGCATTTTAAATGGCTTCAAAGCATTTCATGTCTGTCTCCTCGTACAGAGGCTTTCACATTCAAGATATTAGTCACACTGTTTACCTCAGCCTGAACCCTAGCACTTTCTGCACTGTCTCAGCTAGACATACGGCATTTAAAATATGGTATGTTGTGATGAAGTTGCAGTTTTATTAAATTGCTCAGTGTGTTTATGGGGTTTGCTGCATACTGATGCGTCTCTCCTGAGAGCCACCTGGCGTGACCTTCTCTTGTGTGATTCATTGCTACGTGATGGCACACTGAGTCAGTTACTCCCTCGCAGGAATATTCTCACAGCGTTGCCTTGACATTGTATCGTCACTTATGTGTGATTTGTCTGAAATAATAAAACACATTGAATGTGACATGACTGACAAAACAATATTACATGATTTATTTTTTCAGACTGTCAAGGACTATATTTTTTATTTCCTGTGACTGTGCATGCCTTTACCTTGTGTTATTCTCGCCAGAGAAAGAAATGCTTAATTGATTATCAAAACAGTTAAAAGTTGATTGATTATTTTTCTGCAGATCAACTAATTGATTATCGGCTAAAAGCGTCACCTCTAAATTCATTTCTGCTCTAGGATCTCTCAAATTTATCTTCAACTCTCTGGTTTCCATCCTTAGTTTCCGGGTTTGTTATCCTCGTTTTAATGATTAATGTCTCCGTGGCCAGGACTAGATTGCTGGCTGAACCTGACGAGGGTCGACCCTGATGAAGAAGTCCAGGGAGAGATCCATCTGAGTCTGGAGCTGCTGAAAGTTACAGAGAAGATCAGCCTGCGATGTCAAGTCATCGAAGCCAGGTAACGTCGTTGTGAGCTTTAAATCCCGCCGCTGCCACTGCTGGGAGGAAAATGAGCTCATTTAGAAATAACAAGGGACATCAGAGTAGCAGGACTCTAGAGACATATGTACATGTAGTTTTAAGAGGATTAAACTGGTCATCAGTCAGAAGTCACATTACTGTAGCTGAAACCCGGCAGTGTATCATCGCTCTTTCTGTGCTGAAATCTTATCCCCATCACCCCGCAGGCCTCCACACTCCCCTATCTGAGTCATACTGCCACTATCACACCACTCACTGCCCCATCTGTGCGTCCCAGGCTACAATCTCTTCCTCTCAGGCAGGGCACTAATGAGCATGTCAATCAGAGCTTGACACTGTGTTATTCAAACATGCATCGGATGAATGTGAATCAAGCTCGAAGGAATAAGGTCAAGTAGAAAGCAGTGTTTTTTTTGTTTTGTTTTGTGCTGTTTTTTTCTAACCACTTTCATTTGCAGAACAGGTAATCTGAGTTTGTTGAGCATTTTGAGTGTATTGATCAGTTGTGTTGTCTTTTGTTCTGATCGATACCCACAGAGACTTGGCTCCGAGAGACATTTCTGGAACCTCTGATCCATTTACAAGAGTTATTTTCAACAACCACAGTGCAGAGACCTCGGTGAGCTCTGTGTGCGTGCATGTGCATAGTATGTATTGGTTTCAGTGGAGCCAGATGTACATATTCTGCCGTTAAGGAATTGATGTTCAGGGTTTCCCCAAGTGTATTGCAAGACTGGTGGCCCACCGGGCCTAAGTCTCTGGGAATCATTTTTTAAATGTATTTTTAATATGTTTTCGAAACTACAGTTACAGTGGAGCGGCTTAGATATAATCATATTTTCAAATCTTAATGTAGCTCGCTATGGAATCTGTGTTTTTTTAAATTCTCAATTTCTGCGATTCCGTCCATGATTCTGTTATCCCAGAAACTGTGAGGCCCTACTTTAAAGGTGCTCTAAGCGATGTTGGGTGACAGCACTTCTTGTTGATGTTCAAAGTATTTTCAAACAAAATGAGGCTAGCTCGCCCCTCCCTCCTCCTCATCCCGTCCCCTCCCTTCCGTGCTTCCGCACACTAACCCCCCCAACCCCCACCCCCAAATCCTTCTTGTCAGTTATTGGCTGGAGCGCTGGAAGACTGTTTGTTATGTTTCATGGTGCAGGTTGGCACGGATTGTTTTTGTTGGCATTTGTGGAGCCTGGGCTGTCTACAGAGACCGCGTTTTTTCACAGTGTGTTCAGGGGACAGGCAGCTAGCAGATAGTGAGGAGATGTTTTTTACAATGTGTTCAGGGGGCAGGCAGCTAGCAGATGAGGAGATGTTTTTTACAGTGTGTTCAGGGGACAGGCAGCTAGCTGATAGTGAGGAGATGTTTTTTACAGTGTGTTCAGGGGACAGGTAGCTAGCAGATAGTGAGGAGATGTTTTTTACAATGTGTTCAGGGGGCAGGCAGCTAGCAGATAGTGAGGAGATGTTTTTTACAGTGTGTTCAGGGGACAGGCAGCTAGCAGATAGTGAGGAGATGTTTTTTACAGTGTGTTCAGGGGACAGGCAGCTAGCAGATAGTGTGGAGATGTTTTTTACAGTGTGTTCAGGGGACAGGCAGCTAGCAGATAGTGAGGAGATGTTTTTTACAGTGTGTTCAGGGGACAGGCAGCTAGCAGATAGTGAGGAGATGTTTTTTTACAGTGTGTTCAGGGGACAGGTAGCTAGCAGATAGTGAGGAGATGTTTTTTACAGTGTGTTCAGGGGACAGGCAGCTAGCAGATAGTGAGGAGATGTTTTTTACAGTGTGTTCAGGGGACAGGCAGCTAGCAGATAGTGAGGAGATGTTTTTTACAGTGTGTTCAGGGGACAGGCAGCTAGCAGATAGTGAGGAGATGTTTTTTACAGTGTGTTCAGGGGACAGGCAGCTAGCTGATAGTGAGGAGATGTTTTTTACAGTGTGTTCAGGGGACAGGCAGCTAGCAGATAGTGAGGAGATGTTTGCTGTATGTGACAGAAAATATTGTACCCTACAAAACGTGTGACATCGCTTAGAACACCTTTATTAATGATGCCATCATTCTGTGACTGGTCCGTGCCTGGCCTTTGTAAAAAATAAATAAATTAAAAAAACACTTGCCACCGGGCTTAACAGCTTTTATGGGGGGAACCCTGATGTTTGTTTGATTGTCTGTCGTTTTATTTGATATAACTGTACACATGTAAGGTTTTAGGGTTTCCTAACACCCCATCCTGCTGGGTTTTTAGATTATCAAGAAGACCCGTTTCCCTCACTGGGCAGAGACCCTGGAGCTGGAGCTGGATCCAGAGGAGCTGAGTGAGGAGGGGACTGTCACTGTGGAGGTCTGGGACTGGGACATGGTGGGCAAGAATGACTTTCTTGGAAAGGTAACAATGCTATAATATTGCTGATTTCCTAGATTTCACATTGTATCTCTACAAAATAGGCTTCACATGGAAGTGCAGTATTTCCCAGCATAAAATGTAAAAAGTTGAAAGATACGTAATGATATTGTATACTCGTTTGTTCTACATTTCCACAGGTGGAAATCCCTTTTGCTTGTTTGCACAAGACACCTCCGTTAGAGGGCTGGTTTCGTTTGCTTCCCCTGGGAAACAACGAGGTTGATGCTGGGTGAGGATTATAGGCGTTATTATAGGAGTGCTTGTTTGTCCAATGTGGCCACTTTGTGTGTTTGTGTACCTGAGTCAAGCATGGCTTTTTTTTAAAGATTATTTTTTGGGGCTTTTTCTCCCTTTATTTGATGATAGACAGATAACCATGAAAGGGGGAGAGAGATGGGGGATGACATGCAGCAGGCCGGACTCGAGCCCGCGCGGCTGCAGAACTCAGCCAACATGGGGCGAATGCTCTTACTGGGTGTGCTAGAGGCCGCCATTTTAGCAATTTTTTAATACTCATGTTAAGCAGCAATCAGTGTTTTAAAATGCACTCAAGCAAAGTATTTGTTATCGTCCATACTCCATGCTTTTTAATGAACATTCACAGGACATAGCCAGGTCTCTTACTGCTCCTGTTAGTGGAGATAAGTTTAGAACAAAGAGAGCTGAGTGAACCGCCAAAGGATATTGTTTATGAGGAAATGAGTAAAAAAAAAATGAGTCAAAAAAAAGTAATATGACGGGAAAAGATATCCCCTCTGGGACAATATGTTTTGACAGTTTTCTTATTTCTAGCAACGTCATTCCTCCATTGTTAAGCCTGTTATAATATTGTTTCCGGATCTCACCTTACAAAAATACAGACATTTTCGTAGATCATTTAAAAAAGGGAATTGTATGCAACTATACTAAAACAGTCTAATTTCTTTCAGTGGATTTCATACACTTCCTACAGTCCTATGCAAAAACAGTGCAAATGAAACAAAGCAACAGAAAATCGAGTGTCCTTGGTTGGCCTCACTTGCAGAAAAACAAAGTAATCCGGAGCTCATTTGTTTGAAAAATTCATCTTTTTCACATACTGTTCTGGCTGCTTTTTAAAGACACGTTTACAAGATGTTTTTTAATGAGATCTTACCTCACAATAATAACGAGGTGTGCAGAAAATATCCTTTTTTTTTTGATTCTGTGGTATTTTTCCTCTGTTGCCAGTGGCAAGCTGGGGGCGCTGCGTCTGAAGGTGCGTTTGGTGGAGGATCGGATCTTGCCGTCTGTGTACTATCAGCCACTCATTCACCTTCTGGTGGAGTCAGTCATCTCCCCGACAGAGGTCAGCATCTTTTGTACTGAAAAGCATTTAAACTCATTAATTCATTAATTCTGTGTTGGCTTTTCGATGACAGAAAAAACTCTTTGCCCATGTAAGCAGTAGGGCTGCTTGATTATGAAAAAAAAATCATAATTATTTTGGTTATTGAACTTAAAAAAAGAGAACTGTAAAATTTTGACTTAATACTTTTCCCGTTTGAACATTTTTTTCTTCATTCAGAACACAAGACAAAATAAGAGTTTACTTGCAAAATGTAATGTGCAAAATAATCATTTTTTTCCCATTACTCTGTTTATGTCATCGTTAAAATTTTGATTACTTGCACGGCCCTAGTCAGCAGCGTGTGATGCCCTGAGTCCTCTTCCCACCAGGTGGAGGATAGCAGTGCTCTGACCATGCTGGAGGAGGTGAACACGGTTGAGAGCCGGCAGGATGTGGCGATGACCCTAGTGAAGATCTACCTGGGCCAGGGCCTGGTTGTGCCATTCCTGGATTACCTTAACACTCGGGAGGTCAACCACACCAGTAAGACTGAAGGAACAACATCATCATTGTCAGTCAGAGCCGTTACTAAGGGCAGGGTTCAATATTCAACGTTACTTGCCCGAAGTAAAATTTTTACTGGCTCCTATACAAATAATGTTTTGTTAGTGGTTATCAAATAACGACAAAGACCCAAGTAAATTGTTATATTTGATCTTTATTTACAATGTATAAACACATCATGGACAGTGTCATAGATGAGTTAAAGTTCCTACTGAAAGTGGAGAATATAAAAAAATAAAAATAAAACAAATTATCAAATCTAATTGCAATAATTATCTTAATGGAGAGACAGTGGTTTCTATCTGTAATTAGCTGCCATGCCATGCAAGCAAGATGCTGCTTGCTTTTATCATGGCACTCCAGCATTTGTTTTCTGAATGAAGATGTTGCTTTGAAAAATGGTCCACTTCTATCTGCCTAAAACCGACATCCTCCACTGCCACCCAAGAAAACTCTTTCTTCCAAGACGCTTGAAACACTCTCTTTGGATTTAGCTCATACGCAGCCATCATCATCTTCTTCTTCTAACAAGACAGCCTCCAGTCACATGTCACTAGCACCAACTCAATTCTTGATTGGCCGACAGCACATTCAAATCAAATCATTCTCCAATGTGGGCAAGGGGAGTGGGGGGCAAGAGAACGATAAAGTCATTTCTGATAGGATGATGATTGGAAGAAAATTATTACAACTTTTTATTTAGGTGTTTTACTTGTCCCGGGCCGTCGGGCAAACCCTTATTGATGAACCCTGAAGTGTAACGTTTAGATTGTAGCTTAGATAGCCGACTCATAATTTAACAAAGATGAAGTTTACAGTCTGCATTTCATGGCTGCATTGAATTTATTATGTATTCTTATCAGCCAGAGAAGTCATATTTTATGTTTTTGCAATATTAGTGCCTACATATTTTTGCTCAAAACATTTCACATGCAACAACTGTGATTACATAATATGCAGTGTGCGTAAAACCTAAGTTTATCTCTGTTAGTCAGCGTCTGTATTTGTCAGAGTTTGTGACATTCCAGTTTACTGTTCCACTGCTCCACTCACCAGAAACCTTCTGAGGGGCTTCTTCTATTTAAACTCTGAACTGACATCAAGGTCTCTGAAGATTCATGTTCTGTGTGTGGGCAGTTCAAGTGTTCCAGCACTATATTTACCTCCCTGATGCCAATTATTTACTCACCCAACGGTCTTTTTATGGCTTCTCTGTGGTCTGTATTAGTCATGTACTTTGCCTCCGCACCACATCCCCATTGCTAATTCACACAGAGTTGTGCTCTGGTCTTTGGGTTCTGTTTAGTTTGTGTAGTTTGAGATAATAAGCATAGTGCCTAGGTTTCCATAGCAACTCTACATGATCTGAACAGTAACTGCTTGATCAGGAATAGATGGCACAAACAGCCAGACATTAAAGTTGGAGAAAAGGAAACTAATGTACTGTACACCGACTGGGCAGCCAACCCAAATAGATGTTGTTTCACAACTTTGGGCCCTCAGAAGGATACAATCAAAATATTTTACCTGGCAACCCATTCCTGTCATCTGTAGATGTTTTCGTATGGTCACCTTGAAGGATTTAAGTAAAGTTGCAGCAAGATCAGTCTGGCCTCAGTTGTGACACTGGGCTCTGTGTTTCTAAAGCAGATACAGATACAGATACAGATAAGAAATCAAGAACATGCCAGGCCTAAAGCTTGAATTAAAGGCAGAAACAGACAAAGAAGACAAATTTAATGAAGCACTGTCAGAGATTTTCATCAAGCATGATTATGTGCCTGATGACCCTCCTCTGTGAAGGCTTAAAGGTGCCCTGCCACACATATTTCATTACTTTGTGATACTGTCTGAAGTTCTACCATGGACTCTGTAACATTTTTTGTGGAAAAAATGCCTTGGTTACGTTGTTTCAAGCCATTCTAGCGTGGTATAGAAAGCCTGCAGGAAGACTCAGCTCGATTTGTGCCAGTTCTCATTAATATTCAACGAGGTAAGCTGCTTGACTGATTGGCTAACAGCTAGCCAATTTGTGTGGCACCTTTTAAATGTTGCTTCATTACACTCATTGGGAGCTTTTCATACAGTGGTGGGATCCTTTCTCTGTTTCAATGCTCCGATACACATCAAACTCAGGGTCTTTTTTTAGGCATTTTTTAGGGCATTGACAGACAGAGAGAAGACAGGAAATGAGGGGCGAGAATGACATGCATTGACATTTTTTTTAAATCTAAAACTATGTGGACATGTTAAGTTAAAGCTACAGTGGGTAGTTTCTGTTGCCTCCATGAGGAATTCACAGTAATAATGATCGCGCACCACCCCCACGCCTCCTCCACACAGTTGCTAGCAGTGTTTAACTTTAAAACGCATCACTCGAGCTTCTGCGTGCGAAATTCGCCGGACGACACCATTTTGTAAACCTAGCCGTACTGAGAAATACAGAGATTTTTGTTGAGCTGAAATGATAGGCTTCATTAGCTTTGTATCAACTCATTTGGCAATGGCTTGAATGTAATGGATGTTCAGTTATATTAAATAGTTTTAAATTATATGTTATTTACTGTCAAATTAATCCATCTAATTTTTGTTTTACTCACATAGCTGATCCAAACACTTTATTTCGCTCCAACTCACTTTCCTCCAAGGCCATGGAACAGTTCATGAAGGTGCGTTGACATATCTGTTTTTATAGTCCTGTTTTATCAGGAATTGAAATTATTTCTAATGCTTTTTGTCAATCTTCCTGAATGGTCCCTTATCTCTATTAAATACACACTGAGTTAGTTAAATGTCTGCATCATACTGTAACTTGTTTACGCTTTGTACTATGCATATTTACACGTTTAAAAAAAAGAATCCCTTTAGTAAAGATGCAAATGGATGTCCTCAACATCTGGTTTTGTTTTGCTGTCAGGCTGTTGGCATGCTGTATCTGCATGAGGTGCTGAAGCCCGTCATCAACCGCATCTTTGATGAGAAGAAGTATATTGAGCTGGACCCATGTAAGATCGACCTGAACCGCACAAGGTAAAACAGACCTAAAATATATCCTGCTGGATCTTCCTATACCATGATTATTATGTGACCTAAAATTGTCCAGATCTGCTTCACAAGTGCTTAAAGGTCCCATATCATGCACATTTTCAGGTTCATACTTGTATTTTGGGTTTCTACTAGAACATGTTTTCTTGCTTTAATGTTAAAAAAACACATTATTCTTACTGTCTGTCTAAATGTATATCTGTCTTAAAAAAAATACTCAAATTGTTGGTGATTAATTGAATATTTGACAACTAAAAGATGAATCAATGCAGCTCTATTTTACAGTTTTTTAAAAGCCCCCTGGCCTGCTTTAAAAAAGAAAAGGAAAAAAAGACATGGAAATCTCACTTTATACGATATGGGACTTTTAAGCCACAAATGACAAGTGGGAGTTGTAGGCTCATGTGTGTAGTTCACAATCTATGTGTTAAAATGGTCAAATCCGCCACAAGAGACTGCTCACTTTTTTTACACTTCACCCCTGAGAGAAAGACACCAATGTGAGAAAATGAAAAGAAAAGGAATTTAAAAAGGGGGGAGGCTGTTGCTTGGCAACTGCTATGAATCCCCTGAGAGGTCTATCTCTGACATGGATGGAGATGGAGGATCTAATATTCTTTATGTCTGCAGTAGATCTGCCTGCCATCACCTTGTTTGTTGTCTCCACTCCCTGTCTATATATATATATATATATATATATATATATATATATATATGGGCATCTTCAATTCAACATTCAATTTCATAGCATGCTCTTACATATAATGCCATAATCAGGAAGAGAGATGTTATCAGTTTTATTATAAGAGGCATTAAAAACTATACACAATACAGGGTGCTTTGTCTTAGAATTGTGTATACTCTGTAGTTTTCTGACACAGGGATTAAGTCATTAACAATATCTTTCTTTATCTCTGAAGACGAATTTCATTTAAGGGTGCAGTGTCAGAGGCAGAGGTGCGGGACAGCAGTGTGGAGATGCTGCAGAGCTACTTAACTAGCATCATTGAATCAATTGTGGGCTCGGTCGATCAGTGTCCTCCTGTCATGAGAGTGGCCTTCAAACAGCTACACAAGAGAGTAGAGGAGCAATTTTCTGAACCTGAGAACGAGGTCAGTCTAGAGCAAAACACACAGAAGTAAAACACCTTTTCAGTGCATTTTGATACATCTGCAATGCGTGTGTTTTTAGAGATTTTAAAATGTGTACATTACCATTACATGTTTTATATTCAGCTACACCTGTGTACTTAATTTCTACAGGATGTGAAGTATCTGGCCATCAGTGGATTCTTTTTCCTGCGTTTCTTTGCTCCTGCAATCCTCACACCTAAACTGTTCCAGCTGAGGGATCAGCACGCTGATACACGTACAAGCAGAACGCTGCTACTGCTGGCAAAGGTACGATTCACTACGCACAGACACTGCTAAGAATAACTTGCTTCCAGATATCACACTTAACGAAGAAAAAAACAAACAGTAAAGAGGGGGATGGATGCACAAGATGCAGGGCCACATGCTGGTTGCCAACAGTGAGGAATTGTAATTTGCGGGTGTTAAACTTGTAAATATGAAGCAGGAATGCAACATATAATGTTTATGCTCTATGTGCTGGCAGCAGTGCTTTTCTATGCAGTTATACCCAATAACAGCAGATAAAGCACTGAGCCAGCCGTCCCTTGCTTTTTCATCTTGTATTGTAATTACATAATGCTATTTTACCTATAGTGAAAACCAAATCAATTCAACGTTCAGTCAGGTACAGAGCAATGTGTGAATGGAACTCTCTCCCAAATACTATCAAACAACAAAACACTCAGGGCCAGATGTACGTACATTTGCGAACGTAGCGTTATCAGCGCCATGGCTCACCCGCAGATAGCGAACGCAATGATACCGTAGTTTACGCCATATTTACAAAAACCTGCAGGTCATCCGTAATTAGCGCCTTTCTCCGCCCACTATACCGTAAACTGTAAGTACTTGTGCTATGATACGGTTGAGTGCAGACTGCGATATTCCCACTGCTGATGCTATGACTGTTTGAAATTATCCTGATGCCAATATTTGTAATGTAGCGAGGAGTTTAACAACTGCTGGAATGTGAACTCTGAGTCGGAGATTCGATGTCATCTTTGATTTCTTCCAGTAACTGTAATCTTGCATGGCTGCAATCTGTGATCCTTGTGGCAAAACTCCTTTCAGCTCGTCTCCTTGGCCTATGTCTTCGTCTTGCTCGGATTACTGCTGTCATTTCACCAGGAGGCATATGTGAGGAAACCCGCTTCCAGGTTTACACCTGCTTTTAAGAGGCGGAGAATTTTCACCGCAAAATAGAGGCGCGCTATCACTGCCGGTGTTTGTACATACCGCGGAATACGTAATTAAGCGCTCTTTACGCTTCCCCTCCCATCTCTTTACGGTAAACTCCCACTTTCCCCGCGACCCTCCCATGAATAAATATGCATGACACGAAAAACGCAATTTGCCCTTTTCAGCTCCCACGACATGCAGTTTGCGCTTTTACATCATTGCGGCCTGTTTGTACATACCTCGCCATGATTTTACGCGCACGTTGCGACACAAATACGCCTGAAGTGGGCGCAAAAGCGTTAGTACATCTGGCCCTCAGTGTGGTTTCAAAACATCACTTAAGAAATATTACCTTCAAAGATATTTCAATATTTAATATCAATTTAGAGATATTTTGTTATAGGGTTCTTTGTTATCTGATTTTCTTTCTTTTATAGATCTATTCAGAGTAGCGAAATATATATATATATTTTTAATTGCGTTAACTGTATGTTTACTTTCAAATGTTGTGTAATGTGAAGTAATGTCTTGTGCGTATGGTGTGTAATGTGATGTCGTAGATTGTAGGACCCCAGGAAGAATAGCTTTTAGCTTATGCTGAAGCTAATGGGGATCCAAATAAAACAAACAAAATGCTGCTAAGTCAGCAATATTTTTTCCCTCACAGTAACTTTTACATCAAAATAAAACAATATGTCCTGGAGATTTAAATGGTAAACTATAAACATATGTACAATCAATAATGCCGTCAAAATGTCCTGTTCTCTTTTCCTAAAGCACTGTTAGTGTCCCAGAGGCTGGATTTCATTCATTTTGTAGAAGACAACATTTTTGACAACTTAAGATCATACACAGCACATCTGAACTACAACAAGTATGCAGTGGTTTTCAGTGTCATTGTTTGCCAAACACTTTAAACAATACCCTCTCACATTATGCCCTGCTCAAACATTCCGTTTCATGTGAAAATAGATCAAATTACAAAAGAAGACACCATCGAAAAAACATTTCCTTGTGATTGGCAGGAAAGGCGTCTGGTAGGATATAACTCAGCTCACCATGCTTTTCAATGGAAGGGACCCCCGACTGCTAACATAAACACCCTTGATATCATTAAAAACCGGGGTGTCATGGTCACATAGTAGAAGGAAAGTGAATCCTTACTGTTCTCCCACTTGTGGGTTCTGTGGTTGCTGTCCATGGTGCTGAAGTGCTGTTGCCATGGGTCCTCTACAGAGAAAGGAAACAGGCTATTTTTACCTCTGTGTGCGCTGCGACCAGACTGCGGTTCAAAGCCGAGCATCAGAGAGGGAGTGCCTCCTCGCCCTAGGCCAGGTGTGGGCCGCACAAAGGGCCTCACAGCATGCTTGGCCTCAGGGACCCTTTTGATCTCCGACTTTGAGATATGCAATCAATCACACTGAGTTCTGTCAGTTACTGATGTCAGTTTGATGTGCTGAAGATGTGAGTGTTGAGTGGACATTGTGTCTTGATTTTTCGCCAGGCATTGCAAAGCGTCGGGAACTTGGGGCTACAGCTGGGTCACGGAAAGGAGCAGTGGATGGCGCCTCTTCATCCCATCATCCAACGCAGTGTGGCCTCTGTCAAAGACTTCCTGGACAAGTTGATCGACATAGATCATGACATTGGTAAGGCTGACAATAGTGAACATGCCGCTGAACTTAAAAGGAAAGCAGGTCATGTTTTTGACCTAATCAGCCGTAGGCCCGCTGCTAGCGTAGCGGCTGCTAGCTGATATCAGGATTAAGCAAAACAATACTGCGTTGGCTAAATATTCATAACTAGCTAGAAGCCTAGAAAAGAGACGACATGGTTAACGAGTTGGCGGGGAGCTGGAGTGCGAAGCCGAAGGCGTTTTTTTTACATGCCACACTGGTTACCCAACATGTCTTGCTGTCATGTGTCAGTGAAACTGTTGTTGCAAAACTTCTTCCCCCTCTGATATATCATGTTTCAGTCGCCTCCTGCACATCACACACACTCAGTTCTCTTAACCCTTGTGTTGTCTTCAAAATTGAAAAATGTGGGTTTTTTTACTTTTTCCGAACTTTTATGGCGCTTTTTTAAACGTTTTTGTCCCTCTTTTCAATGCTTTTTTTAAATTCATGGTCAATAAACCTAATAAAATGACATTATACCTAATTTTCGAGTTTGAAAAAAAGCAGATATTATGAATTATTTTGACTAATAGAATAGTTAAGATCAGAGGATGTTGAGGGAATCACAGACTGGTTTATGTCAAAGTTTGGTCAGGATGCTGTTTTGAAACCATTTAAACATTTATTTTTCAAATGCCATGAAATAAAAAAAATTTTAAAATTCAATGGAAGTAATCATTAATCTTACCAGCGAAGAACATGGATGCATGAATGTATATGATGTATGGGTTCCATACAACGTACATGTATGCATCCAAGTTATTTTGGGGCAATTTAGTTGTTTAGAAACCCATATTTCTGATGTAAATAACTTTGAAATCGGGTCAAATCTGACCCGAGGACAACACAAGGGTTAAAAGGCCAGTTTGACATTTATCAGGTGGATTTGTTGGACAGAAGTGGACGCTTATTATGCCTCTTTGAAGCTCTCCTTCACATGGTGATGAAGGAGGCTGAGGCGCCATCAATAACAAAGTGCTGAAAATGAAGAGTACTGTACTGTAGTTTCAATAAAATTGTCACAGCACCACCTTGGGTCTACTCTATATGGATGAACATGCCATTACATGTGCATTGCAAAGTGTTTCTCTACAGTACATTCTTTGTTTAAAACTCTTTTAACTTCATCCCGCAGTGTCTGAGGTGCCACAGAGGGCTGTATTCATGCCCTCAGTCACGGTTAAAGAGGGGTACCTCCACAAACACAAGGCAGAGGGACCCCAACTGCTATCCCGCTTTGCCTTTAAGAAACGCTACTTCTGGCTGACTAGTGAGACGCTGTCCTATGCCAAGACGTCTGATTGGCAGGTTGGTACTGAACTAGTGGGTTATACCTTCATATTGTTTATATTTACATATGTGTATCTACTTTACTAGCCATGTTGGTAACCAGCCACTGTTTCAGATTTTTATCATTTGGCTCAGTAGTCTTCTGCTGGGACATCTGGATCAAAACACAAGTAATGTCTGCCACATACATGTCTTCTCCTTGCCTTATATATAAGCCAAAAATAGAGGGAGTAAACTTTGAATCAAAGTCATGTGGAAGTGGCTCATCCATTATTAGAAGCTGATATGCCCTCTGATGAAATGAAATGGATTACTCACACGTTGAAGGGCGTTTATAAACTTGGCTCATAAATAGAGGAAACATTTCAGTCATCCCCAGCTCACTTGTATTGTACTTGTGTTGATCTCCTTGTGAGGACATCATTAGTGTTATTACCATGTGGTCCCTAACCTTGTGATAATGATCTCCTCTCATTCACCAGCCAGAGACTGAGAGCGAGAGAGACAGAGAGAGAGAGAGCCCAGTAAAAAGCTCTCTCTTTGAGCCAGTCTCAGCTTTGTGTGACAAGAATAAAGGCGAGGGGTAATTGAAGGCTGTGGATATTCATGCTTACGTTGCAAATCAGATCACAGACAATATCCTGGCCCCTTAAAAGCGAGCTCCCATTGGAAGTGGCTGATTTACACTTTAAAGGGGCCTTTCCTGCGATGCTGATCTCATCTTCACTTCCTCCTTGTCTCACATTGCCCCTCCTCGCCTAATAATGTGTGCAAAATAGTTCTGTATTAGACACTGATCCAATAATTTGCTCTGTGATCAAATGTCACTTTTATTTTTAACTTAAACCTCAGTGTACACAACCTAGGGCAAAAAAGCACTATGCATCATTAGCGGCCTGCATACTTGTATTAATTGGTGTGCTGGTTTGTGGCTTAATTGTTGCAGGTGCGCTCCTCGATCCCTATTCAGTGCGTGTGCGCCGTGGAGAGGGTGGATGAAAATGCCTTTCAGCAGCAGAATGTAATGCAGGTCATCACCCAGGACAACGACGGACAGCTGCACACCATGTATATCCAGTGCAAGGTGCATTGGTACTGACACCAGTCAGTCACCTTTTTCAGTTCCAGTTTTCAGTTTTTTTTGGATTAGCAAAGACATAAACCTACTTTATTTTTCAACTAGTTTTCAGAATCAGAATCAGAATTATAAAAGGGCTTCTTATCACAGTAAGTTACACCTAACGGGGAATTTGCCTTGGTGATTGGTGCATACATATACAAACAAAAACATTAATATGAATATGCAATACATACAGAAATATATATATATATATATATATATATATATATATATATATATATATATATATATATATATACAACCCCAAATCAGAAGAAGTTGGGACAGTATGAAAAACACAAATAAAAAAAAAAAGAAAGTAGTGATTTCTAAATGTACTTTGACTTGTATTTCATTGCAGACAATGTGAACACAAAATATTTCATGTTTTGTCTGGTCAACTTAATTTCATTTGTAAATATACATCCTTTCCTGTCATTCAGACCTGCAACACATTCCAAAAAACGTTGGGACAGGAGCAATTTATGGCTAGTAATCAGATAAATTGGTTAAATAATGATGTGATTTGAAACAGGTGATGTCAACAGCTGATTGTAATTATGATTTGGTACAAAAGCAGCATCCAAGAAAGGTCTAGTCCTTTAGGAGCAAAGATGAGCCAAGGATCGCCAGTTTGCCAACAAATACGTGAGAAAATTATTGAAATGTTTAAAAACAATGTTCCTCAAAGAAAGATTAGAAGACATTTGCTTATTTCACCTTCAACAGTGCATAACATAATTAAAAGATTCAAGGAATGAGGAGGAATTTCAGTGCGTAAAGGACAAGGGCGCAAGCCTAAGCTGAACAACCGTGATCTCCGATCCCTCAGGCGGTACTGCATCAAGAATCGTCATTCATCTATAAGCGATATCACCACATGGGCTCAGGACTACTTTGGCAAACCTTTGTCAAGTACCACAATATGTAGTTACAGCCACAAATGCCAGTTAAAACTGTACTGTGCCAAAAGGAAGCCCTATGTTAACAGTGTCCAGAAGCGCCATCGACTTCTCTGGACTCGGAGGCATCTGGGATGGACCAAATGTGTACTGTGGTCAGATGAATTAGTATTTCAGGTATTTTTTGGGAGAAATGGATGCCGTGTGCTCCGGACCAAAGAAGAAAAGGATCATCCAGACTGTTACCAGCAACAAGTCCAAAAGCCAGGGTCTGTCATGGTATGGGGTTGTGTCAGTGCCCTTGGCAAAGGTAACTTGCACTTCTGTGATGGCACCATTAATGCTGAAAAGTACATAGAGATTTTGGAGCACAATATGCTGCCTCCAAGAAGAAATCTTTTCCAGGGACGTCCATGCATATTTCAACAAGATAATACAAAACCACATTCTGCACACATTACAAAGTCCTGGCTGCGGAGGAAGAGGATACGGGTACTTGACTGGCCTGCCTGCAGTCCCGACCTGTCTCCAATAGAGAATGTGTGGCGCATTTTGAAGCGCAAAATGCGACGACGACCCCGTACTGTTGCCCACCTTAAGACTTGTTTGCACCTGAAACACTTCATCACTTGGTGTCTTCAGTCCCTAAACGTCTTTTAAGTGTTGTGAAAAGGAATGGCAACATTACAAAGTGGTAAATGCTTTACTGTTCCAACTTTTTTTGAAATGTGTTGCAAGAACCAAAATAGGAATTTTGTTTTTTTGAATAAAAAACAATAAAAATCATGAGGAACACATTAAATTATGTGCTGCTGTATTGTCTGCAATGAAATACAAGTCAAAGTACATTTAGAAATCACTACCATCTTTTTCTGATTTGGGGTTGTATATATATATATATATATATATATATATATATATATATATATATATATATATATATATATATATATACACAAAATAGCTGTTTTGCATAAGAAAAAGGAGGCTGGATGGGTTGAGTGCAGAATGTGCAAATAATTTTTTTAACTGTGTCATGAAGATTTGAGATCTAATACAGTTTTGCTGACAATGGTTTTTACTGTAAAAATAAGATTTTCATTTAACATTTAATTGATAGATTAAGAAGATTAGGCATAGACATTGTAAAACCTAATTTACTTGATGAAGGATTATCAGTTGATTACTTATGGATAGCAACAGTTTTCCTGCTTTGATTTCAGAATGACTTCAATAGACCACCAAATGAATGGTTCATGTTGTGCTTTGTGTCTGTGTAGAATGTGAACGAGCTGAACCAGTGGCTGTCGGCTATCAGGAAAGTCAGCATCTACAATGAGCGCATGCTGCCCTCTTTCCACCCAGGGGCTCATCGCAGTGGCAAGTGGACCTGCTGCCTGCAGGCGGGCCGTGCTGGTAATCCTCCTTTTATTGCTTCTGATAGCTGCTACAAATTTTAAAACCCTTCCATTAGGATTTAGGATGTAGGTTAAATGTTTAACCTATTTTTAAACTACATCGTAGACTCCCCCAGAAGGATCATCAAGAATTAACAGCATCTCGGCGCATAAGCAGTATTGTCCATCAACATGCATTACTTCAGTCCTTAGCTGGTTTCAAAGATTGAATAAGCTCCTGGCGATCCATATTTAATGACTAAACCCTCGATTTGTAGCTGCCGTGTTTTTTGTAGTGTCATTGGAGCAAGAGTTCTCCAATGAATCGTAATGCAATTTCCTCTGGCAAATTCCATTTAGTCAGTCTGGAAGCTACATCTGATGACTTTTCTTGTGTTGCTTTTCACAGTCCTGAACAACAGAATCGTACTCAGGCAACACATCACTCATGTGTTTTTTGGGTAATAGGCCTACCAGATTTTGGAGCTATTTAAACACTGTTTTACACACTTGTAGTACTATGAGACTTCCATCAAATTGTCAAATTGAAGGATATGTTATGAGGTCCACATGTGAAGCGCTGCTGTTGAATAAAAGGAATGGCTCTCAGTTACAGGCTGCAGTAGAACTCACTCAGCTGTGACCCTGGGTGACTGGAGTGACCCGCTGGATCCCGACGTAGAGACGCAGACCATTTACAAGCAGCTCCTCCAGGGCAGAGACAAACTCAGGTTGGTGGAGAAAACATCCTCAGCCTGGATGCAGTTCATTAACTGTACACTAGAGGACAATGTTGCAACACAGGAGTGCTCTGCTGCTGCTGCTGCTGCTGCTGCTCTGCTGCTGCTCTGCTGCTGCTGCTGCTGCTGCTGCTGTGCTGCTGCTGCTGTGCTGCTGCTGCTGCTTGACAATACAATCACATGTTTAACTGTCACTCTATGGCAGGGTTTTTCCTGCATAGAGGAATTTTTGGCGCCCCCCAAATAGTTTTTAGCCAGCCCCAAAGGAAAATGACCAGCACCAAAATGACAAGAATTGAGAATAAAAATAACAATTCACATCCTCTCTAAATGTGTTTAAGAGCAATTTACAAAACAACTGTTGAACAAGCAGAACATAAACTTGAATATGAGCACTAATCTCAGTTTTATCTCATCTCAGTCAGGCTGTACCGGACTCTCCCGCTGATTTATTTAAATATAAATATTCTTTTTGTTTTAACCAGTTTTGTTAATTGTGTTTTATTTACTCAAACAAAATAAACAAACAACAGGAAAATGTATAGATTTCTGTCAAATAAGGTAACAGACTCATTGCCTTAACTGTACACGGACCGATCATGCTACCCCCCCCACCAAAAAAAAAGGCCCATTCTGAGCCAGGAAAAACACTACATGGGAAGACAAAGCAGCTTCTGGAGAATAGTCAGTGATCATATGATTATTGTTTCTGACTGATACTGCAGGAAAAAATATGTGGAGATGCCAGACGCTGATCAGACGTCCAGCAATAACGAAAAGATCAACTGTGACGCTCACCCAGGTGAGGCTGCAGTCATGCATCCAAACTGTACATTTTCTGCCATGGAAGGATCCTCACTAATTTGTATGGGTTCATGTTATTATTATTATTATTATTATTATTATTATTATTATTATTATTATTATTATTATTATTATTATCTATTTTTGTTTGATAGTATTGTACACTTTCTGCCTCACAGATGGTGCAGAATGCAATGTTCAGCTGTCGAAGCCAGGTCAGAGTGTTGCTGCTCGGTTGTTGGCGGTGATAGAGGATCTGGAGCAGGCTCATGCCACTTTCCAACGCAGAGAAATAGAGGAAGGCACCAGTGTCATTCTGAATCTCTAGACTCGAGACAGACTGGGATCCACTACTAATGCCTGAACAGAAGGGGGGCCCCGGCATCCTGTACCAACACAAGCAAGTATCAGAAAGTCACTCTCTTGATTGTGAGGGAGACAGAGTGGCCACAGGGTGCAGCCTCTTCCAGCTTTTTAGTACATTTCCCGCTGTAAAGGGCAGAGGGGATTCTGCCACTTTGAATCTTTTTGTATTCTCTAAAGTGCCACCAACAGCGCCGGGGAGAGATCATGATACTTGGCGATAAAGGGGGGCGAGGGACTTTGAAGCACGATCTGACTTGATATTTTTTATGTAGATAATCAATCTCTTGCATGGCCTGCATTCAACCACTTGTTGTGAAATGTGAAAAAATAAGCTTTTATATTTTGAGATACTGTACGTGGCCTCAGTCAGGGTCACACATTTTTATGCAAAAAGCTTGTTGTAGTGTAATCTACAGTACCTGAATGTAAGGTGTTTTGAAATTGTTTTTATCAACGTTTTGTATTTTATTGAGGCAATTTTTCACATGTAGCCGTGACATTAATGTTAAAGGTCATACCACCATTAGTTTATGAAATACTGTTGCACATGCCACAGTATAACGCTGCCTGTACAGTGAGCAAACCTGAATATTATTTTAACTGTTGCTTTGGTCCCTTTATACAAAACAATGTGCTTTTGTTTGGTGCTACGGCCAGTCAACTTAAATGTTTGGTTCTGATGTAATTTGCATATTTAAATGTCCTTACACTCGATGTAGCCATTCCTGAAGTCATAAGGGTAATGTTTTATTTACCTGGTAATATTAAGTTCATACATATAACTGAGGCAATAGAACTAACAGTGTTAGGGTTAGTTTTTCAATTTGATAAGTTTACATTTTCTTGAGATTTTGGGGCCATTGTATTTGGCTCACAGATGTCAAGGAATGTTTGAGATGCCAAATTTGTTTTTAAAAATGTATGTGCTTCAAAATTAATTTTTAATTACTTAATCTTTGACATATCTGTGACACACAAACTGTACATGGACATGTTGGAAAGCCATTTCCCGTAGAGCGAGTAGTGCTGCTGTCTTTCCCTTAAACACAGAACAGAGAAGGTCAGTGAGTGTAATGGAGATCAGATCTGTGATCTCTCAGGCCACCCTCCCTCTGGAGCTGTTAACATCATATTACATTATAGTTACAGCTACTGTAGCGTCTGTCTTTCTTTTAGAGGAAGAACCGTGGCATATTTATGTGTGGAGGTAACATTCCTTCTGCTTTTAGATGTTACACTATAGCACACATGCCAGACATGACAATCAATATTTTACATTCTCGACTAAACTAGAGCAAACATCAGATGTCGCTTGTGGACTTGATATGCCCTAAATGAGTGCTTTTATTCTGAAAAAAAGAAAACAAAAATACTACCGCCTGTACATTATTTTGCAAATACACTATGATGGCTTGTTCCAAGTGGATTGTTACTGTGAACTAAACACAACTGTATTATTCAGTAAACTATTATTTCAGCAAATAAGTCTTGTGTAAAATTTGTACCCAGGAAAACAAAAGGTACACCTCATTATAAATGCATTAAGAGTTACATTTTTTATTATTATTATTATTAATTCTTTTGTCCAGGTCAGACTTGGTGCAGGCAATGACTTTCATTCATTCATGGTATTACAGGAAATGTCATTACATGAGTGTCATTATGTGTCTGACAGATCCCAGAGCAGCCTCGCAGTATCATGGTTACCACGCTTCCCCTTTGTTCAAATGAATAATTTAATCAAACCACCATAACCACAGACTTCACAATCCAACAGGAGTTGGAATCTAAAGTTAAATTATACCACACAAACAATGTTCGCAACCGGACTTATTTAAATGCTAATGAGAGCTGACCTACCTGCAGTGATAGGGCAGAGTCTCCCTTCTGGTTCTCTCATTAGGCCTGAGAGGTGAGCAATACGGGAGGAGGCATCTATCAAATTATAGATTATAATCCAATAATATATCATACATTATTTTGAACTGGAATATTCTGCATAATGAGGACTTTGACTTTTGGTACTTTACGTATATATATATATATATTTATATATATATATATATATATATATTTATATATATATATATATATATATATATATATATATATATATAATACTAATATATAATACTTTTATACTTGAGTAAAGTTTTCAATGCAGGACTTTAACTTGTAACAGAGTATTTCTACTCTGTGGTATTACTTTTACTTGAGCAATGATCTAAATACTTCTTCGTCTGGAGGGGTGTGATGAAGGGGAAGCTGATCTCCCGCAGGCCTTGGTTACGGCCTGCTTTAGTATGCGCCAACCACAGCACCAACATACAGCAGCCTGTGACAGAAAATGACCATAAAACAAATTTACTGTCAGTGAGAACTGTTTCTGCTGCACTCCACAGCTCCAGCAAAGCTCATTTATAACCATATAAAGAGGTAGAGCGCAAAGAGCTGCCTGATGAGAAGGAAACGGTGGAGCAAAAATTAAGAACATGCCACCCGAGGGGGAGAGGGGTTGGGGGGAGATGAATGAGGGAGAGCCAATGTGACAAAAGGTGAAACAAACTACCCCTGTCCAGGGCACATTTATTTTTCCACAATAAACACACAAACATGCAACAAGGTCATCACAATTCAATAAAGACAGATAGATTAAGAAGCCCTTTATAGTTTAATCTGTCTCTCTATATCTTCCTTTCAGTTGATCTCAGTTTCTCTCTGTGAACCTTTTTAAATAGCAATATGTAGACACTGCTTAAGAGAAATCAAAGCACACAAACATGATTTGAAAATGTCCATTAAAATGGGCCCTTCATACGCAAAACATTCTGATGTTTTACATGTTGTCGAAAGAGTGAGGAGAGCAGCCAAACGCTGCCTCGTCCCCATCCGTGTAAATCAAACCCAATAGAGAAAATAAAAGCCTTTCTAACTAACTTGAGTAAGATATTAAACCACAGTGCTAAACCACCAGAAGACCTGGGTGATATCTCTAAAGAAGCTATGATGTTTTCATACGCAAAAAAACTATGCATCGTCAATTAACTTGCTCACAGTTTGGTTAACATGCACCTCTCGGAGAACATTACTGCATCTTTAAAGATTTGTTTAGTAGACGCACACTCGGCACACATTCATACACACTCGCATAGCCAAACAGATACAAACACACAGTATATCCACACAGTACAGTTGCATCTGTAAATATTTCATATGTTGGGATGAAAGTGATTTCACCCCTTATCCTACTTCTAATCAAATGGAAAATAGTATGGAATGCATCTTAATAAGAGTAATACAGCAATTCTATGTAATAGTTCTTTGTAGAGACAATCATCATTCAAAAAAAGACAACAAATATGTTTTCTAATACATAGCATGTGAAAATCTTGGGATCGAGACTCTTTGAATCCTGGATGTAGGCACCCCATAAAGAAAACATCCATTGTCATTTAAAACAACACAATTTGCCTTCTTGCTACACATAAGTCATGTATTAGATCTTTAAAATTGCATAAACACCATCTCTCTCTCTCTCTCTCTCTCTCTCTCTCTCTCTCTTAATCAGACAAATACCAAACTGTGTTTTATTCATCATTCCCACATAAGTCTGTACACACCTGAAAAGTCTAAAGGGCCTGCAATCGTTCCTACTACAAGGCCGACACATGGAAAGAAAAAAGTCAAAAAGGCAAACATTTGGATTTCTCTGGTTGATGAATCTTTACTCAACATGGAAAAAAAATCCCTGATAGGTTGGAAGCATTCTCTCTTGCTGTCCCATGTTATAAAGGGAGTCAAAAAGGTTGTGAAGGAGAAAACTTGAGATGGAACAGGCCAAACAAAAACAGTTTTCAACACCTGGGTCAAACATCACACTTACAAATACTTTTAGTGGGTAGCTTTAGCCCGTGCCTGTGCCAGTAAGTTTAAGTTTACCACAGATTACACAGAAGAAAGAACTTTAAACCTAGCTGAAAACTTGCTTTAAAATTAAAAGTGTTATTTCATAACATCAACTACTCGTGAATAAATAAGTAGCATTTAAAGCTAATGTCCCTAGCTGAACACTCAATGAGCTAGCTTACAGCTGACGCCTGTGGCTAGTTAGCAACGTACTTCACTATCTTACAGCTGACGCCTGTGGCTAGCTAGCAACGTACTTCGCTAGCTTCAGACATTGGTACGTTACCATTGCTGTTATTGAGGCGAGACAAGCCGTCTACGTTTGATTTCGCGGAAATAATACTAGGTGAAAATACGCTTTTTCTATTTAAATACAAAAATCTCATTGGAATGAGAGAAATTGTATTGTATGTTTGTGTAAAGGCTCATTTATGCTCTATTTAAGCGGAAATAGAAACATTCATTTCAAACAATGTAGCCGTCACTGCCCACTTACTTCCATGCATCCTTTACGTTGCCATGGATGTTAAACAATACATCCACTAGAGGGAGCTCAAACAAATCGGTCATGCATGGACCTTCACTTTTCCTCTGCTATGTCCAACTCCCATTTAATTCCCGTCCAATCTCCTCCCCGCTGTTCTATAGTAACCTAATTGTCCCTGTGACCGGGCGGAGTAAGTATATAAGTTTAAAATTTCTAACTCGCCTACCTCCCCTTAACCCACCATTTTTAAAATGTCTTTGTTGTGTCCTATGATCGTGTCTCGCTTGAACTACTGCCTACACTGGCCCCATAATTTCTGTATCCCTCCGTGAGCATAAATGAGCCTTAAGACATAATTAGAAGATGATTGATGACAATAGGTTTTCAGGGCCTTTAAATGTAGTAATTCACTGTACTTCGATTGAGTGAGTGAGGGTGAAAAATTCGGCAGGGAGGAGATTTTCGGCACGACCACCGGTAGCTCACGCTAACGGAGACTAGCTAGCTAGCATTAGCTATGGATGGCTGGTGTTGCGACTCGGATCTGGGTCTGGGTCTGATATGGTCTGTTTCCCGACGCTTCATTAAACTGCCGTTAGCGTCATAAGCACCCGGCTCCGGAGTTAAGTGCTGTATAGTACTTATACTGTATGGATTGCTGTAATGGTGGCTGGCTGTTGGCTGGCTATGGGCTAACGGTAACTGGCTAACTACATGTCCGGCTTTGTTATCTCAGGCAGACAGACCGGGTGCTAACTGGCTAAATTAGCATTAGATTAGTCGTCTAATCTATACAGCTAACGCTAACATTACTGGTAAACTCATTCGTGGGTTAGCCCAGCGCTGCTTTTATCCGTGGTGAAAACAATGATGCTACTAATAACTTTATGAGCATGTTGAACGATGTGGTAACCCTATAATGTTATCCACCAAGCATTAGCTAGCTAGCATTAAAGTTAGCTACTTGTCAACCAACACATTGTAGTAACGTAAAACTGGATCGATATTGATATGTATCAATAAATAAGATATCTGCTGTATTACTGTGTTGCAAAGTGGCATGTTATCAATCACAAAATGATGCTGTGTGGCAGAAAAAGCAGTATTATGGTTAGGAGTATTTTTTTCTGTGACATTGTATGATTTACAATTACGCTCAAACGTATTATCTGGGTGCCGTGTTTTGAAGGAAGTTACGAGGAACTAGGGAGTGAAAGGTTATATGATGCCACTGACAGGCGACTAGGAAGGAAAGGAAACGTGCCGTGTCTGAAAATAAATAAAATAACAGATTTCTCTGGGTTTGAAGTTTGGTGGAAACATTTGTGAGAGTGTAACTACACAACTCAAAAAAATATATAACATAGGTATGGTCGTTTTTAGACATTTTAATGCAGAAATGTTACATATTGTACCTTTAAAACAAACACTAAGAACTATTTGTAGCTTCTATTTAACCCAGGCGCATCATTTTCACCTTCAAACTGAACAAAGATTGCTGACTGCATCCATTCCCATGTTCTGGACAAGTAGAAAAAGAGAAATGGCCCATTCGGGGGGAACGGACATCTTCATGCTGCTAAAGCTCCCCCACCGATAATAAAGACACATTTACTGTATTTATTGGAGTCCCACATGGGATCAACTACACAGATTCTACATTAAGGTAACGACAGCAGCATACGCTATGACTACTTGTAATATAAGACGTCCATAACATGTCGTACATATTTCAACAGTCCCTGACATACTGACAAATTCATCTTTGCCAGATTTTATGTATTCATGTTAACATGTGCCTGTGTATAGGTATGTATATATCGGTCATTTTATATTTTTTTCATATAGAAGAGTATAAAAATAAATTAAACTTACACCATCGACTCAAATTGAGCTTGAATTTAAAGGTATATCACACCTGCAAATGTATATCATATATATTCTTTAAAGCATCGCAAGCGGGTTTATAAACATCAACTTCAAAAAAAGACAGATTTTGTTGCAATTTAAGACATTTTCCTAAAAATTAAACGACTGCTTAAAACAAAACTGTTGCCTCAAAGTGCTATGGAAGACTATGATTCACTCCAAAATGAAGCTCACAACTGGGTGCCCACACGACAAACCTTACATCAACACCCCCGCTCATTAAAATTGATCAGATATATTTATGGAAAATTATGCAGCACTGGGTTATCTTTTATCTCAGAGTAAAGAAACAGCACAATATCTCCACCAAGGACTTTCAAAAAGTCTTTACCTCAGGGGCAAAAAAAATCTGAGGGGGAAGAGGAGAGCGTAGGAAAAAAATAGTTCCCAGCGAACTACATACTAGACCAACATTTACGTGGTTCCTAGAATGAAATGCTCTGCTGCTGCTGAGCAAGAGGAGGAAAGTGGGGGCGTGGCGATACATCAGGATCGGCCTTGACAACTCTGAGTGAGCTCACGCAGGGAATAAGATGTTTTAGCAGTGGAGCCCTATGCTCTGCCCAGAAGCAAACAAGCTCACAAGAGACGGATGTGGATCGCAGGCTAGCAGGAGCCCAAGATGGATCTCTGAGGGAGAACTGTTGGTGTTTGAAAGAAGAATATCCATTTGTGTCCAAGTGTGTTCAGCTATTCTCCTCAAGGACCTCAAGACGGCATATTATTGCCTCAGAGTACTAAATCACACACTCAGCCCTCATGTATGGTCAGCATGATGGATCGTGCCGATGCCTGGGTTTGCCTCCAACAGGGAGACAAATAACGCAGGCTTTATATTCACAAAGGTCAGCGTCATCAGTGTGTCAACAAAACAAATGAGTTTAACCTTGGAGCGTAGCAAATCCCGCTTCACAACCTCAGCCTGTCAAGTTCCAACACTTCATAACGAGCATCAGACTGACTGGTAAGATGCTTGTTTCATCTATTTCACGTCTCCTCTCATAGACAGTCCACAAGGTTAACCATACAACATACGTTTATTACCAAACACTAAAGTTTCATAGCTTTTTATCTTCCTGGAATCTACTTCATGCACTGCAGGACACACTTCCAATTTAGAAAACAAGTGACCCAAGGTATCCGAAGTGTAAAATGTCAGAGATGTTCGGAGCAACTTTACAGTCACATCACCAAAAAATCCTTTAAATCACAAAACCAAGTTTCACCACTTGTTACAGGACAATATTTAATTATTAGAGGAAAAAGGGCGACGCAGATAATCAATTCATCTGGATTCCTTCAAAATGCTAAAATTCTCTTCAATTTCTCTACACAATATGAAGCAACAACTGATAACGACACCTCACCCGATTGTAGGGAATCGCCCGACCTTCATAATGCAGCGTTAGTCTGGTCCATGCATTCTGGAGTTCAGCATTTACAAATATGCCTTTTATATAGTTTTGGCCCCTCATCAAATGCAGAGGAACAGCTTCAGCTTGAATCTAAAAAGGGGTTAAATACCATTTACCAGGACAGAAGTCTTACCTTTACATTCTTCTTCTGAGAAAAATTGGCATGAACACAACAAGCTCACAGGCTGGATCAAAAGACAGCAGGGGGCGGGGGGGGGGGGGAGTCTTAGGTTTTACAAATCAAAATATTGACCATAACCACATCATTTATTTTGCTTCCGTTGCTCTTGTGCCACCACTTCGACAGGATGATTTCGTTCGTGGGGAGTAAAGAGATGTCGGCTGCTTATTGGCCCGTCATGCAGTGTCCTGTACTCTGGGAGACGGCGGGGCATGGTGGGTTGTGTTCCTGTGTGCCAGCTCAGCCGGCCATCAGTCCTTCAGGTTGTCCTCGCCGACCCCCTGGGCCGACAGCTCTGTCAGGACGTTGTCCAAGTAGTTAGGGTCGGGGTAGCCGTGGCCAGTCAGGTTGGATCCGAATTCTGTCTTGTGGTGGATCTCGTTCCACACCACCGTGTCCGACTCGCCCGTGGTGCTTGACGTGCCGATGGTGAAGATGAGGCGTCGGTCCCAGGCCGTGATCAGCAGCTTCAGGACCTGGAGAGACAAAAGAGGGTGGGGAAGGAAGTTATTATCCCTCTGTAGCAAGAAGAAAGTTACAATAATGTTAGTACTTTTTTATTATGTTTGTTAGCCCACTTAGCTACTCAGAGAACCAGGTTTACACAAGTAACGTCCTTCCTTCCTTCTTTTATTCGGATCCCCATTAGCTGCTAACAATGTAGCTGCTACTCTCCCTGGGGTCCACATAAAACAACAACATATACATAAAAATACCAAACATACAATTTTACATCCATTTAAACAAGACATATATTGCAAATAAAAGAATATCACTGTGTATATGTTTCATAAATTAGTGTCAAATAGAATAACATCACATTCCGACAATAATAGCCCATCATAGTTAGATTAATTAATGTTTAGTTATTGTTTAAGTGCTTAAGTTTTTTCTAAGTAGTCTTACTTAGAAAACTTACTAAACAGCCTTACTGGGTGCCTCCACTATGATAGTTGGCAAGCTATTCCACATTGTGATGGCTCTAAAGACCGGCACACAGCATCAGTCAGTTTTTTTTTTCCCTTGACTCAAGTTTTAGTTTAGCAAAAAATACAAGCACCGATCGCAGTATGAGCAGAAAAGCTTTCCCCACTGAAGAAAGAAACTCTCTGCAGCAAGGTGCTGGAATCCAGCATGCTTTAAATGCTTGTTGAGCTGTTGTTGTTTTTCTTGGACCGGCGTCAGAACTTACCTTCCTGCCTTTCTCGTTGTCAGGGAGGTAGCAGTGCCGAGGGAACCCTCTTGCACTGAACTTCTTCCCGGGGCTGGGGTGCTCATTGGTCTGGTGAAAAAAATGTCAAGAGCAAAAACAAACGTTACGACCCCTTCCCTTCCAATTACGACTTAATTGTGTAGGAAATGTCAACAGCACCCACAGGGCGAGCTTTGAGCTTTATTGTTCACGTTGCTTCCAATGCTCCTTTGTAAAAAAATAAATAATAATAATAATAAAACAAATCATTTGAGAGATATGCTACTGTAACTATCCAAGTATCTCTTTAGGTAGCATATTTCATAAAGTTGCTCTCAAGGCTCCAATGGGAGAAAAAGCTTGATTAAATCCTAATGCATCCACACAGGCATCTGAAGGGGGGCAGAGGTAGCACAGGTCACCACCGAAATCTGCTTGGCAACTCATCACTCCTCACACTTATTAATGAAGGAATCATATGAACTCACAGTTGCATGGTCAGTTGAGGTTTAAATTGTGTTGTAATTGCTATTCCAATCCCTTTCCTGTGTTTTGTGGCCTTTATTAGGCACAATAATTGAGCAGATCAAAATGTCACTTTTTTTTTGCATTGACTGCGTTCCTCTCTTTAAATGGGAAGTACATGTAGCTCAATGAGACACACCAACAATAGCGACAAACCAATCTGAGTGCAAAGCAGCGGAAGATACTAAATTTAAATATGTAAAGGAAATGAAAAAAAAAATCAGATTCACGATATTCGTTAGAAGGGTTGACAATTGGTGCTTTAACAAACTATTTACACAATGAGATTTTAGAAAAGTAAAATAGTCATGTGGATATAATGACTAAAGGCTGATTTATGATTCTGCGCAGGCTCCATTCAGCCTATATAAGTGGCCTGAAGTTTATACTTGTGCGTTGGTGTGTGCGTCGATATCTTTAAGAAAATAGCAGGGTCGGCATGTGTGTGTGCATGGGGAGTGTGTGGTAGAGCGAGTGAGAGAGTGACAGTGTTCGCTTCGGAGCGGGTAGCGACTCTAGAGTCATAGTGAGAGAAACAAAGTGTCTCCCCTGTTCTTTCTGACCACGGTGGGAAATCTGGAGCAGGAAAAGTTAACCCTCTCATTAAATTAATCTTGATTATGGAGAAGGAGAACCAGGAAATGAGTCAGGGGAAATGCAACGCTACCAAGCCACGGTCGAGCAACGTGCGTCGCCGCGACGTGTAGTTAAATCTTTAGAGAGGTGCACGTCAGGCTACGGCGTAAGGTCGGTATCTCAACGTACTTACATACGTACCAACAGTGTTGATTTAGCGCAGAAGCATAAATCAGCCTTAAGTGTGTAAAGGCGTGAGACACACCAACAAACCAAATTTAAAATTGAAAATGTGGAGTGGCTGTGATAATTCCAGTCTTGTACAAAGTACTTGAAAGCAATACTTGAGAAAAAGTACAGGTATTTTACCAGAAAATGACTTTGGTAGAAGTTAAAGTCTCCTTTTAGAATATTACTTGAGTTTTAGAAGAAGTCCCACACACTGACCTTTACGCAAGCAATAATTTATTTAGAAAATACAACGTTTCGGTCTTAGACCTTCATCAGGTAAATGATTAGAATATTACTTGAGTAAAAGTCTTAAAGTATCTGATATTTACTGTACTTAAAAACTTTGATTATGAACTTTATGGCCAAAGGTGTGTAACGTAATCTGTCGTTGGGGTGGCCATTGTCTGTTACCATGGCAGCAGAGCCTGCACCAGGTGACACTATCAGTCATTATGCTTCCTCCTCTTCTTCTTTAGTTTTGGCCTATGGTGTTTTGTTTTGCAGCTTGGCAACAAACAGGCATTAGGTCCCCAACTGGAATGGAGGGTGCATTATCTTGGCAATTTAGGAGCAATGATTTGCCAAAACTGCTTTTTTGTATCAAATTTCTTCAGATTTTATTTTGACGAGTAACTAAGATGCTTAGGGGAAATTTAGTGGAGTAAAAGTGTACATTTAATGTAGGAAATGTAGTGGAGTAAAAGTAAAAGTTTCCGTAAATATAAATAACGAAGTAAAGTACAAATACGTGAAAATTCTACTTAAGTACAGTAGCAAAGTATTTGTACTTCGTTACATTACAACACTGGATCATTCTCATTCATTTGGTGATATTTTGCTGTTGTCCATACAGTCCATTACAGAGCTGCACATGAGGATGTTTAGAGAGCGAGAGGATAAATAGAGGCAGGAGACGTACAGAAATGTTCCCTGGCTATAGCGCTGCTGTGCTGACCTGAGTGGTCAGGTCACCCCCAGTATTCTCTGTCCCCTGGGACACTAAGCCTGTTCCTCTGGTGGAAAAAGGTCAGTTTATTGACTCTATTAAAGCTCCTGTCAGCAGTCAGGATGAAATACGCAACCTTTTCATCTCGCAAAGCCAAACCCAGGCTGCAAAAACATGCTCTCCCCTCCACTGCAAAAGTGACCTTCATTCAAGTGTAGGGCTGCACGATATGAGGAAAAACACGTGATTATGTTGTTGAATATTGCGATAAGGATATTACTTGCGATAAATAAACAGATATAAAGTGTACTCTGTTCTGCTGCTTTCAGTATTCTGCTAAAATACTAAAATCGCTTGTTGAATTTAAAACAAATGAGAGGAAGTCATTTCCAACATTCTTAAATTAAAGAAAGTGAACATTCAATTGTATATAAAACAAAACCTAAAAAAATAATGACAGTTACATTTTAAAGCCATAGTGTGTAGTTTCTGCTGCCCCCATTAGGAATTCAAAGTAATTAGAACAAAACTGTCGGCGTGTCCACATGATACAAGCCTTCTGTGACCGCACAACGCCTGATATTTTCTTTCAACTAACACAAAATATCTCTGAGTTTCTTTTGCGATATGTTTATTTCTCCAGTTGCTACCACGATGACAATAAAAAAACTATATATTGTGCAGCCCTAGTGAAGAGCCTATCAGACCACTGTGTGATCTCTAAGAATGCTGCTTCCTCAGAGACTTACAGAGCCACAACAGCTCACCTTCCTGCACTGATAACCGTCCGTCACACTAAAGCGGATAAGCAGAAGTTGTAGAAAGGGCACAGATTTAGAGAGGAGACACAGTGGATCAGGGCACAAAAGCAGCATGGTGGATTTAGTGAAGTGACACAATTCTGACCTGGATACCGGCAGGAATGTCATAGACAATGCGGATGGTTTTTGAGTCTGGGTAGCCGGGCAGGCAGTGGGGGATGACGTGGTACTCCATCTTCCCAGGAGGCTGGGTGCCTGTTTTCTCCCCATAGATGGTTTTGCATGTTGGACACTGAAGACTGCCATCCTGGTTTGAAAAAAAGAAGAAATATGATGGCATGACATTAATAACACAATAAAATTATTGCTTTAATGGGTCAGTTCACCCAAATTAAAATTACATTTTTAACTTCACCTCTTGTGGTATCAAGCTTTACTGATAGTTTGGGTTTTATTTTGTGTTTTGAGATACCCGTCTCTGAGATTTATGCCTCCATTCCAAAACAATGGACATGAATGAAATTTAGGTTATGGTTCTTAAAGCAAACTTGCATTTAAAGCTGCCCTCATCAATATTTTTATATCAACGATGATCAAATGACTATGTATAATGTAAAAAGGGTTCGCTTCTGGGGATGAACCCACAGAGAATTATCAACCAACTTTGCGGTACCCTCAGAACTATGAGGCCTTTCAGCTCATTGTTTACAAACTACAAATGTAATGGTTTGGTACACTCTCGCTGGTCTCATTAACATCAAATACACTTACTGTGTGCTAACGTTAGCAACTAGCTAGCCTATATCCACGACGTTCCACTTCCGGGAAAATCCACCGGATTTCACTCATTTATGACGGATATCTGTTGCCTCAGGCTTTCTTTGTGTTGGCGTTCTAACCTCCGGTGGATTTCTGAGGACTCTGGTTAACTGCTCATCAGATCTCTGCAGGGTAAATCCAGACAGCTAGCTAGACTATCTGTCCAATCGGAGTTTTCTGTTACACGACTAAAACAACTTTTAAAAGTGCACATGTTCCACCAAAACAAGTTCCTTCCGAGCTTATTTTGCAGAGGCACCGTGGCTATTGTCCGGCGCTTAGCACCGCCAAAGACGATTGTGATTGGTTTAAAGAAATGCCAATAAACCAGTGCACGTTTTCCTCCTATCCCTGAATGCTATGTGGACTAGCCAGTCCCTCATCTAGTTCTCTTAATACATCCATGCCTCCTGCACACTTTGGAAGAGGGTCTGAGACTAGCAACTAGCTAGCGAGCCAAGTGGAATATTTAGCAGCAGCTAAAGAGACAGATTTGGGAGAGAGATCAAACCAGAGCTAAAAGAAGAGATTTATTGGGCTGCTAAAAACACGACTCCAAATGAATGCTTATGTTGCGCTGTATCTGCTGGATATGCGAATAGGCCACTGTCTGCTAACACGTTGGACATAAGCCCCTTTCACACATAGCCTAGGCCTACACTGCAAACCTGAAATTATAGACATTACATGACAGCAACAAAAATGCCTCATTGGAGAGACAAGATTCAAGAACTTCTGTCAGTAAGGGCCAACGCCGAAATATAGTAGTCAGATAAATTTAAGAACGGAAAGAGACTCGGTTGTTAATGTGTAAAAGGGAAACTCCAGACGATGCCAGTACCTGATTCCTGGGACATTGTCCGGAGTTCATATGTACAGACTGCTATAGATGTGATAATGTGTTAATGATGCTTCCGAGTGGCCAAAAGCAATCAATTAATACTGCTTTAAATAAATCAACAACATGTCTTTCCGTTACTTTCTCCTGGACTGGACTACAGAAACAAGAGTCCCAAGTAGCAGGGATATTGTTTAAATTTAGTTTTTCAATGCTTTGACCACAACAAGGGGAAAGCAGAAATCTCAAAGACGGATATTTAAAAAACCTGGACAAATAAAACCAAAAACATGGCTAAAATATGATTGCCATTTGTGTGATCTGGCCTTTTAATGTAATTGATAAATTGATTTGATATTTTTTTATAATTATTGCTAATGTTACACGGATGGCTGCTCGTTAAATCTGCTTGTATTGGCCTGTTCCGCATTAGCAAGCAGTATTTTTTTTTAGTAAACTGAACTGAAGTGAGCAGAATTTAAATGATTTTACAAAGTGCTGTTAAGTCTGATATGACTGATCTGATAGGACCGTATAAGATCCTCATCTGTGTGCAACCATATTGAAGCCTGATCATCTGCCAGTGCCATGCAATCCGGTAAAACGAGTTTATAATTTGAGCTGACAGTGACATCACAACAGCGTCTGGCTCACAAGCTTTTGCCCACCTTATTGCCATTGTTGTACATGGCCACCAGGCACAGCAGATGGTACATGTGCCCACACTTGCCAAGTTTGCCCACCAGCTCTGGCTTTATGCCTTTGTGCTGCAGGACGCCTTCATAGCCGGATGACATGACCAGCCTCTCCATGCAGATGGTACAGTCCTGCAATAGCCAACCAAAATACTTCAGCTGCCATTCTACTTGACTGTGTATTTATTTCACACTTGGTTAGGACATCAAACGGTCACAGAGTGCATCTCTTGGTGGGCACAAAACTTTGAAGTCAAGTGGCACTTGAAGTTTGTGTGTGTGTGTGTGTTTGTGTGTGCGTGTCTTTTTCTTACCTCATCTGGCGCCACTTTAATCTTCTCTGTGTATCGTCGCACCACATCCTCTGGGTTTTTGCCTTGTCATAGTACAAAGCATTAGAGAGGTTAGATGGCCATTGGAGAAAAGCCAATCTTGCCATTTACTTACACCCACATACCACAAGTTAATATGAAAAAAGGGCAAGATGGACCACTGGATGGCATTTGTCTGTCATTCGAACACAAGAGAATAATAGCTAGCTTTTGATGGATGACAAACGTTCATCAGTTTCAGCAGTCGCTCTGGCCTGAGTGTGACTGCAGCCATGCTTTATTTTCTGATAAAAGAGTGTGAGAATGTGAATGTAGTATGCATGTCTGTGATGTGGAAGAGGTCACCTTCGAACTGGCACATAACAACCCAGCCATCCCCACACTCTCTGATAATCCCTGTGTGCAACTGGGCTAGCATGGCTGAGAGCACACCCACAGCTTACACCCCTAATACGCTTACAGGCAACCTCTTTTCCCCCGGAGCCTTTGTTTGTTCATTTGAGGGACAGCCAGCGAACAGAGGGAGGGAGAGCAGTGGAGAGAGACAGAGTGAGCAATAAAAAAGAAAAAAGGTTTAAAGGGTGGGAAAGACGGAGGAGACAGAGAGCTGTGAAGAGAGGGAGGAGGTAAAACAGAAAAAGGAGGAGAAAGACAGAAGATACTCAATTACGCATTTTACCCTATTACTATTTGATGGCTTCATTAGCCGGATCAAACGCCTCTCTGACCTTTTTCTGTACGAAAAGCAGAGAAGGATAAGCCTTAATCTCCCTGCATGAGGTTGAACATTTGGCTGCTGTAACACATTTTTAAAAAGGTCCTAATAGTTTCCAAGGAATTTTCCTAGAAAGAACTATGTAATTTGTAACCAATTCTAGGGAAATATAGAGACAAAATGCTGGCAGCATGGCTTCAGGGATGGCCTGTCGGCCTGTCATGTTAGCATGCTGACGTTTAGCCCAAACCGTCGCTGTGCCTACGTAATGTTAAAGCCTCACAGAGCTCCTAGCATGGCTGTCTTCTTTGAGTTAAGTTAGTTGTGTTGAGTACATCAGAATGTCATTGGTTTTCAGAGAAGATTTGTGGGAGAACTGCCCCTTAACCCCTGCCTAATACTTATTATTCATTTATCAGTCGAATTGCAGACATAATCATTTGCAGGAATCTTACAGCCGCATATCAGCTCCAGCTCCTAAATTATAGGAAACTATGGGACCCGTAAAATAAAGCGTTGCTGCATCCTCTGCTCTGAAGGGTTAAAGAGGACAGCCCCGGTGCAGGGATGGAAGCCCAGCAGCCTCACTGATCAATTAGGACGAAGACTCCCCTGGGAAGGCCGGCGGTTTCCACGGCTCCCATCGACCAGCACTTATTCAAGCACAAAGCCGTCCAACCAAACCCCAGATCCCCTCTCGAACCAGCTCAGTGCAACAGTCCCTTGCTAATTACTTTCTTTACAACTGCCTCTGTCATTCTGCATGTAGCCTAACACCTATAAAATTGTTACAGTAACACTTTCACTAGGTTTGCGCGTAAATCTGAACTAGCAATCATCATTACATTTTATAGGAGCTTTTTGAAAGGTACAGGAATGATTTCCTGACTAATCCTCAGCGACCTTGGGTGACGTTGGATTTATTGTAACACCCTCACCGAGCTTTAATGGGAGGCATTTAAAGAATAATTATGGAGCCTTGATCACAATAAAACACACCGTTGGTTTTGTTTGCATGCCGAAACAACAGACTTCGAGACAGCTGATACGGAAACATCCTGCAAAGCTTGGCAGGACGGAGAAAGTCTTCTGGCTATCAGTGGTTGGTCTATTCCTCTCCTCAGTGCATTTCAAATGTTTTCACTAGCACACTATAAAAAAACAACAATGGTAGCATATTATACATCTTCATTTTCATATCATTCCCTCCATATCTTACCTCTCCTCAGGTGCTTTTTCTTGGTTTTGCGGCGCATGCCGTTGATCCCTGGCACAGGCTTCATGTCGCTCTTGTTGATGGGTGGTGGGTGCAGTATGGGCTTGGGGGCCCGAGTCAGGCAAACCGGCAGACCTGCAGCGCACATCAGGATACCTGTCATGCCTGAGGCATATGGACAAGCACACACACATCCACACAGAAGAGTGGAAAAAAAGCACTGATTGTAAATGTTCAAGACCAAGTTTGACCACAAAAAGCGCTGTTTTTAGTTGTTTTTTCTTAAGCAGATGGTATACAATAAATGTAGTCTCACCTGCTAGTGCTGGGTGCACTGGTCCAGATCCAGTCAGGTTCTTTACTGGCAGGGCAGGAACCCTACAAGAGGAAAAAAAAGGACGTTGGGTGCTGTTTTAAAAGATGCCATTTTATGCTCATTTGCAGGTTCATAATTGTATTTTAAGGTTGTACCAGAATATGTTTACATGGTTTAATATATTTTTGTTGTACAGCACATCTCTCTCTCACTGCTGCAGCTCCTCTTTTCACCTTGTGTCCAGGTCTCTGTTTTAGCTGACAGAGTGAATCATCTTTTCTTCTGTACTCTCTGATTCCACTCGCACATGCGCAGTAGCTCAGATCGTAGATCATGTCAGTTAGCTCCATAGACAGTAAAAGAAAGGTTGTTTCTCCAACTTTGGTCAGTTACAAGGCAGGATTAGCCGGGAGACTTCTTCTAAAGGAGGGCGCACATGGAAGTACTTCTTTTGGAGATTATGGTGAACTTGTGTGTGTTGTAGCAGTGCTTTGCAATTGAGAATGAGCTAGCATGCTAACGCTAGCATGCTAACGGTTGTGTTTAGCCCGTCGTGTCGGCTAGTTACGTAACAAGCCCTGCAGATTTTCAACAGCTCACCCAGAGACTGAAGGCAGGACACCTTCAGAAACCGTATCTCACTCAAAACAGCATGGATAGATTTTTTCAAAGTTTGTATGCGTGTGGAAGCACCAGAGACACAAAATAACACCCCAAATCCCAGAAAAAGTGATTTTTTTAATAATATGGGCACTTTAAAGTACCTCAAGGCCACATAAAGTGACTTGCTCTGATCATACATTCATTCAGGGTCACACTACCACCTCTAGTGGCCATGTAGCGACATCACGATCTACAGAAAACACTGATCATCTTCTCTGTGTGGCTAGGATTGCTTCATGCCATGCCAGTCCATTCTTGTTTTTTGTAAAATCTAGATTTTTTTACATTCCATAAATGGCCCTGTGATCTCTAAAATAATACAGTAAATGGTCCTGGTCGTGCACCACCGCCTGTTACGCCACAGCTGAGAAAAGTGAGAACAGCAGCTCGTTCTGGTCTGCATGCCACAAAAAACACTCAAGTTAAAATGCCACATGTGCTTCACCACAGAGACAGAGACAACTGCAATGGGATGAGACAGCTTGATTCATGTACAAAGCACTGCAGTAGAGCTTGATTCAGGATGACATTTGGAAAGGCTGGCGTTCACAGCGAACACAGACGACAAACACAGTTGACTGGCGCACTCTTCCTAAACTGTGGAGCGGACAAAAGCATTTGAGGCATTAATATGAGCAAGCAAGCGAGTCTCTTTACAGAGGGCCGGAGCCTCAATTTAACCAGCATCCCACAGCAGGGACCACAAAGCAACAGAGCTCGGGAACACGTTTCCTTCCCTCAGTGTCATGACAACAAGACAACTCAAGCACCAACAAAGTTAAAGTTAAGAATCACACCAGATGTGAGTTACAGACACAGTAACAGAACATCAAGTCAAATCTCAGCTTCAGGATAACACTAGGGCTTTGCATTTAATTTAATTTTGACCGCGACTACGGCTCCTAACGATCACAAAAACAATGTAATCGATAAAAAACAACATTGCGTTTTGCAAGTAAACTCTTATTTTGTCTCGTGCTCTGAATGGTACACGTACGTTCCCTCCCGAAGGCTAAACCCACTCAGCCAATAGTATCTGGTGGCATTTCTAAATCAGCGTGAGTGAAGATGGCGGAGGAAGAGAAGCACTTGGTGAGCGAAAGGAGAGAGAAAATTCTGTTGTCGCTGTTTTTTTTTTTAAGTTCAATAAATGTAACATCTTTCCAAAGGTCAACGAGTGATCGTGTTAAATAATCGTGATTTCAATATTGACCAAAATAATTGGGATTACCATTTTTTCCATAATCGAGCAGCCCTAATTAACACCTGGTCATGTCTTGCACCTCGAGCATCCAGAAGCTACTGTGGAATTTCTTATTATTATTTCTTATGGCATCTTTCAAATCTTTCTGTAAATTAGTGCAGTCCATGTTCCCGACAACAACTGTGTCTTTGTTTTTTTTTGCTGTTTAAATGAGAAAGTTCTAATAAGCTCTGATGAACCCTCTGCTCACTACCTACCTGGAGCAGACAGACAGAGTTAGCGACTCTCTGGTGAACATAGTGGAGCGTTCAGCAAGATATTTTTGTAGGGAGTCTAAATTAGCCATATTAGCATAACTGAACTAAACTAAATGAATATTTTAAGATTCAAATGTATGAAAAGAAACCTTATCATGGACACAGTGTTGTCAGTATATTCAATTTTGAGTAGAAAGCAGATGAATCATTTTGTAAATCTCACGGTTACCATCTTCATCTTGCATTACTGTCCTCGCAATAATGTGAAGTCAGCCACAATGTGTATCGTATCACTCACAGGCTTGTGCTTATGTGAAGTTATGTGCATCCTCATATGTGCAACACACACACACACGCCTTCAAAGTTTACTGCACATATACTTCTAAATCTCTCTGCTCTTTCACCATGAGATCTTTGGCCCTGCAGCTTTAAGGCGTTTCACAAATCTGCATCAAGAGACTGATTTCATATTAGCGAGAGCCTCTGTTCCCGTGCAAGGGGAAGCCATTCAATAGGCTGAGTGCAACAACAAAAAAGGACGCTGAGGCTGACGTGTCCTATCACATCTCTGGCAGGGACTCACTGCACATTGTGCCTCACACCAGTGGACCAGAGACCAGGATCAGCTGACCGATGGGAATCAAAATGAATGAGAAAGGGGTGTGAAAGTGAGACAGGTTTGATTTTATGTGCAGAATTTAGTTTCAGGCAAAGACAGCGGGTGATTTCGCACCTTCAACCGCAGTGGAGGAATTAACGGTTGAACTCACCTGCTGCAGTCGCTGCCTGTTAACAAAAACTAACTGGTCAATACTTCACAGCACTCAGCTGCCCATCAGAATCAGTTATTCTGTTTAAATCACTGCTGAGGAAGTGACACACACTTTATATCAAAAGTAGAAAGTTGATACTCAATAAAACCCAGTTAGGTGCTGCCCAGTGGGAGAGCCCCTCCTTCATTTAAACATGCACTTAGGCCTAAATCAAATCAAAACACACAGTGAACAAAACACCTCCCTTTATGAGTGCATGTATAATTTAGCTTGTTTAGTGTGAGCCCTGTGATCAAAGAAATCATTTTCATTAGGAGAAGAAATGAGACAGCACACCATGAGAGCCCTTAACACCATCTAATTGTGTGCCGTCCATACACTTTGCACAAACTACACACTCCTATAAGCACACAGAACAGAGGATCTGTCAAGGATCCATAACATCTTTTAAATAAATCGGGAAGCCTCTGTAATGTATGTGTGTGTGTGGTTTGTCTTTGAAATATTTAATGAACGTTCATCCAATCTACTTCACACTTGGTTTTCCTGGGTACCCAATCATCTTGGGGTTTGGAATTTGGAGCAGTTTGGACAGTGTTGGATATTAAACTGTAAATAAAACAAAAAGGGGCGCCCAGATAGCTCAGTTGGTAGAGCGGGTGCCCATATATAGAGGTTTACTCCTCGACGCAGCCCTTTGCTGCATGTCATTCCCCCTCTCTCTCCTTTCATTTCTTCAGCTGTCCTTTAAAAATAATCTTAAAAAAAAAAAAAAAAAAAAAAGTTGAGGTAAAAAAGCGCTGCCATAACGCTGGCTCTTCCGTGTTTACCCTTTACAATAAAGGTCCATCTTAAATTCACTCATTATTTCGCTGAGTGGAAACTCAATGAAAACCGATTTCTACCCTTCACAATAAAAACCCAGCTTAAATTCACTCGGATCATTTTGCTTAGAGGAAACTCAATCAAAAGGCATTTTGCTGACACTAGATCGTATAGACTATATTGTATTAAGTTGCTGTAAGCTATAAATTCACCACTTCTTCCTTCTCACTCAGACTCACCCTCTATACTCACCCTGGGTCCGGTTGTTCAAGTGTGCTGCTAATTTATACCACTAACAGCATGACAGTCGGCAAAATACCCCTGCTTCAACGTTAACTGTCAAGCCACGAAGCCTGTTTGGAAATTAACACATCTGCTGAAGTGTTAAAAAGACAACAATAAAATGCAGTTAAAGAAAAACTCTCTTTATTTGCATTGCCTTCCACCTTTTCCTCTGGCCCCTATGTCTCACACACACACACACACACACACACACACACACACACACACACACACACACACACACACACACACACACACACACACACACACACACAAATCCGTCTCTGTACTCGGTCCGGTTCTGGTGGTTGATTAACGCAGATATTTGCTGATTGCTCTCATTACAGGCTCGATTGGGTGGCGCATGGCGCCGCCATCAGTCCATAAGGCAAATGTCTGTGATTACTCCACATTTTAGATTGTGATATTTTGTGAGTAAATTTTGAATCTACCACGTCTGTCAGGCAAATGTAGTAGTACAATGTTTTTCTTTGAAGTAGGAGTAGGCTACACAGTAAGTCAATAGTAGGCTATACAGTGTGGTCTGTAAGTAACGGGTACAATGGTTCTGGAGAAAGCTTCAAGCAGCAATACCACAGGCCAAGCAATCGGCCCATTCCAAACAGGCATATTTTGAACTGTACTAGTAACATTAATTAGGAATGCTTCTCATCTTTATTGCTTTCCAATTCAGGCAAAGATCTCAAAGATCAGCCAGAGAGTGTATTGCATAATAAATATGCAATGTTGATGCAAACTGTGTGATTGCACAGCTGCCGAAAAAAATAACCAGCAGCAGCTTCAGATGAGCATTATCTGCTAGACTGAAAGAAACACGCTAACACACTTATCTACTTGGTTTATTTTTTTTTTACAGAGACAGACAGATCTTGCAAGCAATTTCTCATTGCGCTGTACTTCATTGTTTCTGTAAAGCATGTGATTACCTATCTATGCACTGCAGAAATTGTTGTTATACAAGGCTGCACACTTTACCAGCCAGTCAACCTGTAGCCTGTGTGCAGCTGCGACCCGTCATGTCATTCTGCGTGCTGCTAAGCTCTTTTCTCTCTCTTTTTTAGAAATGTGCCCCTCTGGAGGCACTGACCCCGTCTGTCCTGGCTGTGCCTGGAGCGTTGGGGTTTAAGACACATGACCCCTCCTCAGACTCTGCCGACAATCCATAATCGTGGATGATTTCAAGGGCTAAGTCTGGCTTTCATTCTTACTTTTTCCTCCTTATTCCTCTCCCTCTCTCACATCACATTTGTCTAAAAACACCATCATCACCAATCTGTAATCTATGCTAAAAAAAAAGAGTCATTGCAGACTCAGAGAGTATCCCATGATCCTGAACAACAGGCTACGTTCACTGGCTCACATCTTACGAGCAATTATACCACATCGTCAGTGTAAATAAGAGCAGGAGCAGATCTTTTCACCTCTCCACCATAACACAGTTGTTCCAGCACTAAAGCTTCGACAAGGCACATTCAGCCAACCGGACTGAACCTCGTCACCTCTGCATTTCTTTCGCCCTGCCAACTCTAATTTTTCTCTTCCTCCTGACCGGTGTTCACTTCTTCGCTCCCTTCTGTCCATCAAGCCTGGCTACACTCAAACCTTTGATAGAGGAGGACAGTTAGTGTACTGCTGAGGAATTTCAATTTCCAATGATGGTATTTTTCACGTCTAATGCTGCAATTTCTGACCTAAAACCGTTGCTATTAAAATCCTGCCCCTACATACCTAACCCATTAACACCAGATTAGAATATGGCCCGTCAGGTCAGGGCACTGGGGTCGCTGTCCCTCTTCTGTCTCCTGCTCAGTTGCATCCATCCTTTCCTGGGGGGAATCTCCAGCCTGCCTTGAGGACTTAATCAGACTGAGAGCAAATGTGATTCCCCAAATGGAGAGACCACATCAGGCTTAGGAAAGTGCTAAGGACTAATATCTCCTCATCTGTTTATTATATAAATAACATAACATAAAGACAGTGAGAGTGGGGTTGGAGCGAGAGAAATCCAGGAGTGCTTAATTGCATATTGATGTGAGTAGCGGGAGGCAGAGGCAAGCCCTGCTGCACTGAGGCGGGGTGGGGGGGTTACAACATGGGTAATGCACTTTACAATGCACCTGAAATGCACTAAGAATAAGCAATAATGGCACCAAGAAATCCCAAATTGCATCATCGCATTGGTCCAGATGAGCTCTCATGATTTATTCATTCATTTCAATATTCATTTTGATCATGTGATGAGAGCCAGAGCAGAGCGGTGCAGCAGCCCACTGAGTGATAATGATCTCTGCACTTGGCACACAGCCTCCAGGCCAAAAACACTCAGACGAGCAGTCTTAACATAAGCAGAGTGGAGCTCGTAAATACACACACACACACACACACACACACACACACACACACACACACACACACACACACACACACACACACACACACACACACACACACACACACACACACACACACACACACACACACGTATTCCTTTTGTCTGAACTCGGTTAAATGCGCGTGAGAAAGTGCAAAGGAGGAAGTGGTTTGGCTGTAAAAAAAAACAGAAAAATCCCCAGAGATCTTGTGACATTCTTTCTGTGTTCATTCCACCTCAAAATGTGATCCTTTATCTTTCAAACAGATAATTCAATACAAGCACATCTTATATCTCCATGTAATCATCATCAAAGCTTTTAGCTTCTAAAATGTGAGCGTTTGCTGCTTTTCTATAATGAAAACAATCTTGTGTCTCAGCCCTACTTTTTAAAAGTCAAGAATAAGTAAGTAAGACACATGCAACAGTGTGAAGACTGTGTGAGCTTAATCTAGAGCAGCCTGCATCCGTCGTTACTATACGTGACCTTGATTCACTCACCGCAGGGCTTCAGTTTACTGTTTAGCAGGTAGCATGTAAAGGCAGGTGGTGATATAGTGGGCTGTCAAACTCAGTAATGAGATAAACTGATCACTGTTTACACAAACCAGCAGATGGTGCCACTTCTAATATTTGTGCACGCAAGACGGATGCATGAAGCAGCCCCCAACCCTTTTATAGCTCACAACCAGTTCAGACAATAGAAAGATCCATATTTGAACTGTATCATCTTCAATGACGCTGACGCTACACCGACGTTTGCTAACGTTAGCACAACAGCGTTAGCCTAGCCTGCTAGGTAAATATTACTTAGTTTCCTATGCGTCCATGTTGTCAACATAAGACCTGTGGCGTTAATGCTCCTTTTGTACCATCATTTTATTGAATGAAATATTAAGCTTCGCTCCTACGAGATGGGTAGGTTTTTGTTACGTTACACACAAAGCTAACTGGCTATGTATATAACTATGTATATAACTGGCTAGCGGACATTAGAAAGGTAAACACTGCTTAGAGACTTATTGGGTGACTGGTCACTCACTACAATGGGCATTTTGTAGAGGCCCATTTACGATATAGAAGGTAAATATACACTGGAATATTTCCGTAAGGGTCTTCTACATACTGACAAACGTTAATAATAACATGTATGTTTATGGCGAAAATAACCGATTTATTTCAAGATACCATATTCGCCCCATAGGGTTACACTGTACAGTCATCTGACGTTGGTATCCAATATGGCGCCCATGATTTGAGTTGGCCAAACTCTCTAAATAAAGGGCGCTGGTGTTAGCTTATGCACAGATGAAATGTAAATGTATATATGAATATGGTAGACTTATAATCAGATAGTATGGTTGTTTGCGCATTTAAGCAGCAACATAAACTCACCAGCGTGCCAGATACCTTCCTCGCACCCAGCGCCAGTTACTCACCAGCGTGCCAGATACGTTCCTCGCACCCAGCGCCAGTTACATTAGGGTGTGGGTGCATAAAAAACAGATCTGATGTTTTACATTCTGTGTGGGTTCCTCTGCTATCTGTCTGAAGCACACTTGTGGGAATGCACGACTGAGTTCACATTTGTGTATGTGTGTGTGAGAGCTCTCATGTCCTGCCGTGTGTATGTCAACCACACTCATCCTGTATGTTGAGCCACTCGCCTGGGAACCGACGCACTCTACCTCACCCCGTCTCTTCCTCTCTCTCGCTCTCGCCCTCTCCTCCTTCTCCGCAAAAACCTTTTGTGCAGTGAGGTGAAAAAGTCACGTCATTAGGATTGGGCATCAATAACCGGTTCCAAAATTACAATTCCAATGGAATTGTTTCTTCATTGGAATCGTCGAATCACGATCGGTTCCAAATTCAAGTTTTGGTTTCCGTAGCGGCCGCCGTACTTCCAGGGGCTCTAAAGTGTGGCTTTATTTTACTTTGCAGAAAAACCTGTAAAACACCATTGAATAAAAGTTTTTAAATATTGTTTCAACTCCACCCATCAAAGAATCGGAATAGAGAATTGATAAGAACCAGTATCGAAAGGAAGAATCGGAATTGGAATCAGAATTGTTCAAATCAAAACGAAGGCGCCCAGATAGCTCAGTTGGTAGAACGGGCGCTCATATATAGAGGTTTACTCCTTGACGCAGTGGGCCCGGGGTTAGACTCCGACCTGCGGCCCTTTGCTGCATGTCATTCCCCCTCTATCTCCCCTTTCATTGCTTCAGCTGTCCTGTAAAAAATAAAGGCCGAAAATGCCCAAAAAATTATCTTAAAAATAAAAACGATGCCCAACCCTACACGTCATCCACTGCTCCACGCTCACCTGAGCTTTCACGGATTTCTCAAAATACAGACGAAACGTCCCTGAACAAGTCGTCCCATGCCCGGTGTTCTTTATCACATATGCCTTTGCACAGAGATCATTTCCCACCTCGCTGTATGAAACAAGGTCATGGCCTGCTATGATGAGCAAAAAAACCCTATACGTTTCCTTTCGGTGACACAGAATTAGGCCACAGAAAGTGAAAGCAGTTGTGCCTGGGTGAAGGACGGTATTATTCAAACATGCTGTAATTGTGTCTCTCCCCATGAGCGGCGAGAACAAAATGGAATAAAATTAGATCAGGAGAGGGTTTATTTTAGTAAAAGAAAGCAGGATAGGGGACTAAAGTATCGGTTACAACGCGAGACACACTTCTTTTCCTCGGCTCCTTTCGCTGAATCGCTCTGAGAGGTCAGAGTGCTAAGCTGAAGCTCCCATTTTTCCTTGATCCATTATTCATTCTTCCCCGGTGGAGCTCTGCATCCATTGCTAATAGGTCTCCACAGCTACACCAGAGCCATGGTTTTACACACACAATGCACACACACACACACACACACACACACACACACACACACACACACACACACACACACACACACACACACACACACACACACACACACACACACACACACACACACAGATATTCCACAATCTATGTTAGATTTGTTCATATTCCATGACACAACTACCACAGTGTAGAGTGGTAGAGTGATAGCAACAAATCAGTTATACGCCTATTGGGGCCAACATAAGCTCATTATGGAGCAGTAACCATGGCAAACACACATATGAAAGAGAAGGGGTTCTTCCTCAGTAAAATCAGCTGGACCCACGGCTTCTTTCCACAGATCCATTGATCAGCACGTTAACGAGAGTAGTCATAAATCAGCCGAGAGAGAGGTATAGAAAAAGACAGAGTACAATACAGCATTACACATGCAGGCTTTGTGAAGCAGACAAGCAGAAACAGAGATTGTCTCTTTGCTTTTTATATCCTCCCATTGCCTCAGCTGATCTGTAAATTCAACCGTATCCGAGCATTATGCCTGCTCTATAACAACTAACAGGCTACTGCAGACTCCAGAAAATCCAAATCAGAAAATAAGGGGGATGAATGATTGTGTTTGCAAAACATCATTACCCTGGTGGGATGGCTCCTCTGGCAGTGCCCATGGAAATGCGCTGGGTGCCTGGTCTGTTCAGGTTGTTCTGTCCGTTGATGGTGAGAGCGTGGTGGCCATGGGTGGATGAAAGAGATGGCATCACGGGGGAACAGGGGAAGTTGGCAGTGGACAGTGGCAACTGCACCTGTTCAGCTTTGGCTTGCCCGCCTCCCATACTTATGTTAATGTTGTTGGGGCCGGAGGAAGCGGATGTGGGAGACCAGAGGGAGGTTCCAGCAAAGGTGTTGCTCTGCCGCACTACAGTGAGAGTCCCTGTAGCGCCTGGGTTGCCTGCTGTCCCTCCATAGAGCTTACGCCGCTGGGACGCCAGAATAGCATTGGAGGCAGCTCGCGTGCTGTTGACCAGGATGCACTGCTGGCAGGAGCAAGGCTGGCCGGAGCTGGCTCCCACAGGCCACGACTGCGACTTGGGGATGGAACCCATGATGAGCGGGTAGGCCAGGTCCATGCGTCTACGCAGGCGCCGCTTGCGCTGGCTCTGCCTGTTGGTCTGACACATGCTGTTGAAGTCGATGAGGTAGCAGAAGCCCAGAGAGGTCAGGTCGAGCCAGGGGTGCTGCTTCTCGTAGGCGTTCTGGATGGTTACACAGATCTCCATATCATACGGCGTCCACGAGCTGCTGTCGTTCTCCCACTCCCACACCACGCCTTTCCCCGGGGCAGATGATGGCTCGTAGAAGTTCCTCTGCACTGGTCTCATGGTGCCTACAAGGAAAGGACAGAGGAGAGAGAGAGGGGACATGAGGACAATCACAAAAAAAAATGGTTACATGTCTTACATGTCTATGTAGGCAGGACACTCAAAGGAGTGAAGAAAGTACTAAGACAAAAAGATGCAGAAAAGTGCAGATTGTCTGTGTTCTGCATCTTAGACACCTAGTGGCATTACAGATTCAGCTCCACTAACCGATTTGTCCACAGAAAATGGTTCTCATTTTGAAAGCTGCTTGAATGACATTAAAAGTTTACTGCAGTATGTCACTTCCATAAAGTTGGTGGACTTGCAAGAGACAACAAGGCATGGACGTTTAGTTTTTAATTTCAATTTTTTTAATAATTGATTTGTACATTGGTAGAAAATGAGATGCAGAACATTGCTTGCTCTTCACCATTTCATCACATTAAAACTCTGTGAAGAGAACTTGCCATTCATTTGACAATTAATGAAGTAAATTATTTAAGGTGCAGTAGGTAAGACTTATAAAACTAACGTTCTGTCATATTTGCTGAAACTGACCCTATGTTCCAGTAGATCTACATGAAACAGGCAATTTAAAAAACATCTGGCTCCTCTGGCATCACCTCCAGTGTGATTTGCCAAAATCTATCGCTCCCTGTTCGGGGGGGGGGGGGGGGTGGGGGGTGTCTAACTGCATGTCAATCACTGCTCATGCACACACATTCATTCTCCCTGGTAGGGGGAGGGGCTTAGGAGACCATTTTGGGCTTTAGCAGAAAGGAATGGGGGGGGGCTGAGAAGTTGGTGATTTTCAAATTGTTTGGCTAAGTCCTGGATCTTCACAATCCTACCTACAGCACCTTTAATTGTGTTAATGATAACTAAGAGAAACAAAACATCAATAGTGACATGATCTGGAGACAAGATGAAGTTTTTATGCTGCTTTGGTTTCAAGCTCATCAAGTGAGCTAACACGTGTTGAGACAGCGACTCGCCCAACTGATAAAGATGAGGTGGAACACTTCTCTACCTGCCTGGGGGAATGTGGTTGCAAACTGCAGCATTAATTCAGTGGCTCAAGATACAAACAAACTGTTAAGAGTGGGGGTGCAAACGCTAATGTAATCCCTCCTGTCAAGAAGCTCTGACTGTGCATTCAACTGCATGCGTGGCCTTTCAGGAACACAGACCCACAATGCTCTGCTGGGTAGGTCTACTATTCTTCATGGCGATAGGAAGGAGTAGGACGCGTAACCAGTAGCTTTGTGCCTATGCTGATGGCCACTCGGTTCCCACCTCCATTATAACAAAATTACTGTAGTCACAAGGGAAAGCAGGACACCTTAGCCTATCCATTTCCCCCGCTGCACATCGGCAAGGGTATCCAGGCACTCCGACAGAGACCGCCACCCCCTCCTTTCCCCACCTAATTTAATGGGTAAATGCACCCTCCCCAGCCAGGGAGGACCACGGTGATAATGGAGGGATGGGTGTGTGTGCAGAGGATGAATGGACGTGGGAATGAGTAGAGGGGTTGGTGGGCAGCGGTAACCCCTCATCTGGTAGCCTGGTGCTAGCTCCGGAGAATAAAATGCATCAGCAGAATGAGCAAGTCTGACCTTGAGTCGCTGCTGCAGACTGCTGCTAAAAGACTCAGCTTGACGGCTAATTTCATTTGGAGCTGCTGAGAATCGCACGCACGCACGCACGCACGCACGCACGCACGCACGCACGCACGCACGCACGCACGCACGCACGCTCACACTGATGATGGCTCAGTGAGCCAGCTGCCTGTGCCTCTCACGTCTCCACTCAGTCAGCCATGCACAACTTTTTCTGCCAGTTGCATCCGTGCCTGCTTATGGCATGCTCGCTTGATTTCTTGTCCCCCCCCCCCCCATTGAGGATTAAAAAAGAAAATAATAATGATTCCCCTTAATGAATTGCAGAATAAAACATTCATTGATTTCTTGAAAGTCATTCATTTTCTCTGTACTTTTAGCGTAGCGGTGGAAGGCTAGCCACACGTCTGAACCCTTTATCACTGCGGCTCCTGAGGGATGCATTAGCTTCAACACTTTCAGCATGGCTGTGTGTTTCTGGCCACAGTCAATATATGTGGCCCAGCTCTACACAGTCTTGCTCAGTGGTAGGTTTAACGCAAGCGTTATTATTGTTTGAACATGTGGAGATGTGTTATGGCCAGGAATCAGAACATCTCAACTTTGGTGAGAAAAAAAGGATAAACAGTAGCTCTCTTTGAAAGCCTATTAGTACTGGTAATTGTTCATGAGAGCTCTGATGGAGCCTGATGCATGAAATGTGCTCAGCTGATTTTCTATAAACAGTTCAGTGGGCTCGGAGGGATGGGTGTTTGGCAGTCGCATTTTCTCCACTGTAGTTAAAGTGAGGCGAGGACAGCCTCTTTGCTCAGCATTCACAGACCAAGCCACAGTTTGTGAGTCTCATGTATTACCATTATGTTTGAGTCACAGAGCTAAGCACCCAATTTTCCAAAAAATAAATACCCGGCAAATTATGAAAAAACCCACAGGGTTTACCAGGACTTACTGCTGTTCTGAAAAGTACTTCTAGAAAACACTCTTCTAACCATCTGGATAAAAAAAAAAATGCGGTATAAAATCTGTTGCACAAACAGGTTTCTCAAGTTTTTATAATATCAACAAATATTGATGTTAAAAAAAATCTGATCTTTAGCTCTGTAACTCGAATGTTATACATGCAGAGCACAAACTGGGAATGTCATTGACTGAGCATATTTAGTAGTAAGTTAAAGGGATAGTTTGACATTTTTGGAAAGTTATATATCTTGTTTAAACGTACAATATGTAAATTTCTGTCGCTAGGGGTCTCTCAACCAAAACAATGGATATTAAACACGTAGGCTGTGTCTCAAATCGCCTACTTGCACACTTCACACACTTAGTTTTAAGTATATAGTGTAGATAACGAAAAAGTCAGTGCACTGAAAGTACCCGGATGACCCCCTAAAAAAAGTCAAAAAGTTCAGTGTAGAACGATGGACACTACGCACACTAAACCTGCGCCATCTTGACTACAAAGCGGAAAGGGGAGGGACCAGGGACGTCGACCAGCAGCTGATTGGACGAACGCGTCAAGTGCATATTAGCTATCGCAGATTTTACATCCGAGCTTAATGGCGGCCAGATGGCGGCTCGTTTGGAATACGATCTCGAATTTTACGAAAATAGTTCACCGAAACGTGTTTCTGAAGACATTTTAAGCGAGAAATAGGCCGTGCAGTTGCTGAATCTGTCTTCATTTCAGATCAACTAAGGTCAGTTTAGAAGATTTTCATCAGATTTTGAGAGGCGGCGAGCCGAGCCGACCGCTCGTCATTTCCGGTAAGTGCTTTATCATAAGTGTTCCATTTGGGACAATACTAACCATCGACAGTGGGCACTACGGCAGTAAGTTGTCAGTGTACATTAGCAGTGTACTGACCGAAGTAGGCGGTTTGAGACACAGCCGTACTTTTGATGACGTTGGTAAGTTGCATGGAATTATGGGAGTTGTTCTTTTTAATGTTAAACACCTTCGCCGATTAGAATGCATCTGTTCACGTACAAGTTTACCCATTCAAATGTATTCACTTTACGTTTAGTAACGTTTATTCATGTCATTCTAACAACATAGCTGCATTTCCCCCAACATAATTACGTTTTTCTTGATTCGATCTATATTGGTAGCTGACCAGTTAGCTAGCTAGCTAGCTAGCTAGTGAGCCAGCAAGCTGACGTTAGCCAGCAGCTAAAACACAGTGACTATCACAATATATTTCACATGTCACTGTCATCTTTTGGATCCCGGGGTGGGACGGGGTTTGTTGTAACGCTAGCTAGCTAGCTACTCAACGAGGCTCAGAGACGGGTGTGGGTGGGGATTGCCGGGGGACGGCGAGCCGAGGACGGCCGATGTGCAGCAGAACATCTCCAAGCTGCCCGAAACGATCTCCCCCTTCACTTTTCTTTATTCTTAACTATTCGTTTTGGTGCTTGTCGGGTTACTTTAGCTAACTGTAAAGACAGCTAAACGCGAAGGGGTGAGAAATTCAGCAGGGAGGAGATTTTCGGCACGAACACCGGTAGCTCGCGCTAACGGAGACTAGCTAGCTAGCATTAGCTATGGATGGCTGGTGTTGTGACTCGGATCTGGGTCTGGGTCTGATATGGTCTGTTTCCCGACGCTTCATTAAACTGCTGTTAGCGTCATAAGCACCCGGCACCGGAGTTAAGTGCTGTATAGTACTTAACTGTATGGACTAACCCTGTTGGCTGGCTGTGGGCTAACGGTAACTGGCTAACTACATGTCCGGCTGTGTTAGCTGTTATCTGAGGTAGACAGACCGGGTGCTAAATGGCTAAATTAGCATTAGATTAGTCGTCTAATCTATACAGCTAACGTTAACATTACTGGTAAACTCATTCGTGGGTTAGCCCAGCGCTGCTTTTATCCGTGGTGAAGACAATGATGCTACTAATAACTTTATGAGCATGTTGAACGATGTGGTAACCCTATAATGTTATCCACCAAGCATTAGCTAGCTAGCATTAAGTTAGCTACTTGTCAACCAACACACTGTAGTAACGTTAAACTGGATCGATATTGATATGTATCAATAAATAAGATATCTGCTGTATTACTGTGTTGCAAAGTGGCATGTTATCAATCACAAAATTATGCTGTGTGGCAGAAAAAGCAGTATTATAGTTAGGAGTATTTTTTTCTGTGACATTGTATGATTTACAATTACGCTCAAACGTATCATCTGGATGCCGTGTTTTGAAGGAAGTTACGAGCAACTAGAGGGTGAAAGGTTATATGACGCCACTAACAGGCAACTAGGAAGGAAAGGAAACGTGCCGTGTCTGAAAAAAATAACAGATTTCTCTGGGTTTGAAGTTTGGTGGAAACATTTGTGAGAGTGTAACTACACAACTCAAAAAAATATATAACATAGGTATGGTCGTTTTTAGACATTTTAATGCAGAAATGTTACATATTGTACATTTAATCTGCACAATGTCATTCTTAAATTTATGTTTGTGTAATAAAAAAACACATGAGATATAACATGCTAATTAGGGCTGAATGATTTAAGGAAAAAATCTAATTGCGTTACTGCCAGATATTGCGACTACGATTCTTTTTTTAAAGTTTATCTGAAGTTCAATATAAACTGTGTAACAGATAAAACATGTCATGGAACTTTATAACATGAGACACCATCAAAACTGCTTTATATCTTTATGCGAGGAACATAGATATGAATGTCCAGCAATAAGTTATATGTGACGTTATTCCAGCATTTATCATATAAAAAACAGTAAATATAATAAAAAGAGGAATAAATAAAGTTTAACCAAATGTTACACCAAATATTGCACATTCAAATAATCGCGGCCTTCACCATTAGCTAATCAAATTCTTTCAAATCGGGATTTCGATTTGAAATCGATTAATCGTTCAGCCCTAATGCTAAAAAGTCAGTTTTAAAAGTCAGTTAGCCAAGCTAGCTGTTTCGGCTTCTTTCCAGTCTTTATGTTAAAGGTTCCATGGCATGAAAATGTCACTTTATGAGTTTTTTTAACATTAATATGAGTTCCCCCTGCCTGCCTACGGTCCCCCAGTGACTAGAAATGGTGATAGATGTAAACCGAGCCCTGGGTATCCTGCTCTGCCTTTGAGAAAATTAAAGCTCAGATGGGAGGATCTGGAATCTGCCCCCTATGACGTCATAAGGGGAAAGGTTACCGCCCTCCACCTTGCCCCTGCCGCCCCCCCCCCCTCCTCAATAGCATTTAAAGCTACAGACACAGACATGGCACATCCTAAGGAAAGCTCATTGTGGGACTGGCTCTAGTGGCTGTAATTCTGCACCGAGGCTGAATTTCAGGAAAGAGACTTCAGATACAGTATTAGGGGACCAGTGAGGCCTATATAAAAGAGACTCCAGATACAGTATTAGGGGACCACTAAGGTCTATATAAAAGAGACTTCAGATACAGTATTAGGGGACCACTGAGGCCTATATAAAAGAGACTTCAGATACAGTATTAGGGGACCACTAAGGCCTATATAAAAGAGACTTCAGATACAGTATTAGGGGACCACTAAGGCCTATATAAAAGAGACTTCAGATACAGTATTAGGGGACCACTAAGGCCTATATAAAAGAGACTCCAGATACAGTATTAGGGGACCACTGAGGCCTATATAAAAGAGACTTCAGATACAGTATTAGGGGACCACTAAGGCCTATATAAAAGAGACTTCAGATACAGTATTAGGGGACCACTAAGGCCTATATAAAAGAGACTTCAGATACAGTATTAGGGGACCACTAAGGCCTATATAAAAGAGACTTCAGATACAGTATTAGGGGACCAATGAGGCCTATATAAAAGCATCCAAAAAGCAGCATGTCATAAGACTATTAAGCTAAGCTAACCTTTTCTGAACATATTAACTCCTTTAAAGTTGAACTGAGAAGCCAACCTTTTCATCATCTAACTTACTTTGTGCTTTGTATTCTCTTCTAAAGATGTCTGGCTAACCTGGGTTGTTCTTTAAAACACAATTGTCTTGTTTCTTGCCCCCCTTTTTGTCTTCCTTTTAGAAACGTTGCTTATAACATGTCTCGGCATGTTATAAGTACAGCCCTATTGTTACCAATTGAAATGATGGACACAACTATAAAAAGAAGACCCAAGTTCAAACAATGGAGAATTATTCTTTAAATATTTGCATTCATATGCAGGGCCTGTACAGGCTGCTGATCAGGGGCCTGGAGAGGAAAGAGCAGAGGCCACAGCAACACAGGAGTCCTGGGGCCTCATTTGGGAAGTTTTATTCCAAACATACACCCTGAAACTCAGCACACTGCCTCCCATTCTGCTGTAATTTACTGCTGTATATAAACCTGCCTCTGCCAAAAAGCTAGGCATGAGTTGTTGATGTTCTCCCTGTGACCCTTTACGCTCTTCCTAGCAGGAAACTAAGCGAGAGTGGTCACTTCCTGTCTGACCCTGTGTGCCTTTGGCAGCCATCTTTCCTGCCCTCCCCTCCCCTCACTTCCCTTGTCCTCTCTGCCACCATGTCCTTCAGCTGTCTTTTCCCAACATCAGCCTGCTTCCCCTTGGGTGAGCTATAGCTGTGTGTTGTACAGTCATGTCTGGTCTCGCAGTGGGACTCTAACCCCACTGTCACACAGGGCCATGGTGGATTCAGGGTGAGCTCGGCTGCCCTCTCACATCTTAGCTGGAGGTAAAACTTTCTGCAGTCTGTTCGTCATGTGAGGCCGTCTCTATCCTTGATAGTTTTGTTTTCCTCTGGAAGTAAAGGAAGGCCTGTTTGAACCACGCTTTTGAAAAAGGAAGTGCATGGACCATTACATCGCAACATCCTTGACTGCCCTCAGAGGCCTGCTGGAGGGAAAGATAGTAGATTGGCAAACTGATGCTTTGTAGTTAATTTTGGTGGAAGCTTATACTACAACTGTTAATGCAATTAATGCACATATTGTATTTTTTTGAAAGATATAAAGTGTGGCCTGAATATGTCATTTAACTTCAAAGCAGAACTCCAGACTCCCTAAGTCAAAAAGAATGTCTTTTGACGTTTGTGTTATATATGATTATAATGATCTACTCTTGTACGCCACATTTTAAATAATCAAATAACTGATATGAAAATAGGAGTGAAATTGTAACACTGAAGGACCAAATCCACTTCTCTCTAGCTACATAGCTCATCTAGGGAGTAAAAATGCTTCACTCCACACAGTGAGCAGTAAATCCTTAATCCAATTCTGTCACTGAGGTTATTGATGTGCGTGTTCCTCTCACACCAACACCTCTGTGGTCACACAGGACAGTGTGATGGAAAGAGTCTTAATGGGAAGTGTCAGCGTGAAGTGCACCTGATGGGTTACCACAGGTACTGTAATACCTCAACAGCTGCTGCAAAATGCATGGGACTCCAGCTTTGTTGTCACAAAAACACTAAGGAAAGGTTTTGTTGTCATGGAAGCCATCCCTGGGGTTGAAAGTAGTGAGAGGAGGATGGGAAGGGGGGGGGGGGGGGGGGGGTTGCCCGTATGTGAACGTTCCTACTATTCCTTTCCCTGAGAACAGCGGTCCTCTCATCTGCTGCTGACGCCAGCTTTCCCCTCGCTCTCCACCGTCTCTTCTGGCTCCTCACCAACACTGCCTCGCTGAGCCACTCTTCACATTTTCCACTCTGTCACTTACTGGACCCCATCCTGCTCTCACACAACGCTCAGCACTTGGACAGAGAGCAAATATATATGCGTCGTTGAATCAGGGCCCACGTCACCTTAAACGTACAATATGTAACTTTCTGCCGCTAGGGGTCTCTCAACCAAAACAATGGATTGTAAACACAAACTTTTGATTACGTTGGTAAATTGCGTGGAATTATGGGAGTTGTAAACAACTTCGCTGATTAGAATGCATCTGTTCACGGACAAGTTTAGCCACCCATTCAAATGTATTCACTTTATTACACTTTATTCATGTCATTCTAATAACATAGCGGCATTTTCCCAACATAATTACGTTTTTCTTGATTCTATCTGTATTGGAAGCTGACCAGTTAGCTAGCTAGTGAGCCAGCAAGCTAACGTTAGCCAGCAGCTAAAATCACAGTGACTATCACAATATATTTCACATGTCACTGTCACCTTTTGGATAGTTTCACGGGGTTTGTTGTAACGCTAGCTAGCAACTCAATGAGGCTGAGAGACTGGTGTGGGTGGGGATTGCCAGGGGAATCTCCCGGGACGGCGAGCCGAGGACGGCCGATGTGCAGTAGAACATCTCCAAGCTGCCCGGAACGATCTACCCCTTCACTTTTCTTTAATCTTAACTATTCATTTTGGTGCTTGTCGGGTTAATTTAGCTAACTGTAAAGACAGCTAAATGCGAAGGGGTGAGAAATTCGGCAGGGAGGAGATTTTCGGCACGAACACCGGTAGCTAGCACTAACGGAGACGCAGCTAACACTAGCTATGGATGGCTGCTGTTGCGACTCGGATCTGGGTCTGATATGGTCTGTTTCCCGACGCTTCATTAAACTGCCGTTGGTGTCGTAAGCACCCGGCACCGGAGTTAAGTGCTGTATATTACTTATACTGTATGGATTGCTGTAATGGTGGCTGGCTGTTGGCTGGCTGTGGGCTAAGCTACATATCCCGGCTGTGTTGCAGCTGTCCCAGGCAGACAGACAGGGTGCTAGCTGGCTAAATTGGCATTAGATTAGTCGTTGATATATAGCTACAGCTAACGTTTACATTACTGGTAAACTCATTCGTGGGTTAGCCCAGCGCTGCTTTTATCCGTGGTGAAAACAATCATGCTACCAATAACTTTATGAGCATGTTGAACGATGTGGTAACCATATAATGTTATCCACCAAGCATTAGCTAGCTAGCATTAAGTTAGCTACTAGGAAACGTGCCGTGTCTGAAAATAAAATAACAGATTTCTCTGGGTTTGAAGTTTGGTGGAAACATTTGGGAGAGTGTAACTACACATCTCAAAAAAAATATATAACATAGGTATGGTCGTTTTTAGACATTTTAATGCAGAAATGTTACATATAGTACCTTTAATAGTTAATGCTCTTCCTCACGCTGCTGTGGTTGGAATGGGCAGATGAGAAGCGGCTAGATTAAGCTGTAGAATATATCCTTATATTTGGCAAGCCTCATCTGTTTCCCCCGGTGGGCTGTGTTGAGCCTATTAAAACATAGTGCTGCATTTTTCCTTTTAACAGCAGAAAGAGAGAGGCCAGTAACAGGTTCAGGATCATACGGCTCAATGCTGTCTGAGAGGTATTTAAATCTAGCTAATCTATGGTCTCTGCCAGAGAAATGGCAGACCTCTGACAGAGAAGAGACGCTGCACATACAGAACAGAAAAAAACTCTATTGGTGTTTGCAGAAAAACACTGTAAGTTAGGTCTGCAACAAAACATCACTGTCCATGACTGTTTTCAATTTAAAGCTGCAGTAGGTAGAAAAGCATAAAAAATACTTTCAAGTAGAGAGTGAGACCTCTTCCTGCAGCTCTCCCCCAATAGGAACACTGTCTCTCTGAAATGACCTGTGATTGGCCAAGTCTCCCGTCACGGGCTAGATTTTCTAAAGACTGGAAACAGAGCCAAGCAGAGGTGCAGAAGTCTAGTTTTCTGTCAGACCACTTGAATTACAATAAGCTGAAAGGCTGTTATGGAATTTTTGCCCAAAGACGCCACAAATATACGGCCTACTACAGCTTTACTCAATTTAACTGAATTTATAAACTGTCCGAAAATAGTGGCAAAAAGGTGACATCTTCCGATTGTTGTGTCCACCAACAGTCCTATTCAATATGAAATGATATAAAACAGAGAAGAGCAGCAAATCCTCACATTTCAGAAGTTTGAATCAGAGAATTGGCTTTGTTAATTAATAAATGATTAACTTTCTATCGATCAAATAACTGATTAAAAGGGGCACTCTGTAAATTTTACACTTTTTACACACGTTTAGTTTACTCCTCACAGAGAGTACTATTTAGTCTATATGGACACAGTTGTATGATGTTGTACCCTAATGACGTTATCAGGGTTATTTGGGCTTGTGCTTGGAGACTACAAATATTTTGATGAAGACTGTGTCACAAACTGTGGGAAACTCTGGTCGCTGAGTTTGAAAACCATTTATCTGGCAGGGAGGATATAATGAAAGACGCTGTTGAGTTGCATTATGGGAAACATGCAGGATTGTCCCTTGTTTGAAGAGCTTGACCAATAAAAGTCAGGATATCTCAAGGTCTGCTGCTTCAATGTTGAGTGCAACAACTTTATGGAAGTGCAATACTCAATCACTTCAGCACTACTCTAAACACTTCATTCTGCTTATACAGTATTTGGTATTTCTGCCATTTTTACATATACCACATACTTTTCCTTTTCTCAAAGAGATGACATGATGTCTGTTTCCAGGACAGCTGCAATGCCCACTCAGCGTGGAAGAACAGTGACATTTAGATTTAAATCTCCAGTAAATTTGGAGCGACGAATGAGGTGAAACTACAGAAAATGTAAGGGCTTCTTTCAAGTCTTAAGACTCACTAATTTACAACACTTCTCACCAATCACACAGGCGGAGATGCTTGACAGCAGAGACAGGAACATCAATTTCTACTTGAGTTCCAGCCACAGAGATGCAGCCACAGCTTGTTGCCAGTGTGAAACACAACTCCCTTTTCAGTGGCTTTTTGTTTTTTCAATATAACAAGGAACAGTACAGTATACCACAACCACAGCATTGTTCTCTCGCTACTCTCACTTTTACTTTACCAGAAAATCTTTTATGTTTGATACATTGCCACTGATCTTGCTCGAGCTACATAAAGAACAGAGGTTCTTCTCTGAAGATCTGTTGACAGTTATTCTAGGAAATTTAGAAACTTGCTTCAGTGACAAGACCAAGGGGCCAGGCTTCTCTCCTCAGAGTGAAGCCTCCTATGGCGCCATTTTGATGCTAATAAGCCATCACCCCCCGTTAGCATCCAATTCACTGCCATTCATTTTGGCGTCACTTTGACAGCCAATAACTTTACATATGACGCGTTTCAAGGCTTCATTTGTCCCTCGTTTATTTCTAAAGAAACACGACAATGTATGAAAGGCTCCATTACCTTGTACCTCACGTTATGGCTCCGTAGCAGATGTTTTTGTAAAAATAGGCTAACGATTGTGTCATAACCACGCGACTTACTGTCGCATAGTACAGGAATTACCGTATAGTACAGGAGAAGCTCGCAGGCAGTTTCGACGTACATTAGCTGTTTAGTTTAATTACTAATGTTAACTAGCATTTTAGTTAGCAATAATTAGCCTGTGCCTATGTTATCTCCTTACATATACCTACGCTCTCCGTCTCTGATAGATTGGGAATGATTGAGATTTCTCTTGGCACAGCTACCAGAAGACTTACAACGTTCAGACACGTTGTTCACGTCACATCGGCGGCGGGAAGCTAAGTTTGCAGCTGCGCAGTAACGCTCAGTAACACTTAACCATCACCGGAAAAGTGCTGGTAAGAGGCTTCACTTGTCTCCGTCAAAAACAGCGGGATCGCTGTGTCCATTTTATATACTGTCTATGGACAAGACAGATGAAGGAGAAAGAGCACAAATAAAATATACAGTACATCAAAAATGTAATTACAGTATGCAGTAAATCCTACAAATAAATGACATACAGTTTAACACTATCCAAGGGTGGAGTTTCTTGATTTTAAGGGTAAGTTATGTCTTTAAAACAACAGTCACGTGGCATGTGTACATTAAGAAGATATTTTTTGCCATTCCAGCAGCAAGGCTCTATGGAGAGCAATGTTGGCCTTTGGTCAGGTGGTCCACAATTTAGTTCAGACTGAAATATCTCAACAGCTACTGGATGGATTATATAGCCTGACCAATACTGGATTTGTGAGGCTGATACAAATAGTAATATTTGAGAGTTAAACATTCCAATAATTAGGCTATATATTGGCATGAAATATATATATTTTTAAATGAACACCTTCCATAAAGAAAGCTTCTTGATATAGATCCCTTAGATTTGTTTTTTTTTATTTTAAATTGTGACAAAGATACACACTGAGCAGGACATCTTACATTGTAAAAAATAAACTTGTCTGTGCTCTTGGCGGACAAACTATGTAAAGGAGACACCGTTTCTGAACGAGCTCAAACCTAGTTTGTCATTTCTGTCTTGCAACTTCTTTTTCTCATCAACGGACATGAGATGGCGAGCGTGGTAAACATTATACCTGCTAAACAAAAGCATTCGGACTGGGTACGGAACTTCAATTTATCAAAGACGTCCTCTGGCAGGCGCTGCATTGGCCAATCAAATACATGCGTGTGCGTGTAGATAACTTTGTAATGCGAACGCTATATTTTTTAACTGTTTACCTCACAATTGTCGCAATGAAAGATATGATAGTTGTTGCCATGATAACTTCCCAGATCCTGTGTGTGAGTATTACAAACCATTGTGCAATGTCTTAGCAAATAAGCCTTAAATCATATCTAAAATAAATCTGTTACTCAAACTGGTCTTCCTGGATTAGATTTCATTGTCTCGCTGGTACCTTAAATAAGACGCCCCCACCAATGCAGCCCTCTGCTCTGCTTTAACGCAGGGCTGTTTCAGTCTGAATCCCAGCTAAGTGTTGTTGAAGAATTTCTTAGTATTATAAAGCCATCTTGGCTGCACCTCCTCCTCGGCTTCAGGCTCCCATATAAGAACCCTCTGTCAAAACGCACACGTTTCAGATTTTGCAGTCAGCGGAAGTTGTTCATTGAACAGTTAATAAACTTTTGTTTGAACAAAAGACATACAAAGCTGTAAGCAGCACAGCATCAGTGCAGGCACAGACTCTGAATTATCATCATACAGCGTCCATTATATCCTACATATAAATAGTGAACACATGATGAGTATGCTAATTCATTCTACAGTATGGGGGAAACAAAATAATTGAAGCGCGTTTGATGTTTCCACATAAACCCCAGAGCACAGCTTGGGGGGGGGAAAGGACTTTCATCTCCCAAAAAGGCCTTCACAAACAATACACCCGAGCTGGCTATTAGAGATGATGAAGAGACAGAATACTGCAGAGTGGTTAAAAATGCATCACAGACTGAGAGGAAACATCTGGCTCAAAAAGATCTGTTACTACAGCATGTGAATATGATAAGAAGTGAACTTTTCATTTTAACGCTTATCCCATTGAGGCTTCAGATGTTAAAACTCTGCTGCTTAAAAGGCGTTGTCATACCTGCACATCAAAGTCGGAGAGATCTGTACGAGCATTATCTGCTCATTAACAAATACCCAGAGATCACAGACCATAATAATGAGGATGACAGCCTGGCATTAAGCTGGTTTAACACCATTATATGTTACAATATCACAGCTCCCCTGCTCCTCTCTCACAAAATCACACATTAAAGCGCATTTTCTATACTACTCCCAGAATGCAGTTCTTTATAATGAGCCACACTATTGTATAGCGACTTGGATTCCCTTAAGTGTTCTCGTCCTCTTTGTCAGGAAACATGATGGATGAACAAAAGCGGGGGAGCTGCCGCTGGTCGGGGGGAAAGTGGGAGACACTGATCGAGGGGAAAGGAAAGGAGGGAGAAAGAGGAAAAGAGTATGAAAGGAAAGAAAGATGGAGAGAAAGAAAGAGAAAAGGGGGATTGGAAAGGAGGAAAAAAGGTAGACAAGGGTAGAGGAAAGGGTAAAAGGAAGGAGGAAAGAAGGAGGGGAGAAAGGCAGGAATGGAGGGCAAAGAGAATGAAGATGGAGGGGTTAGATAGGGGGATGGAGAAGGGCCAGGCAAAGGGGTGGAAGGGAGAAAAAGAACAAACGCTATGTGAGTAAGGAGGGAGGGAGTAGATACAGAAGGAGGCATGTGACGAGTGGAGGTTTTCTGCCAAATAACAATAAAAAAGAGGACTTCTGCCTGAGCTTAGAAAGTGAACACTGCAGTAAAATAGGGCCTGCTAATACAGTTCTGCTGCCAGCAAGAAAAGTGGCTTAGCTCCCACTGCAACCGTCCTCCTCACCCTCAGCCCCTTCAACTGTCCAAACTCTCCCACAGCCTGGCCGGGGGGGGGGGGGGGGGGGGCTGGCTATCTACTGTGCACTTGAGTTAGCAGTTACCAGGGTAACTAAATAAAAAATCTTGAGAAAATGAAGTTCTAGTCCTGTCCACCTGCCAGCTCCTGTACCGCAGTGAAGCAACAGACCCTGAAACAACCTTCCGACTCTGTGGATGTCGTGACCGTCCTCAGCTGGCGGGCTTCAGCTCCGCCAAAGATGCTCTCTGACTCACTTTGTGTGTGTAATAACTTCATGCACATGTGACTGATGTGGTGCACGCTGGAGAGGCGAGTGTGCCGACGTGCATTTCATCACCGCACAATCGCATAACACTTCACACCACTTCAGCCTCATCACGTCCAGCAGGAACCTCGTTAGCGTGTCAGCGCCATGCCGTCGCAAGGCACAGACGCGGGCGCGCACATGCACGCACGTGCGCACACTCACGCACACACACACACACACACACACACACACACACACACACACACACACACACACACACACACACACACACACACACACACACACACACCCTTGGCTCCACATGCCACAGGCCAGTACTGCCAAGGAGCAGTGTTACAGCGAAACAGGTTTCTTGTTAGCAGAGAGGAGTCACTTTCACACATGGAAAACCAAATCCTGCGATGTTCATTTTGCCAGTAAAGACAGCCGATCTGGCCTGCAGTCTCACAAAACTGAAAAAAAGTGACAGCTTTCAACAACATTTCAACGCGTTCTTCTGAGCTATGACGTCCGCTAATTCTCTGGGACTCTTGGCTGCTTATCCCCCCGTGCACTACAGAGGCTTTTTAGTTTATTACAACATTTCTTCTCATCCCAGACAGCTGCCAACTGATGACTTCTTACGCCTGGGTGCTACAGAGCTTTCTTATTCTGGCACCGGTCCAATTTGAACACAGCGCTGCCAAGTAATACTGCACAAAAAAACAACTTAAAAGTTGTTATTGAATGTGAAAATGAGATGATCGGATACCTGTAACATGCACCAGATCAAAAATATAAAAAATAAAATAAAAAGTATCAATCATTTAAGATTCTGTGGAGGGTAACCAACTTGATTAAGAATGATGTGTAAACCTACAATGACTTTATGGCCACACATCAGTGTGGTTTCAGTTCAATGCAGTTGATTCAAGTGTTTCTATGGGGGGAAAGCACATAGATGCTTACTATGCCATAATTACTGGAGATACTTTGTCTAACTTTTTTATTTACCACATATATTACTGGTTCAGCTGCCGACTTTCATTTTCAATTTCAAATTCATTTCTTTATGTCTACACTGTAAACAATTGTTGTAAATGTACAGCCAATTTTCAACACTAAAATACTGTTTTCATGTTAAACAGTTTAGTACTGTACTTAGCAATGCATTGTGGGCTGCTTAACTTGGAGCAACAGGCCAGAGGCCCTAAACAGTATGCTGATGTTTTAAATTACAGGACACTACAGTATTTTTTGGAAACTAAGTGTTGACTGGGGAATTTGGAGCACGGTTTGATACGTTAGTCTTTTAAATTGAGGCACTGCTTTTGGTCAATTTTCTTTAAGAAAATACAGAAATAATTTGCCATCAACTCCTGGAGGGACTTCAGGAACCATCATTTGGATAGGAGATTTTCCAGAAGAGGACGCACAATTTAGATGACATGTGCTACACATCATCGAGTGTTCTTCATCAACATCCATCGGGTCTTGCATCAACAAATTAAATGGTAATTAAAATCTTATTCATATTGCCAAGAACAAGTAAGTAAATAAGTAAAGTTTATTTCTATAGAATGTTTGATATCAAACTGATGCTCAGGAGCTTGTCTTGCTAGGGATTTGAACATGTCATTTATCAGTGAGGCTTAGATTTGAATGGCCAAAACTATATTACTTTTGGGTGTTTTTTTGTTTAATTTTGGTAAAATTAGCCGAACGTCTGCATCCGATGAACAACACTTGTTAACCGGTAAGAGAGGCCAATCGGCAGATGGAGGCAGAGGAAAATAGCATTATACTGTACATTCCTGATTGTATAGTTTATTTATTAGTATGATTATGATTGTTTGTTGTTGTTGTTTGACAGTGGCAACACTGGAATAATGCTACAGAGAGGAACAGCGGCTACCGAAGTGATGGTCATCTCTTCTGGATCCACAAGAACTAAGATGTAAAACACAAGCCTACATCACAGGACTATTTTAAGAGGTAACCTGTAAGTCTAGCTTGCAGTGGCACAGGTGCCTACCTTACAGTTTCATCCCTAAATGTTTTTATTGATTGCATATTATTGATGCATATTGTCATAAGTCATTTTACATATGAATACTGTAAAAATAACTGTATAGTGCTGGCGTCCCTGCTGCCAGCTCTTTACTGTTATTTTACAGGAAAATTATTTACAGTGTAGTTTTGACTTTTTTTGCGATAATTGTGTCATATGATTAACTATACAACAATCCAATATTCTTGCTGAAAACATAAAAACATTTCCCGGATTTCTAAATATTTTTACTCCTTTAAGTAGACAAACATAGTTTTGTTTAGATTAGATTACCTTTTCACAAAACCTGATGATGAAAACTGTTGATGTTTAACATCTGGTAGATTAACTAAAACAAGTAACTGTGGTTTATATGTTTATATTTTCCATATGTTGACATATATCAACATTACTATAAATATATTGTATTGTGACATTAATGTGATGTCAATATTAATGTTGTGATGTTTGCGAATGATTGCCAACACATCACTTAGTCCTGCAGCTGACCTTGCGCCGCAGACTGCATCGCTCCTCCCTCCATTTAATACAAGTGACGCACGCACACGCGCGCACACACACACACACACGCACACACACACACACGCAGTGCAGTAGATTTGTCTGTGACAACACCATATTTCATGTCAGCCGTCACACCAGCATAACACACTGTACATCAGGAAAACCATTTTGCCTGCTCAGCGGAAAGCCGATTGATGGCCGCAACGCGTCAGAGGAGACTTTGAGGAACAGCTCAGGAGGTTCATGACCTGACCTCTGCCACCCATGTCCACCCAACGTTAACTGCTACATGACTGCACCGTGAATCACTCACACTCTGAGGTGAACTGTACGTCCACTGCACCGGCACTGAACACAAACTGAACTGAGCAAAAGACGGCAGCAGATGATTTTCTGCATGATCAGACCTTTCATTATGAGAAGCCGCCTAGGCCAAAATTCAACACTTCATTTGCACTAGGGCTGGGGAATATATTGATATTATATCGTTATTAAATCAATATATGATACTAGATATTGTCTTAAATTTTGTATATCGTAATATGACACAAGGTTCCTGGTTTTAAAGGCTAGATTACCTTTAACTGATGTCATTTTCTGAAATTACCAGACTGTTTTAGCTGTGCAATTATTTGCCTTTAACCCACTTAGTCAATATATCTACATTACTGATGATTATTTATCAAAAATCTCATTGTGTAAATATTGTGATAAAGCACCAATTGTCAACCCTAAAATATTGCCGCAATATCGATAATAAGGTGTTTGGTCAAAAATAATGTAATTTTTTATTTCTTTTTTCATATCGCCCAGCTCTACTTTGCACATACATGGATACTCTCATGCATTAATTGTGAATTCAAACCAAACTAGTTGGTTAGGTTTAGCAAAAAAGATCATGGTTTGGGTTCAAATAAGTAAGTTTGTTACGTAAATTAAAGGGATATTTCACCGCTGGAAAGCTGAATATATCTTTAAATTGGGTCACTTGAAATTGTAATTGGTGCCTTCTAGGCCGAGAAAAGCCAGAAAATGTGTTTTTGGCTCATATGGATGAAAGACACCAAATCCCAGAATGCACTTCGCTTCGCTGCTTTGAGTCTACTCCCAAGCCACGCCTACCGCTTGACAGACAGACAGTGAGGCATTCGACTTAACTCAATGCGTTTTATTGTTATTTCAACCATATACACGAAACAACGTTTAATCGTGGCTCAAGTGGTGTTACACATTTAAAATATATAAAAACGACATTATATAACAACGACATACGAAACAGGCTACCTTTAGTGCACACACACACATTATAGGCTCCGTAAAGTTCATCTAAGCATACCAGCATTAGGCTTGGTGGGCTGTAAACACAGAGTATAAACACAGCCGTGAATTAGCGTGGAATGTCGAATGGTCGCCATGTAACAGTCACAAACTCCAGCGGTTAGCAGTTAGTTGGATACAAATCACCCCATTTCTGCACCAGTCCGTGTTAACACAGCCCACCTTCATACAGAGCATCTCTAGCTCGGATCGTCGAAGGGCTAGCAGTCCTGGTTAGCGTTAGCTTCCCACCTAGCCGATGAGGAGGTCCCCTACCCAGCTCGGGGCATCGAGTGAGACCGCTGGTCTCCGTGCTGGTCTCCGTGCTGGTCTCCGTGGCAGGCAAAGCTCTCGTAGTGGGCCGATTATTCCGTATGTACTAACGTTTCCTGCATATTCTCTGATCTGTACCGATGTATCCCTGTGGTACACGTGTGCGGTAGTTTGAAAGCACATAATTTTGTAAAAGTTAGCTGCTGAGAAGAGAGAGCCCTGTTTAGCGAGAATTAAAGATGGCTGACATTTCGTTTTTTTCCGTCTGAGATCGGCTCGCTTCGGGTGATGGGCGTGTTGAAAACATGCGGAAGTAGCTCCTACTGCTGGCTGTAGTTCTTTGCCTCTGGCCAAACATTCCTCCAATGACGCAAAAATCGTCATTTTGCGTCATTGGAGGAATGCTTTCCATACCCCCAATGCAGAGATCTCCCCTCTCAGGGGGACATGAGGGGGGGAAGCACAGTCATTCAGATATACTACCGGGTTTCTACTGATACAAAGCTGAATGCTAAATCGGTGAAGTATCCCTTTAAGTTACGGACGTAAGTTACGTAGTCAATGTAAAAAAGTAAAACATAGTTGACCTCCATGCATGGGACACAAACACGTGTCTTCTGTGTGAAAGTCACGTTTGTTTAACCCATAGACTGTTTAAGATACATACTCACACCACATGTAGGTGGTTGTGTGGATATTCTATACTTATATGTGCATCAGATCTTAAAATAATCTTCTGAAATACCCAGAATATACCCAGAAATATAAAAACAAAGATACCAATGGTTGTTCGTGGGAGGCATCGAGAGGGAAAAAAACAGCTCGGAATATCACATTTGACAATAAAAGGAGTCTGACTCATTGACATGAACTGCATGCAGTAAATGAGTTTGCTGAGACAGGCTTTTATAACCCACTTCATGGCTGTCAGACACACTCAGGTCTAATCAGAAGGAACGTCTGGCTACATTACAGCAAACTGTCTCTGTGCCAGACGACACTGGTCAGCTTTGATCAGCAGTAAAGTGGACACGGTGTGAGAGAGGTCAGAGGCCGTCAGACCACCCTGCAGGGAGAGATGCGCTTTATCCATATATTATAACCAACACAACTTCTCCTTAAGTATGTTCTACTTTTCCAAGGAGTTTTTATTATTAGGCCCCAGACCTTTTCCCTGCTGAATCACAAGTGTAATCACATCTCCTCTGTGTTCATACTACAAAATTAATGCAGACATTCTCTTTTTTTGTATTAATAGCTCATCTTAATAGCTCAATTATTTTTTTACTGCCGTATTTGTATCATGTGCACTTTTCATGAATTTGACTATCAAGTCTATTAAGAGGAACAGAGGATATTTGGTGAACCGACTCGTGCTTGTCGAGGCTAAATGTCAGGTGCTGGAATACAAATCAGGGTCATGTCCTCGTTGGAAAGTTGCTGTTGGATCGCTAAAAGCTTTTATCGAGCTTAAGGCCTGAACATGAGTCCGGTGGGCTTTATCAAATCCTACAGAGGTGTAACGGTGCTACATTGACTTTGAGGGTCAAGGCCCGTAGAGAAGCTCATTTTCACAAATCCACTTTTCAGACGTCATTAGCTCTGTTGCGGTAAAGAGGAAGGGAAAGGGAGCTGCTGCAATATGAATGATATTGTTATGGGAAACCATGAATTGAAGGCAGACCCTTACTTTTTTGTCACTCTGATATTGTATCATAATGAAAGGTTGTTTATTATTTGGAATCCGTTCAAGCGGATGACTTCATGCTCTCAATGCTGTAATCGCTGCAAGAAACATACATAATGTATACAGAACTATGGTGAATAAATCATTAATGGTTTTCTGGGGAGGCTTTAATTACTCTAGAACAGATGAGGGTCAACTTTGAAATTCAATTGATGTTGCACTTGTAGGGGGTGGGAGGGCTGGGATTATTGGTCTCGATACACTCTGGTCTTGGTGATGACTTGGTCACCGTTTTGACTACAACACTGCCTAACACCCATGCTGACCAGAGGTGAGTGTGACTTTAAAGTCCCACTCCACTCAAACATGCGTTTTGTTACATCATTTGGATGTGTCAGCTTTACTGCAGAATGACGTGTGTGCAGAGTTTGACACTATAAGGCAGTGCTCACATTCATCAGCTGACGGAGGAAAGCTTCTCTGTGCTCACTTTAAATCTGAGTCTAATTTTGTGACATCACAACTAGTTTGGAGGCCAATCGCTGTCCAATATGCAACTTGTGTTACTTGGAACCTCCAGTGCATCATACACTGAGAATGGCCTTGCAGGAGACATATTGTGTCCTGCAGTTAAACTTTTAGATTAAAAAGATATTTGCATAATAATAGATCCTTGATATTTCAATGATGGAGGAGTAGATGTAGAAGTTTATTGAACTTTTATGAACTTATCAGACAAAAAGTAAGATTCAAAACAGAGTAGTTTATGCCTTTTTGTGTGCAAAACCCCAGAACATCTTTAATCTTTTTTTGTTTATCATTTAGTGTGTATGCAACATTTTTCCAAAGCAGAAATTATTTTGCATCCACGATGCCACACCTCCTATTTACAACATTTTGATAAAAACGTTTTGATTTTAATAATTTGAGATGCCGCAGTCTGCGTGAGCTATGAGACAAAGCAAAGACCACAGACTGTGGTGAAGACATAAACTGTCCTTCCCGTCTTCTTCAGCTTGCTCTTCTACAAACCCTCATTAGCTTTCAAGCTTTTGTTGAGGTGTAGCACATGCCTTCATTGGGAAACCTGTTAGTATGCATTCTGCACTTTTAATCCAAAATGTTGTTACTGTGGTGTTGCTGCCGTTTTACTTTCCTTTGCCTAAAATTATATGACAAACTGCTGTTTCGCTGTTGAGGAGCTGCTTACCGAGGTATCTGAGGACTCTGATGATGACTGTGTCACACATGAAGGTGGCTTTAAGGTAACTTTATTTACCTCAAGTGTAACCAGTTTGCTCCATAGTGTGCATTATTGCAGCTCAAGCTCATGTTTTACATTTCCTTTTGCTTCTACTAATTGTTTTTTGTCAAGCATTATTCTGCAATAATGATTTCCCTCTAAGTACCAGGTTCCCTGATGCAAATATCCCTGGTAAGTGTGAAGCTTTGTTTTTTAAATAATTGGTCCAGACATGCATGTGATGTATTAAAAAATGATCCTTAAACAACGTACATGTTAAGCTAAGACATGTAGTGGCTTTCATTCCCTTTCATATTGACAAATGTATCTCTGACTGAATGCATCCATACAAAAAGGACAGAACAGAATTGAAGCAATTACATTATAGTCTGATAAAAATTCACCTTGAGGCATCAGTGATATGAATCCTTACAGAGTTTGCAAGCTCTCATTAATAATGAAATGTCTGAGAAAGTGAAGGTGTTTGAGCAGCTTCTTTAAGGAGCAACAGGGGAGGTTGGAGGGGCCTCTGCCTGGAGCACCTGGCAAATATTACTCACCTCACAGGCTACTGCAGGAGTCAGGACGTTTCTCACGCTGACCAGTCACAGGACTTGGACTCTCACCAGGAACCATGATTTAGAAGCACTTACAGGTGACACAGAGAAAGGAGGAGCGGAGAGGAGGCTGAGAATCACATTGATATTGTCTGGGCTGCAAACAATCTAAATAAGTGATTGTTTTTCTATGGCTGAAAAGTCGTAGTGTGAGGGAATGTGAACCTGTTATGTGCATGCATGTGCTCGTCCCATTGCCTTGTCGCAGTAATTCTTCCTCTCTTTTCAATTAGACCGAACAGTCAGTGACTGCGCATTCGGAATGCAAGCAACTCCATACAAAACCCAGAGAACTAACAACCGCAACCAACCATGAGTATTATTACAGTGCCTGGGCATTGCTAAATCACTACTAGTCCACATCCAGGGCATTCCACTTCCGGGATTGCTCTCGTTCTGCAGGAAATTCCACCGGATATCATTCTTATCGGATGTCTGTTTTCGGATGTCCAGTTATCTTCCGTTTCAATTTTAAACTCCGGTGGATTTCTGAGAACTATGATTAACTGCACCTCAGATCTCTGCAGGGTAAATCCAGACAGCTAGCTAGACTATCTGTCCAATCTGAGTTTTCTGTTGCACGAATAAAACAACTTTTGAACGTACACATGTTCCACCAAAACAAGTTCCTTCCCGAGACTATTTTGCAGCAGCACTGTGGCTCTGTCTGGCACTTAGCGACGCCCATGACGGTTGTGATTGGTTTAAAGAAATGTCAATAAACCAGAGCACTTTCTTCTCCAATCCCGGAATGCTGTGTGGACTAGCCAGGCCCTCCTCCGCAGCGCTGTGGGGGAAGGTCTGGCACTGCGAGACTATATCACTACTGACACTACTGCTGTGGTGAGTATTGGACCATTTACTGAATTAGTTACAGTTGACATTAGTGCTGAAAGTGATTATATTCATTATAAGTCATTATGTTTCCAGTGGAAAATGGCCAGTAAAAGTTCCAAGAGCACAAATGTAGTCCCCAAATGGCTTTTTTTCAGACTAACAGTCCAAAACCCAAAGATATTCAATACACAATGATATAATAACTCACAAATCTCCCATTTGAATGTTTGCTTTTGTTTTGCTTCATATGTAACTTAAATTATTTTTCATTTAAAAATTTGGATTTTCTGGTGATCAACTAATCCTTTCTGCACTAACCACTATGTTATGAGACTACAACAACAAGTCCAGTCAATTGTATTTATTTTGCCCAATATTACAAATCACAAAATTGCCTCAGGTGGCTTTACAATCAGTACACCTTACTGAACACCCTCTGTCCTTTGACCCTCCCTTTGAACAAGGAGCCTAGTGGCTGCACCTAGCGGTGCTTTAAGCTAAAGTCAGCATGCTAACATACTCTCAATGACGTTCTGATGTGCAGGTATAATGTTTACCTGGTTCATCATCTTGGTGTCTGCATGCTAGCAATTGTTTATTAGCACTAAATACAGAGTACAGACGAGGCTGGAGGGAACATCAGTAGTTTTGCAGGTATTAAGTCGTACACCAAAGTACTGGACAAATAAAATCTGATAATAGAACTAAATGCAAAGTCATGGGATCACTATCCCTGCAGCCATGACACTAAGGTGGCTAAAAATGTATTAGTAACGATAAGTAAAGGTTTGCCTGTTAGCATGCTCAAGTAGCCTTTCAAGCTGAGAATGTCCTTACCCGTCTCATTTAGTTTGTGTTTTGTGTGTATGTTCATTTTAAATGGCCCTATGTGGAATAGTTATATAGTTAGTAATAGTTAATAGACAGAGAGTAAAGTCTGTGAAAAACCATATGTAGTAAAAGAATATTTAAGGGACTCAGAGTGTTGCTCGTCGCAGAGATGTGACTCCTGCCTGTGTGTTCAGACTTTAGGAAGATCTGTTTTGGCCATTACAGAGGCTTACACTGGAACAATGATGACTGTCTTGCCACTAAGATACTTTTGAGAAAGCCATCCCAGTTTTGGCTTTAGCAATTTGTCATGCTGCTGCTGCACTAAAGTGGGCTATGGGTGCAGTTTTTGTAAAATAAGTGAAAATGCTGAGACCAAAACAACCCGCGCTGTGTTTCTGCGTTGCGCCATTACTGATCTTGATCAGTGATCAAAGGAGCTTTGAGCCTGGCTCGCTGCAACCGCTGGCAGCCAGAGTTGCATCAGTGCAGCTCTGGTCTCAGTCAAACACTGCTTTCTGTAAATGTTAGACCACACACTCCTGCAGATCAAAGACACCCCATTTGTTACAGCAGGAACACTCTGTCCCCTTTCCAATATGACAGCTACCTAACATCTGGTTTGTATACTGAAGAGCCTGTGTGCTATAAAGCTATTTCTTTTTTTAACACAAGTTATGGGTCAACATTCACTTTTTTTTCTCCCCCAGTATATCCCATTAGTACGACGGAGCATTAGGGCCACATCAAGGGGGAAAAGGAGGAAGATTTATTTATTTATTTATTTTGCATTTCGAGAATAAAGTCGGAATGTCGAGAATAAAGTCAACATGACGAGAATAAAGTTGAAAATACCATTTTGAGAATAAAGAATATAAACCTTGATATTTCAAGAATCAAGTCGGACTTTTGAGAATGAACCAAACTTTACCTACAGTCTTCTACAAAATGCCTTGTGAAGGCCTATATGAACTCGTGAAATTATACTTCAGAATCGGTTTTAAAAACAAGGAAATTCTTTCTCTTTTAGCGCATAAACACAGTATGGTGATAAGTCTGTTCAGAGGAGAAACCACACAAACTTGGAAGAGGTGGCCATATTCCTGCAAACTGAAATAGCTTGTAATGGACAGTTGCAAGGGTATTGATGGTTACACCTACGTGCAATACAGAGAGGATATGTTGTATCACAAGACACAATAAGACAATTGATCAAATTGTTTGATCCTGAAGGAGTGAAGCTCAGGCGAGCACGGCACTCCAAGGATGTAACCCATATCTATGATGTTGCCTACATGGCAGCTGGCATGGCGGACAGTCGCTCTAAAGTGATAAAGGAGTTGAATTTATTCTCGTCATTTCAACTTTAATCTCGACATTTCGACATTATTCTCGAAATGGTAGTTCAACTTTATTCTTGTCATGTTGACTTTATTCTCGACATTTCGACTTAATTCTCCAAATTTAAATAATCTTCCTCCTCCATTTTTTTCCACTTGATGTGGCCCTAATGCTCCATTGTACATTAGAGAAGAGAGTGAGACTATTTGAGAATTTTGATTGAACATCCTCCAAAGTAAGACACATTTCAACAAGAGATGTGTCAAGGGATGATGCCTCATTCCTATTGCAGCAGCAGCAGCAGCAGCAGCAGCAGCAGCAGCAGCAGCAGCAGGCTGATGGGCCGAGGCAGACAACAGCCTACAATCTGGCTGACCTCCCAGACAGGCCTGATAAGCCAGTGGCGCAGAGAGCAGCTTTAAAGCAGCTTCTCTGATGAAAGAGTATGATATCCACTTATAAGTTAAAAGTGGTGACACGCTGGATCCGAAGTTAAAAAGGAGATGTGGAGAGACGCTTCTGCTACCAACGCTGGAGGCTGCCAGAAGCTGCACAGCCTGCTCATCACTGTAACGCAATAAGAATGTCGACAGAGCAGACCAAAGCACTACAACCCTGGGAACAAAGATTGCTCTGAAGAGGGAATAGCAGCCTGAATAATGCTTTACAAGGATGAAACAAAGTATAGAGCTGAACTAATTATTTGATTAATCAATGCACAGAAGATCCATTCCCAAAGCTGTTGATTTATTAAGAAAGATAGCCAAACATTTGCTCTTACCAGCTTCTAAAATGTGAGGATTTTCTCCTTTTGCCAATTTGATATACTGTAAATGGAATATCTTTGGGTTTTGGACTGTGCTCGGTTGTTGTTCGAGGCTTTAGACAATTGAAATGGGCATTTTCTACAATTTTGTCTCAGACTAAATGTTGAAAATCTGAAAAATAAATGTTGAACAACAATAATGAAAATAACTTTTAGTTGGAGCCCTAAATGAGTAAAAGTATACTTTTATAAAGATGTTATTTTGCTGTTGCTTTTTTAGCTGCACATATTTTAGTCATTGTTTGAGCAAAAGTAGTAAAATGTACTTCACAACTTTAGAAATGCTTGAAAATTTGCTTGATTTTCTACATTTTGTGTCAGTATAAACAAAGAATCTTGTACTGGCTGCTGGTCAGACCCTGTAAATGAATTTGGACACTGGTAGCTTGTGACAGACATCTGACTGTGTTATTTATATTCCATAAACAAAAAAAAATATGTAGTCAGATAATTGACAAAAATATGGCCAGATTAATTAAAATAAGCACTTTGAGGCCCTGGATGGGAGACTTCACAGCAACGAGACAAAAGCTGTATGTGTGTGAGAGTGAAAGAGCAGGGGGATGTGCCCAGCTGAGGGCCTTTTCACTGTTATTATCCCTCCCTCCACCCTGACTGTCACTTTCCATCAGGAAAACGCTCCACCTCTCCCTCTGTTCCCCTTCTCTCCTCACCTCTGTCAGCCTCCCTGTCCACAGCGCCGCTCCATTCCCTTTCCTGCCGTCATCCAAGTGGAGTTCAGCCAGTGGGTCGGGGCTATTATGGACCCCTGTGTACAGTGACACCTTCGCACTGCCTTGACTAAGCACCATTTTTAATCTGCTAAAGAAACTTCACTGACTAATTACACTAATTCCAAAAAGCTCTCAGAGAAATAGACTTGGTCATTATATGTCATGCCTGTTTATCTCTGATCCACGTGACTGAGGATGTGGTCGGGTGGTGACTTGCAGGGTGGCAGGGGCGGAATGTAACTAAGTACATTTACTCAAGTACTGTACTTAAATACAAATGTGAGGTACTTGTACTTAGTCTTTTCTTTTCATGCTACTTTCTACTTCTACTCCGCTACATTTCAGAGGAAAATATAGTATTTTTTACTCCACTACATTTATCTGACAGATTTAGCTAGTAGTTACTTTACAAATTAAGACTTTTGCTCATAAAACACATGTAGTTTAAAACTATGATGTTTTATTATAAATTAAACTACCCAACAATATAACGGTCTAAAAGTCCTGCTGAAATGATTAGCCAATTAAGTACTTACATAGTTGATTGACAGAACTGTGAATTACTGGAACTGTTGGGTCTTTTTAAATTATAGAGTGTGGTCTAGACCTACTCTATCTGTAAAGTGTCTTGAGATAACTCTTGTGATTGATAAAATTGAATTGAATTCAACTGTTTGGATCGTTTGCAGTTTCTAAAATGTGAGGATTTTTCTGCATTGAGTACTTTTACTTTTAATACTTAGTTTAGTACATTTCCTGATGATACTTACATACTTTTACTTACGTAACATTTTTCAATGCAGGACTTTTACTTGTAACAGAGTATTTTTACAGTGTGGTATCAGTACGTTTACTTAAGTAAAGGATCTGAATACTTCTTCCACCATGGCTCTAATATATATATATATATATATATATATATATATATATATATATATATATATATATATATATATGTATATATATATATATGTATATATATATATATATGTATATTGTATCTAGTATACTGTAAATGCTTTGGATCAACATCAAGTACAATTGCAAACAGCAGTCCTACAATGTCTAAGCCAGAAAAAGAAACATATACAGTGCAAAATGACTCAGTGAGTCAGCAAACATCACAGTGCTGCTGATGTGTGCACATGTGCTCCACTTGTAGATGCATATAAAAGGACCCGGTTCTGTCTCGTTTTGTATTCCTACTTGTTTCTTGCCGTTTCTGTTCTAAATGTCCACTCTATAGCCTTCGGGCTCCACTCTTTGCACATTCTGCTTTCTTCTGACTCAAGTGGGATTTCACAGTCAGAGCTGAAGCACACAGCACCTGACCTTTAGCACGTACATACATAGCGGGAATCCTTTTTACAGCTTCCTCCCACAGACCACGAAAGCAGTTCCCACACACAGTTACTACATACTAAACTACAATAAAAAGAGACAACCTAAAGCGCCGCCCTCTTCGGCAATCTGCAGCATTACATATGCTCTGCAAGTTTCCAGGCAGTATCCAAACCACAACCACAGCTACTGTTGTTTGTCAGCTTAACACAAAACAGACATGAGAACATGACGGTCTCTTCTTTGTTTTCTGGTGTTTTTCAATGTAATTAGTCAGGGAGGGCTGTTAGCTGAGGGGAAATGGGCCAGAGGAGAGGAGGTTCTCACGCCTGTGGAACCAAAACAAACAAAGCCGTGCTCGGGCAACACAGCAACCAACAGCCGCTGATAGGTGTTATCTCTGTAGTCACACATGGGCCATCTCACAACACTGAGCACCGAGCAACTGTAATGGCCCTCGCAACCCTAGGAAAAGAAGACTCAGACATAAACTGCGCACAACATGCTGTCTCTTTGATTTTAAGTTGAAGGAAATTTAAACTTGAATGACACATTAATGATTTAATGAGCAGCTATTTGTTTTTCCATTTTTTTCAAATGAGGATGAAACTGCTTTTTGATAAATTTGTGAAAAAAAATGCATCAAGCCTCTGGCTGATGGTTTCCTTTGGCAGCGGTTGACTGACATCTGTGGGCCGGCGTTGCTAAGAGACACAACTTCAACTCAACTTCTGTGGTGCGCTACATGTCATATGTATAGCTATATTTGTATAGCCTAGGAAAATCAAACAAAGACATGTTTCCCCTTTTTAAACAAGCCCACATAGCGCTGACTATCAACCATAAACAATTTAAACCTGCAATCAAGACATCAGACTGGGGGGAAGGGGACTGAGTACCCAGGGCCCTCATGTGAGGAGGGCCCAAAAAGATGCTAGAATGAATAGCTGTGAATGCTAGCTGTGAATGCGGGGAGGGGCCCATAGAAAATGACTTACCCCGAATTTTGTGCTACGCCCCTGCCTGCAATAATGGATTTTTGGGACACTAAAGCCCCATCCAGACGAAGACGTTAGGATGAAAACGCATCCGTCTTCCCTGGATTCGGTTCAAGAAAATTCACGTACACATGAATCCATATGTAAATGACTCAACACGGTACTTCATATGAAGAAGAAGAGCAGCCTTCAGTCACTTCCTTTCATAACATACTATAGTTCTCTACAGCCATGGACTAGACTTTAATAACTTTCACCACTGCTCATTATATAAAGGCCACAAAAAATTACATTGTATAATGTGCTGCTGGATTTCTTTCTATTTTGCAATTCTGTCTGCTATCGGACATGATTGCAGCGCGCTAGGCAGCAGAGCTAACGTTAGCTCGCTAGCTAGCTAGTTAAACAAACATGAATGATCCGATGTCTTTTTGATAATCTAGCTACACATTTTTCTTGCAGTAGCCTTTCTACAATAAGCCGTGCTAAAAGTTACTATAATCCGTTCAAGGAGTTGATAAACAGACAGATTAGCTAGCTAGTTGATAAGTTGTCTACTTCCACTTTATAAGCAGCATTGCGTCCCTGTTAGAGCAGTCAGCTGGGTTGAAGGCAGTCAGCTGTGAGTCCGAGGTGTGTGGAGATGACATCATCGATACGCACTTATGCGGTTTCGCCGTACACACGAAGCCAAACGTGAGCCGTTTTTTTTTTATTCACCCTGGGACCAGGTTTCAAAAAAGTGCGTTTACGGGCAGTGCGTTTACAGGATTTGTGTGGACAATCGGCCCAAACGATGCAAAAGATGTGCGTTTGCATCAAAATACGTCTTCGTGTGGATGGGGCCTAAGGAGCAGTGGGTTGAACACACTAGGACATACACTGATTTCTTAGCAAAATGTATCTTAGTTTCAGTTCAACATTAAAAGGTGAACTGTGTTTAGTTAATGTAACGTCAAGGTAAGACACATTTGCCAAAGTTGACAATGCTATTGAGAAACTGATTGGTTTTCTTGCACCTGTCAATCTATAACTAATAACAAAAGTAAATTCCTGTTGCTGTAATATTTAAGAAAAATGTTCAAGGTTTGAATGGTGCTGATGTTACGTTACTGATTTTGCTATTTTTCATGAATGTGCAGTTGCTGGTCCCTCTACTTTGTGCCACCTCTCCATCATAAGAGAAAATACAGAAGAGGTAAATGCTTAAAAGCCAGGCAGCAGGAGCAATAGCTGCAGGGTCAAATCCATCAGACAGGCCACAAGTGTTGGTATATGATGGAGATGGCAGATAAGCCCCGTGTGTTTTGCTATGGGAGTAGGTGTAGTGAAAGAGGATCAGTCCACGGCAGTGTTTAGAGGTTCAAACGCCCCTCTGGGGAGGAGAACGGATCGATGCTCCTTGGCTGGGAGGCAATCCTCTCCCTGCCTTCAGCCAGATATTCAGCCACACTATATATAAGCCTTGGAGCCTTCAGTCATATTGTATAAAGCACTGGGGTTTAGGATTTCGCCACAGTAGTTGTATTATGAACTCCATACCCTGTGTTTTGTGTTTCGGGCCCTGCCGCATCGCCTGTGGTGCGTGCGTTGCCGTCATGATGCTCTGATTAGAGGGAGCCATGGAGATGAACTAAAGCTGCTGTCTCATTAGTCGGAGAAACTCTGCCTAGTTCCCACCCACAGGAGCTCCTCCCAAACCCACAGGAGGAGCAGGGCACCCCCACACAGCCTGCAGGGACAGGACACAGCCACCACAGCTGACAGAGTGCACCATCATCAGCCAACTCCCAGATGTACAGAAACAAGGATGGATACACACACACACACACACACACACACAGGGGACACTGAGCACACTCGACTCTTTCCAGCTCTTGCCAAAAAACAGCCTCAGAGGACGAGATCATTGGCTCCGCGACAAAACGGGGTTTCCCTACAGGGACACTCCATAAGCCTGCAACAGAGCAAAGTGGCTGTGGGTGACCTGCTGAGCTACAAATACAGCAAACATCCAATGTGAAACAGATGCATCACAATCCACGTTAAAACAAACTCACTGAGGCCCTTTTGTGTAAGCAGCGGAGCAACAACAACATCACCACAGCCTGGGAGCTAGGCCCCATGGGAGCTGGGATCGATGGCTGTGGCCTGGCAGAGGTTTGCCCATGTTTGGGGACAGGAACGGAGTGTACAGAGGAGGAGGAATGAGGAAAGAGAGGAGGCAGCGGGTGTCCGGGCTGCTGTCCGTCAGCCAATGCTGTGACAGGTTTATCCCGGCCGAGGGGGAAGGTAACACACCAATGAGGAGCGATAAACGACAGGCCTAGCCCGAGTGCCATGGTAATGGCTGACAAACGGCTCAGTGGCTCATCTCACAGCCAGTCAACCCCAGACACGCGTGCTGGTCTGTGTTATGTTTTATCAGAAGAGGAAGACACCAACACGAACAGCAGAAATCCATCCGGGCAGCCCCTTACACTACAACCCTCTCCTGACAGTCATACAGAGCACTGCCACTCTCATATTCAGTAATTCAAACATTAAGGAACATTTTTCCATCATAAAGAAACAGAAAAACACTAATATATTTAAGTGCTATATACAATTTATTTGTGCTCAATCAATATACTTTTCATATAAGGTTCCAGGCCTTCTCAATGCCTTCTCACCTGGTTGATAACTTTGTATAAATACTGTATGGATCAAAAAATACATACAGTAATACTTGTTTGGTGCCTTCATGTTGGGATTTTTCTCATGTCGTAATAATGAAATGTCCCTCTAAATGCGTCAACACAGCATAATAAAGCCGGCTTCCTGATTGTACAGCATTAATAAAACAGCAATGGCGTCAAGTGTTTTCAGAACAGGATAATGACATGTTGTTTTTAGAAACTGCCCCTCCATTAGTGTTTTTTTTTTTTTTAATAAAACATTATTATATTCGTATTTACTTCTAAAAGGGGCAAGGACACGGCTTCGCCCAATGCCACATACCACAAGATTTATAGCCTAGGCTAGTTTACAACGCCCATCTGTATTTGGGTTTTTATAAAAATAAAAAACACATGCAGTGTGACAAGAAAGCACATACATGACTACAACTTGTTACAGTTGTGGGTATTTTTGCAGTTTTGAACCATTTAAAGAAACATGTAATTTGATTTCGACATTTCTTTCTCTATAATCAGTCAGTTAGTAGGCTAAGAGTTACTCCAAGGAACTTTACAAATTTGAGCTGAATTCATTATTATTCTGTATTCTGAATAACAGTACCAAATAAATCAACAAGTATGTATTACAGTAATACAAATGAAAATGAAGCACTGCGAATTAATGAAAGGTGACATAATGCAGATTCATACACAGTGAGGTCAACCTTCTGTATGTCCCATGTTTATCTCCCTGTGCCTCTTCACTGATGTTACATAACGCCTTCAAATGAGAGACTTGTCTCAGACATATTTTACTCTCATGCTAACTTTTTTTTTTTAACTGGAGACACGACCTGTCCCTAGAGCATCAAACACACAAGTCACAATCACTGTCTTTGATTTATAACTGGCTCTAACACAGTGATGCGTAGCTAAATCACACGGGAAGAATAATTCAGGCAGCTGAGAGTTGTCCAAGGCTGCTTCCAACAGATACAGTCTAAAACCTCCCCCATATCATCACTTCAAACACTGGGACAGCAGGAAGGTGAATGCACACACACACACACACACACACACACACACACACACACACACACACACACACACACACACACACACACACACACACACACACACACACACACACACACACACACACACACACACACACAGAGAGAGTGTGTTGAGCCTTGGTGGAACAGCACAAAAACATCTGGTCTTATTTAAAAAGGGAGCAGTCATCAGAGAGGATTACAGTCAACCAAACAATGGCTGTGCTGGGTGGATTTTACAAGTGGCATGTTATATAACACATATTACTAATACTACTATTATACTGTACTGCTGTAAGTATGTTATGGCCAGATTTAATTCATCCCTCACTCTAGATAATGTTGGTCCCATGCTCTCCTACAGAACCCACATTTTACATTAAACACTTGTTGGTTAGCCACTCATTATATAGGCATAGTGTGACATTGTGTCAATATCTAATATATAACCATATACTGTATATTCTTTCCATCATGCGGAGTGAAGTAAATTGAGGTGAATTGATGGTTACAGAGTAGGGCTGTGCTATTAATGGAATTTTGATTGCAATTTCGAACTATTTTGCAATTTACGTTTTGCAAAAAACGTTCAAACAGGAAAAGTATGAAGGGAAATTTCACAGTTCAAGGTGTTTTCACTGTTGATATGTTTACCTGATTCACTGTTGATGTTTTTTAAGTAAAACATAATGCAACATCTTTAAAAACCAATGAGTCATCGTGTTAAAGAATTGTGGTTTTAATTTTGACCAAAATAATTGTGATTTTTTCCATAATGGAGCAGCCCTATTACAGAGCACGGTCTCTTAAACAATACAGTTTATTACCAACCACTATTGTGATTGTCATTCTTACATCTGAATGACAACACATTTGATGAATACAACCAGCTGAGCAGAGTGAGGAGCATACAGCACTCATTCGCCTGATGAATGCACAGGCCCTCCAACATGGGGAGCTTTGGGAAGGTCATGGCATTCCAGCTGCCGAATAAAAACACTCCTGAAAAAATAAATAATTGCTATACACTTCACACATCATCTTTAAGTCCAGTTTGTTTCAACACCTCGAAACTCAACCTGTGGTTCATCTACATCGAGTCCCAAAGCAGATTCAGGACTCATTTATTCCCCTGAAAGTTATATAAGATTAGTGTAACAGCCAATCAAGGCAGGCTGGCTCTGTTTTATCCGGTGCCAATGTGACAATATGACATCATCTGTGGTGATGGCAGCCGAGCATAAGTCATTTATTTACCTATTATAGACATTCAAACTACTGGGTAAACATCCCCATAATGTTTATCTATAGAGTGTGGTCTAGACCTACTCTATCTGTAAAGTGTCTTGAGATAACTCCTGTTATGATTTGATACTATAAATAAAATGTAATGTAATTGAATTGAATTGAATGTATCTACATCATCTGTTCTTTCCTTGACCTCACCATTTGTGTGAGATCTGTGTGCAAAGTAGGGGTGTGAAAAAAAAATCAATTCACCTATGTACAGTATCGTGATTTTTTTTTTGCAACGATGTTTATAATGGATACTTTTCCCCAAAATCAATATTTTTTTTATTAATTATTTTTACCAATGATTCACCTCAATATATTCTGTTTATACAGTACTACATCATATCCGTTTCCAGCAAAACAGAGCGAAAGCATTACATGCAAAAAATCCATGTTATGTACTTCTTTACAAATTAAATAAAATGTCTGACTGACATGTGAAGGGCATTCTTTTTTTGAGAAAACAATTAGTTTTTATAAATGTCTCATAATATATTGTCTCTAGAAAGTGTATTATTCAACTTTTGATTTTGTTAAAAGGTCCAATGTGTAATACTGACAGCTAGTGTTTAAAATAGTTACTGCAGTACAAATTCAAAATACTGGAGAGAGTCGTCTCCCCCGCCCCTCCTCCCCAGACTCGAAGTTCACGTTGGTTGCCAGGCTGAGACCGGAGCATCCAACAATGTTGCTAGACGCTTGTCTCACATAACCAGACATTACTCCACAGCACAGCGGAGTAGCTAACGTTAGATGCTGGCTATATACACACTTTACTAGCCTTAGAATTACACAATCGCTAAACACACTGCAAACTCAAGTTCCTCTCTTTCCGACTTAGCTACAGCCCCCCCTCTTGGCTCCAAATAACTCATCGTTGTCGGCTAGCTACGGCCGCTGAACAGGCTCCACGGTGTAAACAGCCGTGGCCCGCCTGCCTGGTCCTCCGGTAGCGTTAGCAATTAGCAGGGTTAGCATGGTGGCGTTAGCCAGGACCAGTCGGAATCACTTTACTGGCTTTCTCAGTTGTTTTTGCGAGTAACCAACGTGGCTACTCTAGCTATACAATTCAATGGAAGTAGCTACACAAATGTTGAAATGACACAAAGTGCTCGCCCCTAGTAGCTGTGATAAATTAGCCTGAAGCTAATGCTTACCTGTACAGGAGGAAATTAGCCAACTCGGCGTCCTTTTGGGCTCTAAGCTGTCTCCATCTTTCAAATACATCTCCAATATTAACCTGGGGTTTGTTATCTCTGGTCAAGCAACTGTTAGAAACATGCTTTTTTAATGTCGGGTATAATCTATCTCTGTTGATCCCATTCATTTGTTTGGTGCATTCATGGCTGTACTAACGTTACAGCTGCAGCGTGCTGGTTTACGTGTTTACAGATATATCTGGCAACCCGGCCTGGCTGTCAAACTGGGCAGTTGATAACAACACACAAACCAAAACATAAACATAAATTCCGTCACGGATCGTACATTTCAAAAAGAAAAAATACTGACTTTAGCATTGTTGTCAGAAAAGATAGTATTTCAGCTTAACATGTTTCCTTAATATCTGATGAGGCATTGGTGTCATTTTTGGATTTATTACAGTACAAATATTACATATTGGACCTTTAAAGAAGGAAAAGAAAATCGCAATACTCAATACTATCGAATCGCAATAAATGAAAATGGCAATACAAATCGAATCAGCACCCATGTATCGCGAACGAAACTAACCGGGACAAAAGCAGATGGTCCCAGCCGTAGTGCATAGACAGGCAACTACTGCCACATCTTCTTACCTGTGTCCTGTCGGAACTGGTGCATGGACTGCAGGTCAATGACGTAAGGAGAGAGCTGGCCGTCCACCTGGCCCAGAACGACAGTTCCCCGGGCATCCCCCTTCAGTACATTCTCAATATGGTGACACACCGCTGCACTGTAGGGCCTCCAGCGCCCATGTTCGTTCAGCCACTCCCAGACCACCACCCTGGCCAGGTTCTGAGGTGGGTATCCCAGCCCGTTGACGGGCACCAGCAACCCTGATCCTGGACGGGCCATCTCCTTTGTGTTGTCTGCGCTTCAGCTTCTGGCTACGTCTCCGGGGCTAGAACAGCACTGCAACCACTGGCAGTCAGCTGACACACTGGAACAGTTTCATCATCGCCAAAACAGAAAAAGCTTGAATCAGCGATTAATATGGTAGGCTATTCCTCGATTATCTCATGCTGCTTTTTTTCACGCCAGCAGCAGCTCTGCTGGAGTCATCGTCTACAGGTGCTTTGTGACTGCTGGCTCTTTGATCAGCCAGAAGCAGCCTCTGTCCTCCTGTGTCTTGTCGTGTTTGAAGTGGCAGACGTTGATGGTGATGATGGTGATGATGAGATTTGCAGCTGTCTCAGTCCTCCACAGCCGACCACAGCAGATCAGCAGCAGGTAGACAGGAGATGCTCTCTAAAAAAAGAGTAGAAACATTCTGATTTATCCTGGGAGTTATTTATTAGCAGTTAGGCACTGTTTCAGGGGAGGTGACACAAACCAAACCAGTTCAGATAGTCCCATAAGTGGCCTGTTCTGTCCCTCTTGGCAATTCTGTTCACTAAAAGTGCAGTGACCAAAAAAAAAGAAGCTGCATATGCTGTTTCGGCAGCAAAATAATTGTGATTGTCATCAGATTTGTGTCGAGGGGACCAGATGCTATCATAATCCTAGCAGACATATCACTCAGATTCTTTCCACACAGAAAGCTCTTCAGGTGCAGTGAATGCAAAGCAAAGGACACATTGCCTCTCTTGCTTCTAGGATTTCTCACTATTCAATTTTAAGGCTCATATCTGAATGTTTTCCCTGGCATGCACAACACGCACGCATCGATTCTGGCGATACAGACCTGTAGGCTGCAGTTGTGGTGCCACACATCTGTCAGGTAGAGGCTGCATTTCACAGGCTCCCGGCCGAAAATCAGATTGCAAAAGAAAAAGACAAATAACGAGGTGCAGATCTCGAAACGCACCTGCCTTTTCACATCTGTGATTTGTACGTTTTTCCTTATCCTTAAAACTGAAATCTTCTTTCAAACCGACCTCCTGCAGCTCCAGTAATCCAGTGTTATCGCAAAAAAACCGGGACGTCGTTTTGCTTTATCCCCGTGGATCTGCTAACAGACTACACCAGCTTGTTGGTCCTCTGTTAAAGTGAATGCATGCCCCACTTGCACGGTTTTCAGTGCGAGTCGCAGAGCCGCAGACGCGCATTTCTGCCTGTTACGCCAAACAACATGCATTCACATAGTACACACGCATCTCATGCCGTCCGCAAATTACGCACACATATCCAGGCGCACCTGTGTGGATAGCCGTTGAAAATCAGCCTAAGAGTGTCATTTTCATCAAAACTAAAGTATACAACTTCCGGTATCTGGTTTCAAAATAAAGCCCCTGTTGACATATTTTCACTTAGAAAACCATAGTGTAATAGGCTACTATGACCGGTGCTGGTTACGTTTACTAACATAAACACAAAGAGGAGAAAAACACACTCTTCCCATAAAAATGTATTCAGATATTTTGACTCTCATTGGAGGGAAATAATATTTTATTTTCATATTAGCATCTTACACAAACATTCAATGAGACATCTGACTCACTGTACACAGACATGTTTCTATATATATATATATATATATATATATATATATATATATATATGTATATATAGTAACAGTCCCCTAACAGTAGAAGTAGAATCAGAATCTGAAAAGGATTTATTTTTATATTTTTAAGTAAGTAACACATTTGCCTTGGTGGTTGGTGCATACATAAACAAACAAATAAACATTAATATGAGATGCACAATAAATACAGAAATATATAAATACAAAATAGCTGCTTCACATAAGAAAAAAGAGGCTGAATGGTTTAGTGCAGAATGTGCAAAAATGTATGGATGTGCAAAACGTTTGGGATATATATAGTGTGTGCCAGGTGAATAGTCCAGGATGTAGGTTAATGCAAAGTGTAGTGTCTAGGGGTTGGGGGGGATTAAAAGTCAGTGTCAGTGGGGGTCCGGTCGGGCCCTTGTTAATAAGGCTGACTGCAGAGGCGAAGAAACAGTTTTTGTGGGGTGAGGTTTTTCAAACACTTTGTGTCCTGTAGTGCATTTTTTAATTTTTTTTAATTTGCATCAGGAGGAATGTAAACAGCAGCAACAAACACACCAGTGACTTCTCTGGGCAGATTGTATGGCCGCCATCTTCACATTAAAAGTCCGACATCAGGGAAACATCAACATCAACATCAACTTTGACTAATGGACGATCGAGATAGCATAGTTGAACTTGTTTACTTTTGACAGAAGCATTACTAACATACAATATTGACTTCATAAGGTAACTTTGTTACAGCGTCTGAAGCTATAAGAAAACTAGAAATGACCAAAATAATTGATCACATCACTGCAGAACATCTAAAACATGCTTTCTACATCTTAGCTTTTTTAGTGGTATTGTGGTACTTCTGCTGCTGAGTTCAGTGCTGTTATTTCCTGTCAAATTAATAGTGCTGACTATAGACTGTAACCTAATAGCCTTCCTGGTATGTGTTCCAAAGTGAGTGTAATAAATATAAGGTTAGAATTGCCACAGATATTTTTTAATAAGACAGCTGTTATAGTCAGCATCCTGTTCGTATGCCTCTAAAGGAAGAATGCTCCAAACATTTTGATCAAATCTATAAAATAGTTGTAGAGGAGATTCTAAAATCAACTCAAAACTCATGGCTATATTGGTGTCAGATGATGCAGTTTGGATGGAGCAGTGATGTATCAAATCGGTAATGGAGTTAGACAAGATGGGATCTATTTGAATTTGTGAGTAACCTTCATACAGTATGCACGACTGGGTACTTAAAGGCCTGTAGTCTTAAAATTGATTATTGATCCCATGGTCAATGTACTAGCAGATGCTTTTAAAGTGAAAAAAAGAGTAAGTAAATGCTTTTAACTAATGCTTTTAAAGTAAGTAGGTCAAATGTCTGAATCAAAATTTAATAAATGATGTAACGGATGATTTGTATTGATACCGTTGCTTGTGATACATTTTGCAGTAATTTCATATGGATGTCACGGTCTGCCTGTTCAAGGCTTACAGTAATAGGTTAGGAATAGGTTAATGTAAAAGCCCGCTAAATGGTACAACAGTCCCATCTGCTGCCCACATAGTGTACCAGCAATAGGTAGGAAAAAACAAGGATTATTTTTGGCTATCCTCAGCAGACAGAAGGAACCCCTGGGATAAAAGCTCTGCCTTCCTATACAGAGTGTTTTATATAATAAAAGGCCGTTTCCCCACTGGTTACTTCCTCACAAAACCATCAAGTTCCTGGACTCGCTGTATACAAGACACTGACACAGAGGTTGTTTCCGTGTCGGCTGTCATCTGTTGACACCACCTGGGATTGAGTGGCTTCTCTCTGAACTCAGATGGGTCTTTAATCACACAAACGGGTTAACATGGGATCAGTCATCTATTTTAATGTCAAATCAGCAATAACAACCTATTTTGTTGTCAGATCTGGATCCGTTCATCATCCTTTTCATTAAGTCAAAAAGTAGAATTTAATCTACTTTTATAAGATAAGATAAGATAGACTTTATTAATCCCACACTGGGGAAATTCCTGTGCTACAGCAGCTCAAAAGAAAAATGTACACACATCAGAATAACTCAAATACACATTAATTAGACATAGGAGAAAAAATATACATAAAGTATACGAAATGAAGAAATAGAATAGAATTAGTTATAATAATAATAGTAATAAAACAACAACCGTGTTTACACAATAAACAACCTTATAAACAGACAGTATATAAACAGATGACTACGTGGCTAATGAATAGAGAATATGCATCAATCTTACTTCTATCTAAAGCTTATGTTTCAAAATTGCACAAGACACATGCTAAATTCATAAATTGTCCTTGCCCTGTAATTTTATTTAAAGACATCCGTTCTGAACACAGTGTCATCCAGTCCACAACATTTTTCTGTCCTGTCTATTTGTATGGAAATTAAACATTGTGCCCCTATCTGTTGATCATTACAGCGCTAAAACAGTTTATAGAAAAAAAGATTATTCATATATGAATGTATATAGACTTAATAACACTATATGTTTTAGTTAAGTTAGGTAAAGGTAAACCTGTCTGTAAATTTGACTAGAGGGTTTTCAGGGACAGCACAGTCTGAGTCTGACTGTAAGATAGAGCGTATGAACTGTAGAGAATAATGGTATGTTTTACTCTCTTTTGTTGTTTTAATTTGACTCAATCACACAGACTCACTTCCTAGCTTTACATCTCTTACCACTCTCCACATGACAGAGAAATCAAAGCCCCCCACCCCCCCCCCACCCTTGGTGCATGTAGGTTTGTTACCTCTGGACAAAAAAGAAAAATACCCATAAAGTGGTAAATCTGGGAGAGACCACTATGGCGAAGGCTCATTCCCTTCAAACCCCACAAGTGGCATTAATTATCTGGATAAGAGCACCATCGTGTGGCTTTCTGGTGCTAGGAGAACTTCTACAGGAAACTCATCTGTCAGTAAACATAAGCTAATTCATGATTCCCGGCCTTCGTTCATTTTTTCTGTTAATTTTCCTTTGGCATTCTATTGTACATTTCTATATAATGTTTCATTTTAATTGTTATTTTTCTAATGATGAAAACAGTAAATTGGCTTTCTTGAACTTTTTATTTTTATATATCTTTTGGTTTATTGTGTTTTAAAAAAAAACATTTTCGTACTATATTTTATTCTATTTTATGTCCCCTTTTCATATACTTTTATTGGATGCATTTTATTGTACTGTCTTCAATTTCAGTTCTTTTCGGGGGAATGACAGATGCCTTGTTCTTATTTGGTCTAATTTATGTTTTGTTCTTGTAAAATCTTGTACTGACATATCTTTTAACTGGAAGAGGAAAACATTGCTTTATGATAGCATTTTTCTAAGTGACAACCAACAAATATACAACCTTTCGATGTGAAATGTTCAACAGTGGCTTAGAGGTGAGCACCTCCCTGTGGAAGGAGTGTATTACAGAGAGCAAACACTGGTGCAGTCAATGAAAAAACAATTTTTTGACATGACAGATCAGAGGTCAATATACACCAATCACAATGGTTATTCGTTTGTCTGTACATACAATTTTAATGTCACTGAGCAAACAGGGGCAAGTAACAACTGGATATACTCTCATTCTTCTAATTTACCAGTTGGGTCTAAGACTAAAGGAAATGACACCACCCTAACAGCACTCGGTCTGACTGGCGGTGAGGTGTTGCTGTTTGGTTTATCAAAGATGCTAGCAGAACAACACAGTAGATAAAATAAGCAGAAACGTCAGGTCGGGCCTCCATGTTTAACTATATATCTTTAAAAGTTTACAGTTACTGCTGAAAATGACAACAGAAATAAACAAGTTTGCCAATTTTACCTATCACCACAATTCAAATTAAGTGTCATTTGTCTATGACATTTGTCTGTGATTTTTGTGTTAGCACGATGTCACGGTGATTCAGTCCATAAAAGGGGAATGCATGCCTGTTTAATACTCCTTTCCTTCATCATCATCCTCATCTCCCGCACTATCAGCTCCAACCTCCTCATAATCCTTCTCTAGAGCTGCCATGTCCTCTCTGGCCTCAGAGAACTCTCCCTCCTCCATACCCTCACCCACATACCAGTGAACAAAGGCACGCTTAGCGTACATCAGATCAAACTTGTGGTCAAGGCGAGCCCAGGCCTCTGCAATAGCAGTGGTGTTGCTCAGCATGCACACAGCCCTCTGGACCTTGGCCAGGTCTCCACCAGGAACTACAGTGGGCGGCTGGTAATTGATGCCCACCTTAAAACCAGTGGGGCACCAGTCCACAAACTGGATGGAGCGCTTGGTTTTAATGGCGGCAATGGCGGCATTCACATCTTTGGGCACCACATCGCCACGATACAAAAGGCAGCAGGCCATGTATTTGCCGTGGCGAGGGTCACATTTCACCAACTGATTGGCTGGTTCGAAGCAGGCGTTGGTAATTTGTGACACTGTTATTTGCTCATGGTAAGCCTTCTCAGCCGAGATGACAGGAGCATAGGTGGCCAGAGGGAAGTGGATACGGGGATATGGCACCAAGTTGGTCTGGAACTCTGTCAGATCGACATTGAGGGCACCGTCAAAACGAAGGGAAGCAGTGACGGAGGACACAATCTGACTGATCAACCTGTTGAGGTTGGTGTAAGAAGGACGCTCGATGTCGAGGTTCCTACGGCAGATATCATAGATGGCCTCGTTATCCACCATGAAGGCACAGTCAGAGTGCTCCAGGGTGGTGTGGGTGGTCAGGATGGAGTTGTAGGGCTCCACTACAGCGGTGGACACCTGGGGAGCTGGGTAGACAGAAAACTCCAGCTTGGACTTCTTTCCATAGTCGACAGAAAGACGCTCCATCAGCAAGGAGGTGAAACCAGAGCCGGTGCCACCTCCGAAGCTGTGGAAAACCAGGAAGCCCTGAAGGCCAGTGCACTGGTCAGCCTGAGGACAGAGAGGCAGAGACAGTGATCACATATATGAGATACAGTTATGTTATTTAATATTTGAAAAATTTAGGAATGAATCCATTCTGATGTCAAGTTACCCACCAGTTTGCGGATCCTGTCCAGCACCAGGTCGATGAGCTCTTTGCCGATGGTGTAGTGACCACGGGCGTAGTTGTTGGCGGCATCCTCCTTGCCGGTGATCAACTGCTCAGGGTGGAACAGCTGGCGGTAGGTCCCGGTGCGTACCTCACCTAAGAAATCACTTATATTGAGGGTTTGACTGGATGTAATAAGGTAACTATGGCACCTATATACAGTATTTAATGAGAGTTTACCGATGACAGTGGGCTCCAGGTCAACAAAGATAGCCCTGGGGCTGTGCTTTCCAGCTCCAGTTTCGCTGAAGAAGGTGTTGAAGGAATCATCTCCTCCACCAATGGTTTTGTCACTGAGCATCTGTCCGTCCGGCTGAATCCCATGTTCCAGGCAGTAAAGCTCCCAGCAGGCATTGCCAATCTGGACACCAGCCTGACCAACGTGAACTGAGATACACTCACGCTGAAGGAAAACGGCAATTTTTAACATTTTTAAACATGTCTAATTAGATGCTTGAGATTATGATCACCACATGTTGGAGACAGTTCTGAAGCTAAGGTCCAAAGGGAGGAAAGGAGGGGGGGCATAGGCAGTATAAGTGAATGCTAGTGGCGCCATCCATCCATAGGGCTGCCACGGGCACTCCAAAGCCCACACAACATAACTACATAGCCTATATTAGCCTACATAGCCTATATTAGGTGCCCATTTTCTGGGTTGCCTCCATTACCCCGGTGCATCCAGGGTTGCATCACGCACCCCTGCTCTAGACTTACCTGATTGTGGGGATTGGACGAGTTGTCTGCAGTAAACCTACATTGCTTAACATCATTAGCTGCATATACTGTTATGCTGTCAGTCAAAAAGATCAAAACACTCTGGGCCCAAGGAAGGAAGAAAGATCAGAAGAAGAGAAAAAACAGAGAAAAGACAGAGCTAATGTGTGATGAATGAATAACAGTTCATCTATTGCACAGTAGTTGCCGTTGGAGCGCACAATGTTGTTAGCTAACTTTGGACGATAACATTAGCTTATTTAATGAAATGCTGGAGTTAACGTCTGTTACTCTCACCTTAAATTCATTATATAAAGTTGGTAAGACTATTCAATAACCTGCAAGATAACTGTGCTGCACAAAGAAACCAGGCATATATTTGTATTGCCATCTAGTTTTCCTTTTCCATACCCTTTTGTAATTAATAGTTGTAAGCCTTCACATTTTCAATATTGATTTAATATTGTCTTATATGTATAGCAAACAGCATGCATCATGTGAGAGAAGACAAGTTTTGTGTGTGAATGCTAAGTGTAATTACTGTTAGCGTTTGTGTTTAGAAGGCTATAACGTGGCCTAGGTGTCATTATTAGCTGGGTTTTACCCTCAGCAGCTTTGTTATTAATGTAATGTAACACCCAATGGTCACATATACTCCTCTCTTCAGATGCACTCTTCAAATGTTTTAATACCACCCCTGCAAATCCTGGGCCTGATAGGAAATTGCCTGTGGCCCGTCAGGGCCTCGTGAATTTGTGTGTGTCTGTGTTTAAAAATAAATAATTATACAACACAACCGGTTACACCTGCAGCTCTCTAGAAGTTTCCAGGATGTGGCCTATTTTCTTTCCCGCATTAGCAGCTAAATGGCTGCAATCAGGTAAACTTGTGTTTCCTCCTTTCCAAGTTTGATGTCAGCAAATAATTTTAACGTTGATGCGCCAGCTTGCAGTGAGTGCGTCCGTCCGTCCGTGTCTGTGTCTTGTTTGCTTGCAGCCAGTCGGCTGTATTCTGTGACTTTCTGCCTGACAAGTGAGAGTGAAATAAAAGTCTATTTATTTCGTTTAATAAACCCCATCCGACAATGGTGTTTCTAAACTATAAAAAGAAAATGTATGATTTAATTCCCCTCTGTGCTGTTTGAATGGACCCGTTGAAATCCATGTAGCTACAGGTTTATGACGACTGTATCGGAGTCTTTGTTTTGAAGTGGAGACTATTAAAGGTTCAACACACTTAATTCTGGTTAGTACAATTGCAGTGTTACTAAAATATAAATATGGAGTAAACATCAAAGATGGGTGCTTTTTCATTGACTTCTGCACTTATGAAGCCCTCAGTAGTGAAATAAATGTCACATCTATACTGTCAAAACATAACTTGCGTTGGCTGTGTTGTATATTTAACCTTCCTGTCTGCTCACCATCATTCTTGGCTATGCAACCAGCAGCATTTGATTTCCCGCGTGTGACTCATCTGGGTCTATCCTTTATCTCTGTGTCTTTGTTTCCTGAAATAGTTTTTGTTCACTAGCTACGATTGCATTTAGCGAAACGGAGAAGGGCCTCACACTGGTCTTTGCCTGGGGCCTCCAAATCACAAGAACTGCCCCTGCCCCTCAACCTCAGCACATATACACCCAGCAATATATGACAAAAGGCTGTGCCAACAGACCCTCTGTTTCAACTGAAAAGAACTGGTAAGAACAGAGTTTGTAGACAGAGGACAATCCTTGTGGGAACTCAGTAGGCTACAGCTGTATATTGTGCATATTGCACTCAGGTTTCTGCAATATCGTTTTTTGTGCAATGCTCTTATTCATATTATATTTAGAACTCTTTCTGTTTGCACTGGTTTCTTTAATGTTGTATTTGTAAAATACCTTCTTTATATTGATTAACTGAAATTTGCTTTTCCAGAATGCTGCTGCAAGGCTGCTGACCAAGTCCAGCAGGGGGACTCACATCACACCCATCTTATCCTCTTCACAGTGGCTTTCCATCAAGTTCATTATATTACCAATAGGTTCATTAAGTCTTCTGACCAACGCTTACTGGTTGTCTGTCGCGCTCGACTAAAAACAAAGTGATGGCTATGACTCTGTGGAACGCAGGTCCTATTGTCATATGTTCTGTGGTCTCTGTTGACACTTTTAAAAAGCAGCAGGAGAATACCCATTTAAATTGGTCATTGTCTCATGTTGGTAATTTTGTTTGTTTTATTTGTATTTTTATTGTCATTTTAATCTTTTCATTTCTTGTTCTTTTTACTGTTTTTTGGTCTCATTTTTAAACAACTGTACTCTTCTGTAGCACTTTATTACTTTGTTCTGTAAAGGTGCTATATTAAATAAACTTATAGTATTGTTTATTTTTTTGTCTTTAGGAAAGAACACTGCTCTTGTTCAGCATCACATGTATTGGTATTACTAATGTTTCGGCCCCTCTGGACCGTCATCAAGAATGTTTTGTTATGTTTTCTGAAATAATAACGACGTTGAAGACATAAAGCCATGCAATTTCTTTGTAAGTGTATGAACGCAAAGAATGGTGGTGGAATTGGCTGTGATGCAAGATCACCAGCTCAAATGTTGCTTAGGGCACCAAATTGGTCAGGGCTGGCCCTGGCGGCGAAAGAAATAAAAAGGACTCATTGTAAGGAACCAAATACCACAACATCATGACCAAGTCACCTCTCACATGCTGCACATTTGTTTACAGTCTTATAATTGATCTGTTTATTCAGACTAACAGCTGATTATCCATAAATAAAATGTGATTTAAGGGCTTCTATGACCAAAGGAGGAGAAGGCGCCACTGTGCTCTGTACCCCTTGTTTCCAATGGCTTGCGGTGGCGTTTCGCTGCATTGAGCAAAACGCGGGTGCAGCGACAGCACGCCAATGGCTAGCTCCTGCTGCCGCTGTGTTCAAAGTTTAACCTGGTTGAACTTTAGGCACAGCTCTCTGTTGCTGTGTGCTGAACCCAGCAGCAAGCGCAGCGCAAACCGCGTTTGGTCTGAAAGGCCCATAGGCAGAAAAATAATCTCATGTTAAAAATATACATATATAATTTAAAAGAAAATATATGTGAAGGGACATAATTAGTCTACCAAAAACAGATAGAGTTGTGGTCATAATTCTTTCATTCTTTATGTCATACACATGCATCTTTTAAAACCAGCAGCACAACAGATTAAGTACTTTCGAATCATTCATTTTATTAGAACACCTGGGGTTGCAGCCAAGCACTTTCAAATAGGAATGTGACAAACTACTTATATTTATATACTCCAACTGGGTCAGTGTGCACACTGCACAGACAGAACAACTACAATTTAATTTATAGGCTCTGACTTTTCTATTAAAAAGAGAATATCAACAACTTTAACTACACTTAATATTAAAAATCACAATTCAAATGTAACATTGCTTCTAAAACATGAAACGTTGCTATCTGCTCTTTTACATTAGACTTTTCATTGGAGGCAATGTTAGCAAAATTACTACCTAATGCCGATGAGTAGTTAGCTTAGATGTATAGTGGTTTGATGAAATGTGGACTGTGAGTCTGGTTGAATGAAAAAGAAAGCTTCCCATTATTCCATACTCACCATGTTTCCTGATGCTGCTCTAAAAGGGGTTGAAATGAGGATCAAGAGACTGATTTAACTCTCACAGCTGCGCTTCAAGGAGTACTGTGCGAGACACTACAACTGTTTTTTGCTATACAAGGCTTTTTTTACTGGTGTTGTCGAAAGAGCAGCTTAATCCGATTGGTCGAGGGTCACAGGAGTCACAAGAGCTCCTTTCCTATTGGTTAAACATTCATCTTCATCGCAGGTGTTACCATGGATGTTAACAATGGCCGGGTCAGCCACGAGTGTGACAGTTGTTTTCCATAACTTTCTTAAAGGTACAATATGTAACATTTCTGCATTAAAATGTCTAAAAACGACCATACCTATGTTATAGATTTTTTTGAGATGTGTAGTTACACTCTCCCAAATGTTTCCACCAAACTTCAAACCCAGAGAAATCTGTTATTTTATTTTCAGACACGTCACGTTTCCTTTCCTTCCTAGTCGCCTGTCAGTGGCATCATATAACCTTTCACCCCCTAGTTCCTCGTAACTTCCTTCAAAACACGCCACCCAGATGATACGTTTGAGCGTAATTGTAAATCATACAATGTCACAGAAAAAAATACTCCTAACCACAATACTGCTTTTTCTGCCACGCAGCATCATTTTGTGATTAATAACATGCCACTTTGCAACACAGTAATACAGCAGATATCTTATTTATTGACACATATCAATATCGATCCAGTTTAACGTTACTACAATGTGTTGGTTGACAAGTAGCTAACGTTAATGCTAGCTAGCTAATGCTTGGTGGATAACATTATAGGGTTACCACATCGTTCAACACGCTCATAAAGTTATTAGTAGCATCATTGTTTTCACCACGGATAAAAGCAGCGCTGTGCTAACCCACGAATGAGTTTACCAGTAATGTTAACATTAGCTGTATAGATTAGACGACTAATCTAATGCTAATTTAGCCAGCTAGCACCCCGGTCTGTCTGCCTGGGATAACAGCTGACAACACAGCCATCCCGGCTATTCGTTTGGTGCTGGGACATGTAGCAATAGCCAGATACCGTTAGCCCATAGCCAGCCAACAGCCAGCCACCATTACAGCAATCCATACAGTATAAGTACTAGCACTTAACTCCGGTTCCGGGTGCTTACGACACTAATGGGCAGTTTGATGAAGCGTTGGGAAACAGACCATATCAGACCCAGATCCGAGTCGCAACAGCGGCCATCCATAGCTAATGTTAGCTAGTCTCCGTTAGCGCTAGTGCCAAAAATCTCCTCCCTGCCGAATTTCTCACCGCTTCGCGTTTAGCTGTCTTTACAGTTAGCTAAAGTAACCCGACAAGCACCAAAACGAATAGTTAAGATTAAAGAAAAGTGAAGGGGGAGATCGTTCCGGGCAGCTTGGAGATGTTCACATCGGCCATCGGAGATTCCCCCGGCAATCCCCACCAGCACCCACACCTGTCTCTCAGGCTCGTTGAGCTAGCGTTACAACAAACCCCGTCCCACCCCGGTGTTGAAACCATTCAAAAGGTGACAGTGACATGTGAAATATATTGTGATAGTCACTGTGTTTTAGCTGCTGGCTAACGTTAGCTTGCTGGCTCACTAGCTAGCTAACTGGTCAGCTACCAATACAGATCGAATCAAGAAAAACGTAATTATGTTGGGGAAAATGCAGCTATGTTATTAGAATGACATGAATAAACGTTACTTCACGTAAAGTGAATACATTTGAATGGGTAAACGTGTCCGTGAACAGATGCATTCTAATCAGCGAAGGTGTTTACAACTCCCATAATTCCACGCAATTTACCAACGTCATCAAAAGTCCGTGTTTACAATCCATTGTTTTGGTTGAGAGACCCCTAGCGGCAGAAAGTTACATATTGTACGTTTAAACTCTCCCCTTGGAAAGTCACTCCTCGATAAATATGTTTAAAAGGAGGGAAGCTCATTCTGTCAGGCAGGAAATGTCTGTCAGAACGCCAGAACCCGTTTTGGTGCTGACTGTCATTACATCTGGCAGCCGTGTCAACCTGGATAGGTCTATTTCTACAATGCCTAATCTGGCCCAGATTCGGCGACAATCAGCGGGCTGGAACCTGTTTTGATGCTGGCCGCCATTTCCTCCGACATCAGTGTCACAACCAACCGAGAGACAACATACCTCAAAGCTAGTTGCACATTTGATTTACAACCCCAAATCAGAAAAAGTTGGGACAGTATGAAAAACACAAATAAAAAAAGAAAGTAGTGATTTCTAAATGTACTTTGACTTGTATTTCATTGCAGACAATGTGACCACAAAATATTTCATGTTTTGTCTGGTCAACTTAATTTCATTTGTAAATATACATCTTTTCCTGTCATTCAGACCTGCAACATTCCAAAAAAGGTTGGGACAGGAGCAATTAAGGGCTAGTAATCAGGTAAATTGGTTAAATAATGATGTGATTTGAAACAGGTGATGTCAACAGGTAATTGTAATTACGATTTGGTACAAAAGCAGCATCCAAGAAAGGTCTAGTCCTTAGGAGCAAAGATGGGCCGACGATCGCCGGTTTGCCAACAAATACGTGAGAAAATTATTGAAATGTGTAAATACAATGTTCCTCAAAGAAAGATAGGAAGACATTTGCTTATTTCACCTTCAACAGTGCAAAACTTAATTAAAAGATTCAAGGAATGAGGAGGAATTTCAGTGCGTAAAGGACAAGGGCGCAAGCCTAAGCTGAACAACCGTGATCTCCGATCCCTCAGGCGGCACTGCATCAAGAATCGTCATTCATCTATAAGCGATATCACCACATGGGCTCAGGACTACTTTGGCAAACCTTTGACAAGTACCACAATACGTAGTTACAGCCACAAATGCCAGTTAATACTGTACTGTGCCAAAAGGAAGTCCTATGTTAACGTGTCCAGAAGCTCCGTCGACTTCTCTGGGCTCGGAGGCCTCTGGGATGGACCATCACACAGTGGAAATTCAGGTATTTTTTGGGAGAAATGGACACCGTGTGCTCCGGACCAAAGAAGAAAAGGATCATCCAGACTGTTACCAGCAACAAGTCTAAAAGCCAGGGTCTGTCATGGTATGGGGTTATGTCAGTGCCCTTGGCAAAGGTAACTTGCACTTCTGTGATGGCACCATTAATGCTGAAAAGTACATAGAAATTTTGGAGCACAATATGCTGCCTTCAAGAAGACATCTTTTCCAGGGACGTCCATGCATATTTCAACAAGATAATGCAAAACCACATTCTGCACACATTACAAAGTCCTGGCTGCGGAGAAAGAGGACACGGGTACTTGACTGGCCTGCCTGCAGCCCCGACCTGTCTCCAATAGAGAATGTGTGGCGCATTTTGAAGTGCAAAATGCAACAACGAAGACCCCGTACTGTTGCTCACCTTAAGACTTGTTTGCAGCAAGAATGGGACAAAATTACACCTGAAACACTTCATCACTTGGTGTCTTCAGTCCCTAAACGTCTTTTAAGTGTTGTGAAAAGGAATGGCAACATTGCAAAGTGGTAAATGCTTTACTGTTCCAACTTTTTTTGAAATGTGTTGCAAGAACCAAAATATGAATTTTGTTTTTTTGAAAAAAAAAAAAAGAAATCATGAGGAACACATTAAATTATGTGCTGTTGTATTGTCTGCAATGAAATACAAGTCAAAGTACATTTAGAAATCACTACTTTCTTTTTTTATTTGTGTTTTTCATACTGTCCCAACTTTTTCTGATTTGGGGTTGTAACTCTCTCGTTAGCGGTGCACTCAGCCTACATTTTATATGATCATTTATAATATAAATTACACTTAATATGAAAATAAACTTGCAGAGAAACTTAATATACTGCTGTTAACATTAAGAGCTCCTTTTAGTGGTGTATCTGATAGTGTTGTAGGAAGGCAATGTGTCTGTGACAGGTAAAACTACACATTAGCTGTGTTGACTGCTTCAGCAACTGCAACACCTTAATCTATAACAGATGAAACAAACAGCATTAAACCTTCATTTCCCCCAAATACTATGAAGTATAACTATAATGTATTTGTTGTGTCATTTATAGAATAATGAATCTTTGTCAGTTTTAAAACAAAACCTAGGACACATAGCATTCAGTGGAAAAATATTTAATAGTCAGTAAAATACATTGAAATCCATTCAAATCAAGCAACTCATTGTTTTATTACATCCAAATATGCAAACACAGACATAGAATATAACGAATATGTTATTTGTTCTTCTTCAGACAAAATGGAATTATTTGATTTTTTAATACATGTTGCTTTTATACAAATATACATAGGGATATACAAGATCACAGGATATCTGAACAGTGTTATTAGATCCTACGTCATTCATGGACACATTCCTTTGAGATAACATCATTGGCTTGAAATGCCATTGAGTATTATAAGCATCATTAAAAAAAGACCAAGTGGAACATGTTATTAGCACAGTTTTAACAGACAGTCAAACAGCACTGGGAGGCTCACAGAATGACATATATGAATAGAGCCATGATGGCGGCACTGATCAACCCAGAGATAGGAACTGTGACAAACCAGGCGATGAAGATGTTCCTGAACAGACGCCAGTCAACTGATTTCTTGGAGCGCAGCCATCCCACGGCCACCACGGATCCCACCTGCATGTGCATAATATAAAGGTTCTGACCATTGGGTTCATGAATATACAACACTTTGATAACACATGCTCAAAGCTGAATCTCTTTTGTATTATCATGTTCATCTATTTAGGTTGAAGTTTCAGAGTTTTGAGATCCATTACCTTGCAGTGGGTTGTGCTGACAGGAAGCCCGACATTAGATGCCACAACAACTGTGAATGCTGAAGCCAGCTCAATGCTGAATCCACTAAATTACAAAAAAGCATGTTAGTACACTTTGACAATGAGATATATCAGAACTTCATCAATCAATCAATCAATCAATCAATCACTCAACCAACCAACCAATCAATCAATCAACCAATCAATCAATCAATCAACATTTATTTAGTAGTATAATATATATATAAAGTGCTTTACATCAAGGACAAGAACAAAACAAAATAACATGCAATAGAAAGGATAAACATCAGTTACAGTAAAATCAGAAAAGGTTACATAAAGACAGGAGGAGAGGGAAAAAGTCACACTGCTACTATGTATTAGAAGCCATTCTAAATAAATATGTTTTGTGTTTGGATCTAAAAAGAGCTACATCTGTAATAGTGCGAATGTCGGGGGGTAACCTGTTCTAAAATCTTGGGGCAGCAACTGCGATCACCCTGCAGTTTGTACCTTACCTTTGGGGCCAGTTGATTTGATGACAAGGCAATGGCCTGCTGTGCTCGCGAAGGGTTAAAATCTCTGACAAATTTAGCCATTTAGGGCCTTAAAATTAAATTAAAATCGTAAAATCGATTCTAAAACGCACCGGGAACCATTGGAGGGTGGAGGATATAAATGTGAGGCATACCTGGAGGGTGTAATGGGTGTAAGGTCTTTGCCCATGGTCTCCATCACTCTTCGTCCCCATACCCAGAGTCCAGCGCAGATTCCCACTCCGCCGTAAAGAAGCAACCAAATGGGCGTTGGTGCGTTGGATGCCACAGAGCCGCTCTCATACAGAAGCCAGAGAGCCACCAGCGGACCAATCGCATTGCTAGTGACAAATAAAACAAAAAAGGCTTATTTAATTAGATTAGATAGATTAGATTAGATAGTCTTTTATTGACTATTATTATTATTAAATTTCAGTGCTACAGCAACAAAATATCAGACACACAGCACACATACAGAATATACAAGAAATAATAAATAGGATAGAATACAAGAACAAATATTTAAGATTCAGATAAAGAAAATATAAAGGAAAAAATGTACAAACGTATAGACAAGTTGGGAATAAAAATGTACAACCCATAGTAGGCTATTTATAAAGTTGTAAGAAAAACCTATTTGTGTGCAAGATACACTTAGGACAGTATTGTGATGTATATGAGTATTATCTAACACTCAGCAAAGTGCTAAAAAGTTGTAATGCATGTGGTAGGAAAGTGACTAAAAAACACAAAATACACACACATCAGGAGCTGCTGCAACATGCTACCGCACGACACAGCGGCATCTTGCATTTTTTTTTTTTTTTTTTTTTACTACTCTGAATAAACAGCACATACAGAATATTTCTCAGGAGAAAAACTACATTCGCCTACCTGACGTCGTTCCCTCCGTGAGCAAAGGAGCCAAAGCATGCTGTGAGTATCTGCAGGAACTGGAAAAGCAAGGAGACAGCTGGTTGGTCGACCTCCAGCTCATCCTCTTCCAAAGTGGGGTCCCTGCCAGCTTCCTGAATCACGCTCTCTTCCTGGACTGCACTCCCGTTGGTCACTGCGGAGCTGTAGCTGCTGTAACTGTCCACCCTTGGCCTTCCCTGCAGCCCACCATCCAGGTCCTTGTATTTCGGGTCTCCTTGAATACCATAAATAGCCATAGTGTAGGAGGTGTAGCTGTTGTTCCTCCTCATGGACCTCTCCTCTGTATCACTGTCCCCGATACAGTCGCCCACCTTAGCCTTGTGAAGCTTGTGCAGCAGGTCTTTGTAAAGGCCAGAATCTTTGTGGATGGTGTGGGACCGTCCACTGTGGGGATCAGTGATCATCATGGCTCCAACAGTGCCATTCAGGCCTATGAAATTAAATTGTAATTCAATTGGTGAATTTAGTCAGAATTCCATGTGGTTATATAACCACCAAGGTCAAATATTTTAAGATTAAAAAAGTCAGATAAAGCATGAATTAACCCTTGTGTTGTCCAAATTTGACCCATTTTCATTTTTTATATCAGAAACATGGGTTTCTTTCAACCAAATTGCCCAAAAATAACATGGATGCATGGATGTATGTTGTATGGAACCCATGCAATGTTAAAATGAATGATTACTTTAATTGAAGTTTGGGTGTTTTATTCATTTATAGTATTTGATCATTTTTTAAAAAAAAATGGTTTCAAAACAGTATCCTGACTAAATTTGTATAGATACCTGTCTGTGATCCACTAAAAATCAATTAAACTATTAGTCCAAATAATTCATAATTTCTGCTTTTTTTAAACTCTAAATTAGGTATTATGTCATATAACAAAGGAGACTAAGTAAACCCACCTGATCTGCCGGTGATTTGATTTCTCCCTGCAGCTCAGGCTGGAAACCTCTATGTTTATCTCTCCTGCTTCCATTTGCAATTTTGCGGGGACCAATCACAAACTGGCTTATCCACCTGGCGCGATATTGGCGGGTTTAACACGATGACGATAGAGAAGCAACCAAGCAGTTTCTTGTTTACATTCAACAATCCGCCCCCCGAAGCGCAGCTACCCGTTGATGCCGTCGCTGCTATTTCTCTGCTATGTCGCTGCTATGTCGCTGATATGTCGCTGCTATGTCGCTGCTACGTCACCTGGATCGTTGGTCTGATTGGTTGAAGGACTATCCAATTGCGTACAGAGTCATTTGAACTATGCCCGTTGGTCCCGCCTCTTGTGCAGAGAAAATACAGAGCAGACTCCCCAGACTAATGTTCAATCTTCAAAGATTGAGCTTGGTCTGGTGATAGCCAGACTAATAACAGGTTTATTGACCATGAGTTAAAGTGACAAAAAAAGTTGTTTTTCAATTCTGACCTGGAAGGACAACAAGTTCATGATGGACAGGAAGACATCTCAAGGGTTAAGTCATTTGTTTCACGCAATTCATGTCTCACCATTGCTGACATCCAAGTCTTTGGTTTCCATGTAATTGTTGTCCAGATCAGCTTCGTCTGAGCCTCCAAGTCTGAAAGCCACCTTCTGACTGTCTGCAGGAGGAGTCTGGGGTTGAGGGTTACGAGGGGTGGAGGGCTGCTCTGTTGGAGCAGGTTTGCTGGAGATCTTCTCCATTAGTGGAGTTTCACAGGGAGCAGCAGCTGTTTCTCCTGAAGTACATTACAGCGTTCAACTGAGATCGAGTATGTCCCATTTTAGGCAAGGCTTATACAAGCTTTTTTGCGCAAGACAAAAAGTTGTATCCACCATATAAAAATCATTTAAAAACCATCACATTTTTAATTATTGTTCTCCGCTACTCAACAACTTTGCATGCAATTTTAGCCAAAGCAACTATATTTTTCAATACAACGCAATAAGCATAAAACTTGCTTTCAACTAATGATTATTTTCATTATCGATTTATCTTTCGGTTATTTTCTCAATTATTTGATTAGTTGTTTGGTCTATGAAATGACAAGAAATGGTAAAAAAAAATACTGATCAGTTTTTTCCAAAGCCCAAAATCACGTCCTCAGATGTCTTGTTTTGTCCTCAATTCAAAGATATTCAGTTTACTGTCATAGAGGAGTAAAGAAACTAGAATATATTCACATTCCAGAAGCTGGAATCAGAAAAAAAAATACTCATTATCAAAATGGTTGGCGAGTTGACAACTAATCAATTAATTGATTCATCTTTGCAGCTCTAATTTCCTTCAGAATGCATTTGTGAGTGGAAGTCTGAAAGTGTAAGTAATTCACTCACGTTTGATTTTCTTCTTGAGGTATGGACAGACAACGAACCAAACGACCAAAGCTGTGACGAAGGCACAGCCCAGCGCAATGCACAGTGTACCCCACCATGGCACTCTGTCAAAACCCAGCACTGTGCACACGAGACAGGGACATGAGAGAGAACTCTGTCTCAGACAAGGAGAAACAGAAACTTAACTGCTTCTTTCATTCATACACAACAGATGATGCTCCTTTCAAAATAATGAGAAAAGAAACTGTTAGTACTTATACATTCCTATACTGTTAGCCTACTTTTAGAGACATTGTGACATCTAATAGGTCTCTGACATATTGACTCTTAGGGGGGGGAAAAAGGGATAATTTTTCCAAAGTAACCACACCTCTTTCTGTCTCATGAGTTGTGGTCAACATGTCTCAATGGCCTGCTCCAAAGTGTCAGTATGCTCTCACAGACAACAGTATCAGCAAGAGTACACACTCCCCCAATCAGATAGTGTCAAAAAGAAGTCTTGCAGCCAACTGATAATCACTTTTCTTTAATGCCAGAACTGCTAGAACAAGATGGCCTAAAAGGGCTAAACTCGATATTCTGAAAAAAAAAAAAAACACTAGAGCCACTAGAGCCAGTCCCACAGCGAGCTTTCCTTAGGACGTGCCATTTCTGCGTCTGTAGCTATTGAGCAGGAGAGACGGTGGGGGGTGGGGGGGGGGGGGGGGGGGGGGTGGAGGGGGGATGTGGCCTTGACCAACCTTATGACCTCATAACAAGCAAGATTCCAGAACGGCTCATCTGAGCTTTCATTTTCTCAAAGGCAGAGCAGGATACCCAGGGCTCGGTTTACACCTATCACCATTTCAAGCCAATTGGGGACCATAGGCAGGCTGGGGGAACTCATATTAATGTTAAAAAACTTGAAAAAGTGAATTTTTCATGCCATGGGACCTTTAATGTTCTGGATATCGAGTACAGCCCCTTTAAGGCAAGTTACAGTAATATGACAATATTAAATGTTCCCTCACAGACACAACTTACCTGTTTGCCCATGTAGACAACAGCAGGTTAACAACAACTGAAAGCCACTCAGGAAAAGCAGTGGCTTTCATTATCTACATGGATGTGACGCCATAGTAGCCACAGACACTGTGGATTGACAGTAATGGTTTCAAAATGTTTTTTTCTGTATCTCTGTGTCAAGTTAAAAGTTGGCTGGAACATGTGTGCAGTATCACTGTCTGAGATGTGCACTCTGCTGTGTTACACTGTAATTTTGCATAGCAGGAGTTATGGTGTGTCATATCTCTGGACCCACACACACCGGCCTGCAGCCTTCAGTGAAGTGCCCATGCAGGCCAGTTGACTTCTTGATAAGTTCAATCCTGCAAGTGAAACAAAAAGGAGTGGAAATCGTCCATTTAATAGTTGTATCTTTCTCAAATTACCATTCAGCTGGTTTTAATTTATTCTTGATGTCTTTGGTTGCTTCAAGTCAAGTCCTAATTAATTGTCTGACCGTTTCAATTTTTCAGTGGTGTTACTATCTTTAAGGGAACAGTTCGTCAGACAGAAATGCCAGGGTAGACACGTTATTGGTTGATGAAATAATGACCAAAATGACCAAAAACATGCTGATTTTTCTTTTATTCAATGTTTGCTTATTCTTTTGTCACCTGCTTTGTCCTAAGAAGACTGTCATCAACTCTCCTCTGTGTCTCCTTTGACATTTATTCAGAGCTCATCTTGCTCCAGGGATTTTCAACAGCTGCTGTGTGAATAAAACAAGGAAGGACGGGTGTAGTGTGTGGACGCGCTACTCACATGGTGCTCCTGTAAACATGATGGAGAAGAGGTTGATGCCCATAGTGATGGCGTAGAAGATGGGAAGAGCTCTGAGACCGTTGGGCACAGGGTCAGCCTGTGGAAATCAGTGTGCGAGCGCAGCAGTTGTTAGCAGCTCCAACAAAGACACATTTCCCTGCTCTAAACTTCCCAGATGGCTTCTTTTAATTAAAGTGGCCATACTGTGCTCATTTCCAGGTTCATAATTGTATTTTAAGGTTGTACCAGAATAGGTTTAAATGGTTTAATTCTCAAAAAACACCATATTTTTGTTGTACTGCACATTGCTGCAGCTCCTCTTTTCAGCTCTGCTCAGGTCTCTGTTTTAGCTACATAGTGAGACATCTCACCTCTATACTATCTTTGTAGGGATTCGCACGTGCGCAGTAGCTAGGTAAGATCACATTAGCTAGCTAGCTTTTTTCTCTAACTTCAAGGTAGGATTAGCCAGGAGACTTCTTCTAAACGAGGGCGCACTTCCAACTTTGCGTGGAATACCTGCAGAACAGGGACATGTAAGTAGTTCTTTTGTAGATTATGGTGATTATGGTGTGTTGTAGCAGTGTTTTGCCATTGACATCGAGGGGGCTAACCACTAGCATGCTAGCGCTAGCACCTCGCTAGCACCTCGTTTCGGCGAGTGATGTAAAAAGCCCTGCAGTTTTTGAACAGCTCACCCGGAAACTGAAGGCAGGAATCATTCAGAAACCCGTATCTCACTCAGAACAGCATGGATGTTTGTTTTTTCCAAGTTTGTATGCGTGTGGAAGTACGAGAGACACAAAATAACACCCCAAATCCCAGATTTTTTTTTTCATAATATGGGCACTTTAACTGTTCAAAACCCAAAAAGGTCAAGTTATCCAAAAAACATTTTGAGTGCAGGACTTTTAGGACAGATCTTAACACTTCCTCCACCACTGCCGACTTGAAATTACATGAATCAATCTGGTACACTGGTTATTGTTAGGCTTACCTTGTTCAGAATGAATTTGCGAACAAAATAGAAGAGAATTCCTGACATGACGCCAGACAGCACAGGTGACAGGAACCAGGATGCCACTTTGGATAGCAAAAGACATTTGAAAGAACATTTATTAATGAGCTTTTAGCTGCACTGTTATTACAGATTTAACAGATAGTTCTTCTAAAATGTGGGAAATAACAACAAATATTCACCAATGCGCAGTAGCTCCATCCATTTGACCCCTTGGTGACCCCGGGCTACCATGGAGAAGCCAATTGTGGCTCCAACAATACAGTGGGTTCCAGAAATGGGGAGCTTCAGAAATGATGCAACCAGCTGCCACACAGCAGAGCCTGTAGGACAAAAAAACAACGAGCAAGGCCTGTTCTCACGATCTGAAAATTCACAAGTCCAATATCTCTTATAACTTTATTTCTATTGCGCCGTTCCAGCGATTTAAAAAAAAGAATTTCTATGTTACAAACGTAAGTAATCGCTTACCACACATCGCACTTATGGAACCTGCCATCAGGACGTGTTCAGAGCCGTTGTACATCTGGACGTCAATGATCCCTTTCCGGATGGTCTCGCTGACTTTGGCCCCGAGCAGCACTGAGCCCACCGTCTCAAAGACAGTGGCCAGGATGCAGGCCTGGCGCAAGGTGACCACTCCAGAGCCCACTGCCGTACCAAAGGAGTTGGCCACATCGTTGGCCCCCACAGAGAAAGCCAGGATGAAGGCAATGACGAAGCCTAACACCAACAGCCACAAGTAGCCTGACATGGTGGACTGGGAGGCCAGAGCCACGGTAGTGGCAGCGGCCAGGGTTGCTAGCGTACTTGTATCCATCACTACTTGCAAAGGAATTGAATCAAAACAATTAAGTTGTTTAACCGAGCCAATTAATTGTAGTCTGACGGTGACTTATGCTGTGATATGTGTTTCGAAATAAATTCCTACCACAAAATGGATTCAAGAAACCTCGAAGTTCAGTTCTAAAAGCGCTAATTGGAAGAAATCAAAAAGGTATTGCTAGCTAGGTATGTAGGGTTTGTCTGTAGGCTTCATCATAAAATGACAGGGTAAAACGATGGAAGAGACATCCATTGTGACTGCGAGCCGCTGATGATACACACTGCAAAGACACACAAATACACAAGTTAGTGGTTAATACGCATTGCTTACTGGTTTAAAAACAAAGTAGAGTTACATATTAACAAGCCCCGAACTTGCTGACGAGACCAAACAGCGTGCATCACTTTGTTCTGCAGGCGTGATTTATATATACTGTAGTGTGGCAGAGGGAAGTGGTTATGATGAAGTGTTTTATGTCATTACTGGGGTGAGACACATTTACAGTTTGGCATCAAATTGCTAGAGCATAACATGACTGTTATCTGTCTGAGCAGGGGGCTATGAAGATCTGAGTCAATGATAATGAGATTAATTATATAATGAAATTATTAATGTAACAGAAACAGGAAGAAAACGGAATACCTTCATAAATTATGTAATGTAGCCTACAGGTTTATAAGCATTAAGTTCCCACAGATACTGAAGAATACTCTCATATTTTAAGGGTTGTTGTGTAAATGTGCTATCCATTGTTACTATCAATGTCATCATTTCCACAGGGACTCATGTGGGACGGAGGCAGTGTGACTTTATACAAAGTCACTGCACTTTTCACTTTTGTGTTTATATGTTTTGTTTTGTTTTATAGGATTCGCTTTATTGGTCCTATTTTTAATGAAATTAAGGCATGTTATGAAATCTATCACTGTAATTATAGGTGCGTAGGTGCGTACACTCACAAACTAAATCCACTTACAACTTTAAAATGCTGCTAATAATTGACCCGTTGACTCATTTTGACCAAACTCGCCATTAGTATTGAACATGAATAACGGTATGTTAATCTCCTTAGCTGCTGTTGCATAACTGAAATGGAGCGACAATACAGAAAAGAAAATAGAGAAGAGAGAGAGAGAGAGAGAGAGAGAGAGAGAGATTGAACAGAGCCATATAGTCCTACTTACATGTGAGAGCGAAGTTTCTCGCTGTGCGTTTGGCTCCAACGCACTCCGCGTGTCCTGCTATCAGGTGAGACGCAGACTTGGCAAGCCTTGTGCAAAGTGAGAGGACGTTATTAGAGGAGGGGGGTTCGTAACGTGTTGGCAGACTCCTGTTGGGAGGTTGCTTTATATATTGAGCCAGTTGAGCACGCCTTCCATTCCGGTCATGAGACCATACAGCTAATGTTCAGCTTGTTTGTTGGCAGGGAGGAGTAATTACAGTGCTGCATATGAACCTGAAATTCCCCCCCCCCCAAATTATGTTTACCCTCACCACCGAAGAGACACACACATTGTTTTGCCTAAATATATCTTCTTGTTACTGAAGAAACATATTTCAGGCTACAGTGTGTTTATGGTAATCAGGGTTTATTGTTGTAATAGTACGTATGATATTCCCATAATAATCCTGGATACTATGTATAAGTTTGACTTGCGTAAATACAAATAAGAAAGACGATGTGCATGTGCAGCTTATAGACTGATGACCCAAATCTATCAATGAGGAGCTAAGGTGTTAAAGAGGTCCACAGGTGATTATCTTTTTTTATTTAAATAACAACATGGCCTCCACTCTAGTGTCACCTACTGGCCAAACCTAATATTATTAGCTTATAAAAATAGGAGTCTCCATTTTTTTAAACCATCCAACAACATTGACTTGAAGTTAGGCCTGCACAGTTCGGGGGAAAATATAATCTATATATATATATATATATATATATATATATATATATATATATATATATATATATATATATATATATATATATATATATATATATATATATATGATAAAAATAAATATGATATATTATATTTTTTAGCTTAGAATTAATATTATCACAATTCTCTGCCACGATTTTTTTCTCACGAAGTGTAATGTTTGTTGCACACATGAACCATGACAAAACAATACAAATTGGCAGTACCAAACTGCCAATTTGGCACCTATAGCACATTGCGCTTCACCACAAGCCTGTAAACATAGAGGCTTCAATGAATAAAGAAAATAAAGTACGTACTGGCCATTTAAGTACAGTAGGCTACCAAACATAGTGACATATAACACATTGAACTAAATATGGCCCTGTTACAGGCTCTATACGAACTTCTTCAACATGTTTTTACCTCATTTTTGATTTTGAAATTTTAATCCATGCTTTTATCACCACTCGTTTAGATTATTGCAATGCACTTTACACTGGTATTAGCAAATCAAATATGGAACGATTACAGCTAGTCCAAAAGGCAGCTGCTCGTCTTTTAACTGGAACTCGAAAATTTGACCATATTACACCCATCCTACAATCCCTCCACTGGCTCCCTGTGCACTGATTTTAAAATTCTTTTATTTGTTTTTAAATGTTTGCATGGCCTGGCCCCCCAGTACCTGTCTAATCTGCTCGTGCCCTATACCCCCTCTCGTTCGCTCCGGTCGGCTGACCAGGCACTACTGGTCCCTACCAATGTTAAAGAATTCCCAGCACAGAAAAATATAGGCCTACAATATGCTCACACTGAAGTAAAGTTTAGGCTATGGAGAATCACCAGTAGTGTGTTGAGCTCATTAAGCAAGTCTAAGCAGAACATGAAGGACACTTCACACTCAAACTACAGTATGTTACTGATCAACCTGTTGTTCACCGTTCTCCAGCCACTTCCCTGAGACGCTCTACAAGACTGCCTGGCCGCCTTCAACGTCAGCAGAATTGATTACTTTCTGAACTGCTACGCTGCCTCCAAATCTGCTGATGAGTTCCTCTTTATTACTTATTTATTTAGTGCCTGTTGGATGATGTAGTTGCGGCGTTGTGACATCTGACAAGTCAGCCCATGCACACAAATGCTACCTGCGTGGAATATTTTGACCTCTCCTAAGCATGTGACCAGTGCAAATCGAAGTGAGTCACAACCCACGCTGAAAGGAAATGTAAAGGTGGTGGAAGCAGTCAGCACACTTTTAACCTGCACCATCATGTCAGCTATTTATGTGCTTCAGATCATGTAAAAGGCAACACTTAGCACATCCTGTGTAAACAGGTCAGTTCATGTCAGACTGATTTTGGCAAAATCTGTTCAATAAGTGATTGTAGCATTATTTTCAAGAGGCAGATCGTGTTACAGACATTTGGATTATTAATAGATATTATATTTATTGTTTTTTTCAATTTATACATCATAACCCCAAACCCACCCCTGCCAGCTCGGAGATACCAATAATACACGGATACAATAGATAACCAAACACAATACACACACACACACACACACACACACACACACACACACACACACACACACACACACACACACACACACACACACACACACACACAGGAAAAATATCTGCATTGTACTCTTTATGGAAATGTACATGTGCATGCAAACTATGTACAGTATGTGTGGAACATGCATACATTTGCATACACATGTACATATAATCATACCGGTATGACACAACATAACTCACATAGCGCATAACCAAATGCATTGACTTAACTACACACACACACATCCATACAGTCAAAGCATAAATCAGAAAAAACTATAGCTTCAATCTGGTTGATTCTTTGGTTGCTTTTATTAAGCGATAATGTCTATGTATTATAAATGGGGCTCCATTTGATCTTTAAACAAATCCTTATTTAAGGCCCTATTCCATTCTAATATATCACATATACAACATTTGATTAGTATAAAACTTTTATACTACTGTACTTTATCTACTTTTGCCTGCTTGTCTTCTTAATACCTACTAGTTACTATTGTTAGCAATGCAATCAGATATTTTATATTTTTCCAATTCATTTCTACATTTAGGCATTTGTTTTTTTTCCTCTACTGAGCACCCTTATACTGAACGAAGCCATTTGGTGTGATGTCATGTCACTTAACTAATAGGTTGAGGTTGTGAGCAATGTTTGTAAGGGCCTATTCAAATATTCTAGTTGAGGTTACATGCAGATGGTATAAACAGCAATTCCACACGTACACAAGGAATAAGCATACCGCTGTTTTAAAGTTCTTCTTTCATGTCATATTCCCATGCCATTGTTGGATGAATAAAGCTGCCAGCTTGGGAATGTGAACATCCAGTGGTCTGAAACTGCACAATCATCATTTAAACAATTATCCCTGATTGCCATCTTTGATTGTTTAAATACGAAGAGGCTGAACAAGAACCTTGAAAATGAATCATACACTCTTCCACAACAGAAACACAGTCATTCCACGCAATCATGTTCTCATGAGATTAGAGCTGTAATTTTTTATTATGTACAAAATGCTTCATGCTGTGTTGACAGTGATCTAACTTTTGACAGAACAGACAAAGTGCAAGAACTTTCCCAGAGGGCTTGGCCAATCTTCGTGCATCCTTAATTACTACTGCCACAGTCAAAATGAAGTTAAATGTTGTTTTCTGTCATGTTTGGTATTCCCAGTTGTAATTATCTTTTATTGTTGCCTCAAACAACAATGTGCATTTGTTTTGCAGCAGCTTGAGATTTTTTTTTCTCTTAACATTCTCATGGCCAGTTGTTTTGAACTCCCACTTTTAACTTGAGTTGTACAAAACAACAGTGCCCAAAAGTTGAACACATATCATCAATCTAATACAGCAAACTTGCATATAACTTGGGTTAAGTGCATCGATAGTCTCGCTTTGCCAGACCTTCCTCCACCGCGGCGCTGCGGAGGAAGGTCTGGCTAGTCCACGCAGCATTCCAGGATGGGAGGAAAACGTGCTCTGATTTATTGGCATTTCTTTAAAGCACAATCGTCTTAGGGGGTGCTAAGCACCGGGAAAAGCCGCGGTGCCGCTGCAAAATAGCCTCGGAGAAGAAAGTTGTTTTGGTGGAACATGTGTATGTTTAAAAGTTGTTTTAGTCGTGCAACACTCTGCAAAACTCAGATTGATGGGTCTAGCTAGCTGTCTGGATTTACCCTGCAGAGATCTGAAAAAAAGGTTAACCATAGTCCTCATAAATCGACCAGAGTTTAGAATGCCAACACAAGGGAAGCTCAAGGCAACAGATATCGGATTTTCAATCACCAAAGTGGAACGCCAAGAATATACACTAGTAAACAGCACCTATAAACAGATAGAGGTATTTAAAATATATCCTGAAATTAAAGTCAAACTCCTCGCTGATTTTATAACAAACATTATTTTGTTTAGCAGACACATAAACTTGACATTTTGTCAAAGAGCGTATAAATAAAGTGACAGTTGTAAAAACCTGTTATGGAGTCGCCTCCTAGTGGCATAATGGGCAAAGTATTCTCTCTCCTTAGTTTCTAAATGTCTCTTGAAAAGAGATCTCTCACTCAGCAGCAGGAAGAGCTGCAGAGCGGTGTGTGTAGTTGTCTGTGCTGTTCATCATGCAACATGAGACCATTTCTCATTGACAATGTGGGCTGTTAAAGGTTTACCTACGTGCCTCTAGATGGCATCAATGCCCCTGTTCAGGTTACGCTGGATAATCTATGTACTCCATGTGGAAATACCAGTTTCAACACTTAATGAGCAAAAGTAATAAGCAGCCGTTTGTGCGCCTATATGAACGGACTTGCTGCAAGATCTTTTTGGTGTAAACTTTGTGTTACGTTAAGATGGATTTTACGATGTTTTGTGCAGATGGCTTAACTCAAATCACCCAATGACATTAGCTTTACACGTTTAATGGTTTACCTTAACTATTGTAAAGTAAAAACAATAAAAAATAAACACATTCAATTCCCCTCTCATTCCTGGTTTACATCTTTCTTCCCAAAGTGTTCAACTTGTTAGAACATGTAGGTTGTTTCCCACTTCTTTAAAAATTGACCAACTTTGTAATTTCAAAGACAGAAGCTTTGGAAATTCTTTCGTTTTTAATGTGGCTTATTAATGCAAAGTTAGACAAGATAGGACATGTAAATAAGTAACCGAAGAGCTCGGCTGGTTCTCATGCTCAGGCCTATATTAGCCCAACCCTTCCTTCCCCTCTTCCCTCCCTCCTAACCCTTGCCAAACAGGATCTGTAGGATCCTTACAGAGTCATTTTCTCAGGAGACAGGAATGTCAGAACACAAGGCCTGGTGCCTGCTGGAACATGCACCCTACATTCCCTCAAAGTTACAGGAAAAAGTCCCGAACGTGTTGCTCACACATCCAGTTAATTCCCTCTCAGTGTGTGGCAACAGCTCTAAGAGTAAATGACTTGTATGCACCGGACGTGTTGTAGACGCACACTGACTCACTACTGAAATGATGTTGTCTGGTACACCCCCCTGCCCAGGTGTCTGTCGGTTCACAGCCTTCAAGTTCAAAAGGAGTTTTATTCATTTTGTGACATCCTTAGCTTCTCTGTCTGAAGGAATTCTAGCATAAAAAAGGTTTAATGTAATTCAGCGTTTTTTGTTGTTCTTTACAGATTTGTCAGATGACACTTTACAGAAGTATGCTTTTACAAATGACAAACACACAGAGCTATTAAGGAATATTTGAGATTGTTTATTTTTTCTTTTAAAAAATCTCTCTTGTGTACAGCTGATAAGCATAATATTATACAGCAGACAGGCTAGTCATTTTAGACTATAAGGAACCCAGGTGTTATCCGAACATAAATATAATACAATGAAAATGTGGCATTCAGACTGCAATCGAAGGAACAACACAAAATCATAGAAATGTTAAGGATTATTTGGCTGATTTTTCAATCACCTCACAACACCGCCTACGGTACCTCAGGTATTCAGATGCTATCAACAAGCAGAAGATAGAAATGTAACAAAGCACGGACATCCCAATCGCTACATTCATCTGCGTCAGCGTGCCTTAAATTCAGACACACAGAGGTTCAAAGTGACAGCGCTCCTGCATCGGTTAGCTCGCCCTCTCAACACTATAGCGCTGGCATTTCCATTGCCCCGACAAGCAGAGCAGTGCCTGGTGAAATGTTACAAGTCACAGTTTCTTCTCACATCAGGTCGTTTCTGCTTTTAATTGACAGACCAGCGGCTGGAAGTGGGCGATGAGCTGCTGGTGGACTCTTTGTGGGACAGATTCAGGCTGTGGCTGTAGGTGGGGGAGTGAGTGACGCTCGGACTGCTGGGAGGTGTGGAAGAACAGGAGGAAGACTTGGACTGAATCTGCAGCCACTTGTCTCCCAAAGCCTTGGCGAAGTGGTCATCCACAGACACGCTGATGGAGAGCTGCTGGGAGCGAGCTTTCTGGTAGTTCACTCCGAGGCTCCTCTGGAAATGCTCCTCAACCACGTGGTCATAGTTGCGTTTGGAAATCACTGGGAGAGAAGGGATGGATAACAAAAGTCAAATATACGCCTCAGTGAGTCAGGAAAAGTGAGTGGATTTCTATATTACGATGGGCGTGTTGACGATTAGGGAGTGACCGTCTGGTGGATGAGCTCATTGGTGAGAGTGTGAGACTGACCTGATGAGGGGCTCCTTTGGACCTCAGATCTGCAGGACGGGTTTCTTGAGGAGGAGACGCAAGTGATCACAGAGGGACGCATCTGAGGGGAATACAAGATGGGTCATTAACTGAATGATAGGACACAGAACAATTACTTTATTTCTGCATTTATAACACAGCAACACCTGCTTTGTGTTTCCTCTTTGTCCCACAACATTTTTTCTGTTACCTAAACCTGGCTGTCTTCATCCAATTACACCAAAATAGTTCAATTTGAAAACTAAATAATAATAATAAAAATAAAATAAATAAATATGGGTTTGCCCATGCAAGTCTGATCACTCCCAGTGTGGTGGCATACGTATGCAGGTCAAAGAGAGAGCTGTCTGTCTGGTCTTGTTGATGAATTTCCTCCCTCCATTGCTCACATTTTCTTCCTGAATCCGGCTGGATTGCATAGCTCGGACAAGCTTAGACCTGTTTACACTCTTAGAAGAAGAATGCCTATGCAGTTGGATTCACTGGCTACAGATGGGATGGGAGCTGTTCTACTGCTGTGGGTAGCCTGGAGCTACACTGAGACTACAAAGGGACATACAGTACTGACACTTTTCATAAGTTACGACATGATCTCTGAGAAAGAGCACATTGAACATGCGCTGCGCACACAAGCAGCACTTGTTTTCGTGGTGAATTACCTGGATTTGAGAGGGAGCAGAGCTTTTATTCTTTCCCTCTGTGCTTTCAGGGTCTTTTCTTGGTTTCTTGATGAGGGCAAGTGGTTCATCCATGACCGGTGCGTAGTACACATGGGTGGGCAGGGGGCTGGTGGGACTGGGTGTTGGACTCCAGGTAGATGTGGGGCTCTGCGGCCTGTTGAACATCACTGGTGCTTGTGCTGCTCTCTGTGCAGCTTTGGCGCTGCTTCTGCTTAGTACCCGCTCTCGCCTGAAACATTTATTCATTAGGAAATGTCACATCTCTTTGACAGGATTTGCATTTAAGGATAATGCAAACATGAATAAAGCAGTTGCACCAACCTTTCCTCCAATGTCAGGCCCCGCTCGTGGCTATGCTTGCGTTTGACTGGATGCACCGTTGGGACTCGAGCCCGCTCATTTGCGATATGTCTGTGTCTGTCTTCGCTCCTGAGGTGGGGCTGACCTGAAAAACAAAATTATATGCAGAATTAGAATATGAGTCTTTAAAATGTGTTTTGGCTATGGCTTATTTGCCAGAAAGAAAACTGGAAAATCTAAGGACCATTTACGGGCACTGATGATTTTACTACAGTCTTAATGCTGTGTGGCACTCGGCGATGAGTAACTGCTTGTTTTGATCCATGACGTGGACCTGCATGACTGCTATTCGTGGGAAAACATTAATCCTATACTCAGTTAAGCTGTAGAACTTGATCTACCTGATCTGCAAGGGTTACAACATACATAGCTGATTCAGTGCTAACGGTAATTGTTGTTTTTCTGCATAATGTTGGCATTCAGCCCTATCAGTCAGCCAAACGGGCACAATCAACAGGCTTTGTTAGGATGGGGTGCCACACATCTACCAGCTTTGCGGACCCGGATTCGGGCGGCACCCATTGGTGAAAGGGCCATCAAAGTGAGCACACACGCAGACGCGCCAGATTTTTGGCAATTACACAGGTTGAAACACATCGAAATGCAGCCGATGATGCCATTGATGTGTTGACTAAAACAAATGCACTGTATATTGAGGTTGCAAATTGCACCCACAACATTATTTTCATCACGTATTAAACTTAATCCAAGCAACAGGAGTTTTAAATCCATTTGCTCTCCTGGCTTTTGTCTCACATCAGCAAGCTCAAATGTGCAAAACCGTCACGCATACAGTCAAAACACCAAGCGTTGTTTGAAAATGTGATGGCAGCACAATTATCCAGGGGCCTATTGTTTGACTATATGCTTAGTTAACACTTGGAAATCCACATGGATGCGGCAGGGGGAGTCCCTCAAAGCTCCTCCAACTGTATTCAAATCAGCTGTTCAGTGCTTTTAAAGAAGCCGTAACAGCATCTATTGAAATCAAACAATGAGGTGATTATGTGTTTTGAATTGAAAGACAATTTGAAAGTTGTCCACTGTATTCACACCGCAAGTACTCACTCCAATCCACATTTCCTACTGGCTGAGCACTCCAACACCTGTGAGCTACTCATTCACACACAGTGGAGGGGAGGGGGGCAGGTATAGCCACACCTATGCTGATTTTCTAATGCCTCAGGCATGGTTATTTCTCCCTTGTTAGCAGAGAGAATATGCGTCCTGACCTTCTGTTTTGCTGTGTTTACTCAGATGTTATGGATACCGATGGATATCAGTTGTGAGTGTTAAAACAATTTACAAAGTCTTAGTTCAGCCATGAGGACCTTCAAAGACAATAAGTACAAATAAGGATTTATTTATTATTTTAATGAATTTCTTTTCTTTATGAACAAGCTATTTTGTATAAGACAAAAAAAGCATATTTCACAAAGTATATTTTAAAAGTTGAATGTTGCCGTAATCTTCCATGTGACTGTCATCACATTGGATTCTTTATACTTGATTCTCTATATCATGCATAAAACAAAGGCAACTGCCACTGTAATGAACAAATGTATCATGTGTGTAAAGTTGTGACATGACATGAAACATATTGAAACATATAAGAAACATATTGTGTTATACACTAAAATGGTATAGCATAACCACAGCAGAGGTAATACAAGTATTCACTCTCATAAAGCAACATAAGGGAATAAAAGAAATCAAGCTTACCTTCTAAAATGTAGACTTTGAAGCCACTGCTCATCCGGGTAATGTACTGGAAATTAGCCACGGCCATGGCTCCTTGTCTTTGTCTGAGTGAAGCCAGTACAGAGGAACACCTTGACTGCTGGAGCGTACAGAGCACAATGAGCCTCAGTTATAGATTGTATTGGAAAGGTAATGAGATGCTGGGTCTGAGCTCGGCCAGGTAAAGTATCAGGTGAGTGCAGATAGGTGCAGTGGCTTCCCTGTGACTCATTCTTTGCATTCAGATTGGCTGCTGTCTGGGCCAATCAAAGGCCCTCATTCTTTCAGCATTGTTATTGTCCTGCAGGGGGAATGAGCTCACAGGTAGGCCAGCCAGTTGCAAAGGTAGAAAGTGGAGTTGCTAAATGTCACAGTACCACCGAATCCACACTTATTAGAGAAGCTTTTGCTTTATTCAACACTTTCTTTTGTTCAAGAATACAGCTCTTTGGTAACAAATCACTTTAGTCACACAATTTTCCCCCCGATTTTCCCCGCGAGATATGAAGAAAGTGAAGTGTGCCTTTTGTTTCCCTCCATGGAATCACCACCTGTCCCCACTCCCCTCCCTCCCCCTAATCTGCAATCTCACCTAACTGCATTTTTTCGAGCTCTTAGCCCACCGGAGCTCCAGTCATTCCACTGACCTGCCCATACACGCATGCAGCTGTACTGTGAGCCTGCCTTACCAGTAATCCAAAGGCTTTTGTTGATGGCTAGACAAAGACTCCTAAGTCCTGAAAATGCCGCTACCATGAGAACAATCTTGCCTGAGTACACTGAGGAGAAAGCTTTCGGAGGCTAGTTACTCACTACTGTGACATTGGTACTGCTGGAAAAATATCATTAAGAGTGTAGTGTAATTAATATGTTGATATGTATATACATGATATATGCGAACACATCAATCATGTGAATATAATTGATGTGTTTGTTTGCACTAATGTGCAATGAGAATCAATAATAAAATATGATCCTGGTATTGTCTGATATATAAGCCTCTAAAATAGAGATTATTGTCCTAACAGTAACAGGGTGATAGCAGCTGCTTAAGAAGATTGGTTCAAAAATGAAAAGGGCTACACATATAAAGAGCTTGCTGTGAATACATGTATGAAATGTGTTACAGTATGTGGAGATCAATTTAAGATCAACAGTGCCCCCCCTCAGTCATACACTGCAATTACATGCCATCAAAACCTACACTATGGTAGCATCATAGAAATACAATTATATTTCTATGGGTAGCCTACTCCATACATACTCACTGAAAAAAAATAGCAACGTGCTGCTTGCTATATATACTAGTCTTGAAAAACATGTTTGCTCACTGACACATTCCACGCAGTGTTAACATTTTAAAATGTGAATGCATGGAATCTGTGCGACCATGGTTTTCTAGTTTAGTAGCATTCATTGCCCTCATGTCTGCACCCCACACAGCTAAAAATGTGCTTCTCCTGTTTTTGCTAATTTTTTTTCATTCAATGAACTATTGAGGACCACAATGGAAATATGTCCTGGACTTTATTGTGTTTTCATCCTTGATTGTACATGGTGTCTTTTTTGTCATGTGTAAGGCATTTTTTGACACAATAAAATAAATCAAATCAAAAACGAGTGTACTTTTTCACTATGTTTCAATGCACAGGACATAGCACTGTGTCTAAAACAGATGTTCACACACAATATAATGTAATACTCCCATATGACAAATTGTAAATGCTCCAGTGGATCTTCTTAGTAGCATACGACTCAAGTGTTAAAGGTCCCATGACATGGTGCTCTTTGGATGCTTTTATATAGACCTTAGTGGTCCCCTAATACTGTATCTGAAGTCTCTTTTATATAGACCTTAGTGGTCCCCTAATACTGTATCTGAAGTCTCTTTTATATAGACCTTAGTGGTCCCCTAATACTGTATCTGAAGTCTCTTTTATATAGACCTCAGTGGTCCCCTAATACTGTATCTGAAGTCTCTTTTATATAGACCTCAGTGGTCCCCTAATACTGTATCTGAAGTCTCTTTTATATAGACCTTAGTGGTCCCCTAATACTGTATCTGAAGTCTCTTTTATATAGGCCTTAGTGGTCCCCTAATACTGTATCTGAAGTCTCTTTTATATAGACCTCAGTGGTCCCCTAATACTGTATCTGAAGTCTCTTTTATATAGACCTCAGTGGTCCCCTAATACTGTATCTGAAGTCTCTTTTATATAGACCTTAGTGGTCCCCTAATACTGTATCTGAAGTCTCTTTTATATAGACCTTAGTGGTCCCCTAATACTGTATCTGGAGTCTCTTTTATATAGACCTTAGTGGTCCCCTAATACTGTATCTGAAGTCTCTTTTATATAGGCCTTAGTGGTCCCCTAATACTGTATCTGAAGTCTCTTTCCCGAAATTCAGCCTTCGTGCAGAATTACAGCCACTAGAGCCAGTCCCACAATGAGCTTTCCTTAGGACATGCTGGGGGGGGGCAAGGTGGAGGGTGGGGGGTGGCCTTGACCAACTGCCACTTTGCTCGTTTGAAATCCATGATGTCTCTCTCTCATTGGTTGGCCAAATTCTCTGGGCGGGCAAAGCAGAGAAAGAGGAGGTAATCTTGCTTGTTATGACCTCATAACAAGCAACATTCCAGATCCTCCCATCTGAGCTTTCATTTTCTCAAAGGCAGAGCAGGATACCCAGGGCTCGGTTTACACCTATCACCATTTCAAGCCAATTGGGGACCATAGGCAGGCTGGGGGAACGCATATTACTGTTAAAAAACTTCATAACGTGAAATGTTCATGCCATGGGACCTTTAACACTGCAACAAGTATCTGAAGCTGAGAGTTGCTTAACATAAACATCACACTCAGCTATTCTACTATCAATCGTAGTAAATGATTAATTATAACCCTGTTTTTGTTGTTGTTGTTTTTACATCAAATGGGTACTGAAGCTACCAGGTATAAACAAAACAAAATGTGAAGCAGAAAGAACTGTGACTGGAGTGAAATTAAGTTGAAAAAACATTCTGATGAGAGCAGCTACATTGAACGGCAGCATGTTTTCATTGTCTCACTTAGGATACCTTAACTGACAACACTGCCCCGCGCTCAAGAGGTGTTGCAAAACCATAGGCCATATATTGATATTGTTAATCATATAGTTAATAATAACAATCTTGATATTGTTGTTTTGCAGATGACACAGACATTTACATAACCATATTGTAAAAAAATGGCCATGCCCTGTCTTATTTACACATTCTCCCAAACACATATCATCAGGGGACTATGGTCGAATACAAACAATGAGTAAATGCATTGAACAAAATCAATGACTGAATGTGCCGGAACTTTTATTTTCAATTAAACAAAGACAAGCTGAGGTAGTAGTTTTTGGAGCCAAAGAGGAACGATTAAAAGTCAGCTTCAATCGGCAATGATAAAAACAACAGACAAAGCAAGGAATCTTGGTGTAGTCATGGACTCCGATCTGAGTTTCAACAGCTACATGACGTTACAAAGTTAGCCTAGCTGTCACTGTAAAAATGTATCAAGGCTTAAAAGATTTATGTCTCAGCAGGACTTGGAAAAACTTGTCCATGCTTTTATCTTCAGTAGACTTGACTACTGTAACGGTGTCTTTACAGGTCTCCCTAAAAAATCAATCAGACAGCTGCAGCTGATTCAGAACGCTGCTGCTCGAGTCCTCACTAAGAAAGTTGATCACATCACTCCAGTCCTGAGATATTTACACTGTCTTCCTGTCTCTCAAAGAATTTACTTCAAAATACTACTGTTGGTTTATAAAGCACTGAATGGTTTACGGACAAAATACATTTCTGATCAGCTGCTACATTATGAACCACCCAGAGCTCTCAGCTCGTCTAGCTCTGCTTTCAGTCCCCAGCATCACAACTAAACCTGGAGAAGCACCACTTATCTGGAACAAACTCCCAGAAAACCACATGCCCGCTGCAACTCTCAGTTCTTTTAAATCACGGCTGAAGACTCTGTTTGATGCTGCATGTTTTTTTTTTTTTATTAAGTAATTGTTAATTTCTAACACTGCACTATAACTTTCATTTTTCTATTTCATACCTGTCTTATTTTACTGTAGCTTTTTTTCTTATTCTTTTTTATTGTTGTTTAATTGTTGCTCTTTATTGTTTTATGTAAAGCACTTTGAATTACCTTGTTGCTGAAATATGCCAAATAAATAAAACTGCCTTGCCTTGTTTAATAATGTGAAGTGAAGCAACAGTTTGTACTTGAATTTGCTTCATAGAGTTTTTGCTGCTCTTTGAGTGAGGTGTCCCATGCACAGCAGTCAGTATTGAGACATGTTCAGAAATAAATAAACCTATTGCTGTAATGACAGCAATTTGGACTGAACTTAAAAAGGTGTCAGGTCTAACAATCAATCAAACAACTCAATCACTAAATTGTGTATCTCTAAATATGTAGAAAAGGTCATTACACATCTAATTTTAGGCTCCAAATATCTTGCGCTAACATATGCATTTTCATTATTTTGTCAGCCTAACAGGCTATAATACTGTACCTAACTCTATCAGGCATTATGATACTGATTAGGGTAAGACATGTCCTCATCCATGTGTATCTGTGTCCACAGTGAACATGGCTCAATCCCCACCACACAGTGCAGTATCCATAGCAAAGGCCTGGGACTCCCTGTGGGTCTGTGTTGATCACTGACTCTGGGTGTCACCAACAAATGGCGCATCTCTCCCAATCTGTATTGACACTGTTGGAAATCAAAAGTTACCCACTGTGTCAGCAGCCTGGAAGCCCAGCAGTAAATGTGCCACAGCTGCATTATTAAACATAACAGGATACAATATCACATCAACACCCATTAGCCCCCGTGGAGTCAACAGCATGCTCATGTCTGACAGTGAGCGACGCCCCTGTCACCCTGGCTGCTCTCATCAGCACCACCATCGTATCCCAGCACAGAGCTGCGTCAAGTCAAACAAACACACGCGGAGCAATACAGGACGTTTAATAATATTCCCTTTAGCGTAAAAGGCTTGAAACAATAGCAAGATATACAAGTGATTTCAGCTGCCACTCCTTTAAATATGTTGATTTAGAGCTAAAACTAACAATTATTTTCTAATTAATCTGTTGATTGTTTTTGTTTTTTATTTAAACTGATTAATCATTTGGTCTATAACTTTAAAAAAAATCGCAAAAAAGCCTCTCGTTGTTTACCAAAGCCTGCGAGATTTTTTCAAGGGGCTTCTTTTATATAACTAATATGCCCCAAACCCATATGAATCTACAATGACATTAAAACATACAATACATCCTCACATTCCAGATGCTGGATCCAGCAAATGTTTGGTAGCCTATCTTAACTTGATAGGCTATCCTAGGCTATGACTTTATATGCCGAGTTCCTGGTTATTGCCTAATCATCATATATACATACATACATACATATATATGAATATATGAACCGCAAGGTTGCCAATGCAATATAAAGTTAGGCTACAGAATTAAGTGGACTACGATAAAAAAAATTTGGAATTAAACATGGTGCCTTAAAAATGTATTCAATTGTATTTATATTGTCAAGATGCATTTTATTCTTGTAATATTAAAGTATTATAGCATTATAGTAAGTATCATAATATTAAATAGGCTGAAAAAATCCTCGTTAACTTGCGTTTATTTTGAAAGCAACTGCCGGAAGTCGCGTTCGGCAAACTGTCTAAGTTGCTTCTCGCGCAGCCTTGCAGCCTCCTTTCCCTGAGGATGACTGGGAGTGACGCAGGGCAGACGGAGAAAACTAGGGTTGGAGGGTAAGGACGGAGAACGGGATGTTGGAAGGACTTTAGCTTTCATTTCACAGCTTCAAGCCGGCACGGCCTGCCCGCGTGCACAGAGGATATGAGAGTCACCTATATGTAGGTTTTCCTGTGAGAGATAATAATAATTAGGCATCATCTCCTCATCCTTGGGGCGGATCAGTTCGGACACACACTCCCAGGTAGGCTTCATCATGCCTTGTTTTGACAGTTACTGCTACTACAGTGGCTTCGTTGGTGGTTTATTAACACATCCCATCAGATATACGTGTACAAATGATTTATTTCGTCTGTCAGTCGTGTAGGACCCTCATTTTTGTCAGCTATTGTCGTGAGGCTGCGTGCATGCTTTAGCTTGTCCTCAAGCTACACTGTCACGATTCCTTACTAGCCTACTGTAACACATATGAAAAATCTGCTCCCAAACGATAAAACAAGCCTTGTTTCTCTTTAGGTAACATTGATTCCCGCCTCTGCACATGGAAAAGTAGCCTAGTCATTCCGGTTTCTAACTGAACACCAAGTTGTAAATCGCCTCTTAGTTGGAGGATATTTGGACACCTCTTTTCGGCATTTTCAGTAAGTCTCCATCATGAACTACCTGCGTCGACGACTCTCGGACAGCAATTTCATGTCCAACCTGCCCAATGGCTACATGACCGACCTCCAACGTCCTGACCCGCAAAGCCCCGCAGTGTCGCCTGGGCCGACGGAGAGGCGGCAGTCCACCAGCCAGCCGCAGCCGCAGCAGCCGCAGCAGCCTCAACAGCAGCCGCAGCCTGGAGGTGGAGGTGGAGGCGGAGGCGGAGGCTTCTTCTCATCCATATCCAACGCTGTCAAACAGACCACAGCTGCTGCGGCTGCGACCTTATCCGAGGCAGCGGACCGGGCAGGAGTCTCCAGCAGTGCCAAGATCCTCCTGGTTATCGATGACCAGCAGACCGACTGGTAAGAGCAATGCGCATTGGCAGTCTAGACTCAAATGTGGGTTGCAGTGGCCTATATCTCGAAGGTCATATGATTCATCCGGTGCTGTGAGATATACCTATCACGTGTAACAGCCGTCGGCTTGTTGCTCAGACCTGAAACACCTACCGTATGTTTGTTTACTGATAGTGCCATGGCAAAAGCGCAAGGCAGAGAAGCCATTTTCATTTGACGATCAGCTATGACTGTCGAAGTAATCTTGCATTCTGCCAAAAAAGGCCAATGCACTGTGTATGGGGCTATGATGATGCAGGTATTTCCAAGTAGAGTGTATGTACGAGCAAAATGTGCACAAGAAAAATGCATGCATCAGGTTAGTCACCAACAGTAGGCTAGGCTATACATTATGCATGGTTATTGAAGATTTGCACACAAGGTAAAGGTGGTAAAACACATGCACTCTTGTCTCAAAATGATACCCTAGATGATAATAAACTATGCAGAAGTGTGAATCATCCCCATCAAAACCCTTCCACCTCACAGTACAGAGGTCCTGTGTTTCTCCTGCTCAGTCACAACGGGCAGGAGATTTGGATATTTATGCTTAGTGGGTCGCATGTAAAATGCATTTGGACCAGTATTTATGTCCTTATGTGCAATTCATATCTCCTCATGCACCAGATAAAATCATGTTAATTTACCCTTTTATTTAGGCTATTATGCATGGTGCTTGCAGGTACAGTAATTGGTATGCAGCTTACTGCCACTAAAAGACATACAGTACATAAACAGATATACTATATATAAAAAATATTGTAACTATCTGTGAAAAATAGCATTTTGTTCCATTAATGTCAGCCTATTTTATGTGTTTGACATACACACAAACACGTTTTCATTGGCCAGGAGGAATATTGTTCTTCTGAAATGAACTGCAAATGCTGGTGAAAATGTCAGCTGCCAATTACAGGAGAAATTGGCAAAATGAAATTCATGTTTAGTGTCTGGATTCAAATTGGATTCAAATCCTCATCTCACATGCAGGGTAAAGGTCTTCAGAGGAAGAAAGGTCCACGGTGAATTTGACATCAAGGTGGAACAGGTAGGTTTTGCACATGTAGGCCTAACTATTTGCTTTATTCTGTGTTAGCGTTAATCTTTACTCCTTACTAGGAGGACAGGTTATCATAGTGACTGGACTATATTACTGAGCTTAACTTCAGTTAGAGGAATGTTACATCATTCTTTCATAAGAAATGAATAGTTTGTGTTTTGTTGATAAATAACACAGTTTCCGATCAATTTATGTCAAGACATAACTGGAATAGTAGCTTTATTAGGACATGCCACTGGCATTTTTATAGGACAAGTCCATTGTTTTTGTTGTCCATCCATCCATCCATCCATCCATCCATCGTCGTCCGCTTATCCATTTTTCGGGTTGCGGGGGGAGCAGCTTCAGCAGGGGACCCCAAACCTCCCCCTCCCGAGCCACATTAACCAGCTCCGACTGGAGGATCCCAAGGCGTTCCCAGGCCAGGTCGGAGACACAATCCCTCCACCTAGTCCTGGGTCCTCCCCGAGGCCTCCTCCCAGCTGGAGCAAGCCTCTGCTGCCCGGGTCTGGTCCGTCAAGGCCCCTGATCTTCACCACCACCCGTGTGACAGCACACCCAACACCAGCGGTTCCTCCCACAGGTGGTGGGCCCATGGGATGGAGAGAGAGTTGCCACGTAGCTTCTTCGGGCTGTGCCCGGCCGGGCTCTGTGGCAAACCCGCCCACCAGACGCTGGGCTTCCTCCGGGCAGGGTCTCTCTATCTCTTCCTCGTTCTATCATAGGGTTTTTGAACCATTCTTCGTCTGGCCCCTCACCTGAGACCACTTTGCCATGGGAGACCCTACCAGGAGCACAAAGCTCCAGACACAGGGACACACAAACCTCTCCACCACGATAAGGTGATGGTTCCTGGAGAGTTTTTGTTGTTGTCCTTCGGAAATGTACCCCTGATCCACATTTTGTATCATTTTTATTCACTTTGATCCTACTTCGGTTTCATATCTTTATTTTCTGAGGTAGTGTCATCTCTAACTTAGACTGGGTAAACCCCGCCTAATCTGCCGGCGATTAGATTTCTCCCTGCAGCTCAGGCTGGAAACCTGTGCATTATTCTATCCTGCTTCTGTTACAATTTTGCGGGAACCAATCCCAAACTGGCTCATCCACCTGGCGTGCTATTGGTGGGTTTAACACGATGACGACAGAGAAGCAACGGCAAGCAGCTTCTTGTTTACATTCAACAAGCCGGCCCCCGAAGCGCAGCAACCTGTTGATGCCGCTGTCACTGCTACGTCACTCGGATCGTTGGTCTGATTGGTTGAAGGACTATCCAATTGCGTACAGAGTCAATTGAACTATGCCCGTTGGTCCCGCCTCTTGTGCAGAGAAAATACAGAGCAGACTCCCCAGACTAATGTTCAATCTTCAAAGATTGAGCTTGGTCTGGTGAGAGCCAGACTATCTCTAAGTCCATTGGTGAGTCATTTTGTTGGGTAAATCTTAGTATTATATCAACTTGCATTTTAGGTTCACTGTTTAACAGGCCACACAGAATCTGCGGACGCTTTCATAGATTTTCTGCAGATTTTAAACAAATGAAAAAAGAAAAGAAAAACTCAGAATGTTAACACATCTCCACCCCCTGGATCATCGCTGAAAAGAATCCACAGATTCCGTTCTGGTTCTGTTGATCAACAACAGGCTTGATACTAACATAAAATTTAGTTTCTTCAATAAATAACAAATGAATCATCCAGTATAATGAGAGATATTATTGTGTTCATAGAGAGCCCTTAGAATGATAAATGTCCCACGGGCCAGTTCACTACTGAGTGAGTATTGATAGTGTGCTCGCTTGACTTCTGATTAAGAGAAACATTTTATGTTTCTACACATGCCTCCACAAAGCCATTTTGAGTGATGCAAAGTTTGAATTGTAATCTCTTATATAGATACATCAGTGAAAAGATCTGTGAAAAGTGATGTCTGGCTTTATAAGAACATTTATTAATACAGTTTGTGCTAGTGGCTACGAATGCTATAATCCACCCAACAGCACTTTGAGGCCACCCTGAAAGTTCTGAAATCTTTTCGGCTGCCTGAGGCATTCTCCTCCCGTCCTATTTTTGTCCCTTGACTTCACGTTGTGCTGCCGTTTCCATTATTTCCCCTGTGGCCTATTAACAGGATGAACACACTTCAGATTAAGTCTGCCATTTTATAATCGTACCCTGTTCAACCTGGCGCACATAGAATAGCTGCTCCTTCCCTGTCCTCCTGCTGTGATTGAAATTACAGTGTTCTGTATGGAGTTGAGTTGACGTTGACATTTTCCTTTTAGGCAGAATTCTCTGAAATCAGCCTGGTGGTCAATTCCACGGGCACCTACAATGTGGACATTGATGCCATTAGGAATGGGCATAAGGTTACTAAGTAAGTACTCTGCAAAGTAGTTCTAGTTAAACAAAAGTTTGATAATCCACAGTGCTGCTGCAAGTTTGAAGATATGTCGAAATCTGCCTCATAACTGCTCCGTTTGTCTTGCAATGCAGTTAAATATTTCCCTAATATGTCCCAGATCCTTAAAGCCAGACTTTGTGCTGATCAGACAGCATGCCTTCAGCATGGACAAGAACGGAGACCACCGGAACATAGTGATTGGACTGCAGTATGCTGGGCTGCCAAGTGTTAACTCTTTGCACTCTGTCTACAATTTCTGTGACAAACCATGGGTGGTAAGTATTATTTGTGTCATTCATTTGAAACCACATTGCACATTAAATTCTGCCGCAAAGACATACACTTAAAGCGTAACTCTCACCAAAATGCAACCTAGGGTCGTTTTGTGAATCTACGTGAGTCAAACTTACATTTTAAAGCATATTTAGGACAGAATCGCCACTTTTAAGATTGACCGTATTCTCATTTTTGGGTCAAATGGCCTTTTGAATGGGAGAGCTAGGGACACTTTTATGCTAGCCTCAAAATATCTATTTTTAACCACTAAGAAGACTCAACACAACATGAGACTTTGCTTCAAGTATCTCCAGGAGCTCTACACATTAACTACACCGGAGCACAAGGGATATACTAAATCTGTTGCTACTTGTTTTAATATTGACTCGTTCTGACTGCCGAGATGGCAGCGACCGGAAACAACAAGAGCTACGGTGAGTTGTTAAAACCTTTCTTTTTAGTAAATCTGTGTACACAAACAATGTTGTCAATGTTTGCGTTAATGTGTAGATCTCCTGGAGATACTTGGAGCAAAGTCTCATGTTGTGTCGAGTCTTCTTAGTGGTTAAAAATAGATATTTTGAGGCCATAAAAGTGCCCCTAGCTCTCCCATTCAAAAGGCCATTTGACCCAAAAATGAGAATACAGTAAATCTTAAACGTGGTGATTCTGTCCTAAAAATGCTTTTAAACTAAAATTTGACTCACGTAGATTCACAAAAAGACCCTAGGTTGTATTTTGGTGAGAGTTACGCTTTAAAGTGCTCATATTACGCATTTTGGCTTTTTCCCTTTCCTTCATTGTGTTATATATCTTTTTGTGCACGTTATAGCCCAAAGTCCCCCCCAAAGGGACTTACCATCTCCACCAGAAAACACTGTTCACAAACTGCTCCAAACAGCTCTGTTGTAGTCCAGCCTTTACTTCAGAGACAAACGTGGTCACTTTGGAACACACGTTATAATGCTCGCCTAGCTGCTAGCATGGCACGCCCTCATACTCTGCTTCTGACTGGCTAGTAGTCCTTACCTAGGTACTGTCAGGACACGCCCTCATACTCTGCTTCTGACTGGCTAGTAGTCCTTACCTAGGTACTGTCAGGACACGCCCTCATACTCTGCTTCTGACTGGCTAGTAGTCCTTACCTAGGTACTGTCAGGACACGCCCTCATACTCTGCTTCTGACTGGCTAGTAGTCCTTACCTATGTACTGTCAGGACACGCCCTCATACTCTGCTTCTGACTGGCTAGTAGTCCTTACCTAGGTACTGTCAGGACACGCCCTCATACTCTGCTTCTGACTGGCTAGTAGTCCTTACCTAGGTACTGTCAGGGCACGCCCTCATACTCTGCTTCTGACTGGCTAGTAGTCCTTACCTAGGTACTGTCAGGGCACGCCCTCATACTCTGCTTCTGACTGGCTAGTAGTCCTTACCTAGGTACTGTCAGGACACGCCCTCATACTCTGCTTCTGACTGGCTAGTAGTCCTTACCTAGGTACTGTCAGGACATGCCCTCATACTCTGCTTCTGACTGGCTAGTAGTCCTTACCTAGGTACTGTCAGGGCACGCCCTCATACTCTGCTTCTGACTGGCTAGTAGTCCTTACCTAGGTACTGCACATGTGCGACTCCCAACAAAGATGGAACAGAAGTGAGATGTCTCACTCTGTAGCTAAAACAGAGAGCTCAACACACAGGGTGAAAAGAGGAGCTGCAGAAATGTGCAGTACAACAAATATATGTTTTTTTTTTAATTAAACCACATAAACTTATTCTGGTACAACCTCTAAATACAATTATGAACCTGAAAATGAGCATAATATGAGAACTTTAAATTGTTTTGGATTACAAATGCTCCATCCTAAACATTTGTGTCTGTTTTAGTTCGCTCAGATGTCTCGACTCTGCAAGCAATTGGGCCCAGCGGAGTTCCCACTGATAGAGCAGGTTTACTATCCAAACCACAAGGAAATGGTGAGTTCTCTGCCATCTGCTCTCCTTTTCTTTTCTCTCTCCTCCCCCTTACCACTTGTGATGATGGGTATGTTTTAATGCTGAACCCCTTAAAGAGACAAACACATACATGCACACACGCACACACACACACACACACACACACACACACACACACACACACACACACACACACACACACACACACACACACACACACACACACACAGGTCTGGTCGTCCTTCTCTGCACCGGTCACATTTCAGCAGGGTAATTAACTTCCATGTCAATATTCTGTCTCATGTAGCAGCTGAGACCAATCTAATTTTCTGGGGAGTGTCTTGTTTTTACATTTCGGGTAGAGGCAGAGTTTTTGATTATCCCTCTGCCAAGTCAGTGACAGTACTGTTACACTGAGTCTGTTGCTGCAGAGCAGTTATCTCCACCCCTGCAGTCACAGGCTGACAGTACTGGGCTGGCTTTCAAGCCATCAATATGAATCTCCTGCAGAAAAAGAGGAGGGATGCTGTGTGTCACTTCTGCTTGACTAAAATGCATTAAAAATGGGTGTTTTAATAAAAGCTACTTTACGAGAAATCTGAGTATGTGATAATGCTCTTGTTGCAGATTACCTCCCCTCGCTTCCCTGTAGTGGTAAAGATGGGCCATGCTCACTCAGGAATGGGAAAGGTAGTACTGGAGTGCTAAAGGGTCAACTCAATTTTATGTGAGCTCAATATATCTGGGATCAATATATGCCTGTATATTTATATTTTGACCTTTGCTACTCCAGGTGAAAGTGGACAATCAATATGATTTTCAAGATATTGCCAGTGTTGTGGCGCTGACCAAGACTTATGCCACATCTGAGCCCTTCATCGATGCAAAGTATGATGTCCGCATCCAGAAGATTGGCAACAATTACAAAGCTTACATGTGAGTGTCAGACTACTACCAAAGAGCCAACACATTATTATAACAAATTAAAATGGTTAAACATGATTTTCTTTTTCTTTTTTAATTCTAATGGATAGGAGAACATCAATTTCTGGCAACTGGAAAACCAACACTGGCTCATCTATGCTCGAGCAGGTGGCCATGTCAGACAAGTAAGAGCTCATAAATGCAAAGGAGATGAAACGGTGAATCCTATAATGTCTCACTTGTACTAATATAGCTCTGGTTTTACACATCATTACAGGTACAGAATGTGGGTGGACTCTTGTGCAGACATCTTTGGAGGGTTGGATATCTGTGCTGTGGAGGCTCTACATGGTAAAGATGGCAAGGACTATATTATAGAGGTACTAAAAGGCTGTGTAATGGTATCAAGAAAATGTTTTTCTGTGATCATATGGGAAATCCATTAAATCCGTCATATGTGGATTTGTAGGTTGATGACTGTTCAATGCCACTGATTGGGGACCAGCAGGAGGAGGATCGCGTTCAGATTGCAGATCTGGTGATTTCTAAGATGAACCAGGCTGTTCCACGCACGTTAAGCTCTTCCACAGCAGGGCAGCCAACACAGGTGCTCAAACCACAGATATATTTTTTTGCTCCAGTAATCTCTCACCTGTCTTTATTTCCCACACTTTTGTTAATAATATATGTCCAGTCAGGTCTGTTTTTGTTTAGGGTGCACAGTTAAGGTTACTCAGAACATCTTACTTTAAAAGAGGACATGTAACCAAAACGCAGAAAATACAATAGGAATAGTTGGCATAAAACTTGAATAAAGGGCAACCACGACAACCATAGAGTGTATAAAAGAAGTTGACGTGCAGATTTAAGGCACTTCCGCATACCAGCAAACGTTACAGATACATATACAAACTATAATACTATACTGTAATACTATAATGACTAATACATAGTAAAACACAAACGTGGCCATTTGTATGTGTTGCCTGTCGATGCAGGCTTTCGATATCAAACCAAGGAGCCTCAGGCGTGCAATTAATGAGTGTATGAGGTTGAAGTTTTTAATATAGTGAGATTTCTAACATTAGCCCTTTGACCAAACTCAAGGCAATTGGTGAAACCATCTATTGGTATAACCATTGCAAAAGACAGCATGGTAAAGACCCTGGACATGTAACAAAAATTGAAGAATTAAGTTATTAAAATATTATTGTTTCAAAGGATAGAAACCTACATTTTTAGGTTATCTGTGAAATCGTAGCCATCAAGACATACTTAGCATACAGTATTTTCAGGTGCATTGAGTGAGCTGACATATACTTTTCAGTTATCAGACAAACTTATTGGGTACATATAATTGAGTGTCATCAGCGTAGCAGTGGAGATGTGTGTCATATTTATGGGTACCCAAGAGACAACATAAAAATGAATAGTCATTTCTATCTTTAGCTAATTTTCCTTCCATTTTTATTTGCTACACATTTACTCTCTGCCCTTTTAACTCCTGTGTGTTATATAGAAAGCAGTGTCTCCTCAGCCTGTCTCACAGCCCAAAGTACCCCAGGCTCAGCAGCGCCCCTCACCTCAAGGTAAGAACTTGACCTTTTCATAATAGCAAAAAAGTTAACGATAACATTATGTTTTTCAAAATCCCTGAATCTTTTAAAGTTTTTAAAGAAATCTTAATAATCTAATTTAGTAAATGTTCTTCTATTGGCCTAATAGTCAATTCAGAGTATTGCAGACCACATTTTCTTGCCACTGTTTGGAATTCTTTGAATTTGCAATAAGAGCAGCCACAGATTCTACTCCAGCATAGTTTAACAAGAATAGGTTCCAAGATTAGTAATGCTGTTCATGCCCCATTCCTACCCTACTTATGTTATGGTGTAACTTAAACATATTACATCAGACAATGTTTGGCTGTTTTTAGATGGCAGGAGTGAAAATTAGTCGGAAAACTAATTTTGGATTGTTTTCGTTGGAAAACAATTGGCTTCAAAATAGGATGTGAGCTCTACAGGATGACTTTTTTCTTCCTTGGCAACTGTTATCTAAATTCTTGACGTTCCACTTCCAGGATTGCTCCATTGACGACAAACATTTCGCCAGATTTCACTCATTTAGGCCGGATATCCGTTGCCTTGGGCTTTCTTTGTGTTGCCATTTTAAACTCTGGTCGATTTATGAGGACTATGGTTAACCTATTCTCAGATCTCTGCAGGGTAAATCCAGACAGCTTGCTAGACTATTTGTCCGATAAACACACTTTTGAACGTACACATGTTCCACCAAAACAAGTTCCTTCCTGAGGCTATTTTGCAGCAGCACCGGTGCTTTTCCCAGTGCTTAGCAACACCTAAGACAATTGTGATTCATTCAAAGAAATGCCAATAAACCAAAGCCCGTTTTTTCTCCCATACTGGAATGCTGTGTGGACTAGCCAGACCCTCCTTTGCAGCGCTGTGGGGGAGGAAGGTCTGGCAAAGCGAGACTATGTTTTTCCCAAATGATGTTCAGATTGTTTGGTATTCTATTATAAAATGGCTTGAGAAATAGTGCATATAGCTGCAGGAAAATGGTGTCATAAACCAGATCAAATTCACAACAAAAGAAGGGAGACTACACATAGTTAAGGGTTATTAAAGCCAATATATTTAACCCAAATTAAATATTACTATAAAATAGGATGCAACATGTTTTTTGTTAGTATCAGTAGTGTAGTGAGTGCATGCATGAAGGTGAGTGTGTGGAAAACAAAACAGAACCCAAAGGACAAACTAAACTCATATAAACTGTTGGCTGTGAGGACTGAGAGAGTGTGAACTGCAACTCCAGCCCTTAAGTAGGAAAGTAGGGCAATCAGGAAGTGTGGACTCAGGTGTGGCTCATCTTCCTGCCACTGCCTCCTTAACAGCTCACAGGGAAAATGGCAAGAGCCACCCACAGAGTGGGAGGGTCATCACAATGGGAAAAAAATCTTCCCATGGGAGTAGCCTGCTGACCCCCCTAGGTTTTGGCGCAGCCCCACCATGATTGGAAAAGCATTTGAATCTGGTTGATGGTATCGTATTTCTGCTGTAGGTGGTCCTCAGCAAAGTCCCCCATCTCAGCAGCGCCCACAGCCTCAAGGCCAACCTCCTGCACAGGTGCAGCAATCTGCTGCGAACCCTGCTACCGGGGAGCCCAGCGCCCAGGCTAAGGCTAACCAAGGACCTGCAGCCCAGCCACGGCCACCGAGTCAGGGATCCCCTCAAGGCCAGAGACCTCCTTCTGGCCAGGGCTCTCCTCAACGGAGCCAGGGAGGTTCACCTCAGGCTCAGAGGCAACAGTCTGTCTCCCAGCAGAAAGCTGCAGGAGGCCCTGGCCAGAAGCCTGTGGCAGGCCAACCTCAGCAGAGGCCGGCCCAGCCCCCCAGGCAGCAGTCACTGGGGGGGGCACAGCAACAGAGGGCTCCAGGGCAGCAGGGTCGCCCTGGAGGACCCACCACCCAGCAGCCCCGGCCTGCTGCTCAGGGCCAGGGGGGCCCAGGAGGACGACCCCCGCTGCAGCAAAAGCCTCCGCCCCCACAAAAGCCCAGTCAGGACAACCCGGCCATGGGTGGCTCCCCACAACTAAAGTAAGTAAGTGCATATGATAAATGATTTGGAATCAACTTCCTATCCTTTTTTATAAAGCAAACCTTACAGCTGATCCTTTCTTACTGTTTGCCTGCCTTGAGACTGCATGCATGCAACCCTGGAAATCTACTCATGCTCTTTATTGACAAACGATCCACTTGGATGTGCATGATTTATTGATTCTTACATTTTCAGTACTTCAGCAGCCGTTTCACAAAACATTTCAGATTGTTTGGGGAGATTGATACATGAAAACAACAGCAAGCGGAAGCTAGCTCGCAGTTGTTCATAACCATTATGAACTTATCACATCTGTCACAATCCATATTCGAGGTCTACTTCAAGCGGGCATGGACAGAATCATGTAAATAACTGTTGATATAGCTAATTACTCTTTATGTTTTCAACTTTTATAAACTAAGTTGTTAGGTTATTAATTGGTTATTAAATATCAAACTTCTTCAGTCGGTGTGCTGTAATATAAAGCATTCCTTCATGACAAAGAAATGGCAACTATCTTGATTTTTATAATTCTTACTTAAATAATTTCAACTGATCTTTTATTCTGATTCACATGCAGTCACAATATTTAAAATGGGACAACATATTTGTTAACTATAAGGAATTTGAATACATTAAACAGGAATTTTAATGAATATTTGCGTATTATCAAAACAATTGCACGATGAATGATGCAAAACTGTACAGATTTGTGTTGTCAATACCTTCTCCAGATGATTGCTTTCATGGACCAACTACTCGCGTAAAAATCCTAATTTTGGATAGTATTAATCAGATTGCATTATGCTCTCTTATATTAGACACATAAAACACTTGTTGTCAATCCCTGTTAAAAAAAACATGCCTCTCTTTGCATCCAGAAAAGTCATTCACTATTCATATCATATCAAAGTTAACCTAAAATGATAAGGTAATACTGAATGACCAAAGAGAAGGAATGGAATGCGCTTCTCTCATTTTTTACTGAGCCTTTTCTCTCTTGCCTCTCTCTCTCTCTCTCTCTCTCTCTCTCTCTCTCTCTCTCTCTCTCTCTCTCTGTCTTGCCGTGCTCCAGTCTTTTCATTCCATGGGGTTTGCTGCATGACTTTAACAGCCTCTTCCTCTCCTCTATTGCCATTTTCCTCTCTTTATAGCAAGTCCCAGTCTCTTACCAATACCTTCAACATTCCAGAAACCCCAGCGCCACGAGCCAGCCTTAGCCAGGATGAGGTGAAGGCTGAAACCATTCGCAATCTACGCAAATCTTTTGCCAGTCTCTTCTCAGACTGAGACGACAGAAGCCCCCCTTCCTCTCCTCCTACTGACAGAAAGATGGACAGGCAAACTGAAGGGCAGATTCTCCCAACGAACAAGGACCAACAGGATGCCGTCTCCAATTCATGTACATTGGCCCTGATATGAAAATGTAAACACTTGACGCCCACTGCCTGAGTAGTTAACACCTTTTAAAATGAACAAAAAGTAGAACACACAGTAAATTTAGGCACTGATATCTGAAACATTCCTTGCCTCGCCTCAAGCATCTAATCATCGTGTCACACAAACGAAACGCGCAAAACAAAGCCTGTATATGCATGAACACACGGACACAAGAATAAGAAACAGAACAACTAAATACTGCTCTCACTTGTTTGTTGGTGCCGTAATGTCATTGTGATCTTTATGTTTGAAGTTTGGTTGGTTAGCCGACCAACCCAATGAATTAAGGGACTGTACAAAAATGACCGGGGTGGGGAGGAGTGCTGAGTCTAATATTTGATTTTGTTAAAGAAACATGGCCCTCCCCAGTGTTTTTTTTCCAATACCTCAAAATAAAATATCTATGGCAAACACAACAAAATAGTGAAAATACAGCCACTCTCTATTTTTGAATATAGAGCTTGTAAAATGTACTGTTATTATATCCTCTGTATATGACACAATGCACCTCCATGGCACACATGAAAACCATCTTTTTGATTTAACAACTATTCTATTTTTATAAAAATCAATCTCACTAACATAAAAAATGACATAAAATACGAATGTAAAAAATAAAATTAAAGGCATCTCTCCCAAATAACTTAGACAAACCTCTCTTTAGCAAAAATAAAAATTACAATACCCTCCCCCTTTGTGACCCCGTCGGCTCTGAAACATTTTTGTACAGTCCCTAACTCAGCACAGCTGCATACATAGGATGTCCAGTGTTAGCTAATGCTAGATCTGTTGACCGCTCATGGTGATGTCTTGGCTGCATGTCAACAGGAGGCAATGGTCGCATTTTCCAACCCCTGACATTGGCGCTTGTAACTGTGTCGTCACACGTAGTTGAATTAGTTAGTAAAGTAACCTAGTAGGTGTCGTAAGTATGTTGTTGCTGCCACTTTTCTTCCCGTTTTTTTTTGTCGCACAAGAACAAACGCCCGGAAGCTCTCCACCTTTGAAAGCATGCCTTACACAGACAAGAAGGTCAGATCAAATGGAGTTGTCTCAGGGATGTCCAATTGATTGTGACACTTGTATGTGGGTGAGGGTCTTCCATTACAGTTTAACTGTGGTTGTTCACTAATAATGAAGGAAAAGCATCCATTTTAATGAGGTCGAATGTCTCTATTATTTCAGATGCATTTGCACACAGAGAATCCTACTGCAAAATGATACTTGAATCCAGTGGCACTGACTGATGTATGAAGTCTATATTTTTTTCAGGTTTATTCATCCGCCACTTGACAAAGCAACAACTCGGTGTTCCCACCCTGGGGTGCTGCTGTGTCTATGACAGGTGCGGTACGGTAGGACACAGCATAAGCAGGGTTTGCAACTGTTCAGGAAAACAGTTAGTGACAAATAAGATGATTTAGGACAGCTTCCATTGATATTCAAAGCAATGCAATTAATGAAAATAACTTCTGACTGTAAACCAGCTATGATTTTAGTGGATGTACAATAAGGAAGCGGATTATGTCAGGTTAATTTAGCAGTTAGTCAGTCAATGCGTTGGTGATTTTTGCACTTGAGTCACTCCAAACCTGAGTGCATCATGCAGTGCAGCTTTCTGCTTCCATATATGCCTCCCGGGTTTCAACAGGTCCACTGTCTGTAAGAAGAGGCTGTACAATAAAAACACAATGTAAAAGTATAGGAATGTCGAGTGAGGGATGCACCCCTGCAGTAGATCTAGTACTTCCTGCATATCCTCCCTCGCACTGACAACCCTTTCTTTGATCACTACGTACTGAAAAAACTATTGTTTCCTGGCACTACAAATGTCTTCCACGCAGAGTGCTTTCCATTCCAATGTCGACGTAGTATGGCAATATCATGCTTTTTTAGAGAAGACCCGATAGCCAAGAGTATAAAGGAGTCCTGGTTCCCCTGCAGATTCTCTCCATGCTGCCTGTGTTTTGTGTAACCACAGTGACCCGTTGTGCTCAATAGTGCATCAATGTGTGAATGTCGTTCAGTAACTGGTCAAACCAAATAGATGTGTTGTACAGAGCTCTGAGTGATGCAGATTGTCACCTTTATCGCCTCGCTGCTATTGTGCTTGTTGATATTATGTGTGTCTCTAAACCTTTTTTATTCTTTTTAAATTTGTGCCTTTTTATTTTCAATTATTTTGTACACGCTTCCTTCTTTGCTATGTGGCAGGGCTATCTTGTCATGTTATGCATTGGTGATTGAGGGCTTCATTTTTCAATTTTACAGTGACTCTAGTTAGTTTTATCGTAGCACAGCCTAACGCCAAGTGAATCAGCTTTGTGTGATTGTTACACTGAGTGTGTAATTTATTAAAGTGTAATTCCAGCGGAAATTGACCAAAAGGTGTGGTGGAGATAGGGGCCGTAACGCATTTTTTAACCAGTAATATTGTTCACAACAGCAGCAAACCTCGTCAGTAACTTGCTCTCCGGGTTCGCTAACTAGGTTGTTGGTGCTTCGTTTTATGTGTAGGGACCCTGAGCAAGTTACTGACGAGGTTTGCTGCTGTTTTGAACAATATTACTGGTTAAAACATGCGTTACGGCCCCTATCTCGTCCACTGTTTGTGATTTGTGGCTGTAGCATAAGCTGGGCCAAGCTCTGTAGTGGTTGATCGACGAAAAATACTGTCTCCACGGCTTATTTGATGTGTTTTAATGCAGAAAAACACCTTTTGGTCAATTTTCTCAGAAATTACACTTTAAAATGAGCCACCATGATTAGCATGGATGGTTAACTTTGAAAAACGTCATACTGTTGCTCAGAGGCCCATTGGTCATATTAAGACATACCGTTTGCCACGGTGACACATGAGACTGACAGGGCGACCTGTGACAGCAATGCCAAGAAGCAGTTTGATGTATTTATGTTTTTGATATTCACAGATTTCTTTTTAAAAGTTTACGTTACTTATGGTGGATGTACGGTATCTGACTGTGAATGTACACTGTTTTATTTGTTACAGCTAATTTTATTGTTTTCTAAATGCATTGTATAACTGTGGTAAAAAGATTCTTTGAGAAATTTGAGTAGAACTGATTGTCAGTTGATCCCTGCCAGATTTCAAAACGTACATCATAAATGTAATCGCAAAAATCCAAAAGATGAGGTTTCTGTTAATCCAAAAAAATACTGCACAATGTAAATCATGGTGGATTATTTAATTAAATGTAAGAGAAAAATATTTGATGTTATATGCAATGTAGCTATATTCTGTGAAAATGAGTATGTTATTAAAAACATGCACATGTCTAATAAAGTCTATGACCAACAATGGCAGTATTATTTGTTATTGAACGAATCTTCTGGGTTCAAGCTTGACTTAATTGTGTCTGTCCATCCTGAAAGAGTTGATCCTCCTAAAGTGTCTCCTGTTTGCAGTGTCAAATTGATTTGAAGTTTTTAAAATTTCCAAGTTGGGGATCTAAGGATAAGATTGTTGTATGCTATAGGATTTTATGAAAAATAAAACATGACATCCAGATCAAGAAATTGAGAATATCATTTTGGTTTTGGAACAGCCCATGTTAAACAGGTAGGAGTTGTGCTTGACATGCTCATGTCTATATGTAACACATGTTATATAAATATCTAAAATGTAAAGTAAGGAAGCAGCTAAAAAAGTCTCTAAATCCTTTAATTATTTAAGCAAGAAAACCTGCTATCAAATGCATGCTGCAAACTGTAAACTAAGTACTTTTTGCACAGCTGAACAGTGTTTTGCACAGTAGATGTAATGGCAGTCTTACTAATCTATAACCACAAGGTGGTGTGGGCCTGCAGTCTTGACTACCGTAGCCTACAGATCTGCACCAGATTAATCAGGTTATGTAATCCATTTTACACTGCTGTAATGAGCGTACATGTTTGTCTCTATCTGTTTGATCATAACTATTCATTACATTACATTCATTTGGCAAATCCTTTTTAATTAGAGAACGTACAATATGTGCAATCACATTTGATAGAAACATGAGCTAGATATCAAAAACCAGAAGTGCATCCCTCTCAGACACCCTAGTAAAAACATGTTCAGCGCTACAGTTTAATTAAAGATTTTTTTTTCTTTTGAGAAATGAGATGTTAGTAATTTACCAAGCCAATGTGACTTTGGTAATGCTGCAGATACAATACTTTTATTGGAGTTTAATCTTTTACTGTATTATGAATGGCAGTGAGGTCTCATTTTCATTGTGTCTTCTGAAGCATATTTTAATTACATTACATCTGAGGCATAATCACAGATCAGAAAACACAAATACCAATGTGTGCATGTGTATTCCTATTAAACAAAACTAATCTGGTACCTGAACAAATGGCTTCCTAAATACCACTCATGGTAGTTTTCTTCTTAGAATAATAGCCTAATTCACGGTATTTGAGGAAAACCGATGTATTATGTCCCAGTGTCTTTTGGGCTTTCATCAGGGCTGCAAATCGAAATGCAGCAGCTGCAGCTGAGAGAGGCCAATCATATTTGGATTAGGCATCAGTCAAAAGCCAGACTGTGTTTCATTGTATAAATCAATGACTGCAAAATTGAGATGTTTTACTTTCCCTCATCCAACTGTAAAAATGACTTGCCCTGTCTAAATATTTGGGCTGGTTGGGTTTATGTAGCTCAATTTTAATCACCAAACTGATCAATTTCTTTTTCCCTTGAACGTTTTCATTGCAGACAAAAGTGTCTGGGGTGCAAAATCCAATTTGCAGCTAGGATGTTATATAGCAGCTCGCTCACAAAAAGGTCAGTGTGGTTTTTTTAAAGCTCTGTCTGCTTGCTTGCACTTCTTATCCAGCTGCCCAGCGGGCCATACCATTCCCTCCGTTTGGGTAGCAGTTCAGATGCTCATCTGATCAGGAAAGACATGAATTCATATTGAACATGTTCTGGAAGATAATTACATTCCACTTTTTTACATTCCACATCTAAAAAGTATATCTCATCTTCTTCCACACATACCACTTTACATTCTGATCCTACACTAGCAAAGAAGTGACTTTAGAGGACAGCAGTCTGTTAGTTTGTCACTATCTGGCAAACTACATCATCCATTCACAACAAAACAACGAAGATTGTGATTTTCTCGCACTATAGTCACTAGGGCTGGGGCGATATGCTATTTGGAACAGAGTTGGAACAGTAAAGCATTTACCACTTTGTAATGTTGCCATTCCTTTTCACAACACTTAAAAGACGTTTAGGGACTGAAGACACCAAGTGATGAAGTGTTTCAGGTGTAATTTTGTTCCATTCTTGCTGCAAACAAGTCTTAAGGTGGGCAACAGTACGGGGTCTTCGTTGTCGCATTTTGCACTTCAAAATGCGCCACACATTCTCTATTGGAGACAGGTCGGGACTGCAGGCAGGCCAGTCAAGTACCCGTATCCTCTTCCTCTGCAGCCAGGACTTTGTAATGTGTGCAGAATGTGGTTTTGCATTATCTTGTTGAAATATGCATGGACGTCCCTGGAAAAGATGTCTTCTTGAAGGCAGCATATTGTGCTCCAAAATCTCTATGTACTTTTCAGCATTAATGGTGCCATCACAGAAGTGCAAGGTACCTTTGCCAAGGGCACTGACACAACCCCATACTGTGACAGACCCTGGCTTTTGGACTTGTTGCTGGTAACAGTCTGGATGATCCTTTTCTTCTTTGGTCCGAAGCACACGGCGTCCATTTCTCCCAAAAAAATACCTGAAATACTGATTCATCTGACCACAGTACACGCTTCCACTGTGTGATGGTCCATCCCAGATGCCTCCGAGCCCAGAGAAGTCGACGGCGCTTCTGGACACTGTTAACATAGGGCTTCCTTTTGGCACAGTACAGTTTTAACTGGCATTTGTGGCTGTAACTACGTATTGTGGTACATGACAAAGGTTTGCCAAAGTAGTCCTGAGCCCATGTGGTGATATCGCTTATAGATGAATGACGATTCTTGATGCAGTGCCGCCTGAGGGATCGGAGATCACGGTTGTTCAGCTTAGGCTTGCGCCCTTGTCCTTTACGCACTGAAATTCCTCCTCATTCCTTGAATCTTTTAATTAAGTTGTGCACTGTTGAAGGTGAAATAAGCAAATGTCTTCCTATCTTTCTTTGAGGAACATTGTATTTACACATTTCAATAATTTTAATTTTAATTGCTCCTGTCCCAACCTTTTTTGGAATGTGTTGCAGGTCTGAATGACAGGAAAGGATGTATATTTACAAATGAAATTAAGTTGACCAGACAAAACATGAAATATTTTGTGTTCACATTGTCTGCAATGAAATACAAGTCAAATAGAATAGAAATTACTACTTTTTTTATTTGTGTTTTCCATACTGTCCCAACTTCTTCTGATTTGGGGTTATATATATATATATATATATATATATAGCATGCGACATTTCTAAAAACGAATTGTTTTCTAAGAACGGCCATCAGATGTCAGTCAATCAGTCTGACATTTATTTAATTTGTTAAAGAAGTACATAACATGGATTTTCTGCATTTTATGCTTTCGCTCTGTTTTGCTGGAAACAGATATAGCGTAGTCGGCGTCAGCTGTGCCACATAAACAGAATATATTTAGGTGAATCATTGGTAAAAAATAAATATATAGCCTATATATAGGGATGGGGCCGATCCGATCCAGTATCGGTATCGGGACCGATACCAGCGAAATTTAGGTATCGGATTTTCCCGATCCAACCTGCGGAGATTTCCGATACCACGAGCCATGTCTGCACTTTAACGTTGTCTGCTGAAATGGCTCCAAAAGTGATTCCTGCTGGCTGGTCTGCTGGTTGGCTGGCTGGCTGCAAACTGTGGAGTACATTTCCTGAACGGAGGCGCGGCTCAATGAGACACAGAGTTATGAGACACGTCCCCGCTCAGGAAGTCCATTCCGCAGTTTGCAGCCAGCTAGCAGGTTAGTAGCATGAGCAGCATTGTGGCTAGCTCGATGCTATCCTGTGTGTCCGCTGTTTGGAAATACTTCACAGTGGAAACACCGCAGAGCAAGACAGCAAAATGCAAAAACAAAGCAGGACTTTCACAATCGTCTGTCCCGGTCGTTGTCGCTGGCTTGTGGCGTTTCATTTCCCCGTTGTTGCGTCCCCCAGAGACCCCGGATCGTGTCCCGGCGGCCGCTGTTTCAGAGCAGCCGCTGCGCAGCCGTGAAAACGGAGGTGTGTGTGTGTGTGTGTGTGTGTGTGTGTGTGTGTGTGTGTGTGTGTGTAACTAAGTGTGTGTGTAAGATGTTTACAGTTATTGCACTTCTCTTATATTTCAGATATTTGACATTTTAAAACGTTGATTTGTTGATGCTACAAGAGCCAGTGTGCTTGATTTGCGCTGTTCACACTGTTTTATTGATAGTGTGTGAGTGTGTGTGTGTGTGTGTGTGTGTGTGTGTGTGTGTGTGTGTGTGTGTGTGTGTGTGTGTGAGAGAGAGAGAGAGAGAGAGAGAGATTTTTACACTTGCACTTTTCTTATATTTCAAGACTCAAGTATTTGACATTTTGGGAATGTAATAAATATTGACATGACAATCAATTTGAAACCCTTACAGTTGCATATCTGTTTTCAGAATGAGATTTTTCCTGTTTTTCTGACTTCCTTTTCTGACCTTATACTTATCTCAAGTTGCCTTTTGGGACATACATGCATACGTACGTCCATATCATACTTGCCCGTTGAGAGGAGTTTATTTCAGCATCATATAAAATCAACAATAATGATAATAACAATATTAAAGCAAACACAGCTCTGGTATCGGAATAGTATCGGTATCGGCCGATATCCAAATTCAGGTATCGGGATCGGATCGGAAGTGAAAAAATGTGGATCGGTGCATCCCTACCTATATATATATATATATATATATATATATATATATATATATATATATATATTGATTCTTTTCCTTAGAATCGATATTTTATATATATATATATATATATATATCGATATTTTCTATATATATATAGAAAATATCGATTCTATATTATATCGATATTATATATATAGAAAATATCGATTCTAGGGAAAATAATCTTTTTTAAAAATCGTCGCAAAAATATCACAATACCATTTTCGATTTTCCCCACCCCCCCCACCCCTAATAGTCACACACTTGAGGTGTTGTGTAATCATTCTGATACAACTCCTATGACTTTGCAGGTCACAAACAAAGGAGTCAAGGGTATTGCCTGCAATAGTCTTGTTCTGTTACGGGAGGGGCACTCACGACTTCTTCTCTACGCCAGGATATTTCTAGAGCTGACCCATTTAAACAGCCCCGAGAAGCTGCGAGCACAGGTGCATGTGGATGGCTGCAACTGCCATTCAGAATGCGTAATTACATACATTAACTGTCAAAACTGATTTGCGCATATAATTTGACGAGTGGATGCAAACTGTGCAGGATTTGTGTGAGAAAGACTCCAGGCACCGTCCCATTTGTTTCAGTCATTTCTAATAGGCCTACTTGAGCAGAATACATGTAACCAGTCGTTCTTTTATGAAGGGAAGAAGAAAAGCTACTGTCAGTCCACGGTTCTGTTTTATATAGAAATCCGATGGTAGTGCTTTGAATGGGAAACAGTGGCTGTTACAGCTATTATACATGGCCTACAGCCTTGCACAATTAGTGCAACGCAGTACTGCTTTGCATTGTCCTGCTGTGGGATGGAGAGCGAGAGATATCCATATTCAAAAGACCTCATTGGTTCTTCCTAACCGAGGCACAAAAGATTTGTTGTCTATCCAGTCTTGAATAGCGGGACTCTTAATGACAGCCCTGCATTATAAAACCTCCTGCTGACCTCATTCGCAGTTTCCAAAAATCTGATGAAACCCTCTAGATTGAATATAACTGCTTTCTGTTTCCACGTCGTTACATAACAATACGGTAGTGACTATGCACAACCCCAAATAATTCCCAGCATCAGGAGAAAGAAACTGCACCCACAGGCCCGAGTCTTGGTTCCAACTGTGTTTTCCCCTTTAATGAACTCACACATGACTGAGTGATTCCTTAGCCAAAATAGCAGATGATGAAGGATGAGAGAGGAGTGTGTGGTAAAGATTTAATTAAAACTCGCCATGGGATGTCTTACTGTGACTCCTGAGAGCGGGACAGAGGAGTTTGTGTTTGCTCAGTGCAGCTGTGAATAATATCTACACTATTCTTACATTGACCTACATGTACTGAGAGGAGGATCTGAGAATAAAATGCCCACATGAGTCTTTCTTTCACCGTGAGGCTGGCAGAGGGGAGGGGGGGGGGGTCTCCTTATGGTAAACCTTATGTTGACTTTAAATTGTAAATCTCTGCTGGAGATAATCAGGGACAGAAGAGACATCGACACTGTACATGTCCACTAAACGTGCAGTGGATGTGAAGCTGCACAGCTCAATCCCTCCCGCGGTGCATTTGCAGATTGCTGAAGGTTTACAAGCAATGTTCACCTCCCGTCGTCTCATCGCCGTGACGTAGGTTATTATGGTCTCCATGGAAGAATCCCGTCAGCACTTTACTTCACTCCTTTTGAAATCAATTCAGTCTCTTTTGCTCCTACTCAGTGTGGGTTACCATGGATACCGCTCCCAAATGGTTTGGCTCGTACATGAATTTGTTTATGAGTGTTACTTGGAGTGGATTGGAATGTTCTTTTTGTGTGCAGCCAAAGTAAACATAATTTGCTAATTAAGCATGGGGAAATTACATTCAAATGGCTATTTTATTCTATTCTTTAAGTCTCAAGATGCAGAGCAAAGTTTCTTCCGGCAGTTATAAATAGGCCTATATTGTGCAAACATTTGCCACCTTTACAACATGCAGTATCAGCTACATGATGAGGACACTAGTAAGAGTGTCTCCAGTAACTCAAGTGCACTCTGGAAAAGCCTAAAAATCCGCTGAATATAATCCTGTCTGATCCACCGGGAATCAAAGCTACGCCAACGTGGATTCTTCAGTTCCCCGTTGAGCCAAAAAGGCGTCCAAATACTTCACTTGGCTGCATCTAAATCCTCTATGTTTAGCTCTGCATGGACCGCCACAACTGTAAATCGAGTAATTTGAGTCTGGGGCAAGAAAGTTGGAGGAAGAGGATTGAGTGGTTTAATTTGTTGAGGACTTAGTCACAGTTCATTTGGAATTAAGGGAAGACTGGGTGCATCTCCCACTGAGTCTTCAGGTTTACAGCTGCTTGCTGCATTTCCCTCCCTTCTGAGTCCACTGAATCAGAGTATCTACATATTTTATACAAGGCATGGGGAGATCCTGTAAGTTGTGAAGGAACCACCCACATTCAGGCATGTGTCTATCTAGAAAGGTCTAATTCTGGCTGTGTGAAATATTAACCACTGCGGGGATCGTGGACAACATCCCGCTTCCCATGGGGAGTCCTTTGCGTAACAGTGGAGCTGAAATGCGTTTGCCTTAACATTGCTATCTAATGTGTTTTCCTTGTTTCCTCTGACACATCAATTAGGACTAGATGAAATAACAGGGATTGTTTCATCTAGTCCTAAAACATAACTAGCCTGCCACACTGGCTATTTTGGGCTGGACATTGTAAGCAATGGGGGGGCCTGGCTGTGTGTGCATCCCCGCATCTCTTATGTAATTCCCTTCCCTTATAAAATCAGGAAGAAAGTTTGTAGAGAGTCACTTAATCTTACATGGAGTTAATTGGAGACAGCTGGAGAACTGAAGGTTGTTTACTGTGCCAGCATGAGCCGGGAACAGTGTAAGAACAAAGCAGGATGTCCAGATTCTTCCTCATGGCACATTATGGCTGATATGTCGGAGCATTGAAGTGAAGCAGAGTGAAGTGCAGTTCTGCTTTAATGTTGTAGGCCTATACTTGTCGGGGCATAAGCCTGATTGATCCCTGTCAGAGGGATCTCTAATCAACAGAGAGCCATTGATTTCCTCTCCACAGAGCCTACAAGGTGCCCAAGACACCTGCTAGCAGCCAGCTGACAGACACTTATGCCTGCTAACCAACAGCTGACACAAACCGATGCCAATGCACTGTGTTGGAGAGGGTGAGTCACACATACTCAGATAGATCCCACTCTCGCGGATGCTGGACGATGCACAATGTGAGATCCACTGTACTGTCATTCTGAATCATATCTCATACACATGCTATGTCACAGATGGAGTCTCGGTTAGCTATGGTGTTTTGTAACCAGGATGCAGGAAAAGTATAGATAACAGAAAGAAAAAAAATCTGGCAAATCTCTAGGCTACAGTGTGCACGCAGCGTAAAGCTGTCTCTCCTGTAACAAAATGAGCTCTGTCAAAGCTAAATATCATTGCGATCTTCAGCCCGATCAGCAGAGTTTGTCTGTAGTGATTTCTATCTGCGGTGAGAGTGCTTCAGTCAGCAGTTTTCCAGCAGCAGTCACATGGTGGCTCACAGCCAGCTGTCCCCATCATCAATTCAGACAATGCAGAAGGCTGTGGCGAGGTGAGACTTCTGGGGCAGATGTGTGTGGCACAGGGCCGGCGAAGGGGGAAGCATAATGCAACCGATTTTTAATCTTGCAAGATTGCAAACAACAGAGACGATGTGTTGTATCAAAATCATATTGGATCAAGGAAGATGTTCATGGAGAACAAGAAAGGATTTTTTTTCAGGTGCCAATCTGGATGTAGTAAGTCTGAGGAGTTGTTTTCCAGACTCCAGGCCATTATCAGAGGAGCAACTCTAGGCCTAACAAGTCAAGTTTTAAAGATGATTTTTTTGGGCACTTTATTTTTTTTCAGTACAGATGAAGACATGAGAGGGAAGATAGAGGGGGAATGACATGCAGCAAAGCACCCTGGGCCGCTGCGTCAAGGAGTAAACCTCTATATATGTGCGCCTGCTCAACTGAGCTATCCAGACACAGCAAGTCAAGTTTTGATAAAATAAATCAGCGATTTACGTAAAATCAGCGTATTTGATGCTGGTTTATTTTTTTTATCATTATTTTTTTAACCTTTATTTATCCAGGTAAGTCGATTGAGAAATTCAATTAATTTGCAACGACGACCTGTCACATTCACAGTTCCACGTTCATACCTGGAAGCTGCCCAGTACTACCACAGTCTGATCTGCTGGCCACTGAGCAGCTCCACTCGAGCGGTTGGAGGGACAAGCGCTGCTCTTTCACTTTCCCCACCCAGATGTTTTATCCTGTCGGTCTGGGGATTGAACCAACGACCTCCCGGTCACAAGCTCGCTTCTTTAACCTTTAGGCCACCACTGCCTGCTTTACTAGTCATACATGATAGATGTGTGAATGTCTTTGGGTTTTGGGCTGTTGGTAGAATAAAACAAGGCAATTGAATATGTGACTTTAAACTAAATATGGGAAATAACAGCCATTTTCACAAGGTTCTGACATTTAATAGACCTCACGATTTATCGATTAATGAAGAAAATAAGTGGATAAGGAAAACGATACTTAGTTGCAGCCTTACATGACACACTACACCCTACTTCCATCACAGTAAAGTCCTGGAAAACTACAGTATACCGGCACAAGACTGATTTTTCTCTCACCACGTAGGCTATAATGCATGATATGCAACCATTGATGTAGGCTATTATAAGACCAAGTGTGCAACAGTGTGGAGGAAGACCAGAGTAACCAGTCAAGTGTAGGAGAGGCCCAATTCTTTTTTTTTTTTTTTTGTATCTGTCTGCAAACTTTCTAAACATGTAAATGCCAGAATGGCTTTGCCTCGTGATGAAGCTGACTGCAAAGCACCTTACACTGCACGAAGAAGACCGAACAACCAGGGGGGGCAAACCGGAAATGCCCATGCAGTAAGTTGTCCTTAGGGCTCCATGTTTCAAAAAGAACGGAGGGACCGCATTGCTGGCTGCTCCGAGACTGAACACCCACCCCAGCCTCCTCCAACACCCGCGACCCCTCCTCCCTCGCTCCTCATAAACACACGCACAACCACGCCCCCAGAGGCACGCGCACAAGCGCAGGCTCAGACACACCTCCTCCTTCCCTCCATCACACACACACACACACACACACACACACAAACACACATACACACACACAAGAGAGCATCGCCGGGTGAAGTAGGCAACATGTAAAGGCAGCGGGAAGGACAAGTGCTCGGCTCCGGCAGGCTCGCGGCAGGTGCTGTAGGCTACGGCTGAAGCTGCACGGTCTCGCGGAGGACAGGCTGCCTCTTCACCATGTTCACCGCATCCCAACTACTCTCTGGCGAGACGGTAAGGCCCGTCGTTCACTCGCAAAATCTTTCATTTCCAAACTTGGCCGAACTCATATATCCCCCCTTTTCCGGTGGGCTCTGTTCTGGTTTGAACCTGCGTCTTTCTTTCTCCGCAAATGATGCCATTCCGGGGCTCAAAGGCGTTAGGTCGGTCAGCTACGGTGGATGGAGGGCCGATACAATGCCGCAGCACCAAAATAAAAAGGGGGGTCGAAGTGCGTTACAAGCAAAGTAACGTTAGGCGATTTGGTAACGCTTCAAGGCTGAATGCGCCTCGGCGTGGCCCCATCGGGAGGTTTCAGGCGAATCGCCATCACGTTTGTTATTGTCTGGAAAAGCCTGCAAAATGGCAGAATAGGCTTAGCAGTCGAAGTTTTAGTTACAAACTGGCGAGCAAATGGATATTTAAGCCCACATAATATGAAACGGCATGCAGAATAACCTCCTACAACAAAATATAGCACAGGAATACAGCCGTTGGCTCTATAAGTAAGCTATTATCAATATCATTGGTGCTTCCTTTGATGTCTTTGATAGGGTCAATATAAAGTCGCACTTGTGTGTCGGCAGAGCTCTTTTTTCCCAGCCTGAAATTGTGCCCTGGTGTGCAACTCCAGGAGTGTTTCATGGTTTCTTGGCTGAGTGCTGTAGCCATGGAGACAGTATGTGGCATGTGGTTTTATACTTGTGCAAGAAAGTGTAGTCCATCTATTCCAGAACAGCCTCAGACCATGAGGAAGCAGAGGGAAAAATGCATGCCTTTAGTTAGTCTACGCTTCTTGTCCTGCAGTCTAATTTTGAAAAACAAATGTGCTATTTTGTCTTAACTTCAGTCCTAGATCATTAACAATTTACTTTGGAAAAATAACAAATATTTCTACAGATACTTAAAAGTGTGCCTACGGTGGTTCAGTAGTGATGTTATAGTGGCCAATTGTAGACCCACATAATTCATTCTGGTGTTTTATTAATCTCTTGTGGCATTTATAAACTGAAGCATTCTTATTGAGGCTTGTACAGCAGCTTTGCAGGGCTATTTTCACCGTATCCTTGCAAACCCATTCATATCTCATTTAACAACATAATTTATAATACATAATAATAACGAAATGGGGAGCTATTGTTCATATCCACTGATGTATTAAAGCTGGATAGCTGTTTGAGCCAGATTGATTGTGGAAGTGAACTGCTCGCTGAATGTTCACTCTTCACATCCTGCAACCTATTGGGCCTATTTTTTTATGCTGTGTAATAAAATGAAGTCTCATTAAGGCCATTTCCATCCTGCTGACACCTCACTTCATTCATTTAGAGTATAGGAAGATTGAAAGTAAGATGGATTTAAGGAACTTTTTTTCCTATTTAGTGGCATGTAGTTTTAACTTCAATATGCAGCCCATCTTCGTTTACATATTCTTCACTGATAGGATATTAATAATGAATTTAATCTTGCTATATTGGCACAACTGACACAAAATAAGTCCCAGATAGTATGACATTCAACCATCAATTAGACATTAGTGACTATTAGTCCCAACAGTGATAGAACAGCTGATAATAGTACAGGTGTGGAACATGTCTTTTTAATAACAGCAGACTTTTGGGAAATGTGCTCCCAAACTACAACGCATTGCAGCTGAAACACTATAACAGGAATACAAAAGTATTTATTATACTACATGTAATTGGACTAGGCCTGCACGATTTGGGAAAAAATATGAATCACAAATTCTTAGCTTAGAATTAATATCACGATTCTCTGTCACAATCTTTTTCTCACAAAGTGTAGTGTTTGTTGCACACATGAACCATGACAAAACAATACAAATTGGCAGTACCAAACACAGATTTATTTTGGCACCTATAGCAGATTGCACATCACCACAAGCCTGTAAACATAGAGGCTTCAATGAATAAAGAAAATAAAGTATGTACTGGCCATTTAAGTACAGTAGGCTACCAAACATAGTGACATATAACACATTGAACTAAATATGGCCCTGTTACAGGCTCTATATGAACTCCTTCAACATGTCTTTACACAATTAAAAACATGTTAATGTCAATGTCAAATGCTTTCAATAAATTAATTGAAGGAGAAAAAATAAAAAAACAAAGTCATTTAAAAATTAAATCGCGAACAGGAGTGAATCGAGATTGCGATTTTATAATGATTTATCGTGCAGGCCTGAATTGGACAAATCAACATGATAATTATAAGGAAAAGCTGATACTGTATGTAAAACTAACAATCCTAAACTTAGGTAATCCATTTTGCCAAAGAACTATGTGATGTGGTATCAATTTGCTATGTTTTTACACACTGACACCTAGTCATGTAAATCTTTTTAAATTAAATAAATAATCCTTATATATGCCACTGTAGCTGCTGTGTTTATTTTTATTAAGAGCAGCAAAATACACACACACAGGTATCTTCTAATATGTCTTTGAAACAAGAAATTGAAAAAGGAAGAAAGGAACCAAGCAAAGCAGTGAATAACAGTGATGGTTTGTCTGTCGCGCCTGGTCATGTGTGAAACGACGGGGTATTTAGGTGTGTTGTGGAGACGTGACGGGGAGATGGTTGGTCGGTCTTCTCTCATCATGATGAACAGATGGTAACTCAGGGTTAGCTCGTGGGTCGGTGCCAACAAGGAAGCCCATGTGTGTGTGACATACAAATCCATTGTTGAAACTGAATAATTTTGTCAACCACGAAAATATTCGAAAGGCCTTAAGAAAATACTGTGGATGTTCAAGCAGAGATTGGTTCTGCAGTTGTCGGTATATTATTTATTCATAAGATGTGAATAATTCAAACAGTATAAAACAGAAATGCTTTGTTGCACTGCCTTTAAAAACAACAATTACAAACAAGGATAGCCACTTACTGAAACTCAAACTAACTTTTCATTGTAATTTTGTTTACATTGTGAGGTCTCTAATATGTTATTGTAAATCAATACGTGCTGCAGTAATGCAATACAATTTGTCACAGATTACGGTATATTTTCATCAGAAATAGTTTAAAATATCTTTAAAGGTGCTCTAAGCGATGTTGGGCGACGTCACTTCTTGTTGACGTTCGAAGTATTGTTGAACAAAAGCTCGCCCCTCCCTCCTCTTCATCCTGAACACTGTTTGTTTGTTATGTTTGGTGGTGCAGGTTGGCGCAGTTTGTTTTGTTGGCGTTTGTGGAGCCTGGGCTGTCTACAGAGACCACGTTTTTTACAGTGTTCAGGGGACAGGCAGCTAGCTGATAGTGAGGAGATGTTTGCTGTATGTGACAAAAAATGTCGTAGCCTAAAAAATTGCGTGACATTGCTTAGAGCACCTTTACTATTATTGTCTACAACCCTGTTTAGTGATTAATCTTTTGAGCAAGTTAAAAAAAAATCAATACCAGCAGTTTGGTGTTATATCATGCAAGTTATGTTTTGCATTTTCTTTTAATAAAGACACCTTCTAGTTAGCAGTGTAAGATCATGTATAAACCCTTTTTTAGCACACAATGTCCAGTCAAATTAAAGGTCATGTCTTGTCAGTTTTCGTGGTTTGATTACATATAAACGTCCCTCTCAAATATGCTAAATTATCTCACGATTTCAAAATAATGAAGCGTTGTCACATTCCTCAGATACAACGTTGTATTGTGGCTTTTGGTATGACATTAACTTGGTTAGTAAATGTGCAACTACATCTGTTAAATTTAAACACACTCATCATTACAGAGGTGTCTGTAGCATGGGGTCAGGTTGTCTGATTCAGCTTTATAGATGCTTAAAAATGGGTATAGAGATTTGGTTTTCAGACTAATCAAACATAAACTGATCCTACTACTGCTGTACACTACTTACTGTCTTTTACCTCACATCTGTACATCTGTAAATTGCATTGAAGTGTATTGTTTTTTCTCTCTCTCTTTCTTTCCACAGGCTGTGTTGATCTTGAATCACACTGAATGGAGAGCATCGGAGGTTCATTAAGATGACACGAACGCATCCCCCTGATATACTGGCATCAACTCTATTTCGGGACTTCACTCTAAATCCCATCCCCGACCCCTCCATTTCTCTCCACTCTTCCCGGCAATGTGACTTGAAAATGATCGACAAACCGGAAATCATTAACAAAAGACACTGCCGTAGCTTTGACTTCATTGAGTCCCTGGATGACCCGCAGTCCCTCTCTTCCTCAATGGAGTACCCGTACAAGAGGGCCGAGCATCAGACATTAAACAAAGGTCTAATGTGGAACGGACTAGATCAACCGGGGCACCTTCGCTTTTCCTCTCCCGATCTGTTCAACACCAGGCTGTTCCAGCAGCACACCACCCAAGACAAAACCAGCCATCTTACGTGGTCAGACTCTAAAAAGAGAACACGATCTAGAAGCGCTCCGAGAATTAAGTCCACCCTCACTCCTGTGCCCATCTCCGTGTCTCCTCCAGGAGCCCGGAAGGGGAGGGATGCGCCTCAGATTGCGTCAGATACCTTGAGGACTTCTGAAACAAACCGAGAACCCTACTCCTCCTCAAACAGGGCTTTTTTAAATGAGGTGCATCCTATCAAACTGCAGCCTCAGTCTCCCCTCTATGTTTCAGACTTCCTCGAGGAGGATAAACCAGATAAACCAGCCCTAACCCCTCATGTCAGGTGCCGTGTAGACATTAAACCAGATGCTGCTGTACTGCAGCACACATCTAGGCAGATTCCCAACGTACGGCCTGAGCATCTTTGGCAGAGATACTCCCAGGCCAGTAGCAGTAAAGGTTTGTATGTACCTCGACAGATTGCCTCCTCACCAACGCCCACTCCGAGCGAATGCTACAGTGGAGATTTTAGACAAGGATATCACTATACCACCAGCATGTCTCCCATCTCATACCAGCATCTAGACATGCACAGAATGCCGTCACCGACAGCACCATATCTGAGTCAGGAACAAAGAGCTTACTCAAATCCTAACATACCAACCAAGTTTTTCTATACAGAGGACCCTGTTCGGTATCCAGTCCATCCCTATTCTAGAGCCTACTTTCAGGACGACCGGTCCAGTCTGACCAGCCATGGTAGTACAATGACTAGTCACTATGATCCAAGGACTCGATGGGTGCACACACTTCCTGTCAGGTCATATTACACCGAAAACCTTTCCAACAGAGAGCCAGCACACTCTGTATATAGTAGGCCTTTCTCCACCAGTGAGGCAGGATCATACTTTTCTCAAAGCCCATTGTCTAGATCTTTCTATGGAGAGGACAGCCGGTTCAATCCATACCATATGAGTAACCCAAAGTTGTTTTATTCCAAACCATGCTCTCCTGAGGAGCAGTACTTTCCACCAAGGCCATACCATACGGAGGGTCGTCGACGCCCTCGAATGTCACAAGCCTTTTCAGATGACTGGTATCGCTCAAGTATATCTGGTTACTCTAACCAGTCCTCCCAGCACACACCATTGAGAGTAAGGCAAGACCCCAGTATACCCCCGTGGTTTACTAACAGCTGTGTGGAGACAAGTAGACTAGGTGCAGAGGTCAGAAACCACTCCAAGTCTTGGGACAATATTCTATATCCACGGCAGGACAGAGAGCAATCTGTGCCTCGTGGACGGAGCTATGAGAATCTGTTTCACCAAGCAAAGCAAGTAGCATCGTCCGAAGTTACATCTCAACCTGTTATACTTAACCTGTCGAGTTCACCAAGGCGCTACGCCGCTCTTTCACTCTCTGAAAGCTCGTTAGAGAGGGGCTCAAGCAATTCGTGGAGGAATACCAAGAGCGGGCACTGGTTTGTAACTCCTGAGATCACCATAACAGATAATGACATATGTGCAGGCAACAGAAAGCGGCGTGACGTGCACTCTGTCAGCTGGGATACGTTGGACGAGGAAAAGACAACCTCTCCCAGAGTAACGCATCACAAGCATCCGCAAAATACACCGGACATAACCAAAGAGAGGAAACACAACAACTTCTCCCTCCAGCAGAGTCTCGAGCAACTGGATGAGCTCTTAGCTGATTTGGTTATTGATTACAAACCACCCACTAGCAGAAAGTCAAGTGTAGACATTTTAGACCAGCTGAAACAACTCATTACCGAAGATAGCGACAAAGACAGAGGATCTTCTGGACTTGAAAATGTAGGATGTCTGAACTCACAGCTCCCGTCCTCTAAATCCAGCCCGGACACTATCAAAGACCCTGACAGTGGGTTTGATGCTTTACAAAGGAGTGCAGAAGAATGTTCTCCAGACCACAGCACCGATGACGACGACACCATGGTGTGCTCTAACAAGAAGTGCAACCGGATTGAGAGTATGTTCAACGCCTGCTTGTACTTCAAATCATGCCACAGTTGCTACACGTTCTACTGCTCGCGAAACTGCCGCAGGGATGACTGGGAGATCCATAAAGATACCTGTCTGTACGGCCGCGTGAACAGTGTGTGTCGACACACTCTAAAGTTCTGCAGAGAGAATTCAGAGATCCACAAAGCCTTCTCTCGCGTTGCTAAAGCTGGCTTCCTCTCCAGAGGGAGAGGCGTTCTCTTTCTGGGTTTTGCTAATCCGGAGACAGCTGACAACTTCCTCCAAGTTGGGCTGGAGAGCCTCCTCATGTCTCCCACATACCTATCTCTCAGAGAGCTGGATGGCTTCAGGGACAACCTTGGTGAATACTGCAAGGAACTACAGCACGCAGGTAACGAGTATGACCCCAATGAATGTTTCCTTCTGAATGTATCCGTGGCTGTCGGTGAACTAGTGCCTAACAGACCTTCACCAAGGGTCCAAGCACCAACCGTTCGAAAATATGCAAAGGTGTCCTTGGCCTCCTCAAGCCCTGACAAAAAGGTACTCAGGAAGGATAGCGAAATGGAAACCCTCATCCTCACTCCGCCTCCAGGCACACCGGACATTGACAAGGAGGGGGAGGAGGGAAGGAAAGCCAGAGAGGTGTGCTTCGTCAATATCCAGCGTGAGCTCAGGACCAGGGGAGTCTTCCTACGTCACGAGTACCCCAGAATCTATAATCAGCTGTGTGAGTTTGTGGAGAGCAACAAAGGGTTCACGCCAACTACAATTTACCCAATAGATAAGAGAACAGGGAAACAGTTCATGTGCATGATCATGGCTGCGTCTGAGCCAAGGACACTGGACTGGGTGGGTACCCCTCATCTCTTGGATGATATAATATAGTACAGCACTAAATGATAATGATGTCAGCAACAATAAATGTACATACTGTAAATAGATGGTGTGGTTTAGCAAATTGAGCGTTGATATGGAAATAATGTGTGTATACTGTATGTGACCAATCTCTCTTTCTGTCTCTCTCCTCTTATTTCTCTCTGTCGCCACACACACACACACACACACACACACGCACACACGCACACACGCACACACACACACACACACACACACACACACACACACACACACACACACACACACACACACACACACACACACACACACACACACACACACTCCTGAAGGTTGGCCTGTGTGTTTTTTTTGGCTTGTTTTGATCCTGTTGCACTCAGAAGAGTTATTGGCCTGCATGTCGACAAGGCACACGTTATCCAGGTGTTTAAGATGTGAACATGTATGATCTGTGCAGTTTCTGCAGACAGTGTATGAAGCACACAATATTTATGAAGTACACACATCTCATTGCCACCCCATAATAGTAGGCACAGCCAGGTGTTGTATTGTAACATTCATCCATTTTGATTTCACCAACAAATGTTATATCAGAGATTTATATTATACCAGTGGTTGTAATATTACAACTGTTCATTAGTACTTTATTTCCTAAGTATACTGTAGTTGTGTGGGTACTTTTTATTATTATTATTATTATTATTGTCATATTAATTATTGTTTGATGGACCCATTTGTTTCCCACTTCATTAAGTTTATTTTAAGTCTTTTAGTTGGAACTTATTTAATCTCGTGATAAGACTTGATGTCATTCTTATGTAAATTGCTTTGTTTGAAAGTGGCCTTCAGCTGAAAAATAAAATAGCATTTGACACAAAGCAATGTATAGGTTTATCTATTTCTAAAGGCTTGACAGCTCTTGACTAAGGTTGTTTGAACTACCATTGTAAAAGAACAATTATTTTGCTCAATGCATGTTATTTATATTTAGGTATTTTAATATGGATATTGCTTGTAATTAAATGTATTATGTTAATGAAGTACCATTTGATGCTTAGAAATGTAAGAGGTATATAGATATATATTGAATATTAGATAATTTAAGCATCATGACCTGAGATCTTATCATAACTAATACCACAGTATGTTCTTAAACAATATGCAATAAAAGAGCAACCTTAAAATATGTATTGTAAATCCTATTTTATTATTAATATTGAATTCCCAGGAGCCAAGAGCTGTAAAGACTTTGTTTGCACTAAAACATAAATTATAAAATGAGAATGTTCCTAACACAGCTGCAGCACTGAACCCTGATGTGATGCTATGTCTGCTAGCTTCCATGGCTATTATTGACTAATCTGAGAGCTCTTTTACTTGATTATATTTCTCTCTCTCTCTCTCTCTTTCTCTCTATCTATCTATATATATATATATATATATATATATATATATATATATATATATATATATATATATATATATATATATATATATATATATCTTTGTGCAAGACCTTCCTCAACTTTCTATTTTGTGATGTTTATAACGTATATATAAATATATAATAAATGGAATTTAACGAGTGACTTTGTGGCTTTGCATTTCTCTTCCATAGTACTCCATATTAGGCATTTACAGGGTAAAATAGACCATCAATAGAATTGGAGGAATATGGATCAACATGTAGACATCAGTTACGGGTGTCCCATTCACTTTTCAGCTAGGATACTTAAGATTTCTTACATTGTTTTATGACGCACATGCAGGAGTATTCACAAGAAAAAATATACCAATCAACCCCCCTACCTTAAAAAGGTAGAATTGGATTATGTACATTACAAAACAAGGTAACACTTTACAATAAGGTACACAAAAAAATAGGTAGTTAATGATTAGGTACTGTTTTTGTAAGGGTAGTTACCCTTACCCTTTTCAGAAAGGGTAACTAATCATTCGTTACCTTCTGAAAAAGGGTAACTACCCTTTCAAAAACAGTACCTAATCCTTAACTACCTATTTTTGTGTACCTTATTGTAAAGTGTTACCCATAAGAATAAAAAAGTAACTATTTAGATTTATTAAGTGCAAAAACTATAACCAAAAACAAAATGCTGGTCGGTTGAAATCTTCCAAATTGAGTGTTATTATTTTGATGCTCCTCTCTTGATGCACTTGAATATATTGATATTGACTTTGTCAGCGTTAATACAAGAGTATATTACATAATAAAAATGATTTTCTCAGGGTAACCACATACTTAATCATCATCCTTCGCAGTAAATACAGGTTTAAGACTTATAGTTCCAGCTTTTTTTAAAAGAAGCGTCAAATAAGGTTTCCACAAACAACACGTAAATCTACATGAATAAATTCCCTCTGATGAAGACTTATGGTCAAACATTAGTTAGTGCTAAATAACATCTTATGGTGGGCTCCCAACCGCATCCCTCTATATCCTGATTCATTGGCCTATTGTGTTGAGGAACTCGTTTAAGTTTCAAATTGGCTGACGCTGGCAGATTTCCTTATCCTTTCTTTCTGTTTCTTTGATTTATTTATTTTACTATAAATGTGCTACAACATGTCTAATATGTGTTACTGCAACAAGTTGCTTACTCAAGAAGTTTCCTGCAATCGTTCTTTTATGTTAATAGACCACCACCTAGTGGTAAAATGCATGTATTGCTTTAAAAAAACTAGCACTGGGTAGCACTGTACCCACGCTCATGTCCATAATCTGTGTTATTGTATTACATAGTAATATTACAGTGCTGTCAGGGGATGAAGTTCAGGTTAATGTCCTGCTTTAGTGGCCTTTTAGATGTAGATACTAAGAAAGTGCACCTCAGTCAGAAATGTCTTCAATTGAAAAAGCCTGTGTTGACAGTGTTGCCAGTGTTGACCTGCATGCGAATTAAAGTAAATTGAAGTGATTTTAGTGAAGTGAAGTTATAAATTCATAGGGTTTTTTCTCAGACAGTTGCATTCAAATGCATTATTAATATTTATACATATGCGGAAGCATTAAATGATAGGTTCACAATTGTTCAAGTCGGTTTTAAAACAAGAGGTCTACATGAACATGTGTTAATCTGAAGTTTATATGAGGTTTCATCAGACTGAGTTTGTTAATTCAAGTGGATATATTCTAAAGTTACAGTCTGTTTAGTTGAACATCCCTCTCTGTTTCCCCAGACAGTGTCCTTGCTGAGCTGCGGCGCAGGGATAGCAACACAAAGAGGGATTTTTGAACTAAAAAGATAGAGATTAAAAAGTTACAGTTTTAGAAGATACCCACTTGATTCTTTTTTAAACTCATAATTACATCTTCTGTCGAATCTGTTTTTGCATTGAGCAAGCACTGGGGATCTTGTCCACCATCACTTACATTGGATGAGCATAAGGAAGGAATCTCTTCATGGTCAATATGAACTGGACGCATGATAACAGCTAGCCAATTTCAATGTGAAGGTATAATTTAACCATCTTAAATTGTGTCCTGTAATCCTGTAAGTATCTCATATTGGCTCTCTGCATCAGCTAAATCCAGCAGAGTACAGTAACAGAGTGGCCATATTAAGCCACCTTTATTTATGCAGAACATTTAAAAATGCATTACAATGGCACTGCACATGTGTCATAACTAGCTAGGCCGACGCCAAATTTAGTTTTCGACAAATAAAATAAAACATGAATTCAGTGCTACAAACTTAGTTTATTCGTGTGACACTGGATCCAGACAGATCATACTCAGATATTTGCAGTATTTGAAATACCAGTATTTCTCACTAAAATCTCACTAAGTTAGTAGCCTAGACTGACATTTTGGTGAAAATATGAAGAAACATTGCTATACAACCATGACGACAAAAATTACAATTTGTTATTTCAACTAGTGTGTACACTAATCTGCTTTAAACCCAAAGGCAGCAGTTAGCAGAAAAACCTGAATTGAGGATATTAACTGATGTGAAAATGTTGTTATAATCCAGTAAGACAGGACATACATTGTGTGAAACAGAAATTCACAAAAGATTGGGTTATAAGTGTATATATTTCTGATTTAAAACTGCTTTGTCAGAAATTGCACCAAACTATTACATAAATAACACGATGTGTACATGGAGGCCTGTGTGTTAGTGGAAAAGCTTCCTTTAACAAGCCTTTGCGCATGCGGGTTGCGCATGTCTCCTCGTGATGACAGCAAATGACAGCACTGTTCGCTCCTGCAGCAGCCAGCAGAGTATGAGACGGCCAACCGCCAACAAACAACTCCTCTGATTCGAGAAATCTCATGATCGGCTGTGTTTGGAGAAATAGAACAACCAGTACACGCTAATTACAGTAGGTAAGTTGCTGAATTTATGTTAGCATGTTCTGTTGATCACATTTGGTCACCCAGGAGGAGCTTGCAGCCTAAAGCTAGGCTAACGTGGCTAACTAGCTTATGGCTAGCTTACCCTGCTTGACTAGCAAACGTTAGCCGAGTTTAACTTGGCTAACGCTAGCTAACACCTGGGTGTCTTGGGTTGTGTCAGTTTCCTTCACAGCTTTTAGCTGACCTAACGTTAGTTACGAGGTTTATATGATATGTTTCTTAGATTGTTGACTGTTATCTAAGCCAAGGCTACCTATCAAGCGGTAAGATACATTAACTTAACCTAACCCATGTTGATTTGTTGGCTAAAATCTCAGTTGGCTAGTAACGTTAGCTGGCTACACCATCAAATAAAGGGCACCATAAACTTGCATCTTAACGTTAGCACATGAACATGTTTCAGCTTTTTGTGCCAAATTTGCCCACACCCACCCATTAAGCCCGTGAAAAGGATGTTTAGCTGAAGTTGTAGCCTAATAACGTAGCTAACCACTCACACCGTGTTTATAACGTTGAGGCTTGTGAGACTGTGGGATAGGCTATAGCGTGCAGCCATTTAACATCATTAATGTTTAAAGACGGGATATTACCGTTAACTCTTTGTATCATAGAGGTAATTATCTCCTCTTTTTGTCCAATATTACTGCAATAACTAGTCATAGATTTAAAGTATTAAAGTCTGTTGATTTGTTAAAATACTAAACATGTGCTGGTTACCACTTCAAATGTGAGTTTTTGCTTCTTTTTTGTCTATTTTATATCATCACATTGAATACTTTTGTGTTTATACTCCTTACCAGACTAAACATGTTAATAAAAGGCCAGAAGGCTCAGTGAACTTGTGGGTTATATGAAAAATTATGTAAAATAATAATGAACTACAACTCAAATATACAGGCATTACCTCCCTCTTTGTCAATACCTGGTGTCATAGTATACCATTCCCTGAATTATCCTAACTCTGTATCCACTCAACCCAAATAGACTAACACCATTTATACCCAGTGCCACCCAAATGCCACACACGGCAAATCATGCCTTCTCATTATAGCTTCAGAAGTCAGTTTCAGTAACTCACTTTGTTGTATGATTATGTCTTAATCAGCTCAGATTGAGGCTGTCAGCTGGAATTTCTTCTGCTTTAGTGGGATCAGCCTACTGTATGGTTTGATAGTGGAAAGACTTTTAAGTTCAAGTGTGACCAGGTGATCGCACGCTTGTTGCTTTGTAACTGGCTGTATGATAATTCCTAGGCTCATTCATTACTTAGAAGTAGGTTCATCTTTACTTTGCAGGATGCGCGCTACTGAAATTTTTGCAGAAAACCGACAACAGCAACAAATTTCAGTTGATGCAGATGACAATATTAATATTCTTTAATACAGTGCAATACCCCCATCTGTCTCCTTTTCTCTAGTGGTGTTAACCTGATGCTTGGTTTATGTGTGTTACATGTGTTACAATCTGCGGTCACTGAAGGAGATGACTGCAATTTGGAGTAGCTAAAGTAGGAGGATGTTGAACTGCAGAGCTGGTGGTCTGTGTGTGTGTATCTGTGTTTGTGCTGTTTGCTTCACTTTGTCAGACTGCTGCTGTACATTTTAAGGATTTAGGTTGGGTTAAAATGTGTGCGTCCAGAGTATTCATAATTTCCTTAAAGCCATTTCACTCAGTAATGTAGATTGAATTAGGGCTGCACAATTAATCGCAATTTTATTGAAATCCCAATATGGACTAGTGCAATATCCAAATATATTTGTTAAAGGCAAACTTAGGGATGCACCGATCCACATTTTTTCACTTCCGATCCGATCCCGATACCTGGATTTGGATATCGGCCAATACCGATACTATTCCGATACCAGAGCTGTGTTTGCTTTAATATTATTATTATCATTATTGTTGATTTTATATGATGCTGAAATAAACTCCTCTCAACGGGCAAGTATGATATGGACGTACGTATGCATGTATGTCCCAAAAGGCAACTTGAGCTAAGTATAAAGTCAGAAAAGGAAGTCAGAAAAACAGGAAAAATCTCATTCTGAAAACAGATATGCAACTGTAAGGGTTTCAAATTGATTGTCATGTCAATATTTATTACATACCCAAAATGTCAAATACTTGAGTCTTGAAATATAAGAAAAGTGCAAGTGTAAAAATCTCTCACACACACACACACACACACACACACACACACACACACACTATCAATAAAACAGTGTGTGAACAGCGCAAATCAAGCACACTGGCTCTTGTAGCATCAACAAATCAACGTTTTAAAATGTCAAATATCTGAAATATAAGAAAAGTGCAATAACTGTAAACATCTTACACACACACTTAGTCACACACACACACACACACACACACACACACACACACACACACACACACACACACACACACACACACACACACACACACACACACACACACACACACACACACACACACATACATACATACATACATACATACATACATACATACATACATACATACATACATACATACACACACACCTCTGTTTTCACGGCTGCGCAGCGGCTGCTCTGAAACAGCGGCCGCCGGGACACGTACGATCCGGGGTCTCTGGTGGACGCAACAACGGGGAATTGAAACGCCAAAAGCCGGCGACAACACCGGCAGACAGACGGTTGTGAAAGTCCTGTTTTGGTTTTGCATGTTGCTGTCTTGCTCTGCGGTGTTTCCACTGTGAAGTATTTCCAAACAGCGGACACACAGGATAGCATCGAGCTAGCCACAATGCTGGTCATGCTACTATCCTGCTAGCTGGCTGCAAACTGCGGAATGGACTTCCTGAGCGGGGGCGTGTCTCATAACTCTGTGTCTCATTGAGCCGCGACTCCGTTCAGGAAGTCTATTCCACAGTTTGCAACACAGCCAACCAGCATACCAGCTGGCAGGAATCACTTTTGGAGCCATTTCAGCAGACAACGTTAAAGTGCAGACATGGCTCTTGGTATCGGAAATCTCTGCAGGTTGGATCGGGAAAATCCGATACCTGAATTTCGCTGGTATCGGCCCCGATACCGATACTGGATCGGATCGGCCCCATCCCTAGGCAAACTATTTGTCTAACCATTCTAAAATAAAGTATTGTGAGGCTGCAGAGACGTCCTGGGCCTACACATCCTATCCTACAGACTAATAGTCTACTAGCCAGCCCATAGAGCCCCATTGTGAACCCGGAAATATTGAGTACACCAAAGTTTGGAAATTGCTCAACATATGCTACTTACCATCCAGCAGTTTATGTATACTGGAGACCCATATTTCACATTTCTGCAATACAACTTTGGTGTACTCAACATTTCCGGGTTTGCCTAGTTGGCTACTAGACTATAAAGGAAAACATCTTTGTTTGTTACAGATTCATGCAAAAATCACACTACATGACTACTGTACATTTTTATTTGTGTTTCAATGAAAATGAGAATGATGATCCAAAAAAATTGATCATTCCCTCCAATATCGTAAATCTTATCGCAATTGCAACATCAGTCAAAATAATTGCAATTTGACATTTTCCTCATATCGTGCAGCGCTAGATTGAATGTCTTGGGCAACAAGACATGGTTCGACCCACCTTCATGGTGTCCGTCCGAGGGCCTGAAAGCTAGGCTAGATGCACCTCTGGCCCAGTTGAGAAGGTCTATCCTGACTGAGACCAAATCTTGGGTTCACTCAGGTGCACCTCATCAACTGACAAAGTCAAAAAAACGTCTTGATAGTAGGAAGCTGCCCTAAAGACAACAGATAAAGTGACAGCACCTGTGGTAAACCGAGTTAAGTTTCATGATACCCGAGTCTACAGGACAAGTCGTAACATTAAACTTCAGCACATGACTGATGTCTGGGAAAAACAGCGATCCATGTTAATGACAAATACTGTTTATCCATAAAGCCTCCATGTAGCATCCTGTGACTAACTCCATATCCAAGCTGATCACAAAGACAAACAGTGGAGTTTATTTATGAATTCCAGCTTAAACACTTGTTTTCTCAACTGAATATGGAGGTGGAGCCACATGAAACGGGTCTTATCTGCCCCTTGTACTGTATTTGGTGTAGAAACATGGATTTAGGAAGACTGCCCCTGAATTGGGACACGTTTTATGTGTGTAGTGTTTTTTCTTTTGCCTCCACTACAGCTTACTGTCAGAGGCGGTGGACTAGGTATAGACCGATTATCGGTAATAATATTTGCCTGATAACCAGTAAAGTTAATTCATTAAAAAGTGTGCTACTTTGTCTCCGCTACAGCTCTGTGTCTGTCCCTCTGCTTCAGTTTCGTGTCCCACCCACAACACTGTCTGACCTTTTTTAATTTCTTTTTTTACTGTGTATTATGTTGATAGTTTATAATTTATAACATAATTGCTTAAAGCATTTAAAAAACGTTTTGTGTTTGATTTGGTAACATTCCGAAATCTTAATTTTGACTTAAAGATTTAAATTTTTTTACAGTATATTCGGTTCCAAATATCGGTTATCGGTTTTATTAACAACTAATAATCAGTATTGGTATCAGCCTTGAAAAAACAGTATCGTCGATCCCTACAGTGGACATTGTCACCCATTCCTTCGGGGCAGTGGTGGCCTCAAGGTTAGAGAAGGTAACGTTGTGAACCCCAGACTGGCAGGGTAAACCTGGGTGGGAGCAGCGAGAGAGTAAATGCCTCCCCAACTAACCAACTCTAAGAATCAGACCAAATACTCATTGAGGTTCAGTACCCAGCCCGGATGGTGGGAAAGGTCTCTCTTAAACCTCATGTACTTATTGTACAGCATCTGCTTGCTGAGAATTGTAAGAAGTTACCTGAAAAGGAAGTGTGAAGAGGATGTTGGTTCAGAAACATGAATACATTTAGTAGAAAGTGAAGTCCTGTGAATATCTATAAAAAGCACTTAGTTCCATTGGTTGGTCCGTGTGTGTGTGTGTGTGTGTGTGTGTGTGTGTGGGAGGAGTAGGCTGTGTTCCAAACACCTTTACTTTGGTGCTGTAATATATTTACTTCAAAAAGTAGTGTTCTGTGCTTTGCATTTAAAAATAAGAAATAATAACTTAATGTGGTTGGACCTTGCATTTCAAATCACTTGTCTTTGCCCTGCCTCTTGTGTCTTATACTACCTTGTTGTGATAGTTAAGTGCTTACACTGATATTACGGTTGGTCGGCTTGTCACTCATGTTAACTGTATTCAGTGGCTATCCTGCCCCAACTACAATTGCTCTCACACAACTCAGAGAGTTGCAGATTATGCTTTCCCTCACACTGTCTGTTTGGTTTCTCTTCTGCTTTAGAGTTCCTCAGTGCTCTCCATGACTGACTCACCAGGTGGCTTTATGCAGTGGATTGTATTGGAGCTGACGGGCACAGGAGGCCATGACAAATGGCAGCTAACCTCTCTGCTAGCCACTTAATAGCCTGGCTGTTTTTTCACTTCCTTGCAAGAATGTGAGGAATGTGCTTATTCAAGAACACGAGCCTATACGTGGAAGTACACCCTGAGTACACTCATCAGCCAGTTACTTGTCAATGAATTCCACTAAAAAAATGGATGTAAAATGGAAACCCGAAAGAAATATGTTCCTATGTATTTGCCTTTCAGATATCCAGATCTGTTAATCTAGAAAGTCCTAAGTGTAGACCTAGGCCTAGATCAGGTAACAATAACTTAAAGCCCCCACCAAGTGGTTGGTTTTAGTGTCGCCCCCTTCTGTACGATTTCAAGTAATACTTTACCAGCAAGTAGCCTACTTTTAATAATCATTGATTAATCGTCTGTGGTGGTAGGATAGACATAATCTTTTGAGGTTTTTGGACTGTTGGTCGGAGCAAAAAGCGGTTTGAAGATCAGCAGTTGTTGGCATTTTCACAAATTTCTGACATTTTGTCGACTTGAGTCGATTAATAGGAAAAAAGAATCTGCAGTAACCTGGTTGACACCAGACCCTTCTCAGTTGTAACTGAGAGTGGGTCTGGGAAAGGTTCATTCACAGCCCATTTCCAAAGGGGACCAGCGGACGCCGCTCAAATGCCTCTGGGCGCAATTGGATAGTCCTTCAACCAATCAGACCAACGATCCGGGTGACGTAGCAGCGACAGCAGCATCAACGGGTTGCTGCGCTTTGGTGGCCGTCATGTTGAATGTAAACAAAAAGCTGCTTGCTGTCGCTGCGCTATCGTCATCGTGTAAAGCCCGCCTCAATGTTTGTGATTGGTTTCTCGATTTGGAAAAATTGGGATTGGGTTTGAATGGGCTCTTGGCCAGACGGACTTGCAGAGCAAATCTCAAATTTGCCAAAAGTTTGTCTAGGTTCCCCCAGGCTAAATCTGCAGATTATCCGATAATGAAAATAATTAGTTGCAGCCCCAGTTAAAACCAAACAGATGTCGCCACCACTCATTTCATTCCCTCATGACCTTTAAAGCAGGACTACACATCTTCAGGTTGGGCCAAAACTACTACACTTTAAGCCCCCTGTAGCATTTATAAGTGCCATACATTTAATACATGATTTATAACCAGGGTTGGAAATTAAAGCTGTGGTAGGCAATTTTTTTGCCATTGTTGGGCAAAAAATCCATACTAATCTTTCAGCATATTGTAATTCAAGTGGTCTGAGGGTAAACAAGACCTCTGCACCTCTTCTTGGCTCTGTTTTCAGGCTTTACAAAATCTAGCCCGAGATGGTAGACTTTGGCCAATCACTAGTCATTTCAGAGACAGAGCGTTCCTATTGGCTGTTTTGCGCCTGTGCAACAGAGAGGGGAGAGGGAGAGCTGCAGGAGGAGGTCTCACTCTACTTCAAATTCTGCCATTTATTTTTCGCTTTCTACCCATTGAAATTTTAACTTTTTGGTCATTTCCAAAATTTCCAGGTCAATAGATAAGCTTTTTTTCTGGCTGGTGAGTGAAGCAAGCCTAGAAATCTAGACGCACCCAAGCGGCAGCAAATTTAATTTGCAGCTAGGGTCAGTCTAGACACTCTCCGTTGGCTTGCGAGCTGGAAAAGCTTTTTTTTTCTGTGGCCAATCACATCGTGTATAGAGTCAGTGGGCGGGCTTATGGCTGCTGCTGGCGAACAGCGGTCTTCTGGAAGACTTGGAGTTAAGCTTTTCTTTGAGAAAAGAACAAAGAACGGCACTGAAGTCATTCTTAAAAAAGGAAGATGTGTTCGGAGTTTTGCCGACCGGATACGGCAAAAGTTTAATCTATCTACTAGCTCCGCCACCTTCTTTGGTGCTCTGCCTGGTTGTAGCGCTATCCTATTGCATGCAGAGGGAGTTTGAAAGACAACCGTTTATCCCGCCCCTCGGATTGAGGCCTGTCAATGGGGAGTTCCCAGACCAACGTCTTGACGTGGGTCTGGCTTGTCGGGCTATATTTTACCAGCATTTGACTAGTTCCTGGTGCTAATTTCCAACCCTGTTTATAAGACTATAATGTAGAACGTTGTTAGCAGCTATAATGTACAGTATTTATCAGCAATTCTTAAGGGTGCTCCGATCAGGATTTTTGGAGCTGATCACCGATCGCTGGAAGACGTATCGGCCGATACCGATCACCGATCACTTTTATGAACTGAAAATTACGCCATTACGTAACATGTTTAGAGAATGTATCAGTAACTGTTTGGCATTCTGTCCTAGCTCAAAATCTAAAAAATGTCCTTTCAATCACTGCAGACATTTCTTCAGCACACACACACACACACCGTCACACACACACACACACACACACCGTCTCACACACACACACACACACACACACACACACACACACACACACACACACACACACACACACACAGGGAAACAGCTGTTTGAGCGGCAGCCGGAGCTGCTAGCTACATGACTCCGCTCTGCCTTAGCCTTCCTACTGCCTTCGTTCTGCGGCCGGCCGCGGGCCAACTGCTGTTCTGCCGCCGTTCAGACACCTTGTAGAACTGCCAGACCGCTGAATGTAGGGACGCCGCCATTTTAGCTCCATGTAGAAAATGTTCTCAGGAGTAGTGCGCTCTTAATACATCCGTGGTAGTGCGTCATCTGATCGGCCTATCTGATCGGCATTTATGGAGACCACCGATCAAACTATTTAAAGCCATTATCGGCCGATACCGATCGGTGACTGATCGATCGGAGCACCCTTAGCAATTATAACCTCCTATGAAGACATATTTCATACTATTACAATTGTGATTCAGTTTCATATCTGTACACCTGGCTCCACTTATTGGGGCCCACAGGATGAGTTATAGTTGACGACAAATACATTAACAGTTATATCTGCTTGCAACTACACTATAGTGTATTAGAAACATTATAGTGTATTGTAAACATGTGTAAATACTACTTATAAATGGGGACATTACAAGCAAACTGAAATAATTCAATTTCTAATGATGTAAAATGATGAAGCCAATAATTTGAATGTGTTAACCTGTTATTAGCAAATGTTTGATATGTTTTACTGATAAATGAGTGAAATATTTATTGCTCATGAGATTTTCTGTCTGTTATTTTTTTTTTTGATGGACTGTTTCTCACATGATATGGAGCAGCTGTGCCTTGTGAATAAATGTATTCTTTCTACCCCAATTTAACTAAAATGGGTTTTTGAACTTTACCTTTTTTTTTTTCCTTACAAAAATTATGACAATCTATCAGAATAATTGGAGACCAGTAATCACTATTTATTCTTGGTTTGCCAAGGGAGTTCAATGTGAAGGCTATCGTTGCGTGTTTAAATCTGCATAACCAATCTGATTTGTCAGACACATCAACTCCAACGTTGTGGTTGTCTGTTAGCTTGCGAACAATGACAGTGCCTTGCAGTTCTTCCCACTCTGAGGCAGTTTCCTCCAGTCTAGTCTCATTCTCCTCCCAGAGCCGTAACTCCTCAGTTTAATCCGTGTTTGCTATGTTTGCAGCCTGCCACAAAGACGCTTTTGTGCAAAGGATTCACCAAGCAATCATTCAGATTTCATGCACTTAGCCTGGTTTGTATGTTTTGGCTGTGTGTATCTGGAAAAGGAAGAGTGATTTGCATATTCTGCTATGCAGCGTCTCCTGAAGCTTGTGAAACACGTGCTTTTGTTGTTGTCGCTGGGACAGCGTGTGAAGCACATGGAATGCAAATGATCCCTTCCCTTGCATGACACGGGCATCATGTGTTAGCTAGCGTTCAGCCCATAGACGCAGTGGACACAGTGAAGCCATATATTTCAACGGAGACCAGTGAAGTCACTTTTCCGGTGATGGCTGAGCGTGTTGCTCAGCCTCAAACTGAGCTTGACGATGTAGAACTTTTTTGGGTGTTCATTGGAGTGTGTTCATTGAAATACACATGCTAGACAGTCCTACAGTATCATAACAAGTCCCATGCCATCAAGTTACAACAATGACATTCTGAAAAAACTGACAGCAATAACAGGGCTGGGAGAAATGCATTTTTTCCTCTTTGATTGATGTGCCTGCGAAAAAAAATCCTTCCAGTTCACTGTATTAAAGCTTAATGGGGTATGCCAGCAATTTAATAATTCCACTTCTGTAACGTTGGGGATTTAGGGAAACAGATTTAAAAAAAGACTGGTCAAATTTGAAGTTGCATATGGCTGTCATATCTTGACATTTCCCTACTTAGAATAGTAAAAAAATGTTCATCACAGTGTCTCAAAGATGTCTTGTTTTGTCTCACCAGCAATCCAAAACCCCCAAAATATTCAGTCTACTATGATATAAAACCGAGAAAAGCCATGAATCTCCAGAGCCACAGTAGCACCATCCATGACAAGTGCATTGATCTTTAACACAGCTGACTTGAGAAACTCTTTTCTTGCTTATTTGACTTTGGCTGAACATTTGATAATAGGTTATTTGAACTTTTGTTTAGTTTTCCATTTCCACACATTGACCTCACTCGCCTGTTTCCGTCCCGTCTCGTCCCTCCTGTGCTCCAGTCGCTGACCTCTCTGCCTGTGTGAGCTGGGGAAGATGGTGAAGCCAGACATCCACACTCTGGCCCACCACCTGAAGCAGGAGCGGCTGTACGTGGCATCAGAGAAGCAGCTGATCCAGAGGCTCAACAGTGATGTGCTGAAGACAGCCGAGAGGCTGTACCGGGCCGCATGGATCGCCAAGCAGCAGAGGATCAACCTCGATCGTCTTATTCTCACCAGGTCAGACCTACCGTCACGATCCACTCTGGCCTTTTTAAAAGGGAATAGTTCAACCTTTTGGGTAATAGGGTTAGGGTATTTGCTTTCTTTTCAGAAGTGATATGTTGGATAATGTCATGTCTGTGCATGATGTACAGAGCTGGAGCCAGCATGTGGTTAGCCTTGCTGAGCATAAGTCAGGGGGCTAACGGCTACAGTAGCCTGGCTCTCTCTTATCAGTATGTAACACCATTTGCCTGATGGTCTAGTACTGAAATGTTGCCAGCTATATATATATATATATATATATATATATATATATATATATATATATATATATATATATATATATATATATATATATATATATATATATATATATATATAGCTGGCAACATTTCAGTATATATATATATATATATATATTATATTATACTGCGTGTGACAGTGTGCGGGGGTTTTCTTTGCAACTTTTGACCTACTTGTCCCCCTCGGACACACCTGTCTCACGTTACAGATGTGCAAAGTATTTTTCTTTTCTAACAAATGTGTCTAGCACCACCTTTAAAACTCACTTATTAACACAAAACACATTTGTTTATTCTGTGCCCAAACAGAAATGTAAAAAATAAAACTTGTAGTTTTTGGCTGTGGCTCAGGAGGTAAAGTGGGTCGTCCTTTAACCAGAAGGTTGACGGTTCGATCCCCCGTCTCCTTCTGTCCGCATGTCAAGGTGTCCATGACACTAAACCCGATGGTTCAGTATAGTAAAATACTGGTAAATGCAAAAGAAAAAATGTTTTTATTATATGTTCAAATGCTAAAACATGTTTCAATTTTGAGGACGCACTGAGCATTTTCTAAAAGTAAATTGTGTTGTGCTGGTACAAATGCTAAGATACCAACCTGAGAAGAAGTTTGATGGTGTATGGTGTTTGTGTGTGCACTTGACCCTGCCACTACAGTTTAGATCAGTTGTCAGTCAGAGCCTGCGGAGCCAGAGCATCCCCTTGATCTTTGAGCTTGTGAGCTAATGCTTGTACTTGCTCGTCTAAAGGTGGATACGTCAGTCAGAACAAGTTGGACAATGTGTCTTCTGCTACTTGATTTTATACGTTGGAAATTTACTAATGAAAAAAACTCTGTCGTACAGTGCGGAGGCCTCTCCGGCTGAATGCTGCCAACATGCCAAAATGCTGGAAGACACACAGTTTGTCGATGGCTACAAGACTCTGGGCTTCCAGGAGACGATCTATGGCGAGTTCTTGGCCAGGTTATGGGAGAACCCCAGACTGGTGGCTTCCTGTCTGGTGGCAGGAGAGAGGCTGAACCAGGAGAACACCCAGGCGGTCACACATACAGTCTTCACCGCACTTTATGGCAACTGTATTATGCAGGAGGATGAAAGCTACCTGCTACAGGTCAGTGGCCTTACCTGTCTCATGTGTTACACACAGTGGTGGAATGTAAGTAAGTACATTTAATCAAGTAGTGTACTTAAGTACGAATTTTAAGGTACTAGTACTTAACTCAAGTCTTTTCTTTTCAAGCCACTTTCTACTCTGCTGCATTTCAGAGAGAAATACTGTACTTTTTACTCCACTACATTCATCTGACAGCTTTAGTTACTTTACAAATTCATTACTTTTGCACACAAAACACATGTAATTTATAAAATTCAAGGGTTTATTATTAATTAAACTACCCAACAATATATAGGCTTTCAAGTCAAGCTGAAATGATTAGACGATTAAACACTAAGTTGATTGACAGAACTGTTTTCATTGTTTCCAGTTTGTAATAAATGTGAGGGTTTAACCCTAAAGCTCTGACACACCAACCCGATTATCGGCCGTCGGACAGTCTGGCGAGGTCAGTGACTCGAGTGTATTCGGTGTGTTCTGTGCCGTCGTCCGTCGGAGGGGCCGTCAGCCTTCATTTGGGCCGACCTGAAATGCTGGGTCGGAGGGGGCGGGCAGTCGGACTCAATGACCAATCTGATTGGTGGAGTGCTGACCCGGAAATGGCGAGCCGGATGAGCGAGTCTCAAAATCTGAGGAAAATCTTTTAAACTGACCTTTGTCGATCTGAAATGAAGACAGATTCAGCGACTGCGTGGCCTATTTCTCGCTTAAAATGTTTTCAGAAACACGTTTCGGTGAACTATCTTCGTAAAATATGAGATCGTATTCCGAACGAAGCCGCCATTATGCCCGCTTGAAAAATCCGGGAGCAGCCAGACCCAGCGTTCGTCCAATCAGCTGCTGGTTTTCATTTTTTTGGGTGACGATACAGATTAGCGCCGCCTGCTGTTATGGAGACGTATTGCGTCTTGTGCACGCGCAGAACATACGCTCAAGTCGGCGTTGCTTCAGTGTTTTCCAAGGCACTTTTTGGACCTGGGGGAGCCGACTGATCAGTTCGACTGCCTTTTCTGCCACCGGTCGGCCGTCAGGTTGGTGTGTCAGGGGCGTCACCCTTGCATAGAGTACTTTTACTTTTAATACTTTAAGTACATTTTTCTGATGATACTTAACATTTCAATGCAGTGTTTTTACAGTGTGGTATTTAGTAATTTTACTTAAGTAAAGGATCAGATTTCTTCTTCCACCACTGGTGCACATTTGCAAAATAATTGAATAGCCTCTCTTTTATCTTGGGGCGGCTTTCTGTCTTGCCAACTCCCAGGTGCTGCGATACCTGGTGGAGTTTGAGCTGAAGGAGAGTGACAACCCTCGGCGCCTACTGCGACGGGGAACCTGCGCCTTCAGCATCCTTTTCAAGCTCTTCACCGAGGGCCTGTACTCGGCCAAGCTCTTCCTCACCGCCACCCTCCACGAACCCATTATGCAGCTGCTGGTGGAAGACGAAGACCACCTGGAGACGGACCCTGCCAAGGTGACGGAGCGCCTCACTCCGGCCCAGCAGGAACGCTTTGGAGAGAAGGGCTCCGAGGGCTACAAGCAAAGGGTGCAGGCCGCTGTGGAGGCCAACGAAGCCAAGCTGGTCGCTCTGGTCAACAAGTTTATCGGCTACCTGAAGCAGAACACCTACTGCTTCCCCCACAGCCTGCGCTGGATCGTATCGCAGATGTACAAGACTTTGTCGTGTGTGGAGCGTCTCGAGGTGGGCGAGGTGCGCACCATGTGTACAGACCTGCTGCTCACCTGCTTCATCTGCCCAGCCATAGTCAACCCCGAGCAGTATGGTATCATCTCAGATGCACCCATCAACGAAGTAGCCCGCTTCAATCTAATGCAGGTCGGTGGCACAGCGTGCATTCTGTTTACACATCATACATGTGGGAATCATTCTGCAGTAGGGCTGGGTACCCAACTTCCATACTTTTTAGGCATCGACCGAATTGCCTCCATAGTATCGGTTATCGAAAAATGCCTCGTCATTCAATACCATCAGTGTTAGTGAGCCAATAAGCATGCATCTACCAAGATCTAATAATTGGTCAGCTAATTGCTTGTGATTGGCTGTCTAACGTTACAGGTCAAAGAGGCAAGCAGGAAAAACACTAAGCTACACACAGAGATGGGGCTTGTGTGTGTGGTTGTATTTTGAGAGGCTTGACTACAGTTTGCGTCACATAAGTGTAAAGCTAAAATGAGGTTGGGATGAAAAATTATTATTTTTGTTTAAATGGATTCCATAAAATTGGTATCAAAAATATAAATAATATAATATGTTTCATTTTGGAACCGGTATCTGTACTGGTATTGGTATCGCTAAGTTTTTAACCATACTTTTTTTATTCTACAACAGTAAAGATTGATGTTGCGTATTTCTTTGTTACACAGGTTGGGCAGCTTTTGCAGCAGTTGGCCATGGCCGATGATGATGCAGACCCAAGGCGGAAAAGCAGTTTGTCCAAATTTGACAAGGTGTGTGAACCATTGTGTAGTTAATTTCTAGCGCAAGCGCAACATATTTCTCCTCGTACTGACTGACACTTCTTCTCTCTGTCTGCAGAGTTGTGTAGCCGCCTTTCTGGATGTGGTGCTTGGAGGAAGAGCAGTTGAGACCCCACCCATGTCCTCCATGAACCTTCTGGAAGGCCTCAGTAGGACTGCGGTCTATATTACACATAATCAGCTGCTCATGCTGGTAGGCTCTTTTGCAGTTGATATCCAGATGTGACATAAGCATACCATTTTTGAAAGTTTGAGTAATTGTGTACTAAAGAGTTTGGAGCACCTTGCTGCATACATTAGCATATTTCCTTGGAACTCTTACAACTACTTAAAATGTTCCACCTCTATTGATATTGCAGCAATATTGTAGGATTGACTATTGGTGCTTTTGCAAAAATATTTACACTGAGATTTGAGAAAAATAATTATCAATAGTGTGGATATAATGACTTAAGTGGGTAAAAAAAGGCAAATGGAACAACTGCAACACGAAACTACATGGAGCAAGAACACAACACCCATAGACAGCAGCGAACACCAGAGATTTCTGCCAGAGCGCCAAGCGCCGGTGACATGCTAGGTAGAAGGAAGACGCTCAATATTTGGTCGCATTTTTTACGTACAATGAAATTGACAAAAAGTGTCATTATAACTGATGGGAAGCACTGCGGGCAAAAAAATATCAGGGAAAAACACCACACCACCGAAATAATCTCAGAAATAATTTATTTAAAAAAAGACAAGATATGAGTTTTCTTTTGACTAAAACTAGACTAAAATGACGAGACTTTTTCGATGAAAACTTAACTAACAAAAAAAGATATGTGAATGACTAAATATGACTAAAACTAACAAGGACATTTGGCACAAGACTAAGACTAAATTAAAAATAGGTGACAAAATTAACACTACCAGGAAAAGACAACACTTCATGTTTATGATATCCAAAATTTAAGAACGTATCTAGCATCATGTATCGATGTAATGTCGATATATTGCCCAGCCCTATGTACAGGCAGTGGAGAAAATAACGAAAATACCTAACAATACATATTGTGCAGTAAATATCCTTTGGGAAATGCTGAGCACATTTAGTCACTTGTTAAGATCAGGCATGTTTCAATGCTATTGTTAATGTTCCAGGCAGGGCTTGTAGAACTGTTGAACAAATAGCTTGCTCTTCCTACTTGCGGTTTTCTTGTGACCAATTGCCTTCGCAGCTTTTCTGCATTCGACACGTGTCATCTGCAGTTCGATTATGACTCTGGAGATCACATTTTAAAAAGGGAACTACTAAAAGGAGTCGCTTTCACTTGAATGCCAATAGCGGTATGTGAAAGCTTTTAATAGACGTGTGACAAACGCGTTTCTTCTAGGTAACATGCCAAAGCAACCTACAGACAGGTAAAAATAGGCTAGCTAGATAGGCAGTGTGACTTGCAGATGAGTCGCAAACAAAAGCAGAAATGGGGCAAGAGGAAAAGCTTATGTATTAACTTACCTCATGAATTTAGTGTTACTTCAGCGTTTGTCAGGACATGAGGTGGCCTTTTTTGGTTTATTTATGTGTTATAGCCATGTGTGGCTTTTGTGTTGATTCTTTCCTTCCATTCATTACAGAATACCTTTTGTCATTGGACTCTTATAAAGCCATGTGTAACCATACAGTCTGTACCAGGAACAGTTTAGGGTTCACGCAGACTTTGGCGAGTGCAAACTTGTCATCTCACACCCTCCCTGAGAAAAACCGTTGACTTGTGATGATTGATTTATTGTGATGGTCTTGAGTGTTCCAATTCCTGCATACGTAGGTGGACTTTGTGCGGAATGTGATGGCAGGGGACCACCTTCGGGAGGAGGAGCACATGGCTCTGGAGACCCTGCTTGCCAACGTGCCCCAGTCTCGAACTGTGAAGAGCAACAGTCTGGAGCTCACCCCCTCCAACACCCCCCAGCTCTCCCCGGCTACCACTCCTGCCAACAAGAAGAACAGGCTCCCCATAGGTACCTACCCCCACAGCCTCTAAGCCTCTGTGTCCCTGTCACTTTTTAGAAAAAGAATATGTATTGATGTGCTCAAAGTGATGCAACCTCTTGTAATTTTCAGATGTGAGCATCTAGAGGATATTTTGCTTTATAGGAATATCACAATTTGAAACAAGAACTAGAAGACAGGAGTGTAATATTTTGCCTAATGAGAAGCAAAATAAACAAGTAGAGCTGAGTGGTGATGACTAGTGAAAAAGGCCTGCGTTTTATAGGAAGCTAATGAGCGTCTTCTCAGCTTGTTATAAAGATAATTAGCGCGGCCTGGATTGAGGCTCAATTACAGAAATGACAACCAATTAAATTACCAAATATAAATTAACTCATTTTAATTGGAATGGATGGAAAAGATGCATAGACTCCCTTCATTAGCATTCTCAAGACAAATGATGCTGTAGCAACACCCCCTTAATTAGGAATGAACCACTTGTGCTTTGCTACTCTGACAATATGACATTTACACACACAATCTTGACTTGTTACTTGAAATACTTTGAAACATTCTGAGACGTACTCTGCATTCTTTCTCCAACGCCCTACTTTGTCCTTCTCCTTTTCCTCTTGTGCTGCCATTGAACGACCAGGACAACACTTAGCCGCTATAACGTCCTGGGACCCCACCACCACCTCTCTGTCTGCTCACATTCCATTAGTAACCCCGTTTGGTGGGTAGCCTGTCGCTCGTGTTAGAGCTGGAGACAACCTAACCCATGCAGCTGTTGTTTTCACCAAGATGCGTGCCAGATAATTCTCATCCAGTCCATGCTCCTAGCTGAACAGTAACACCCCCCCCCCCCCCCAACTCACTCACTGTTATCTAGCTAGGGCTGGGTAGCGTTCAACAATATTCAATACTGGTACCGATATCAATACAGGGTTTCCGCAGAGTCTTAATAAGTCTAAAAGTCTACAATTTCTAAATCAAAATTTCAGGCCTTAAAAAGTCTTAGGGCATTTTCACACATACCTCATTTGGTCCGGACTTTTCAGTTTGATCCGACCAAAATTACAAGTGTGAAGCCTCCCCTGGACCACGGTCCGGATCAAAAGACCAAATGTTGGTCCGATAAAAAGAGGTGGTCTCGGTCCGGACCAAACTGAACCATGGTTCGGTTCGTTTACAGTGTGAAAGCATTTTTTGGATGGTTCGGACTTTCGGACAAATACAAGAAGCTCTGGCAGGCTCTCCTTGTGTTACAAGACCGGGCAAGCTCCTTTAAGGAATAGTGTGTAGGCTACATGAGAGAGAGAGAGTGACGGTGTCAGCGCTCAGAGCAGACAGCTGTCGGCTATCAGAGCAGAGAATACATCAGCAGTTTACTTGTTAAGTGGCAGTAGATGTACAGTGTAGGTTTCCGTTTGTCTCTGAATAAATGCTGCAGAAAGAAAGTTCCTGTGTCTTTCTTCTCAACATCACAACAAAACAAAAAGAGGTGCGGCAGTAGGGGAGAGCAGCAGTCAGCTGAAAAAACTCCGACACAGACCAATCAATTATAATTATCTGGATACGGAGCTCACATATGTGATGACGGTAGGACATAGTCTTGTCATGTATGGATTTTTAGTGCGCTTGCATAACTGCAGTGTGAAACCAAAACTTACCAGATCAAATAACAAAAAAATGAACCTTGGTCCGCACCTTGGTTCGGACTTTCAGGTGTGAAAACGCCCTTACATTTGCTCTCAAGTATTGTGATCTAGGTCTTAAATCATTTAAAACCAGTCTTAATTTTCCTACGTCCATGTAACGCTACCTCTAATGCTCATTGAAATGTTTTTTTTTTTTTTTTCTCTGTGGTGGTGTTCTTTTTTTCGCTAGTCCAAATAATATTTGCTGTATATGTACAGATTATTATTACTCTGTCACTTTTTTTTCTTCAATTTGAATACATTTATTTACTTTGCAAGTACTTTTGTGACTCTGCATTTCATATTGCTTTTATGTTGTGATATAGGTCTTAAATTTCATTCATAAAGGTCTTAAAAAGTCTTAAATATGACTTGGTGAAACCTGCAGAGACCCTGCAATACCGCGCGTTCGATACGGTTCCTAAACAATACTTTTTTTGGTACCAGTTTTTAGGAAACCAAAAAGAAATTACAACATTACACAATATGGCACAAATCTTTTTAATTTACTTTTCAGTTCCTACTACGTGAGCCCACTCTCTGTGCGTAACGCAGAGTTGTTCCTGCGTGTCTCTACGACGTGTAACGTCAGACAGACAATCACCAGCATTATGAGATCTTGGTAGAAGCATGCTGTGTGCTTATTGGCTCACTGATGCTGATGAGATTTACTCCTTAGGTATTAAAATTGGTATTAAATGACGAGGCATTTTTTGGTACTTGACACTTCAGAGCAAGTATGGTCGGTGCCTAAAAAAGTATTGAATTGGGTACCCAGCCCTATACCTAGCACTGCTGTTTGTTGTCCGTGTGCTCTCACCCTGCTTGCTTTGCCTTGCACAGTGCTTTGGCTCATTATTGGAGCTAAAATGTTTTCTCCACTCATTTCGTTTTTCTAAGTATCCCCCCCTTTTGCTTCCTCATTCAGCGGATTATGGCTTTTCATTACCAGGTAGCGTGGGGAAAAAAAAATCTATCTTCCACCTTTCCTCCCTCTGGTCTGTGCCTGAGTTGTGGTCAGAAATAAAGAAGACACTAGTGTAGTTACTCCCCACAATGATGGTAGCTCTGTGATGGTGTAGTTGTGAACTCAGTAGCACATTATGGCATCCACTCATCTCTGAGAAAGTAGGGGCAAACCAACTAAATTGACAATAGCAAGGAGTGTGAGTGATTGTATTGGCTCTTTGTGTTTGAAAATGAATTGAAGGACGGTTTCAGATCTGATTGACCAATGTGTGATATATAACCAGCACCCTTTTTCATGTTCTTCAAATGGTTCATTACCTTTAATGCTTTGATGGAAGCTGTGTTCATAAAAACAACAACACTTTTATTAAGAAGGAAACACAGGATGAGTGTAATGTGGTTACATGTCCTGATGGCCTTTATGTAATTCTCTTGAGATGATTGGAAGCGAGTACCAGACATCCCGTGCAAATCCAGAACCCCAGTGAAATTGTACATAGTTGTTCTTTTAGAAATATATTCAGTAGATGGAGCTGAAGAATCGTGTGTGTGTGTGTGTGTGTGTGTGTGTGTGTGTGTGTGTGTGTTGCGTGTGTTGCAGCAGAAACTGAAGCAGAAATATGTCAGAGCCATCTTGTGGTGTTAATGTCATGTGTTGCTAAAGTGTTTCATTGTGTCAGGCCAGCCATTTTAATCCAGCAACATTGTGAAAACAAGCCGGATGGTATTTCTCCACAGAGTTGCATGTTTCAGCACAAGACGTAACAAATGATATCAAGATTGAACTTAAAGTGTAATTCCAGCGAAAATTGACCAAAAGGTGTTTTTCTCCATTAAAACACATCAAATAAGCCGTGGAGACAGTATTTTTTGTCGATCAACCACTACAGCGCTTGGCCCAGCTTATGCTACAGCCACAAATCGCAAACAGTGGACGAGATAGGGGCCGTAACGCATTTTTTAACCAGTAATATTGTTCAAAACAGCAGCAAACCTCGTCAGTAACTTGCTCAGGGTCCCTACACATAAAACGAAGCACCAACAACCTAATTAGCGAACCCGGAGTTTATCACAGTTAAGAAAACTTACCAAACTGTCTCAGCAGCCCTATCCTCAGCACCGAAATGTCACGCGAGATCTCGCACGTCTATTGCCGGAGGGGACTACAGGCAGTCAGGTGTTGGCTCGGAGTAGACAAGGCCAAGGCAAGAATCATCACATAGGAACTGAAATGGCGGAGTCCAATCAGACCAGCGACTTTTTTGATTTTGATGGGCTGAACACCTGACGAGGTTTGCTGCTGTTTTGAACAATATTACTGGTTAAAAAATGCGTTACGGCCCCTATCTCGTCCAGTGTTTGCGATTTGTGGCTGTAGCATAAGCTGGGCCAAGCGCTGTAGTGGTTGATCGACGAAAAATACTGTCTCCACGGCTTATTTGACGTGTTTTAATGGAGAAAAACACCTTTTGGTCAATTTTCTCAGAAATTACACTTTAAATCTAGGGCTGGGAGAAAAACAGATATCACGACATTATCCAATACGATATCCAAAATCTAAGACGATATCTAGTCTCATATCACGATATTGATATATCGATATATTGCCCAGCCCTACTTTTCATGTTAATATTTCTATGTACAGTGTTTTAGAACTTCTATATACTAGTGTTGCTAAAATGATTTTGTTCAAATAATATGGCAGATAAAGCATATTTTCTTTTCTAGAGACATCAGTAAAGCTGTCTATGCATTTGCATGTGTATGTGTCTGGTTTCAGCATAACCAATGAACAGTGGGAATACCATTTTCGGATATAATAAAAGAAGAAAGTGACGCCTTTATTATGAACTAACTACCGCCTAACATCTAAATACAAAAGATAAACTCGTCTTTAATGTCACACCAGTGTATAGCTCCATGAGCAAAAACTTGGAAATCATTCAAAAGGTAATTTTGACATTTTCTGCGTGAAACTGATGAAGCCATAGTACGACTTCTATCACAGGCGACGTATTGGTGTGACATAACCGATGAGAGTCTTGCTTCTCTAGTTTCAAGCTTTCGGCTAGAGCTGTTCATTTTCACAGAATATCCTGATTCCTGAACATTTTTGGGTTCAAAACATAGCAATACATGTTGTTATTAAGTGTCCTCTGAATGTAGCAATCAGAAAATAACAGCGCTTTCCCTACTAATTCCCCTTTCAACCCATCAACCAGCGGCGGCTCGAAGCCGCAGTCGTACCAACATCGCCCAGGAGGGGGAGGCAGAGGGCAGCTCCCAGGAGTCCCTGCAGGAGCTGATGCCAGAGGAGGTGCTGGTGATTTCACTAGGAACTGGTCCTCAGTCTGTCCCTGGGATGATGTCAGAGAATGAGGTAATGGGACTGGAATTAATGTACTCATTAGCAGGAGAGATGATGATGTGATACATTTAATGTCATATATTTTTTTCCCTGTCACTGAAGGGGAGTAAGGCTTCTTAGAACTAGTGTCATGCATGTTTCCAGTGTTTTATGCAATATTATGCAATTGATGAGAAACCATCACGTATAACTAACTCCCTGATCTAAATTTAACTGTCTCCTGATGTCTTTGGATGAGATAATGCCTGGAGCAAGAATGACTCATGGCATTAGCAACCAAAAGTAAGTGTTTGTACGTATGCCCTTCCTCTCTCTACTGCTCTGTAGGTTTTGAACCTGCAGATGGCTGATGGGGCCCAGGGGGACGGCCATGCTGATGATACTAAGCTGCATGGTAAACCAGACAAAACCCTGCGCTTCTCCCTCTGCAGTGACAACTTGGAAGGCATCTCAGAGGGTCAGTCTGCAGTCTGATAACACACATAAAGCTAAAAAACCAAACCCAAAAAAATGCATTAAATGCATGTTCAGAGGGGCGCCTGGGTAGCTCACCTGGTAGAGTGTGCATCCCATGTACAGAGACTCAGTGCTCAAGGCAGCGGTCGCGGGTTCTATTCCGGCCTGCAACCTGCATGAGGGGGAATGACCACCTCTCTCTCCCCTTTCAAGTATAAGCTGTCCTGTCAAATAAAGGCCTAAAAATGGCAAAAAGTTATCTTAAAAAAATCCCTTTGACACTCCAATATACCTTTTTAAAAATGTCACAAGGTCATAATTACTTGTCTACGACAGCTGATTGAATTACTGGTTGACCCAGTTACCTTGTGTATGTTTTAATTTATTCATTCGTTTGTTCCCCCCCCCCCCCCCCCCCTCAGGTCCGTCCAATCGTTCTAACTCGGTGTCTTCTCTGGACCTGGAGGGAGAGTCTGTCTCGGAGCTAGGAGCCGGACCGTCGGGGAGCAACGGGGTGGAGGCTCTACAGCTTCTGGAGCATGAACAGGGTAGGAGTGTGTGTGTGTGTGTTTCTGAATGCTGCTAAAAAGTTGAGTTGGAAGTACGTATGCTTACTAGGACTAGATGTTAGAATCAGAGGTGTAGTGGTAAAAAAAGAGGTGGGTAAACTATAAATTCTGGTGGACCACGACGTGGTCACCTTTTAAGGTGGGCCACTGCCTACCGGTGTATGTGTATCCTGATGACATCGCTATAGGCTATCATTTGATGGTACTACCAAGGGTATCACTGGTTGTTCCCTCATCATAGGTCACACAATCACTATTCAATTCATACATTAATCTAAGCTCTTGTTAAAGAGACTCGAGAAGGAATAATAGGGTTGAAATCTATAAAGTTTACTAAATGACAAAACAGAGAGAACAAAAATATTTAAGAGATAGACTAGAGAGGGAGGCTTATATCCAGGGCTGCCAATGCAATGCACTTGTACATAATGATTAGGGATTTGGGATTATTTTCATAGTCGATTATTCTGTTGAATATTTTCTCGATTAATCGATTAGTTGTTTGGTCTATAATATGTCAGAAAAATGTGGATCAGTGTTTCCCAAAAGCCCAGGATGACGTCCTCAAATGTCTCATTTTGTTTCTGCTCCTGTAGAAGCTAGAGGTCTGTATGAAATCAACCTTGTTACTAGAAAAACATGTTTTTAGCCGCAATCTTATGGAGAAAAACTACACTACCCATAGTCGGCGAGTTGATTGGTTCAACTCGCCGTTTCCATAGAAACGTTTACCGTACCCGCAAAACCGCGAACGGCTATAGCGATAACATTAACTAGCTAGGTGACTAGCAAAGAGAGCTTGTTGTCACAAACTTCCAGTGGTTTAAATGTCAGAGAATGCATAATTACATCCAGTTATTTATCTGATAATGTATCCTGAACTTTACTTGTAACATGGGCTAATGGGAACAGGTAGAGGTGACTTGTTGAGTCAGTGGCATGAATCTACTGTGAACCAAATTAACCTAAAAAACATGAAGTTTAGTACTGTTTTTCGAGCTCATTCACTTTGGGCTTGTAGCCGAGGCCGTTTGCTTGCATCAGGAGGAGGGCTGCTGTCTTTACGCCGCTTAAAAAATTGCCGGACATCTATTTTTACAATTTATTACATGAGACATGTAGGCTAGTTTGGGCTAGTCACCATGGATGTATTAAGAGAACTGATGAGTCTTGATGCAGTCTGCTGCTTCCTGCTCTCTACGCAAGAGATGCTCGATGGTGTTTTAAGCCCCCAACGTTGACTTCAAGGCAGCGCTGCGACCATTGACTTAATTCAAGGCACCTGTCACTGCGCAATGTGAGTCTCAACGCGATCTGAGTCGCGTCGAGTTGCGCATGCTCAGATTTAAACAATTTACGGCATAACGACAACAACAGAAGATGGGAACAGCAATAATCGAAGATATAGAAGGTGGAAATCATTTCAAAAACGTTTTAGTTATAAAATGCTATCTATGATTGTTTGATTGCTAACGTTAGCTCATAACACCATTCAAATAACAGCCGTTGTTGTGTCTGATTGCCAACTTGTAGCCAGCAGTGAACCAACTTGGTCATGTAGCTCCATTTTCACTGACTTTTTTTATTTTTTATTAACTGACATGAGGGATCATGCCGTGAACATGTGATGTGTTACGCTAAATAATACATTACTGCCATTTCCATCTTCTATATCTTCAATTATTGCTGTTCCCATCTTCCGTTATTGTCGTTATGCCGTAAATTGTTTAAGTCTGAGCATGCGCAACTCGACGCGATTCAGATCGCGTTGAGACTCACATCGCGCAGTGACACAACCTATAACTGTTGCCTAATCCTAGTGCCTGGAAGGCATCGCTGCCTGGAAGGCAACGTTGTGGGCTATAACAAACAAACACCGCAAGAGATTGGTCAACACTGACAGTAAGCAGCGCAATATGAAAGACTTCGTCTTAGGTTTAACAATCTATGAAACTAATAATGAAAAATATGAAACTAAAACGACATAAGCTTGATTTAAAATGGCTTAGGAACTATAGGCTATTTAGAGGTGGATAAACACAATTTAGAGGTGGATAAACGCACTTTGGAGGTGGGTAAACGCTATTTCCGAATTTTGGGAGGTGCGTAAACGGCGTTTACGTGCGTTTAGCCTCCACTACATCCCTGGCTAGAATCCCTTGATATTCAGCACAAGCGCTGTTGTTGGAGATGTCCTCTTGGGTCTGGTTGGATTGGGGGATGACCGCCTGGTGCCTCCCTATGGACCTTTTTCACAGCAGACATTTTGACTTGTCATAGTAGGAAAAGCACAGCTGAAATTGATAGCCTTAACGATGGCTCAATTCCATCAAGTGTCCCAGTAAGCTATTTCAGTGAGTCAGCATTCCTAAGTGGAATACAGCCATCATTTAATGGTTTTGAATACACTTGTGCTTTTCCTACTATGACATGTCAACATGTCTGCCATGAAAAAGGTCTATATGACACATTATCAGTCGTGCACCCCGGCTTCATTGGAAGTATAAATATCACTTTTTTTTAAGATACGTAAACGGACAAAAGATAAAAGATGCAGCCTCCTTTTTCTTATGCTAAACAGCTATTTTGTATATACTTGTTTCTGTATTTATTGTTTATTTCTTATTTACGTTTAATATGTAATATATTTTGTGTATGTACGCATCATTCACCAAGATAAATTCCAAGTAGGTGTAACTTACTGTGGCTATACAGATTCTGATTCTGATATTCATGAGCAGGCCGTGTCTAACGCCCTTTATGTCTCCCTCAGCCACCACTCAGGACAACCTGGATGACAAACTGCGCAAGTTTGAGATCAGAGACATGATGGGTCTGACAGATGACCGAGACATCTCTGAGACGGTCAGCGAAACCTGGAGCACCGATGTGCTTGGCAGTGACTTTGACCCCAACATGGATGAAGATCGGCTGCAGGAAATAGCAGGTTGGGACAAGGCTTTTCTGACCTGTATTTGCACACATTCCCTCCCTGCCTCAGTAAGCAGATTGATTGATCTACACGGCATGTGCGATCATTGCACATTTTATGGGATGGATTTGCTGCACTTAAGGGGCCCTCCTGACTGTTGATGAAGTGGATTTAGGGAAATGTCATCACCTTGTGGTATGTGGGGGAAATGGCATCAAAAGGCAATTGCATTTAAGTGCACATCATAAACTAATGTGTTTGAGCTGAAAGTAAATAGACCAGAATCTTCTAGTTGTTTTTGGTGCACAAGGTTTAATACAATGTTTTGTGTTCTGTATTTAGTTGGCTGTATAAAAGTGTGTTCTAAATTCAGTGCTTTATTGCTGTAATGCAATTTCCTGCCTCACTGCCCAATCTTAACTTTTAAACGATGCTCAGTCAGTTTTTTATACTTTTTGCGATCAAAGAAAAACAGTGAATAATATATTCATTGAACAACAAAAAATGAACAATTTCATATGGTTTGTTTGTCTGTTTTTCTTCTTCATTCTACTGCCACTGACTCCTAGATATGACTGCATATGCTATTCTCCTCTAATTGATAAAAATAATGAAATGGACGCATCAAAATAGAAAATGGACTCTAGGGGCGAAACAAGTACTTTTCTACGAGTCTCTAGGGTATATCCTGAAGTTAGCTGGTGTTATCGCAGTGGCAGTATCTAATAAGTACATGCATAATCATAATATGTTGATATATAAGGATAGATAGTGGAGTGCAGGTTCAGCCTCTGCACTCTGTTGAGCAATGACAGGAAAACCCTGGTTGTAAAAAAATAAATAACCAGTTCATCTAATGTGAATGCAGCTGTACAGTAGATGGAATATTTGAGTCTTCATGTTATCTTCCTGTCTCCTCTGCCTCTGTCTTTTCTTCACAGCCTTCCCCGTGCCCATCTCTCTCTCTCTCTTCTGTCTCTCTGACATTCACTCAGTCCCTGCAGTCTTATTGACCTTGGTTCCTTCTCATTTGCATCCACCATTTTTCATTCCTCGGAATATGGCGTTGGGGGACTTTTCCATCATTAAGTGAATTTACAGCGATTTCCTTATGTGTTTTCTCCAAGGGATTGGGTTATGAGATGCACATTAAATATCCATTAATACCTCATTATCCCACTGATAAGATTACCATGATAATGAGGCAGAAATTCTAATTGTTTCACTTCTTGTTGTGCCACTCATTTAATCATCCACCTGAAAGACAAGTACTCTGCGCCCCTACCTTGAAGACTGTAAACACGGACAGCGGGATAGAAGCTCTCCCGCCGCCAGCGAGAGCCCTGCCCCCGCCAACATCAGTACACACTGTTGACTGGATGCTGGCACGTGTGCACTCTCACGGCGTGCGTGCGTGTGTGCGTGCCATGAAGTGGAAGCGTGACATACCAGGGGGCACGTCTACCACAGGTCGACTTTTTGGTCCTGAGCCTTGGCCACTGACTCCCACTCACACCTGCTAGCTCCCTCCGCATTCTTCCGCCTTGTTAAACCGCGGCTTCTCAAATGGAGATTGAGGGACGCGGTGCTGAGGACTTTTTGTGAGGGGTGGGTGGGCGAAGCGGTAATTTGGTCGTGAGTAATGCTGGGCTTAATCAACGGCTCAAAGTCATGGCCCTGGAGGCTGGGGCGGGGTGAGATATTACCATTAACCTCTGACCTTTTGCACAGTGGTATATGTGCCTGTGGGTCCCAGCATGCAATGCAATGCAATGCAATGCTCCAACTCTCTGTGTCTCTGTATGTCTCTGAAGCCCCATCCACACACCATTCAGAGAGAGTGCTTATCTCAGACCATTTCACAGTGTTGTTTGAAAGTCAGACCTGAAGGCATACTGTAAACGTGACGGAATAGCTTTTAATTAAGATATTAACATGTGAGAGCAATGCGTTCGGCGCTAAATCGTTTACGTGGATCGAAGAGAGACAAACCTTATGGATTGGTCATTTCAGTTATTAATCAGGCAACAATGAAAAAAACATGCTGGTCCCAGCTTATGTGTCAATTTGCTACGTTCCTCTCTTTTTATATTGTTTTAAATTAAATATCTCTGACTTTTGAAGTGTTTCAGTCACAACTAGCAATTTGAAGATTTCATTTTCACTTTGGGCTCTCAGAAGTTGAAATAGACATAAAAAAAATGTATATACTAAAAAGATTTGATATGTTGTAGGCATCATTTCTGTAGTGGCACTCTCAACTTTACATGTTGCTCATATTTCAAATATCTGAATAATTTAGTAGAACTAATTACAGAATATGAATCAAAACCAGTGCCATAACAACACATAAAGGCTGGGTAAAGGACAAAAAGGGGCCTTCTAGATGACTTTGCGACTATAGAGGTGACTTGTTACTTTTCCTGACCAAAAAAAAAAAGAGAAGCTGGTCCATGCTGTGGAAGGAGGTTAAGTCTCTGTGTCTGCGTCTGTGCTTTTCAGGGGCAGCTGCGGAGAACATGCTCGGCAGCCTGCTGTGTCTTCCTGGCTCGGGTTCAGTGCTGCTGGACCCCTACGGTTCCACCATCTCAGAGACCACAAGCGAGGCGTGGAGCGTGGAGGTCCTCCCCAGTGACTCAGGTAGGGAGCCAGCTTTGTTTTCTTTCGACGGTTTGCTTCGGCGATCGCCCTGATTCCTACACTTCTTCTCCACGACGTCTCAGATTTTTTGTTTATACGGCGGTACCATATAAACATTAATATTTAGTTGTATTCCTCGACGCAGCGGGCCCGGGTTCGACTCTGACCTGCGGTCCTTTGCTGCATGTCATTCCCCCTCTCTCTCCCCTTTCATGTCTTCAGCTGTCCTGTCAAAATAAAGGCTGAAAATGGCCCTAAATAAATAACTATATAACAAATATATCGATTCTAGGTAAAAGAATCATTTTTTATAAATCGTCGCAAATACAAAATAAAATCCCGATCCATACGTTGAATGGATTTTCTTTCCAAACCTCTTGGTCTCAAATGTGTGTATGCATATTTATGTTTGTTTGATACAGTGGGGGTTGGGACACCAGGTGTGGTTTGCACGGCATTCCATACCAAACAATGTGTGCGTGCATCTGTCATCATATTGTGTGCACTAGCCTGTCTTTCAGGGCAGATCTGCGTGTGCCAGTAAAAGGTTTCCTTAGAGGGACCACCAGGTGTGTTTGCACCTGTGGTGGAGCGGTGGGGATGGAAGCGCAAGGACAGCAGCTGTCCTCCGTCACTTTACACAGCGTCAGGTTTTTATCTGGCTAGACTTAACAGTGTAGTGCTCTGAGGCTGGTGCATGCTGTATAGTCACACAGGGCATCCATCTACATCAGTTGTCAGCAGTGGTGGAATGTAACTAAGTATTGTACATAAGTACAAACTTGAGGTACTTGTACTTTACTCAAGTCTTTTCTTTTCATGGCACTTTCTACTTCTACTCTGCTACATTTCAGAGAGAAATATTGTACTTTTTATTCCACTACATTCATCTGCCAGCTCTAGTTACTTTAAATTAAACTACCCAACAATATAGGGTTTAACGCTAACCCTTGCATTGAGTACTTTTACTTTTATACTGTAATTACATTTTCTGGATGATACTTACATACTTTTACTTAAGTAACATTTTCAATGCAGGACTTTAACTTGGAACAGAGTATTTTTACCATGTGGTATTAGTACTTTTACTTACAGTAAGTCAAGGATCGGAATACTTCCACCACTGGTTGTCAGTGCCAAATCCAAATGCATACACAATCTTATGAATCATAGATTATACTTTTTGTCTGTTCTCGCAAATTGAACATGCAGTCTAAACCTTTTATTAATGAGACATGATGCCCCCCCCCCCCCAACCCCCCCTTGAAAACCAGTGTTTTGTGAAAATCTGAGTGCTTTTATTAACGGCGTTAAGTGTTTCTGTGAAAAGCCTTGGCCTTATGTTAATTGAGGTAGTACACCATTTCAATATGTGCGGTGCAGAAATGACATGCATGAGTGTCTTGATTGCTTTCTGTTCCGTTTGCTGCCCCTGTTCTGCTTGGTAATAGTGCGATCGGAGGCTCGCTCGGAGTACAACGCTTGTTTCATGGCTAGGCAGCAGAAAACTACACTCTGAAGAGCACTTCACCAACACATTATTACTAACGAGCATGCAAATGAGTACTGCGGTTAGTACAGAGCCTCCGTGCTCGGCCCAACAGCTCCATTGGGCAGCCAAAGAATTGGGCGTACTAGCTTTACGGTTTGGCTTGGCCGTTATAAGACATGATAATGTATGCTTTGTTTGATTTCATGCATATGTGCACACTTGGTTTCCCAATGATTGTAACAGAAGGGGGGGGGGGTGCAGAGAGAGAATGACCATCATCTGTTGCAAACTGCCACGAGTACAGTGGAATTATTATTAGTTTCTTTTAAATGTATCCACACTTGAAGTGAGAAAAATACACGTTGTTGTTAGGGCTGGGAAATATATCGATATTAATATATGAGACATCATCTTCAATTTTGTAGTATTGTCTTTTTCTGGTTTTAAAGGCTACAGTAAAGTGGTGGCTTACCAGACTGTTCTAGCTGTTCTAGTATTTGTATCTACATTACTGATGGCTATTTATTAAAATATCATTGTGTCAGTATTTAAGATGGTGATATTTTTTCTTCAGCCATACCAAGAATGGGAAACTTATTGTTGGATTGTATTGTATGCCACAAACTCTGTGCTTTCACTTTTTTTGTTCGCAGAACCCACAGGTTCACCGATTTTTAAAGTAAATAAGTCCCCTGTGCCTTCAACCTAAGACAATACAGTGAACTATGGCTATAATTTGCCTTTACCCACTTAGTCAATATATCCACATTACTCGTGATTATTTATCAGCGTTCTCATTGTGTTCATATTTTGTGCAAACACCAATAGTCAAGCCTACAATATCGACGCAATATCGACATTGATATATTTGGTCAAAAATATATAGTTTCTCCATATCGCCTAGCTCTAACTCTTGTCTCGGATGTCTTCTTTTTCTTATAAAAATATGATTTTTTTTAAAATAAATATTACTTTCTTTTTGGGACCACTTCCAGAAGCCCCGGACCTGAAGCAGGAGGAGCGCCTGCAGGAGCTGGAGAGCTGCTCCGGGGTTGGCAGTACGTCCGATGACACAGAGGTCCGAGAGGTCAGCTCCAGACCCAGCACACCCGGCCTCAGTGTTGTCTCAGGTATATATCCAACCTCCTCTCTACCCCGTCTCCACTGCCTAGCATCTACTTTATCTGTCTAGGTGCTCTCTCTCTCTGAAGCAGTCCGTTCAATTTCTGTGTTTGGTCCTTTATGGTACGTGTCTAGCCTAGAAATCTAGACTCAGGGTTAGGGTTAGGAACTCTCCGTTGGCTTGCGAGCTGGAAAAGCCAAACTCTGGTCAGGCCAATCACATCGTGTATAGAGTCGGTGGGCGGGCTTATGGCTGCTGCTGCTGGCGAACAGCGGTCTTCTGGAAGACTTGAGGTTAAGCTTTTCTTTGAGAAAAGAACAAAGAACGGCACTGAAGTAATTCTTAAAGGAAGATGTGTTGGGAGTTTTGCCGACCGGATACGGCAAAAGTTTAATCTATCAACTAGCTCCACCACCTGCTTCGTTGCTCTGCCTGGTTGTAGCGCTATCCTATTGCATGCAGAGGGAGTTTGAAAGACAACCGTTTATCCCGCCCCTCGGATTGAGCCCTGCCAATGGTGAGTTCCCAGACCCAACATCTTGATGTGGGTCTGGCTTGTCAGGCTAGTACATGTCCACTGTCAAGCCTTGTTTCCCCGCTTACCATTCCTTGTCCATGGGAGCAGCCGTGCAATGCATTCTGGTAGCGTCGCAGGGACTTTGGAGAAGCAGGGCGTCGAGGCGCCCGCTCCTCATTTTCAGGAAGTTGAATCCAGGCTACTTTATGCAAATGAGGAGCATCTAGCTCTGGCTCGCCGGAAATCAAGGAAACTCAAGGAAATCTTTTAAAATGACAGTTTGTCGATCTGAAACGACTGATTCTGCAACTGCATAGCCTCGCATTTCTCGCATAAAATGTTTTCAGAAACACATTTCGGTGAACTATTTTTGTGAAATAACCCCTCAGTAGGGTTGGGTATCGTTTGGGTTTTTTCCGATACGGTGCTAAATCGGTACTTTTAAAACGGTGCCGGTGCCTGAACCGATACGTTTTAAGAAAGTAAAAAAAAGAAGAAACAAGAAGGATAGGCCTACTAAACAACAGTCGGTGACATTTAAGAACACATTGTTTATTACTAAGGCCATATGGTCAAAATTAAATGATTTAATAGTAATGTAATAACTATAACTTATAATACACAATAACTTATTTCACCAGTAAATTGCTGTTGAACGACAAAAACAACAACCAGATGGGAAAAGTGTATTTTACAATAACTTTGAATGCACTGCGAGGCTGTAGGTTACCAGTTTCAGTGAATGCACCGTCTGTGTTTTTCCGACGTCGGCATCTGCTGCACTGCAGAGCAGACTGTTGATATACAGTCACACTTTACACTGTTTAACGTTACCTGTCAGCATTTTAACCGTGTTTAATCCAACTGCTAGCTGAAGGTAGGCTAACGTTACCTGCTGTCGAGTGTAGTGTAAAGTCAGGCACCGAAATAAGGCACCGACATTTTCATTCTTATTCGGTCTCGTTACTACTTCGGTCTCGGAACCGGGGACCTATTGGCACCGAGTTTCGGTACCCAACCCTACCCCTCAGTCACATTAGCTACTAGAGACAGTGACAAAGCGGCAGGCTGCAATTTATTTTCAATGGGAGTGGCCGTTTGCCATCAACAAGCGACGAGCTTGCCCCTGCCACGAGCAAGGCGGGGCCAAAATAGACAGGAAGTCTAATTTATGCAAATGATGAGCGATGCGACAAAGCGACTGCCAATCGGAGTGAAGGCAGCGTGAGGGCAGCATGACGTATGTACGTTGGTTGCTCGAGTCGAAGAAAATCATTCAAGATGGCGGAAGCGCTTCAGGACATCGTATTTCTAGGGCTGGTCCGAATACCATTTTTTGAGCTTCGAAGCTTCGGTAGTAATGAGCATAGAATATTCGAAGCTTCGGAGAGAGGGGGCTGAACATATTATTATCTCTAATAAAGGCAGGAATCTCTATGTGTCTGTCCATTTGCATTTTGATTATTTTGAGAACCTTTCATCAAACGACTTCACAGGGGAGTGCAGTGTTGTATTTGGTGCAATATAGAGAGACAGTCCAGACACGACACGTTCAGAATTAATAAACTTTTAATAAACTACAGAACAGCGCGAGCAGGAAGCGGCGCGCCTCACGCGAGCAGGGCTATGCTCTGAGAACGGAGACTTCACTAATGATATAAAACACACACACACACACACACACACAGGCCTATTCGCAAGTAACGTTATTTTCCATGAAAATTAAGTGCACATTTGTATCACGTGTAAAATGGCGGATAAAAGCAGCTTGTTCTACTTACAGAACTCAGGTGATTTTTCAAGCTTGATGTGCTGTTGTGGTAGGCCAGTTTCAAATTGCATATTTGACACGCTGCCTTTGTCTTGTCCTCACTTAATTTAAAGTTCTCCCACACAGATGACGTCTTCGGCATTTTTGTCTTCTTTTCGCTGAATCGTGACGTAATGACGTTCAACTCATTTTAACTAGGGCACGTGACGTCCCAGTAAAATCTCAAAGTCTCTTATATTTCGCAGTAGATTCATTTAGATTGATAATAACGGGTAAAAAGGATAATACATTTTGTTTCTATTATATTTTCCACAATGTCAAAGCAACGCAGCTTAACCCAAAATACAAGCTCAGACATGCACTTCTGTCCATGCAAACTGCGCTGTTCTGGCTCTAGTCAGAGAATACTGCCGTTGCAGGAACACTTTAGTAGTCCAAGAAGAAGCAAATATATTTATTAAGTATAACGAAGTTGGGTTGTACATCATATTAAAATGGCTAGGCTATATAAGAAAATTGTAAAAGAGTATTATATTTCGAACATATTCAAGCGCAAATGAGAACCGTTTGGAGGGGGATGCCAGGTTGTGAAAAAAAAACAAAAAAAACAACGAATATTCAAATGTCAAATTTTCAAATTGAATACCAACCCACCGAACGAACATTCGGGTATTCGGGTCCAGCCCTACGTATTTCTGTATATATCTGATATGTTTGGCATTTTATCTCATATATTTTGTTGTCCCTATCGAGAAATAAATACTTTTAAATCCAAAAACATTGTTCTTGTGACTTGACAATACCTGTGATGTGACTTGTAAGACCTCTTGCAGATGCTAGGCAATAACATGCTACTATCGATACTGAATCGTCACTGTGTCAAACGTTCACAGAAACAAATCGATCAAACTTTAGTTCCGCAAAGCTATGAGAAAATGGAGGAAAAACGTGTTTTAGTGGTGTCCACATTCCCGGTGCTGTACAATCTAACCGAACGTGCTTGAAGGTAGCACCAGAGAATTTACTTTTGCCAAGCAACCAGGAGTAGGCTAGGCACGCCCAGGAATGCCCATCAAGCGAGTGCGTGTTGCTGTCTTTTGTAGCTAATGTGACTGTAGGGTAAGAGAGTTTTCCAAACGAGCCGTCATTATGGTTTGTTTTGAAATCCTGGGGCCGACAGCTGCACGTGAAACGTTCGTCCAATCAGGTGCAGCCAATTGCGGCTGTAGGAGGGTCTAGCCACCTTTCTTTGCTTGTCAGTGTGGTCAGTAAAGAGAAACTGATAACTGCTGGTGTCATGCCCACTAGCTTGCAATGCTGGGAAGCGGGACGATCCCTGTCGTCAAAACGAAAACCGCCTATATGGACACATACCATTAGTCCCTTTTGGAAAAAGTGCTAAATTGACTTCTGGTTAAAAAAAACTTTCTCACCCTCCTTGATTCTGTGTAGAGCGGTCATGTTGCTGGGAGGGTAGTTAACCAGTGTAATGGGGTCAGTGTGAATGTGTGTGTATGACACAGGTTTTTATTCACTGGTTGTCTTTTCCCTGGGCTCAGGTGGACACGCCACGTTGACACGCATGAAGTAGTATCCTAGATTAGGAAGCCAGGGGTGATGTTCGTGGCTCAGCTCACAGGAAAACGTCCCGCGGGACCCGCCCGATGGATAGTCTGCATCTGATGATCACTCTTACCTGTGTCTTTCCCCCTAATCCTTTGGGAGCTTACTCTACCAATTTAGAGTTCCCAGTGGGTTCCCATCTGAGAGAGCGTACAGTGTAGTAAAGAGAAAAAAATGTCCTCTTTTGTTTGAGAAAACATTGAGCATGCCTGTGCTGTTTTATTTGACAAGCCAAAGTATTTTCTTTTTTACTGCAGAGGTGATTTTGAGTTGCTTTTGTCCTGAATGTCAACACAACTGTTGTTGTTGTCGTCCACCCCCGCTGCAGGCATCAGTGCAACCTCAGAAGATATCCCCAACAAGATCGAGGACCTGCGGTCAGAGTGCAGCTCAGACTTTGGAGGGAAGGACTCTGTGACCAGTCCAGATGGGGAGGAGTCAGGCCACGGTAGGAGAGTGTCACATCCCAGCTAGCCATCAGTCCAGTGTCTGTCTGGTCTAAACAGCATCAGCCATGGCTATCAATCCCTGTCACTTCCACAGCTGCCAAGCCTAATCACTCTTCTAGTTCTCTGCAGCTGTAATTGTTGCGTAAAGTTGTTGTGTAAAGTTAAATATTCTTTGTTAGCCTGGCTGGGGAATCATCAGGCCGTTATCTTTTTTTTTTACTTCAAGTTAAGGCTGCACAATTAAATCGCAATTGTATCGAAATCGCAATATGGACTAGTGCAATATCCAAATCGCAGAGGGGGGCGCAATATTTGTTATAGGAAATATATGTCAAACCATTCTGAATGAAGCATTGTGTTGCTGCAGAGACGTCCCCGCCTACAAATCGTATCCTACAGACTGAAGAAAAACATCTTTGTTCTGTACAGATCCTCAGAAAAATCACACTATAATCATTTTCATTTGTTTTTGTTTTTCAATGAAAATGAGAATAATGATACAAAAATTATCATTTCCTCCAATATCGTGAATCATATTGCAGTCGCAATATCGGTCAAAAATAATCGCAATTAGATATGTTCCCCTCATTATGCAACCCTACTTAATGTTATAAAAACATTTTTTTCAATAACATGCCGTGTGCCCTTGTGGTTAATTTAGTAAATGCTCTTAATTGTCTCGTGTCCTCTTGTGTTTTTACAGGAGCACATCATCTGACATCTCCGCCCTCACAGACCGATTCCTTACTGGCCATGTTCGATCCCCTCTCCTCCGCCGAAGGTAATTTGCTCCCCCAGAATGCTCTGCAGCCAATCGGAGGTAGAAAGGAGTTATCATTAAATCCCTGCCCTAATGTCGTGGGCTCCTAGAACAGCTTGAGCTCTGTGGAATTAACCAAAAGAGTGTTTGTGCCCCTCGCACACGCCTTACCCCAATTACTGGTCATATTAGAAGTGCAAATTAACTGTCATTTCATTTAGGCCCATTTAGTGTCCCAAATGATTCTCCGCAGTCTTTGTTCCTGAGCATTTTTGTCTGTAGCGCAGGTTTGAAGTGGTGTGTGCGAGAGGAATGGTCGTGGCTTTGTGTCTGTGGCAAGGTGAAGGGATGACAGGTTGAGAGACCTCGCCCCAGGCTCTTTGGCACTGTCCCCTCGTCCCACTGTGCTCATGGCACCAGGCTGCCATTGGAAGCTTTTCAGGAGAGAGAGTCTACCCTTGGAACAGGTGGCCTACCTATACCTAGGGCTCATCTCCCACTAACATCTCTCTTTAGCACTCTCCCCACTTTGGAGCTGTTTTTGTTTTTTCTTCTATTGGTTTTATATTGTTTAGCTACTCTGTAAGGGAGACTTTGTGGTACGAAACCACACTTAGTCCCTAGTAGCTTCCAAAAAAACCTACCTGTAGGGCGGCTCGATTTATGGACAAAAATCATAATCAAGATTATTTTTGGTCAATGTTAAAATCACGATTATTTAACACAGTTACTCAGTGACTTTTGGAAAGATGTTGCATTTACTGAACCTATAAAATAGTGAAATATTTAAACAAATCAACAGTGAAAACACCTTGAACTGTGACATTTCTCTTACTACTTTTCCTGTTAAGTTTTTTTTTTTCCACCTTCAGAACACGAGACAAAGTAAGAGTTTACTTGCAAAACGTAATGTGCTAAATAATAGTTTTACTCAATGACATTGTTTTTGTAATCGCTAGGTGCCAAAATCGGAATGGCAATTAAAATTTGATTAATTGCACAGCCCTACCTTCTTGGAGAATTTCATTAGTATATTTAAGGCTTTTAAAAACAGATATTTACTTAGGGAAGTCTTTGTGGAGCCTGTGCTGTGAACTGGTAAGTAACCTAAAGATAAAAGAGAAAACAAAGTGCTCAGGTATATTTAAATATTCTCCATTTTGTTTTTTTTCTCCCAAATGTAGGCTCCACTGGAACAATAGTGAGGCCCAAAGTGCACTACGCCAGGCCCCCTCACCCTCCCCCCGATCCTCCCATCCCTGAAGCCAGCGCCCTGGGGCCCGAGACGCGCCACTCTCTCTTCACCCCCCACTGCCTGGCCCAGGCTGAGCTGGAGCACACCAAGCAGCGGCACTCTTTCCCCGACAGGCTGGTCCGGAGCCGCAGCTCCGACATCGTGTGCCCAGGCCGCCGGCCCACTAGTGACCCCGGCCTTAACCGGCGGGTCGCGGTGGAAGAGCGCGACCCTGCCGGGGCCTTCGCCTTAGGACCGTCCTCGTCCCCCAGCAAGGACTCCCTCAAAGGAGAGGTAACCACACACACTCTCGGCCACTGACAGAGACAGTCGTATTTTTAACTAATGCTGCTGAGGAACAGCTCTAAAAAGAAATAAACGGTTTCTTTTCAGCTGTTGTCTGTAATCATGTTAGGGCTGCACGATTTGACCTCCGGTCGGCTTGCCAAGCGGAAAAAACACCCACGTGTTGAAGTGCTTGAGTCAGTCAACCTCCTCTAACTTAGCTACAGCCAGTCAGTCAGAAGATAGCATGGCAACTGCAGATGCTGGAGATCCATTGACATAACTTGAGCTGAAGTGTGCGAAATTGTGGAAGTATTTTGGATTTTATGTTGACAACGTTTGCGTTGTCGTCAAAAAAGCCACAATTTACAAGCTCATGCGCGTGTACCATATTCTGTGTGTTAGCACATTAGCCTACCAGCTAGCGGATATTCCTTCTGCTTATAGCTTTATACCAACAAAACCGCACGGTTGAATTTTTGCCTGCATGCACGTTTTGTAGCCTAAACAGAGCAGCTTATATTATCAAGGAAAATGCAGAAAACAATTAACTAAAATTTGTATTTTGTAACATACAAAGTTAAACGAGCATAAGAAGAAATACTTACGTACGTTTTTTTTAAATAACGTCATATTTTAGAAAGTGAAATAACAAAAATGCTAATTCTTATTAAATTAATACATGTTGTATTCCCTTATAAACAATGACATTCAAGATGGGTGTTATATAATAACTAGTGATTGAGTGACAAAATAAACATGATGCAACCTCTGTTGTCTGCGTGCTTTGAAAAACAAATCTTACAAATGTGGGAACATAGGGCCGTGGGAACATAGGGCCGTGGGAACATAGGGCCGTGGGAACATAGGGCCGTGGGAACATAGGGTCTAATTTTCGGTGAAAATAAAATTCTTAGAAATGTGGGAACATAGGGTTTTGGGACCATTGGGCTGTGGCAACATAGGACTGACCCCGGTGGCTTCATCTGTTGTTAATACTGTCGTTAAAGTGAAGGGTGTTACAACGTGGAGACTGCAGTGTCAAGCACACAGCACACCTTTTTGTGTACTTAAATCGGACAATTTTTGCGGTTATGTAATCGTACGGAGCGACATTGCGATTAGATTAATTGTGCAGCCCCAAATAATGTTCTTGCTAGTGTCTAAGTCTATCTTTGTAATTACCGTCCAAAGGTCGAGGACAGGAAAGACAGTGACGACGAGAAGTCGGATCGCAACAGGCCATGGTGGAAGAAACGTTTTGTGTCAGCCATTCCCAAAGGTAAGGACGGAAAACACTCGGTCACCTTAAGCATGCCCCCTTTTCTAAACTGAAATATGAACTTTTATACTGTACATTTTAAAAGTGGTCTGTTTGATTTGCAGCTCTCCTTTTGTTTCTTGTTGCATGCGGGGGGAAAAAGTTCTTAATCACAACCGACAGGAAATATCACACTTTAAAGAGCAGAGCAAAAGCCAATTCATAATGTGAGAGAGAGAATGATGGTCCATGTTGTCCACTCCATTGCTGATGTTTCAGTTGGAAAATCATGTTTCTTGTTGTTTGAAGTTACCTCAGAGACGCGTCCGGTCCTTTTTTTTTTCCTGCTCACATCTCACTGGCCGCAGATTTATATAGACTTTTCGAAGCTAATCAGTCATTGGAGGCGCTTTAGCTGTGTAGATTGTACGGCCGTAGCCCTCCTAGCAGTGCTGTCAGCCAGCGGCTAATGGTCATTAGATAGACCTCTCTGTCATCAGTGCTGATAGATGACACATCTCTTTGTTGCAGTTCTACTCTACAACCATCTCTAATTCATCTGTCTGGGAAATAATGAGCTGTGCCCACACAGAATGACTGCTTATAACTCTCTGAGATAATGATGTTTCTTAAGTAAACATGAAATTGATGTTCATAAAATGGAGCACTGTGTGCACATGGAAAAGTAAAGAGCCTAAACCGCCCGATTCTCCAGCCAAACCTCTGTAAAGTCCACAGTGTGTGTGTGTGTGTGTGTCCTGTCGCTCTGCATGGTGACGCACAGTTGTCAGTTGTCCAGCAGAGTGAGCGGCAGCCCGTGTGTGAAAGGCCAACCCCCCTGTCTGTTGTGTTCCTCACAGTGCTATATTGGACGGCTGAGAGTGACGTCCCAGGTAACGCTTCCACGCTGTCGTCATTGAACTAGCTTCACTGCTGGAGCCAGCGGCTGTGCGCCCCCCCATGCTGCTTTTTGTAGATGCCGCCTTTAGAGCTGTAGAACTGTGATGTGACATGGTTGTAGCCTGAGTTCACTCCTCATCCATGCATCCGTTTTATCACCCCCTCACCTTATCCGTGTTCTTTTGTTGTTGTTGTTGTTGTTGCTACAGTTACCATTTTACTGTATGGAGAATACAGAATATCAATGTAGATACTCCACCCAGTGTTTCCTGTGTGTGTCATCAATTTGTAAAACCTCCATGTCCGTCTTTGTCCTGTTTGCACCCTTGTGTTAATAGGATAAGCATCAGTGGGCTTATTTCCATCTATATATCGACTGGACTTTCTATAATGACTTACAGTGGACCTTTGTGATATTCTGCTATGATCCAGTGGTTTAGTTCACCATTTCAATATCCTTTTGCTTTTTGTTTTTCCTTAGTAAAGTTCTACACTAGACTTGTTGTGTTAATGTATGATACCATACATCCTACACTGTGATTTATTTTAGTCTCAATACAAAAAAAAAAAAAATACCCAAAGATTGGCCCAAGTGGCTGTCAGCAAGTAACTCATGATCAGCTTGTCACCCAGTGATAGTGTATGTGGTGTCAGTCCGCTAATGGCGTGTCTGTCCTCTGCAGCTCCCATAGCTGCGTTTCGGAAAAGAGACAAGCAGGAGAAAGACGACGCTGTCCCCGAGCGTGTCCCCCAAGGTGCGTCCTGGTTTGGTTGAATTAACACTCCTAATCGGGGACACAATATGGTTATCTATTAAGCCGGCTCTCATTTGAATGCATCTTGTGTGTGTGTTGGTTGGGTTTATCAGATGACCCGTTGCCCAGACAGAGCTCTCAAGCGCAGGCAGCTGAAGACATCCTGGACAAGTACAGGAACATCAAGAGGACGAGCCCGAGTGATGGAGCCGCAGGCGGAGCTTCTTACGATGGTACAGGAGGTCAGGGAAAACACGTTTTACTTTCACTTTTTATATATATATGGCTATTACACACACTTTCAGTTGATAAATTGAGTAATTTGCCTGTTTTTGTTCATGTTGACAGATCTTTGTGTTGAGGACAGCGTGCACGACTCTCCTAGAGAAGACGCTCTGCAGAACATTTCTGCAGACGACCTCCCAGACTCAGCCAGCCAGACGGCACAGCAGCATGACTGCAAGTTCTCTTTCAGGTCAGAAAAAAACACAAAACCCCAATATACAACCAATCACACAACACTTTCTAGTTCTTAATGGATCTTCTTAACCATTGCTGTTAATTAAATATGTTTTTGTGTGTGTGTGTGTGTGTCTGTGTGTCTGTCTGTCTTCCAGTGATGCAAAGAAGAAGTTGAGGTTGGCGTTGTGTTCTGCAGACTCGGTGGCTCTGCCCATCATGGCTCCTGCGACCACACGAAACGGGCTGCCTGACCACATGGACTCTGAAGGTAGGCAGTCCATCCGTGCTAAATCTATCACATATTAGGCTACAACTACACTACTATCTATGTTTCCCTTTTTAAGCACCGTTTTGAGAGAAAAAACATCTCTGTCCACACAAGTTTTTGCCCCAGTAGCAGAACTAATTTCGGTCTATATTAACACGTCTGACAACTCGTATCACATGACCATTTGCATGCACTGGGCATGCGTGTACCAGTGTACACAGGAAGCAGAATGTCTGACGTTACTCTGAGGTTGAAAATCATGGATGTAAAAGTTGAAAATACTTCGGAGAAAAAAAAACAGCAGTGGTGAAAAATAAAATCAGGGATGTATTTGCTTGGATCGATGACTAGGTGGAACAGTTACTGAAAGAAATGCAAGCCTAACAGATAAGTCTGATGAACATGCATCGATGTTTCCAAAGGTCTCCGTTTCTGCCCGTCCAGGCTACAAAGCAACCCTGGAGTTTTCAAACCAAAACCTGGGCATCAGTGTTTCCAAATGTCTCCGATTTAGGGGCTTGGAAACGCCGGAGTATTGTGGACTCGAGGCGTAAACCTAGCACAAGATATTTGTTTTGAAACCAAAACGTAGTAGTGTAGCCTTAGTAACTAATAACTGGTGATAAAATACAAACTGATGAAGCACAATGAATTTAAAACATGTTTAGAGTTAGAGTGTAGAGCCAGACCGATATTATCGGCGGGCCGATATTATCGGCGGGCCGATATTATCGGCCGATATTAGGCATTTTCCAAACTATCGGTATCAGCATTTATAATGGCCGATAAATTAATAATTAAAAAATTAAATAAAAACGGACGAAACACCCTTCAACCATGTTATGAGTGTTGGCGTTGCATAGTTTGTCCACCAGAGGGCGCTCTACAACGGCCCTGTTGGCAACTCTTTGATTATTTGTTGTTATTGTGTTTTTGTTCAAAGGACTTTAAGTTTCATATCTTAAGTTTGTATTTTTATTAGGGCTGTCAAATGATTAAAATTTTTAATCAAATTAATCAGAATTTTCAGTGGATTAATCATGATTAATCACTATTTGCAATTACACCTGAATCCTAACCATTTTTTTCTGAAATGCATACCAAAAGATACTAGTGCTGTCAAGCGATTAAAATATTTAATCGCATTAATGTCATAGTTAACTCGCTATTAATCGCAATTAATCGCACATTTTTATCTATTCTAAATGTCCCTTGATTTCTTTTTGTCCCATTATATTTTCTCATTTTAATTCTCTTATCAGCATGGAAAAGTAGATTGGCTGCTTTGTGACTGTTTTTTTATTGAAAACAACATTGTCATATACGTTATGTTCAATTTCACACTAACATTCACACTTGGATCTAATAATCTGTCACATAATGTAACGCTGTTACCTCGATGTTCCATTGCAGGTAGTACTGCAGATAGTCCTGCAGATAGTACTACAGGTAGTACTGCCTCATTTGTTTCTCTCACTGACTGTAGAGTCACTACTCGCTCGCTCTGAAGATAATCGCCGTCACGAGCCTACAAGCTACGCGGCTAGCAAGCTAAAACCGGCCGAGGCTTGTGTCTGTTTTGTTTGCGGTCTGCGAAATTACAAGACCCGCCCTTCAATCACTACTATTGGCCAGGCGTCGAAGGTAACGTAACTCCATTTGTTCAGGTCCTATCCCCTGACCAATCCACTATCCTCACCACTCGCGGTGAAATGCCTAAACCAAACCAATCAGCTGCTTCGTAGGGCGGGACATGGTGTGGCCATAGACAGTTAAAGAAGTGGACTAACAGATCCCGTTGCTCTCTCTATGCGTTACTCTTGCGTTAAAAAAATTATCGGCATTAAAATGGGTTTGCGTTAACGCCGTTAATAACGCGTTAAACTGACAGCCCTAATTTTTATACATTTTATTTATCAGAACTTTAATATATTTTGATGTTCCTCTGTTCTGTTGTGACAAAACAAACAAGTTTATGTTTAAACTGCATTATCACGTTATTTTAGTGAGGACTCATAAATAACTACAAATAACTAATGTAAGGGAAATCTGTTTATGTTTTTTTAGGCGTTTCTGGATTCATTTTTTGTGATATTATTTTGCCCTATGTTCCCACAGCCCTATATATTGATTTTAAATCACCAAATATTTATATCGATATCGGCCTTAAAAATCCTTTATCGGTCGGGCTCTATTGGAGTGTATTCATTTAGATGCACTTGTTAAAGTTTGTACAATCTACTAGACTTTCGGTATCTTTGTCACACCTCTCCATGGGGAGCAGGGTACAAGCCCTTAATGTTGGCAAGCATCCAACCTGCTGAAAGTGTCCCTAAGCAAGACACTAAATCTGCACCACCTTCACCTTCTGACTGGCCTTCCAAGGTTTGGGGCGAGGTTGAGAGAGAGTGAGAGTGTTAAACAAGAATTCCCATATGGTGTCAGTACAAATATCCCATTGTTAAACTATCCTGCATATTAAAAACACTTGGGTAACCCCAGAGATTAATATTGGTCTAACATTTTATCAACAAGATACAAGTGTTCTGATGCCACACCAAAATAAAGGCAGACCTGTTAGGCCTTTCATATCAGGACAATAGGCATAATCAAGTGACGTCCTGCGAAAGCAGTCAACAGTTAAACCACAGGACTCCATCTGTGTGGCCATTAGGGATGGGCATAATTAATCGATTTCATTGCGGTTTTAATTTATAAAAAGTTAAATAATGAATTTTAATATAAAAATTAATTAATGATTAATCGATAATTGATCATTAATTCTCCCGACGATTGACGAAGAAAATTTAATTGAATGCCCATCCCTAGTGGCCATCAGTCCCGTTGTCATGTGGAGGCAGCAGGTTGATCAGATTACAGCAGTGTTGTCTTAATGCCGTCTCTCTTGTCGTCCCTCTCTCAGAAAATTTGATCGTCTGCTTCCTGAAGATCCAGCTAGCAGAGGCCATCAACCTGCAGGACAAGAACCAGATGGCCCAGATCCAGGAGACCACGCGCTGCGTCGGCCGCTTCGACCCACGCACCTGCAGGAAACTGCTGGCTGCCATCGCCGAGGATTACAGGTAACCGTGCAGGCACCCCATGGGTCTCTCACTTAGTAGGGCTGGGACGATATGCCTTTGTCCCGATTTGATTCTCCCCCAATACATGGGTTTATTGATTGCGAGTATTACGATTTGACAGTATTGAGTATTGCCATTTTCCTTTCTTTTTAAGTTGAATAATACACTTCTAGAGACAATTTCTCATGAGGCATTTCTAAAAACGAATTGTTTTCTAAGAAGAATGCACATCGCATGTCAGTCTCAGTCTGACATTTATTTAATTTGTTAAAGAAGTACATAACATGGATTTTCTGTGTTCACTCCGTTTTGCTTTGAATGGATATGGTGTAGTTGCCGTCGGCGGTGCCGTATAAACAGAAAACTTAGGTAAAAAATAAATAAATACAAAATATCGATTCTAGGGAAAAGAATCGATTATAAAAAATCGTCCCCACAATCAATCATGATATGTACAATTTTAGATTTTTTTCTTCTTCCCCACCCCACTTGGTTATCTTATCTTTTTGTTAATGCGTAATCTTGTTTTAGGCATCTACAGAGATGTAGCCATCGATAAAGTGGCAATAATAGAATACAAATGTCTGCGTGTGTGTGTGTGTGTGTGTGTGTGTGTGTGTGTGTGTGTGTGTGTGTGTGTGTGTGTGTGTGTGTGTGTGTGTGTGTGTGTGTGTGTGTGTGTGTGTGTGTGTGTGTGTCCTTCAGAAAGCGGGCGCCGTACATAGCTTATCTAACCCGGTGTCGCCAGGGCCTGCAGACGTCCCAGGCCCACCTGGAGAGGCTCCTCCAGAGGGTGCTTCGAGACAAGGAGGTGGCCAACCGCTACTTCACCACCGTGTGTGTCCGCCTCCTTCTGGAACACATGGAGGCCAAGATGCTGGACTTCATTAAAGGTATTCATCTCTACTTTTTAAGACATAAGAGGCTTTATTTTCATTGCACTACAGTCTCACAGTATTGGAACACAATTGCTTTGGTACTTGCTGAAAATTAAATTGAAATATTACAAACGCAACAACAAAACAAACACTACGAATGTAAGAAACTATTTAAATTATAAAGACAGGTTAAAAAGTGGATATTTAGTGGAATATTTAATTGACCCATTGAAATTGCAACCTTAATGAAACTATTTATATATGTATTAAAATCGTAAAACAAAAAACCCACAATATATACATTTTCCCCCTATCCCTATTTTGTATATTTCACATTCAGTGTAACTAAAAGTGCCCACACAGTTTATCTTTACTGTCAGAGAGTAGAGAGAATCTTGACCTTCCTGCCATCCTATTATCCATAATATACATGATTTGCAATGCTGTATCACTGTAAACAAGAAAATAGGTGGCGGTGGCCCTTATAAGATAAACATTTAAATTTAAACATTCAAGTACCAGATATAATGGGATGTGTGTTGTCTACTTCTTAAAGCTTGACAATTTAATGTCAGCTAATATGAAATGACAGACATAGTCAAGATTTATTCCCTTTTTTATACGAAACTTCCAAATGTGCTTGATATGCCTCTAAGTCTTTACACAACATCACTTCCTAGCTCAACTTGAAAACACTCCCACTGTTACATCTGTTGTTCCCCTGCTCCCCGCCAGCGTTCCAGGGGTGCACAGCGTCGGATGACAAGACGGCAGCCGTGGAGGATTTTCTGCGCTACTTGTACGGCGCCATGGCCCGTGATGCCATTTGGCAGTACGCTAGCGAGGACCAGCTGCAGGACGCCCAGATGGCTATCGAGCGCAGCGTCATGAACCGCATCTTCAAACTGGCCTTCTACCCCAACCAGGATGGAGATATTCTCCGAGACCAGTGAGTAGCTGGAATGGCACCAGTACCACACAGTCACCAGGCAGCACTCCAGTTTATTTGTTATTTGATCTCATCATCAGATTATTGCTAAAATTCTTTTGGTCAGGTGCATTTCATTGAGCAACAACATATTAATATTTCACCCCTAAATATTGTAACAGCGCATTAGTAAAATGCACCCAGGCTCATGCACAGAGCGTACACACTGTGCTTGTTACACACACACACACACACACACACACACACTGGGAAGCGCAGCAGAACACACACATGCAAAAGATTCAAAATAAAAATATCACAGTGTGAAATAGTATTATGATATGATCAGAGCAGATCAGTTTCTTCTCCTGAACATCTCTCCTTCCTGCTCAGCAAATCCTCCATCATAACAGCAATGCTCCAAGGTCTAAACGCGCCTGGCTTTTAAAGGGAATGGGAGATGACCTCCGATTGGTTTATTTCATGTTACGTCCAAAACACACCTGTGATTAATGAAGACACTAAGTACAACCCTTTAGAACCATGCGCCCCGCGCACCAACCCTTTTTTCAAAGTGGATTTGTACACGTCCTAAATGCACCTGCGCCATGCGCTTCACGCTGCACGCGTAAACTCTTTCTGGGTGAAACATATTAATAATCAGGATCATATTTTGTCCAGTGAGTTTACACTAATGCCTTCAGGATGGCGCTATCTGCTGCCTCCCAGAAAGAACCAACCATTACTCCAAATCCTTCATTCCCTCTGCAGTTCAGTTGCTCAATGCGGAGCAGCTGTCTGGAATGTATTTTGTTACAAACCTCATATTGGTTATGTGTTTATGTATGTGCAATACACTCGTCATTTTATGGATTTTTTTACATTTGTTTTATCTCGTCTGTCTTTATTGTCTTTATTCAGTTCTTATTTCACATATTTTTCTTGCTGTATACTTTGGATCTCACACTTTACTATGTGTCCTTTTATCGTGCTCCCTCTGTCACTGATGACTGGCAGTATGAATGTGTGTGTATAGGCTATGTTTGGGTTGACTGTAGAAACTGAATTGCCCTTCGGGGATAAATAAAGCTACTGTATCTGTACACAGTAAGTATGATGCTATGACATTTACTAGCAAGCCAGGTAGATTAATTCGCAAAGAGTTGAAGCTACTTAATCACTAGAAAACCAGAGCGAAAGATATGTTTTCTATAAACCGCTTTAAATTTAGGTTGATATGTTGCACTGTTGGATTGGACAGCATGTGCATTGTCTCTCTGTGTTGTCATATGCTGAGTTGAGTTGTTTTGTCTCACACAGGCTTTTCCATGAACATATCCAGCGGCTCACAAAAGTTGTGACGGCCAATCATAAAGCTCTTCAAATCCCAGAGGTATCTTCTTCATCACTTCCATGCATTTATGGAGCTGGAAGAGACTTTGAGAAGTGTTAGTCATTGATTTGAGTTATAATAATAATAATAATAATTTAAAAATAAATCTCTTCCGGTTGCAGGTTTACCTGAAGGAGGCTCCCTGGCCCTCTGCACAGTCCGAGATCAGGACCATCAATGCGTACAAGACGCCACGAGACAAAGTCCAGTGTATACTGCGCATGTGTTCCACCATCATGAACCTCCTCAGTCTGGCCAATGAGGACTCCGTCCCTGGAGCGGATGACTTTGTCCCTGTACTTGTCTTTGTCCTCATAAGGGTAAGTCTGTTCTTATTTTGTTGGCTCTTTTTTTTTTTTTTTTTTTTAACCTTCAGAATTGATCACTTATTGATTTTTATTTTATAAATGAACCCTAAGAATAATCATCAGAAAATGATCCCACCAAATGACTGCATTATGACTGCAAGGCATCATGAAGACTGTTATCTGCTAACCTGCGTGGATGTGTTTTACACATTTGCATATTTCTGATTGTAATCCGCACGGGGGTAGCGCAAGCTTGTTTCAGCAGCTAATGTGGGCCCGTCCCTCCATCTCCTCCCCCTCCAGGCAAACCCGCCCTGCCTGCTGTCCACCGTTCAGTACATCAATAATTTCTACGCCAGCCGGCTGAGTGGGGAGGAGTGCTATTGGTGGATGCAGTTCACCGCGGCGGTGGAATTCATTAAGACCATCGACGATCGCAAGTGAAGCAGAACAGCCACCTGTATGGGCAGACTGCGGGGGAAGGAGCCGGGAGACTGGGAGACTTCCCAACCAACTGCTCCCTCTGCACAGCTTAGAAAGCCTGGCCCTCAGCCTGCTCTGTATTTGTATAGCTTGTACATAGCCAGAGATGTTGAAAGAGTACAAAAAAAATATATATTACTGTATGTATGTGGACAAATCCAGGTTTGAGCCGTGCTGAAAAACAAACAGCCTTGGGTAAAGAAATTGGCAAGATGTTAACTCAGAAACCTGATTTTGATTTTTTTTTTTTTTTTGTCTCTTTAATCACGTTTGGGGTCCGTACTAGGAATTTTATATATACACAAACACCAATATGACATTAAATCAACCTAAAAGATAATATCTAAAGGGACCAGACTTCCTTGATGTGATCACTGATCTTTTTATTCCCCCCCGCTGAGTGAGAGGGAAGGGCTTCCAATTAAATTACAATATAAATGTTCATTAAATGCATTGTAAAGTGGGGATATACAGTGTGTGGTAGTTACTGATTAGATTTAGTGACTCGTTAACACTGAGATCAATTCCATAATACTCATAAGGTAAGTGTATCAAAACTAGTAGGGCAGCTTTTTTTCATGGATTGTTTACTTCATCTTTATTCCCAACGAGCAAGTGTGTCAGTGACAATTTGGACATAAGGGCCCACATATTTATATGAAATAAAAGTGTATTTATTTCTGTAGTTCTATTTAATGCTTTTGTTTGTCTAATTTAAAAAAGAAAAAAAATGACAATGCATTTCATGCCCATTCAAGATGTCTGAGGCAAGTGATTATATATAAGTGAATAAACTTGCTAGAAAAGCTCGAGTTAGGAAGGCTGTGGGATTATGATACAGGGTCAACTCGCGCACAGAGTAGTGGTGGCATTTCTGGAAATATTGGAAAAAAATTGTGCCTTTTTAACGTGGGGCACTCTGTACAGGTAGTTATATTTGACTATTATTTTTAACCCAGCATAGGCATTATCCCCCCCCCCATAGGCCAACCACATCTCACTGAAAAACCTTTGTTCCACCCTCACTGATTGTCATGGCTCAGTCCCTTTTTAAATGCACTTGAATTTGAACAAATATCCCCTTTTGGTATTCTAGATCCTACCTCAGAGTTGAAGCCAATGAGCCTGATTATGACTGTCCTGCATTGGTTGGTTGTCAACAGTACTGGATCTTTTGTTTTTTTGGGGGGGGGGTTTGATATTGAGCTGCTGTGGTGCTTGTTGTGCCCACATCGCCCATGATTAACACACAGCTTTGTTAGCGAACAAAGACCTTTTTAGTTTCTAATGGTATACCTGAGATGCCACATGGGCACACTAGTGAACTATAGGATATTAGCTCTCTACCTCCTCATAAGTTCAAGAAAGGGACTCGTGTTTATGTGCACTTATATATTTTTTTTCTCTCCCCAATTTGGCGTGCTGTGATATCCCTGTGTCATTGTATCTTTCCAAATATAGTACAAGCATGTCTTTAATTATCCAGAAATGACTAAAAACTCTCTCTTGAAATCCTCTGCTTCATTTTTGTGCACAGACATGCCACGTGTATTATAGTTTTTCGATAATCTATTACTTTTCACAGTAACTGACCTGACAGCACAATACACCGTAGGATAGAAGAGCAAATAATCAACACTATTGACTTGTTACTGATTTTTTTTTTTCCTTCTTCTTTTCTTTCAGTTTATGCTAAAGTGGTAAAGTTGGTGTAGTACGTGAGTGGTTTTTATCCAGTGCGTGCGTGCGTGCGTGCGAGATGACCGCGTGATTGGTTGACTCTGCCTCCTCTTGCATGAAGTCATTGAGTGGTCTGTACGTTCTCAATCATGACAAACAGTAGACTAGTGTTAGCATCTGCCACAGGCCAGTAATTGAACCTGCAAGAGGACGCAAAGCTCCTGTGTCCGTGATACTTGTATATCAGAACTCGATGATTTATTTTGCACAAAACAGATGTGTTTTTCTGAAAGAATTGACGGGGAGCAGGGTGTTTTTTTGAAATGTCATTACTTCTGGCCTCTACAGTAATTCAACATAAAAGTATTGTGATTTGAATAATGTTCGAGTAACGTGTTACTCTTTTAAGCTTCCACATTTATGTGCAACGTCACAAATTTTTTTTTCTTTATGTATCTACATCTACAGTCGCACCAGATTGGTATGTGCAGTATACTTCCTCGCAGTCTCTGTAATCAATTTGATGAGAAAACCATGCACTGGAAAATCAAGTTGCAGGTTGCATCTATACTAATTAGGTCCATGTGATGTCACTTTAATTGGAAATGCATACTGCACAAATCTGATGAAATTATTTGGACCTGGCTTATGTTTGGGCGTTTTCCTCAGATAGCCGGTCGCAGCAGCCATAAAGATGACCCTAATGAAGTACTGATCAAAACACCGGCTTATTCACACAAATGTACACATGCCTGTGATGGCAACAGTGATTTTAGCTCTTGATAGTATGCAAACTACTGGGCACTGGTGTCAAGTATTGAGTCAAAGCGTTACTGCTCTGCTCCCTGTACAATGGAGGTAAAAAGCTGAGCAGAGGAAGAAAAAAAAACAGTTCCACATCTTACATCTAATTTTACATTTAATTGTAAGCTTGCACAATTATGACATGGCGGGGGAAGCCGGTTTGTCTTTACTGTGATTAATGCATTATGTCATTCTTTAAAAACAATAAAAGAAGCAGAAGTTTTTTCTTTTTTTCTATTCTTCTGTGGCTTGAATGGGGGGGTAGATTGTCGTACCTACTGTACACAATGGTGTTACATTATTCCGTGGCTTCTTGGGACAGTCGTAGGTATGTGTGGCCGACCGTTCACACAATAGAAGAGATGGTAGGGAGATTTATGCATGGAATATAATTGTTAGTGGGGGCAGTGGAGCAGCATCATTCAGGCTAGCAGCCACAAATAGCAAGCTCTCAGCAAACATTTCATTACTGCTGACAAGTGTACGGCGGATTGTAATTGGAGATATCCCCTCATCTAAAAGCCCTCCTTACTTCACCGATTGCCTGCTCTAATACTCATCTTTTTTTCATCATAAACTTCTTCGTGGGGTGCTTTGAGTCCCCTGATGATATCGCACAATTGTTAATTTAAATTCAAATTCTTCGGTGTGTGAAGTTAATTAGTTGCATAAGCCAATGGCTAGATAGGCCAGATTTTTAGATTGGATCTTTTGACTGTGGCACTCAGCTCACTCAAGATACAAGGAGGCTTGGTTTTTTGTTTTTGTATTCTGCGGCTTCACATAATACCGTGTTATTATTATTGGCTAATACTTTCTTCAGCAGTGAACTACTGTAGATGCAACATGAGGCCTGTGCAGACATCCCATACAGGAGGTGTAACAGTACTACCAATTTAGACAAAGGTATCGGTGCAGTGGAGTTTGTTTTACAGGTGATGGCAGATGGATCAAGTGAGGAAGACTCATCCGAGTTTTATATTGATGTCATCCCGTTGCTTGAAGACATAAGCAGGCCTGAGGTCTCACCCAGATGGCTGTGTAATGACAAATGATTAGTCCAGCGGGGCTCGTGCATGACTTCACACTTTGGTCTGGTACTTCCTGGCTGAAGGGGAGCAGTAAAAAAAAGCATCCCCTCCCCCTGTTTAACTGCATCATGCAGCAGCTCAACATCAGACAAAATGATCTCATGAAATCACACAAATTGACTCCCTGTAGGCCTCATTATAAAGCTCCCACTAACTTTATACAACAATGGGAAGGTATTGAAGAGTAGAATTCACAGTAGAGCAATACAATTGCCACTCATACTAAAATAAAAAAAGCATAATCAATTGTAAAAACTGGGTGGTAACCGATTCCCTAAAGATGGTCCGAAACTGAAGGGATCCAAGAGTAGGGAGGGAGAATACAATAATGCACTAAAACATGACTGAAAGTACACCATCGTACACCACAGGCAATGTTATTCAACACCTTGAATATTAATATATCTGGGTTATTCCAAGGAGTCATTGTATCTAAAGCAGGGATCCTGGATTTTTATAAAAAAGCATAGGACCATGCAGCTGCAGGAAGAACATCAGCAGCAGCAGTAGCAATGTTCTTGTCAGTGACTGTACATTCCAGCCACTGTACAAGGGAGTGTTTTACCCTCGGTGTCCTGCAGATGGCAGACGCGCCATTCCCGACGACGGTGTGCAGATCTGATCTGAGAGCGGCTCAGACAAAGAACAGCACGGGGCGCGACGGCTTGACATTTAAAAACCAACGGCACTCTCTGTCTGCAAGCGGATCCGTTTTGTTCATTGTAGCTGTTCGTCAAATTCAAAACGCTGTTCTATTATTGTTATCATTATTCCTATTATTTGAGTTGTAGACCTAGTAGGTCGAACATATAACACGCTTGAAGCTCAATGCGCAGGTAAATAAGTATCACATAGCTCTTAAGAAAGCTCTGTTGTTGACTTAAGGTTCCGCGTGGCATTTCTGTTCTATGTTGTGAAAAAGTGTCATCACACGAGCGCACGCGCCCTCCTCCCACCGCTCACGAGCATATATACTGCCGGTACAGGTCCATACGGAGCCTGCATATCTCGAGACTAATCTGCCGGTGGTGGCGGGAAATCTCCACAAAGGACAGAATAAACAACACAAGGCAGCATCACGTCAATTAAATTAAGTGCGGTGTGTGTGTGTGTGTGTGTGTGTGGAGGGGGGGGGGGGGGAGTCCTAAATGAACAAAAATGTCAAATACACATATTAAAACTTAAATGAAATAGCCGCAAGGATGCAGGCAGAGGAGGAGATTAAAACTCAAAGGGATACCAAGTCTCCGTGCCCTGAGGTGGTGGATACTGTAAGAGAGGCAAACAGTAAAAGTAAGCGCCATTCTCTGAAATCATTTCAGTTTAAACTACAAAGAAAAAGGAGATTCATGTCTTGTAACGAATGGCAGAATAGCTCTTAGAAGGTCGCTATAAAGAGTCAATATTAAACCATAGAAATACAATAAATGCTAACCCCAAACATTTGTGCCATAGCATCACAAAGGACAGATATGTGGATTATTGCATCCCTTTGCACTTTTATTGTGGCACCAAACCTACTGGGTTTAGTCTAAAATAGTAGACATAGTAATAAATGGCATTCCTTATGTTTTCCTTTACTACTCACCACAAAGGATAGCCTATCAATTAAGCAAGGGTGTCAGTTACAATGGTGCTTCTGAGGCTTTACCACTTCTTCCTTTATATTGTGCTTATATCATTAGAAAAATAACAATTTTCACAGGCACAGGCGAAATCTCTCTTTCTTGTGAAAGAAAGAGTGGGTGGTGACATCAGATTGAACCGTGGAAATAGAACAGGAATTAGATGCACTTAGCCATCACATGTTAATGGCAGCAATCAACAGCCAATTACCCGGCGTACTTGAGTACCTTGACAAGTGCAGGTGTACCCGACAACTAACACAGGCCCTTTTTTTCTCTCCACGCATTTCCATAAATTCTACAATAAACTCCCTCCCTGATTGAGCATGCATGTTTCATTGAGGTTGCAATTAAGCAATATTGTTAGCGCAGTGTCAAGCGTAGATTGTAAAAGAAACAAAAACCCTTAAGGGCAACAATAACATATTTTTACCTGCATGCATGCATGCATGCATGCATGCAAATCAATAAAGTTATTTATTTTTTTATTAAAATTACCTGTTATTGCCTAGAGAAATGTTCATACATTACATACATTTGCTAATGTGAACATTTCTAAATCAATGTTCAGAAATGTGTTGATGGGCAGCATTTCTTTTTTTTGTGCACAACTGGACAGTGCAGTGGTGTCAGTGCCTGGCACTGCTCTCATTGTGAACATGATCCAGGCTGAAGATCTGCTGCTGATGCTGATGATCTCTGTCACTGGGGTGGATTTCAGGGCTCAGCTCTGACTGTCTGCCCTGACAAGTCTAGGAAGCACGCACGCACGCACGCACGCACGCACGCACGCACGCACGCACGCACGCACGCACGCACGCACGCACGCACGCAGATGCATTAGATGAACACATCAGCCCTTGCACAAACTGTAAGGCGAGCCGACCAGTATGACCCACTTTGATTATTCTGTCCTTAAGCAACAGGTTGACGGGCTTCCCTAGATGTCATCTGTGTCGTTGGCCTCTGTTCAGAGGCAGCATTCAGGACCCAGGGAGAGCTGGCTGGCAACATGCCCGATCTACAAGTGAGCCATCCTATCATTGACATCAAGTAAGCCGAAGATGTCATGTCTTCATCTTGCGAGAGTTCAATCCCCCTTTCAGGATGGATCAAGCTCTGTGTTGCTGCAGAGAGGCTGTGCAGATAAGTGCAGCGGGTCCTACTTCCTCCTGGGAATGTCTGCCAAATAACCCTTTGCTTAATAAAGGCTACTTTATTGGCGGAGCAATAAATTGCACCAAAGCGCGTGTGCACTCTGTATCCTACAACACTGGATTTGAAATGTACAAATACACACCCTGATCAAGAGACAGAGTGTATATTGTTGCCTTTTCTGTATGTCCAGGCACAGGAATGTGTTTCTGTGAGCCATGCATGGCCTGGCTACAGTCCATCTGGTGGACAGCACTGTGAGCTACAGCGGTGGCGAGCTCTGATCTCAGCAGCTGGTAGGCACACCCCACACTGAAGAGGTTACCACTAAGATGTAGGAAAAACATGTATAAGAGAATGTGTGGAGGGGTATCTAATTTAACAATCGAAAAACTATATCATCGGTGGAAACTCACTGTAAAAAAAACACATTGCTGTATTCAAATGGAAATATGCAATTTGAATTCATTTCTGTTTTGTTAACATGTTTTTTTAGTTTTTTTTAGTCTTGGTAAAATAATAGACCGCCAACGACTAATAGCACAGACTTCACATGAAGCCAACATATTTTATGATATTCAATAGAATACAATATGACCATTGACAGTCCATTAGCTTTTAAGAATGACCTGTTCTTTCCCTCCTCTCTCTCTCCCTGTTTTGTTTGCCCTCCAGCTACTTGACTTGTTCCACTTGACTCCTGAACCATTTTAATATCAGGCTGCCATGGGTTTCCTTCCTGTAAGCCAGCGTCTTCATATTTCTGTTTCTGCCCAGAACGAGAGATAAAAAACCGAATGATGCTGTTGGTTTACTCTACTAGTGTATATTAATAGACTCAGTGACCTTGTTAAACACCGCGGAGAGTGTGCAAGGAGCACAAATGTTGGGAAAATATTTTGGATTCATTTGACTATGATATTTGTGTAAGTATATATATATATATATATATATATAAAGAACACTTGTGTCCTCCTGCTGTATGTGACGAAATGCGCAGATGTTGCATTAATACATTGATCTTAGAGTCCAGAACACTGCTAAACATTCCTTTCTGGAGCTTGTTGCCTTATAATTGCAAAGACATATAGTTCAATGACATTATATGTCATTGTTAAACCATAACAACACATTTTTGATTGCACAATATTAGAAATATAAAAGAAATCCATGTGATACAACGTGCCAGTTCAGTTGTGTTTAGTGCTAAATGCAACAGCTCGTTAACAGTTCATATTAATCACTTTTGAAATGACATCAATAAAGCAGCCCAACGGAAAAATGGCAATTAAGCATTTATCGGCCCAACGTGATCAGTGTTGTCAGAGGTCATGTGCAGACGTCAATGGCAGCATATGCGTGTGTGTGTGTGTGTGTGTGTGTGTGTGTGTGTGTGTGTGTGTGTGTATGTGTATATGTGTGTATGTGTGTGTGTGTGTGTGTGTTTGAATGCACGGGTGCATATTAAAAACCGGCCTAACTTTTTCTTCATGACAAACGGCCTCTATAAAAGATGCAGCCTGTCTCTCTGCAGCAAACCTCTTATGCTCCGTCTCTCTGTCACCGGCACTTTGTTTGCTTACTCACAGAGGAGTGCACAATGCTATATATTAATTAAAGGTTTCAGAAACAGTAATGGTGACAATAAAGACAGTCCTCCCTCTTTGTCCTCCGCATTGTGCCGTCAGACGACATTAGGAGGCATTTGAGAGGAGATGGGGAGGAGGGGGGGGGATAGAGGAGAGATAGGGCTCCTTCTCGCCGGAATGTAATCTCCCTGATGTTACATGGTGCAGCCTAAACTGATAAATTGCAGATTAAATGGCGGCCACACTCCACTTCACCCTACAGCATACACCACACCCCCTCAGTTCCACACATTTTTGCTATTCACTGCCTTCTTGGCCTGTCAATTCTGCCTAATCGTGAGAGGCACTAAAACACCAGGTCTTGACAGAGCCAGATCAAGAATGATGAACATCTCTCAATGGCAAAAGACTCGTGCTCCTAACTCTACTAGAAGGCTCGCATCACTTATGCAGAAATCAGCGGCGTGCCAGCATCCAGGAATTATGCCTGCTGACAGGAGATGCATGAGGTACGCATTGTGCGGCTGGAGAAGCCTTGACAAGTTATAGTTAACTGCAGCAATGGCGACCCCGAACACAAAGGATACAGCGGCTTATTAATGGTGGAGCATCCATGTCAATAATCCCTGCTTTTGGGTTGTGTCCAGAGTCATGCATCTTGCCAATTACAAGTGGCACACACACACTTGGTTTCACAGCACACACACACACACACACACACACACACACACACACACACACACACACACACACACACACACACACACACACACACACACACACACACACACACACACACACACACACACACACACACACACAGAGAGAGCACACATTTCCTCAGTGGCTGTTCTCTCTCTCTTGTGGGCTGGAAAGCTTTCTTTTCCTATAGAATGAATGGCACAGCAGCTGGGGAAAAAGAATGAAAGGTGAATATTAATATCAATATATACACCTGTGTTTAATTATTCATCTTAAAAAAAGAAAAAAGAAAACCTGCCTGGGGAAGGTGTGCCCTCCCGACCTAATCCATAAGCATGAATACAAAGAAATAAGTCATTAAATTCCCAACCGCATGTTGCTTATGTCGTCTATGGAAATATTTGTAATGTATATTCTAATTTTTTCCGAATAAATTAGGCAGAGATGCATTTCCATGTAAATTTATTCAAGGCGAAAGGAAGAGGAGTGTGGGGGGTGCGGTAAGATCTGCCAGATTATGCATAATTGTAGTATTGTAGCCCTCATTTCTACATCTAGCTCCGTATTGCGTGGTCATTAAATTCTAAAATAATGGCAACCTCACAGCTTCTCGTCCTAATTGCCCCTTCCATACAATTGCCTTCTCAAGACAATGTGATGAAGTGTGCTGTAGGATGTGTTAATAAGATGGCATTTCTAACTGAGGAGGACAATGCTTTGGAGTTGTACTCTCAGTGTATACCAAGTGGAGTGACTTCACTCACTCACTGTCTCTCTTATTTGCTCACCTTTTCTTTCTTTTTTTACTGCTTGATGCCTTTGAGGTGGCAAACAACTGAGCTCACAGTAGCCCTGACATATCAGGAGGAAACTGGGATTTCAGCTTGTCTCCGCTCATTTCAATATGAGGAGAAATCAAAGAGGGGGGGGAAAGGCTCATTAATAAAAAGACATGTCTCTAATCCACTCAGTGGTTGGGAGGAAATTCTTTTAATGAAATGCAACATGTTACCTAATTGCGCGGCTGCATTAGGAGCACGGTATACATTTCAAAGGAAAATATGCATGACTTTTCAAATGTAGTATCTCTCAATTGAGACCGGACACGAGTGAGGGGAAGGGAAGGGACGGGAAGGAGAGATCAATCTCTGTGATGATATGTGAAAAGGGCAAGCTACTCGCCCAGCATGTACTTTTCCTCATTACCTTTCATTTGGCAACCGAGCATCTTCCACTTGATACAAAATAAACAACTTGAATGCAGTGCAATGATATCTGGCCACAGTGGAACCTGCACGTCCTCGTCTGTGCATATTGGTAAACACACATTTCAGACTGAAAGCTTTAGCTGCACTTGCATGATAGAACTTTATTATAACGTGTTTAAAGTGTCCCCCCGGTGGACATTTTGTCCACGCTGCGACTTGGTGGACTCATCACCAGCAGTTTTGTCTGCGCCGCACGCATGCACGCACGCACGCACGCACTCACACACACACACACACACACACACACACACACACACACACACACACACACACACACACACACACACACACACACACACACCCCAGAGTCCTCTCCTCACAGTCTAACCCACCTAAACATCCTCCCAGCTCCCTCTGACGTTTAGCCATGCTTCATCTCCACATCCTTAAAAGCAGAAATTAATGACAAGCACAAAGCTGCTCATTTATAATTGCTTCATTATACTGATGTGTTCTCCTGACAATAATGGTGTTGCTGGTGTTTTTCTAATTATATGGCATTATTTTTTGCTCGTTATCAAGGACTTCAGGTAAATTATGGAGAAAATAATGACTGCCTGCCTGCCTGCTTCCTCTGTCTCTCATGGATTGCACATCACAAACAGTCTCTGTGCAGCCGAGAGCCTTATCAAGGAGGCTGTTGGCTTGCCTTTTTAAAGCCAAACTCCATTTACACTGCTAGTCATCAGCAGCCCAGTGGCTCAAGCGTCTCTAATGAGCAACTTGTATTCAAGTGTTCAACTCAAGGTTTATGACAGATTACAATTAGCTTTTTTTTTTATTTGTAGTTGTACTTGAACTGCAGACTTTCTTACTAATTCTCATTTCGCACTTAAGATTTGAGTTGAACTCAGACAAAATACAAATATTATCAAGTCTTTTAGGCTATTTAAACCACAAAGGAATACTAGGAAGCTAATAAAAAACATGCATCAAACCCCTATTCTATAAGTCTCATATAAGAATGTGATGTGCAGCAGCGACGATAACATCACTAATAATGCTGTCTGTGTAGTGTGATTTCATTCAACTGTGTGGAGATTAGTGATTTGCATTTAATACCCGGTGTGCTCTGCTGTTTCTTTTCCATGCAACATTGCCGGATATGGATGATGACATTATAATAATTAAAGAACATTATGGACAGAGGGCGCTTCACTATTTGCTAGCGTGCGTAATGGCGGCCAACACTGTTATTTCTATTTGAAGAATGCACCCAAGTGTGAAATAATAATACTCCCTCCAGGAACACCATTGTCATATTTTATTTGTCGGTATAAAAAGATGAAACAGAAAAAAAGCAAACATAATAAAAATGAACTCTCACTCTTCATTTCCATCCTTCTTTTTTTTTTTTATTCTGCTGTTGCAGCATCCAGCACCATTGCTGTCTGCAAAAACCTCAGAGACGGACTTAATTAGTTACTAAGAGAAAGCTGCCAGTGGTGGGGAGCTAAGAGAGCGGGGCAGAATTTTAGTTTGCTCTGAACTTTGCTAATTATCAGGTAGGATGTAATTTCCTCCGTTCCCAAGAGGCGCCCGGCAGAGAGCTGCACCAACTAAAAGCAGAGAAACAAGGCTGAGCCCAGAACAAAAAGTATGAAATATTGAGTGTTCTGAACAAATCCTTTTCAATTCAATTCAATTCAATTTTATTTATAGTATCAAATCATAACAAGAGTTATCTCAAGACACTTTACAGATAGAGTAGGTCTAGACCACACTCTATAATTTACAAAGACACAACTATTCCAGTAATTCCCCCAAGAGCAAGCATTCAGTGTGACAGTGGCGACTGTTACTATTTCTTCTTCCAGATCACTAAGACTTATTTTTTCCCTGGCGTTTCTGGAGGTGTGATTATAATCTAATGCTGTGACACAATCGCGACCAGAACAGCTACCTGTGAGGGCGTGGGAGAGAGCGTTTGCACAGCAGTGATCATGGACAGGTGGAAACAGGATGTAGTATGGCTCAGAATAGGGATGGCAAGCGCACGGCGTATATCATTTATATCCAGCAATGTCTGAGCAGTGACAGGGACTGTGTTTAGCAGGTTCCTATCCCACATGCATCACATTATGATTCTGAAGTGCCTCAGACGAAAGAGGAGGTTGAATTGCCGTTGACCTGAGTGAGCTAAAATGACATAGATTCAGACAAATAGAGCACTGAGCTGAGCAGGAAAACAAGATGGATGTCTAGTGGCAGCACATCTGCACAGGCTCTCTCTCTCTCTCTCTCTCTCTCTCTCTCTCTCTCTCTCTCTCTCTCTCTCTCTCTCTCTCTCTGTGTGTGTGTGTGTGTGTGTGTGTGTGTGTGTGTGTTTGGTGAGCCCAAACAAACACACACACACACACACACACACACACACACACACACACACACACACACACACACAGATGCACCACATCTAAAGACGTCTGGATGCACGCTTAAGGCATCTACAAGGAACTTTGATTTTGTGTGGATTTTGGCGGCCCCTGTGGCCAAAGCGGAAGTGTTTCCATGCCTTGTGTTGTAAAGATGTAGCCAGCATTTGTTTGGGAAGCAAGTGAAAGAAAAACGCAACTTATTTTTCTTTAATTTTCATTTTCGTTTTCGTTTTTTTAACAGCTGTGTCTATTTTTGACTATATAATATTTATAACTGTAAGTAAGTAAACTTTGTTTAATCCACTACTGTAATATACATTTATATATGTATGTAGTCTGTGTCTGTTTTTCATAAATAACATAGACTTGAATAGTACAAATCTGTCTAGGAGGAAGAGGCCTCCTTTAAAAGGATCAGTTTTTAAATCCTGCAGTTCTCTTCATATGTTGAATGAGCGAGGTTGACTTGTGCTTTTGCCAGTGCTCCATCACTGTCCCTTTTAGCTTTTTTCCATTCTTCGGTCAAATATTTTCTTTTTCTCTTTGCTGATCCTGCCTCAGTATCTTACCTGGCAGGGCAGTTGGCTTCACATCACATATCACACGGAAATTCACCATGTCAGGTTTCAATAATGTGTTTGTGCATGTACTACCAGCTTACCGAACCAATTAGCGTCCAGCGAGGAGCTCCTGCCAGTTACAGGCGTGGTCTAGGTGTGTGTGACGGCCGTGATTGTTCGTTCAAAACAACAAGGGTGGACGTGACGGACAGATGGTTCATCCAATCACCTGCCAGGTATTTTTTTGAATGTGCCTTCCCTTTCCCAAACAGTTTCCAATGATGGCTTCTCAGAGGCCTCTATGTTACCAAACCACCTGGTTATCAGGTTACCCAGTATCAGCTCCCTTTTAATTGGGTAACTTACAACTCAATGCCAAACCTTGCCTGGGAAGATGTAAATATAGGCTCATTCGGTCTGTGGGCCGTAATTAGTTTGGTCTGATTTGGCGGGGACAGGCATTAAGATTAACTATATAGAAATAGCTAATCTTCTCGCTGATGGTCGCGTGTGCTTATGTAGGGCATAGGGGCATCAGTGTTAAATTGAGAAAACTCCCTGTAGCTGCTTTAATAAGACTTGCAAAAACCCGATAAATTACGCAACTTCTTGATTTCTTTTAATGTTGCCATGACTCAGAGGAGATCCTTGAACTGCACGGCTTGACATTAAATCTAAGGACTATACGGAGAGATCTCTCTGTGTTCTAAAATGTCAACGTGAAGTTTTCAGAGCAGCTTTTACAAGCTTCCCAGTTTAAATCTTGGCAGACTCTTCTGTGTGTGAATGTATCACCATGGTTGCGGCGTCTAATATGCACGCCCCAGTGCATTGAGAAAAGAGAGCACTTCTTCCACACTTGGTTTAATTGTCCCTCAGAGACCTGTGGAATTGGAATCTAAGTGGAATACTCTCTTTTCTCCAACCCACCACCACCACCACCACCAGCAGCCCCCACACCATCTTCCTCTTCCTCTCTCTCTCTCTGGGGTTGGAGCGGGCATTCGGAGACTCTTGATTTGGGCCTGTCTTTATTTCATCACAGGCATCTTCTCAGCTTGCTCCGAGCGCCACAGCGTTAGGCTTTATTAACCCCCCTAAGCAAGAAGTACCTAAGGGAGGTCAGACACTGGTCGTTAAAAATCTATTGTGACTTGTCTGAAAAATGAATAAATGAGCACATTATTTCCCCCCGTTCCAGAGCCCCGGTGCGCTGTTTGTCTAATCAAGTGCCGGAGCAGGCAAAGTCAACCAGGGTTGACATGCACATTTTATTTAAGTTTTTGTCTGTCAGAGGAGTTTAAATGTGTAATGAACAAAGGAGTGGTGATTTGAAATATAATCCCATTACACTGATGAAATTACAAAGACGGCGAGAGTTCACAAATCATGCTCATTGTTTTCTATCATGAGCGATGCCCCTGTTGAGGTTGTGGCGCGAGGAGGAAGGGCAGAGTGTGAATGAATAGTGACAGCCCTGTAAGGGGATTGGGAGTGCAGCGTGGCCCGGCCTCGGTGCACCTCCCTGTACTGGGAGATGCTGAAGGGCTTTGTTCTTGCCTTTTGCCTCGGCTCCAGATGAACCCATTAGAATGGGCCCAACACAAAATTAGAGCACCGAAAGAGCTGTGTCTTGGTTGAAGTGGAGGTGGACATATTTAGGAAAAGATTGTTGAGTTTTTTTCCCAAAGTTGTGCTGAAAAAATCTAAATAGCTTTGACCCAGAGCAAGCAAAATGAGATTTTCCGACAAGAAGTTATGGTATCAATTTATATATTGTGATTCTTTGCATTTACGTACCACTGTACCACACAATGTGCAAGTATGTCAAACTGTGTTTTCATCTCATTTTTACGCTACAGTACATTTAAGCAACTTTGAGGATGGACAACATCAACAAATCACGACTGAACTGTTCATTTCTCTTTTCCAGTCCAGCTTGGAAGATTCTGTTTTAAGGATTAATATATAGCTGTGTGTGCAGAAGCTGCAGAAGTCCTTTGATGTCTGCCTTTGATAAGGAGGGTGCTAACAGTCAGGCCCATGGCTTAGAAAAAGTTGCATCTAACTCTAGGAAATAAAAAATGAAAAAAACATTAGAGAAACTTCTGTTTTAGTTTTCCACAGCTTTAATTGGAAGCCTCGTATGCCCCTTAAACAATATCATCTGAAGCTAATAAGACTTAAAAAAGTACATCTGGCTCTAAAGTGCTTACCATTTTTAACACTAATGAACTCCGGCGTGCAGTAGAGATCGGCAAACTGCGGGGAGATGTACAGTATATTCTGGAGAATTCCCCTGCTGCACAGGAGCTCATAAAACACATCTGAAGACAGGAACTTGTATCTGGTTATTCGTGTTTAATTGGAGGCGCTGAGTGATGCAAACTAGGTTTTAATGCCCTCCCCTGCTGCCCGACTACAAGTAGCATCAGTGTAGCCACCCCTTTCTTTTCCATCTATCCTCGCAGAAATGGCCAGACATACTGCTAACACCGTCTGAAACACCCTCTCACAAACTCCCTCCTAAATGTGGCGACACTTCATGCAGATATTAGATGCTAAATGCGTCTAAAAGCCACAGTTTTCAAAGATATTATGACTCATGTGGAAACTTTATTAAATCATGTTTGTTTCTGTTTTAATTTGGGTTTCTAATTAATGGCCATATTAAAGTGCGATGGTTTATCATGTGATACTTATGTCATCAGTCCCCAGTAGAGTTGGCTGCCATCTAAAGCTTGGGACGGGTGAACATGTAAAGTGAGAAAGCTGGGTGTCATGGCCGTGATGTATTAAATCCACACCCAATCGAGTTGACAATTACATCATTCAAAACAAACCGGCAGGGAGGTTTGGCTAAACCTTCCGACTGTAGGGGCCATTTGATATTAATTTTCTTTAACTGTCACATGGGTTCTCCGCCGAGCATTGTCGAATGTCCAGTTTTTTTGCTAAACGCTTGACACAACGTTCTGTCTCGCGCCATTACATTCTCTTCCAGGCCTTGATCGTCTCCATGTACAATATAATAGCTCATCCTGTAAACATGAGAACAGATTGAATAAAGAATACTTTGCTTTCCCTTGGCCCTGGAAAAACAGTTCTGTCATGTGCTGTCCACGCTCATCTCAGCTCTGGGCTGGCTGTGGCGCCTTTATTCAATGTGACAGAGGAGAGCTGGGGACTCTTTCTCCTGGCACCCCGGTATGCACCACACTGACACTCTCCTCTGAAGTGCCACATTAATTCTAATAAAGCGCTGCCTTACCAGGGCCCATGAAGACTAGAGCTGTTGGGGGGAGTGGGGGGGGGACTCTCGTATAAATACCAGGCTTAATGAAGGGAGGCAGTGGTGGCGCAGGTGGCGTGGCAGTGCAGGTGGCACCTCTCGCCCCCAGGCTCCTGGGTGAGTCCGCTGCCACTGCCACTCCAGGGGGCACAGCAGCAGAGATTGCATTTTAATTACCAGGTACACCTTGTCCTCCGGATGGGTCACCGCCTTGGTGGGAGTGAGTGTGCAGACGTGCCTGTTTTTCAGACCTGCTCTATCTCTACCTGCATGTTTACAATGAGATACTCCCCCCTAAACGTTGTAACGTACTGCTGGAGCTCGAAGAGGGATCTTATTGTTCATGCTCGGCCTGTCACCGCTCAACATAACTAATTCTGTATATGGGAGAGGCCGGCATCCTCCCTGAATTATGTGCACCTCTCTCTCTGTGGGGAGGTATCCATCCAGCCCCAGTCACTGCTAACCCTCCCCTGGAGGAGCTCTATCCACAGGGAGGTCCACACCTGTTTCTTTCCCCCTCCTTACCTCCTCACTCTGGAAAAATCATCTCTCTCTTTCTTCCAGTGGTAACTCAAAACTGTCGACATTTCAAAATGCTTCTTTAGTTAGGGGTTTTCGGGGGTTTTGTGCGAGTGGCACACCTGGGTGAGAAATGGATCATGGTTTCACGGCACCCATCCCTTCTGCAAGTCGAGACCCTGTACAGATGGGTGATGAGAGGGCTTGGATTTGGGGGAAGGGAGGGAAGGTTGTATGTCCAGGACATGTGAAGAAACCACCCCCCCCCTCCCACACACACACACACACACACACACACCCCTCCACCCCCTTCTCTCTCTCTCTGGGGATGCTTCTGTCAGCACACACCAGCACTCAGCAGCACAGATGTTGTTGCATTGTCTGGAGCACCAAAGCCCGGATCAGCCCAACTGGGAGCTTCTACTCATTAGCTATTGTCTCTGTGTGTCTGACTAGGCCTTTGATGAATGCAGCAGTTAGCCGAAGATCAGACACCAGACACAGAGAGAACGGGAAAACAAACCATCTATCCCTCTGAAAGATGCAGTTCAAAAGATAACACCCCACTATGTTCAACATCTCCAAATGACCATTGCTGATTTCACGTTTATTTCACATTCAAATTCATTATAGATTTTTCAAACCACAGTTGAGGTAGATCTTCTTGGTATGACAGTTTGTCTTTTAGCTTTTTCTACATTCAGCGGACATACTGTATCAACCTAAGCTTTGTGTTTTCCACAAAGAGCATGGGCTCTAAGCTCCGGAAAATAAAAGGGCATTGCGTCTGCCACTTGGAAACTCTTCTCCCCTCCTTGCTTACTCACCCAGAGAAAGGCCATGCTATTATTTATTTAATTCCCCCTCCTTCCCTTCTTCTCTCTTCTCCTGCATGCACCCACCCACCCACCCAGCCAGCGAGCCAGCCAGCCGGGCTATGAACACATTGCGGGGCCTGAGGGCAGTACTGTGGACAACCTGCGCTGTGTTCACATGGCTGAGCAGAGAGCGAGTGAGGAAGACTGGCACGCTGAAACCAAACAGGTGTATGATTCAGAGGCGTGAGCTGTGAAGGGTGAATTTTTTTTATACAAGTCAATGTTGCTTTTGGAGCAAACAGCGGCTTGGAGCTGTCCCAGGAAACATTTACACGCATTGTGACTTTTTCCTCTCATAAGACAGAATGTGCCTTTATTATTTCATGCCCCCCCCCCCCCCCCCCCATCTTAATTTAGGATTAAAAGTGAATATTGGCTCAGATCACATTCATCAACAAGACAAATAAAATATAAGTAATGACATAAGTGGTCAGTGCTGTGCGGTTTTCATACAGTGATGTCTGTGGATTTTCTCTAGATGAGTTCTCACTTTGTGTAGGTGGGCCTCTTTATTTAGCCACACACAGTATCACTGTTTTTGTCACAGTTTTTCTTTTCATGCTGACAAAAAGTCATCACTTCCTGTGTATCAGTGTATTATTCTTTGGGAAGATCTAGTCAACACTGAATACTGGAGGATTTCAGTTTCAGAAGGTAAATGTTAATAGACAGTTGATTCTGATCAACAATTTTCCAGTTACCTCACTGTGGAGCTCTATGTGCAACACAGCATAGTAGTTTTGCAGGCCCCAGCTCGACAATTCTGTTCCTCATTTCAGCTTGTGACACAGCTGGATACAAACATCACGGAAGCAACGAGAGAATGGTGACACTAGAAGTTCTGCAACCTTTGCTATACTTTCAAGCAGGGGTCTTCAACCTTTTTAAAGCCAAGGACCCCTTAACTGAAAGAGAGACGGAGCAGGGACCCCCTTCAACCTATATTGTATAAAATAAAGTTGCATAATAAACTAATAAACATTAATGTGAAGGGCACCCTAAAGCCTTTATACATACCTTTTTTTGCATAGAATACTAAGCTATTCAAATAGCCTAATAATTGTTGGCATGATTATATAAATCAAGTTTTAATATTAAACATACATGTGGCACAGTGAATCTTTAGGATTAACTAATCTGTGGATTGTTTTAGTGACCATTTTACCTATAGGCCAGTCAATTGCTAATAATATGTTGGATTCTAGGGGTGGGGGAAAATTGATACAGCATTGTATCGCAATATTTTCAGTGGCAATACTGTATCGATACACAGACGCCAAGTATCGATCTATTATTATATAATGTGTTGGTCAGTTTGTCTGCTTGACATTCCCATTTTGCAGCAATACAATTAAAGTGAGATGAACAAACAGAGACATTTATCTTTTCAGGTAAAACAGATGTTGACAAATTTTCCTTTTGGGGACATAATTTGAAATTGGGAAAAATTTCAAGTTGGAAAAAAGGTAATACATTGCAATATATTGCAGAATATTGCAATATGTTTAAAATCACAATAATCGTATTGTGACACAAGTATCGTGATGATATCGTATCGTGAGGCCTCTGGTGACTCCCACCCCTATGGGATTCATGTTAAGACTTTTTAAGTTTTGAAAAAACAATAATTTGGAGGCCCCCCTGGATTGACTCTGTGGACACCCAGTTGAAGATCCCTGCTTTCAAGGCAACAATGTAGGAGGTTGCCGTTTTAAATTGCTCTGATTGAACAATTATCGCACAACATTTCAGTCTACGTTTTAGCATTGCTCACATAATTCCTTGTTTAATGTGGTGGCTGCACGTCTTTAAGTGCAATAGATTGTTTATGAGTTTCAAATATTAGCATAAACTCAACATATTTATGTCAGCTTCGGACGGCTGACATTGGTGCATTCCCTGCTGTGTTTACTATTTGAGCTAGCTTAATTATTAATTATTTTACCGAACACAGCCTGTAAAACATTCACAAAGCCTGCCTAAAGTGCCTTTTTCCTTTAGCACTGACCGTCACGGCCCCGTTTAATATATTTTTGTATGTTTTTTGCCATCATGTCTATTGATATGATTTGTGTTCACCAAAGGGCCGCTGAGATCTGGGAGCATGTCAACATTGCTAATAATAAAGTCTGATTGGGAAACAATGATTTAGATAATCTGAAGGTTGTGAACAAGCTAACAGTTTAGCTAGCTTATCTAAACCAGTTTATTTGCAGGTAAAACCTGAAAATGAGCGCACCCATAATGTTGGTAATGATCCCTAGGAAGTCCAGGAAGCCAGTGTGTAAACTGTGATGGATGTTTATAACGGACAGTAATAGTGAGTAAGAGTGGGTAATAGTTTAACCATTTTGCTTCTTGCTCTTCCAAATAGGTTTTGGGGGATTGTTAATCAACGTCTTATTGATCGTATTTCGTATCCCATTGGATTTCTCTGCAATTACCTTGGTTAGTACAACGTGATTACAAAACTAAGAAAATAAGACCCAGGTTGTATTAAACCACAATTTTCTTGTTCAGGCAACTTATTAAAACTTAAGTATATGGTATTCAGGATTCACATACGGAGCCATTGAAGGTAGGTGTCTTTGCGTTTCCATTAGCTCTGTTGGGTCGATTTCCAGAGCAGCTCTGTCTGTGTACTGGAGCTACATGACTGGAAGTATTATGTCAAACAGCAATAAAGTCATACAATTTGAATGCAGCCTTTTTACTATCTAATAATCAATGACAATCAAAGAAAGTTATACAGCTATTCAGCCCATTTCCCTTTTTCACTGCACTTATACAAAAAGATTGGACCTGCAAACCGGGAAAGCGCAGCGGTGTTTAATAATGTGGTTAAACAAGAAATCAACAGACCCCTCTCCACACTTTGGAATACCAAAATGACACAATGCCCCGGAGGAGTCACTAAAGGAAGCAAACATAAATCTCTGCGCAGTCAGTCCTCGAAGGCTAGACCTTGAGGTTAAGATAAGAGACCATGTTAGTGGTTATTAAGTGAAACTTTCCAATCAATAGCCAGAGAGACGTAATCAGGGAGGGTTTAATTGCAGAGGGGAAGACATCTATTCACGTTATTGCAGCAGCTGTCCAGAAAAGCTTCATTTTTTTGCCCCAAAGTCTCCCTCTCACTATCTGACTCCGATTGACCTCCTGAAAGGCTACCGCTGGCACCTCGTATAGGTGTCAGGCATTCAGTGATATCACTCCAGTTTTGTCACATTTGTATGACTCATCTCTCTACAGTACCACAGTGTATTCCTGGCATCAATGCATTGCAAAATTGCTTTTCCTAGTCTAAATCATCACCATTACCTACACACATTACATCTTCATTTTGCATTTGATGCATGCTTTTGCATATACCACATTTCTCTTTCACACCAAATAACACAAGAAAGCTATTTATTTTTTCCTTTTTTTATGCAACAGAATCAAGTGAGCATGGAGGAGGTTTATCAGCTTCACAAAAGGAAAAGGAAAACTTATAAATGCAACTCCCTTTTTTTATGACTCTGAATTCTCTAAAGCATTAACCTTTAAAAATTAGATTTACATCTGCATTTGTCAACCTCCACCGGGTAAACCTGGCAATAAACACCTTAGAGACTCCAAACATCTCCCATGACCTCAGAAAACATTTGACTGTAGTTATATATCAACCATCAATTACCACTCATGCAATATGAATCACCGAATACAACAGTTATGCCTTTGTGCTGTCCAGTAACTCTGAAAAAGAAAAAGTACTATGATATAAACTGAAAGGAGTTTTTCAAAACAAATTTTACAACATTAATCACTTGCAAAATCCTTGTATTTCTTTCTAATAGGGCGCCACTCAATAAGGTGCTTAAATATAAGGATTCAGCATTACAGATAAATTGGATTCTCACAAAGAAAATTGGGCGCATTATTCAGTGCAGTGGTTGTCTCCTTTCTAATTTAAAGAGACTCTGCCACATTATGTTGCATGGCCATAATAAGCATAAAAACCCATTCATTTCTACACCATGTCCCATGTTCCTGGTTCTGCAGCAGCTTGTTAATTTCTGGCTCCATGTGCTGCTTGATCACCAAAATCCAAAGGCGACTTATTGCAGGGAACTTCATACCATGAAATGATGATGGTGATGTGAATGGATGGCTGATGCCGCGTCAAATCCAGTAGATGTCAGTAAATTGGAACATATGTTACTTAAACTATAACATCATGATAATTCTCCTCCAAGATGGCTCATAAAACTGGAATTTATTAGGCTAAATCTAGGGTGATGATAACATAGATAATTTTTAATGGAAGGTTAATGCGAGAATCAAAAGATAAAAATGGACCCTTTGGCCTTGTATTAGCTGGATCTTACAGTGGCGTGCTAAAATCGGAACAATTTTTATGCACCGTGGGGTGTTCCCCTTTCATTACATTTTATGGCTTCAAGCATAAAAATATACCGAACATTTTCATGGCTAATAAAATCCCAGATCTTCACATGATAAGCACAATAGAGACAGTGTAAAGGAAATGTAGCTTCTGCAAAATATTCCCTCTGCTGTTTGTCCCAGTGCTGTCCCACCAGAATGAGGAGTGTGTTCAGCTGCTTGCGAGCCATACCTCCTCCCAGCGGGGACCTGGAGAGCCTGCTCTGACACAAGCACATGAGCGCTTCCTCTATTCCCACAGACGCACTTTTAAAATAGGCCACATTGGAGAAAACATGACTTTTCACTATTCTAATAAATGGGAGCCTGCCTGTTTATTATTAATGACATCCCAGCACACTTTTCAGATGTGGTTGGTGTTACGCTTTGTGAGTAATTTATATTCATGCCAGCGTGAGAGCCTGCATGTGTATGCTTACTGTCTTTTTACTGTCAGCTATGTGTAGTAGCGCCATGAAATTTTAATGTTTACCAGGTCAGTCCTGACCTTCTTAATCCTCCTGGTTATTAATACGGCAAAGCCAACACAGAGGAACAATTAATCAAAAACACCTCTTTTCTTCCCTTTTTCACCTTTCATACATATTAATTATATTCAGCTGCCTTGGGCTGAGGAGTGCATTACCAGGTATGTTCCAGCACAGAGAAATAAGTCAAAAAGCAGAGCGACTCTGCCCCTACAGCGCCAGGTAGTTCCCCAGGATTAGCCTTATGAGGCTGAGTGGCAGGAACTTGAACATGACAGAGCACTGATACACTTTCTTGTCCAGACAATTATCTGTGCCCTACTTTTAAAGCTAATTCTACACGGGCCCCCCAGGTTGTGTGTGAAGCATTCCGGTGGGGGGGGGGGAGGTAGCAGTGGAGGGTGTCAGTCACAGGAGGACCAGACTGCCCCGGAGCAAAGCTGCGGGTCCCTTCTCAGAGTGAGGGGGGGTGGGGGATGATTGAAATAGAAGTTGAGATGTAGGACACATAAATAAAGCGTTTTTTTTCTTTCCTGGAATACACTTCCCCCTCCTCACATTTACATAATACTCTAACATGCACACCGTCACTTCTATCAGGCCCACATTTTGTGATGATGCATTTTTCATATATTTTACATGTTTTATCACTGCAGTACCTGCTCTCACTATTTGTGTAAGTAAGTAACAGTATTTATGCAGCACTTTTATGTAAAACATGCAGTTACAAAGGGCTTCACACACATCATACGCAATACATATGAACAAATAAATAAGAGTAAACATGAATTAGAGTTAAAAAAAACTGTAAAGGGTGTAGCCCTTTACAAGAAGGCTATTGTATAAAGGTGGGTTTTTAAAAGACGTTTAAAAATAGTCCAAAGATTGTCTCAGTCAAACGACGGAGGCCTGGATTCACTCTCGCTGCTCAGGCTATTGTACTTGCACACGGCATGACCTCCAAGGAGAGATGGAAGACAATGCGAGCGTGCTGGATGAAAGGGCATGGGAGAGCGGCCGCGTCCATGGGTGGGGGAACAGGGAGGATGGGAAGCAGATGGCAGCGGCTCCGTCCCATCAGCACAACAGAAGGGGGACTCAAGATGGCCACAGTCCCCCCGCCCCCTCACATTAACAGCATTCAGGGAGACGCCTTATCATCCCGGCAGCGTGATATGTTTTTAACAACATCCAAACCCCACCGCCCCTCTCAAGCCCTCATTGCAGTATTGGAGATGCTGAATCAATCATCTGGGTACTTATAGTATTACATTAAAGTCAAAGGTAGAGCCTATCGCATATATAGCCTAAAAATGGGATCTAGGTGAGGAAATATATTCCTCACAATGAGACGGAATAAAACCAGCTTTAAAAAGATGGGGCACAACCCGCCTGACGCGCCTCGTGGTCGGCTCTGAATGCGGCTGCAGCCTCTCTGAGCAGCTTGTCTGGGGAGATAACCTTCAGCAGCCTCGCATCCCACGCCTCTCTGAGCCGTGTGACCACGAGCATGTACTGAATAGCTGCTAATTAAGCTTTGTGGATATAAAGAAGACGCCATACTGTTGCAGCCGAAAAACAAAACAAAACAAAACACACACACACTTACAGTAATGCACAATTCCTTTATCTCCAGTCAAGATGTCACGGTTCACTCATAACATCCAGTAGCACTGCACGCATGTATTTTATTCCCCCTAAGTTGAAAGAGAAGATTTTTCTTAAGAAATATATATATATATATATATATATATATATATATATAGCCACAGTAAATCAGAGGTTGAATCTAAATTGTTCATCTGATGACTTTTCCCCACACAGCGTAGTTCATCATACAGCCCAGCGACAGAGCAGCAGAAAAAACCCAAAGAATCATGCATCTTTGCGAGTAGAAATTAATAAAAACACTATGTCAAGGAGCCAGAAAAAATGGTTTCCCCTAATGGATTCTCCACAGAAAACAGCTTTTAGACAATCAATCTTTTCTTTGAAAGCCCAATTATTTAAGTAATTGTTCCTAACAATTGCCACAGGAATTTGTCCTCTGGATGCTGTAAAAGTAACCATCTTTTGTCACTCGTAAAATGGCTCATACCATTTTTATTGTACTCATTTAATTCCTTTGGCACGGTTCTTAACACCCTTTGTCTACATTTATAAAACTGTTCCTTCTCTATCTGTCAAAGAACACGCACGCACACACACACACACACACACACACACACACACACACACACACACACACACACACACACACACACACACACACACACACACACACACACACACACACACACACACACACACACAGGGTTTGTAGTATTAATGCATAATCGAAAGTCATACGGAGTGCAGTGTCAATCACAAGTGGAGCTTTGTTTACAGTCTGCTATAAGCACCTGTTGACTGACATGTTGTCATTTCTACAGTATATGGTAATGACTATACAGCATGATACTTTATTGGCAAACTGGCAATGTTTGATTTAATTCTGCCATCATTCATTCAGCCTTGATTACGCCACAAAGCAAAGTTACAAATTGAAATCAAATGAATATTTATTCAACACTAAAAATAATTCATCAGATATTATTTTACCCCTCTTACAGGTTTAATTCTTTTTCTTCAAAACTATGTTCACATTATATATCTCTTCAAAGGGCTCTTTTTCTTTTCTTTTTTAACCAACATGCAGTTTGGCGTCTCTGTATCAGAATTATATTATTGAAAAAGAATAATATTTATTCAGCATCTTGCACGAACCCTTTGTCTCACTTGACCCAAATAAAACTAACAATAGGCATTACAAGATGCATTGTTTTGTATTTGAAATATCATTGACGTTAAAAAACAAACAAAAAACTTTACTGTATGGGATGCACTACAGTAAAAACCATAGGAACCAATAGGAAACATGCTTGTTTGGCAATTTTGCATTGAATAATTCGAAAGCTGGATTACCAACTGCACCACTATAGTGCAGTCTATCAATTTAGGTGTAGGCATACAAGCTGATGTTGTGTACCTGTGTATAGAATTTAGTTTTAACACACTAATTGTTTTAGTTTTTGTTGTGCTCACATGGTCCCATTATTTCCAAATAGGGTTGTGTTTAATTAAGTAAATTAATTACCACAAACTGATTTACACACAAATCCTGCAGTCAGGTTCATCAGGGGCCCCACAGGAAATGTTTGTCCCGGGGCTCTCTAACAGGTAAGTCCGGCCATGAGTAATTCCAAAATACATACAAATTATATACAGTATATATGGTTGAATATATACATATGGAAATGCTGTCCAGGCTGCCAGCACCAATTGAATCCACAGGGAATATGTGACCATGTGGTTGCTGGTCATAAACTGTCCACCTCTGTGGATGGACAGGGTTAAAAGGAGTGGAGAGGGGAGGAGAGGAAAAGTGTCAGTCACTTGTCTTTCTTTGGCAGTGTCCAGACAACAAACCAGGAATCAGCAATGGTTGATCTATTTTTTGTGAGATATGGAATATATTCACAGAATTGCTTCAGAAACGTTTGTGTTGGTGTTTTATTACCTCCTGAATTTCTAACAGTAATACAGTAGGCATACCTGCTTAATTAGCTGTGTATAGCATAGTACTTTGACAATAGTTGAGAAAAGATTCACGAATTTTAAGAATAGTGTTTTCTATCAAAATGGCAAAAGATATCCTCCGTTTTTTCACCAAACTACTGCAAAATAGACTGCTGCCATGCCAGCTGTTTAAAAAAAAAGTGAGCTGGAAGCATATTGAGAAATGTGTGTATAAAACTGCAATAAGCAGATATATACACAGGCAGAAAATGCAACCTGATTTAAATACAACTACAAGGCAAATACATTTTACATTTCTACCCAGAATGCTGTAGTATCGGTTTTCTAAAAGGCTTTACTTGCATCATTATAATAATTTTGTTTTGCTTGTTAGTGTCCAGGTTACTGACAGCCTGCAAAATACTGTTACAATTAGGCCTGGCAGCAGTGCCAGATGTTTCTCTGAGAGGAGAGAGGGAGATGTCAAAACACCTGTCTGATCACCATGGTGCACATGCTGGTGCAACCAGCAACGGTGCAACCAGTCCTTGTTAGTTTAGTCTCCTCTTCAAGGCCCAGTCTGTGACTACACAATGGACACCTCTGCTGACAAACATACTGGGGATTCTTCTCTCGGCATTACTGCATGTGCGGTTAGCCCAAGAGGCAGAATTTCCTAATCCTTGTTCTCTCTTCGAAATGTTCATTCTGGGTGTGTGACACAGTAATTGACAGTAGAAATAATTGAGTGACAGCATATATAGAATAAATCATTGTGTGACTTTGTTCTTGTCAATCTTCCGTAATAAATAGATTATGATGTACCAGAGCAGTTGCACATTAACACTGAATTCATTAGTTGATTATTAACAACAACAAATATGTAAATGAAGCTAGTAACAGTCCTCTACCTGTCAGCAGAATGTCGTCAATCTCAGAGTATCTATGTCAAACTGGTTCAGGTTGCAGCGTTGCAACTCTTTTCTTTCCCTGCACTCCTGTACATGAATGAAGTGATGTTTTTCTTCAGAATTTTTTATTTATTCCAGTCAGATGGCTCCTAAATATGACTTTTCCTTTTTGACAAATAAAACCCAGCACTCCTTTAGCACTACTTTTTTTTTATCACATGATGTAACGATTCTTGATGGTGGATTTCCAATAATGTACATTACAGTTTCAAATTCACAACACCATAAAACTGCAAGACACAGTGATTGTGAGCACAGGGATGTCATACAATGATGTAGAATGATCTTTTGCTTACAGCTGTTTCAGCTGAGAAAAACATACACGTGTAATTGTAAAAACAGTAATACTAAGCGGTGAACATTACAACTGCATTGACCCGACATTACGCTTTTATTGCTATGTGTTTAATAAATTCTTCTTGTAGCTTGTGGGCCAATATATACTGTAGTGTTACTCATCCTTTCAAGTGTTCAGGTCAGTTACTATGGCAACCTGCACAAACTGGGGATGAGATAAGGGCCAGAGCCGTGGCCTTGAGGGAGTCGTTAAGCATCTGTCTCCTGACTCCCCCCCCCTTCAGTCGGTGTATGGAGGAGGCTGCCAGGGAGGCAGCACATAAACAACAAAGGTGGCTCACCCTTGCTCCGTCTCCAAGGGCTGACCATCATCACGCTGAGTTAACCGTGCCACCCATCACCGCTCAGTCTGACTGGGATGAAGGAGATAATGTCGAGAAGTCCGAGAGTTTTCGGATCATTTCTTCTGTGCATGTGGTTTGGACATTTTAGGTTTCTTTTTTACATAAAACGATCACGTTCAGTCACGGCTTCACCTTTGATATCACTCACACTCGCCTCCATTCTTTTTCCAGCTCTCAAAAAAAAAGACAGAATAAAAGATGATCGTGTTTTCTCAGTCACATAACAAAGTGAGACTTTTTTTTTTAAAAGAGCGAGAGCAAGTGAAATCACTATGGATACCACGGGCGGCCAGATTGGTGGTTAACTGTTTGTGAACCCGTGTGCTGAGGTATACGTGCTGAAAAATGAAATATTGCTTTAAATTATTCTGACTCCATCGCCGTAGTGTGAAGACAAGAGAGATGTCAGAGGCTAAGTTCATCAGTGGATTGTGATGAGGTTGGTGGTGCTGCTGCAGCGAGTGAGCACGCCTCACTGAGTTTCAATGCAGCTGCGCTTTTCAACATGTTCCAATCAAGATGTAACCGTCTCCTTTAGAAAAGTGAGTTTTGTAACGGAATACAAGACCCAGAATTTGTGCTTAAAAAAGTCTTAATAATTGGGGCGGCCTCTAGCTCACCCAGTAAGAGCATTCGCCCCATGTTGGCTGAGTCCTTAGCAGCGGCCCGGGTTTGAATCCCACCTGCTCCCCCTTTCATGTTTATCCACTGTCACTTGTAATAAAAGGAAAAAGCCCCCCCAAAAATAATCTAAAAAACAAAAAAAGTCTTAACAGTGTGGTTGGAAACAGAATATTTCAGGAAGGTTTAGTTTCATAAAGCCTATTGAACTGTGATATCAAAGTCTTTATACATTGACTCTAACAACTCAGTTTGATTGGAGTCTTACTGCCATCTTTGGTTTAATTCCATAGAAATCAAATGACCCACAAAAAACATTCCAACATCAGAGTGGAAATATGTTTTTATTTTTAATATTATATCGAGGCCTATTGACATAAACGCAATGTATACTTGTGCTTGCAGCCTTTCTTTTTCACTCGTCAGCATCCACGTGTGGACTGAATCCAGCTTTTCTCCCTACCGAATGAATTAATCATTCTCTAAACACACAAAACAGCAAGAGTCAGCTAACAAGAGGCCCCTGCTGGTTGACCACAGCGTGTCAATGTCAATAACAGCAACATTTACTGGACTCAACACCACCGCACAATGAGGACAACAATTTGGAGGCCTGATACTCTTTCAGATACTGCCACTCAGGGTCTTCCAGGGGTACCTCTTATGTTAAAGTGTCATGTTTCAGCCTCGCTGCTGTTTAAACTCAGAGCACAGAGCATCAAGGCTAACTGTCCACCTGCAGCCTCACCTAGCAGTGTGTGGACCTGGAACAGCCAGCCTTGCTTTAGAAACAGATGATAAATAAATCAAAGTGCACTAAGCACTGCTTCCACATGGCAATCGCCTCCTTCATAGCGTCTGCACCTCATCAATCACGCCATTGTCTGCTTGAAAGGCGAGCCTTGTAAATGTCATATCCACTCAAACCCAAGGAGAGGCGGATCAGAATGCGGTTCAGTTTTTTTTTAATTGGATAGTGTAATTAAACTAAAAAACCCTGCTAGGCTGCCTTTTGACAGGACAGATGAAGACCCCTTTTAATAGGGCTATGAAACATATTTGTTAAAAGGATGAGGCAATATGTACCATATGATTGGGTGCCCTTATGTGTCATACTCTTCATTTATGATTAAAACGGCAAAAAGGTGTCTTTATGAAAAAAGAGTGTTTCTTAAAAGGTCTCAATACATAAGAATAATTAATGAAATTTGCCATCCAAATTATAACATTTCTTGGAACCAATTGAAAAAGAAAGCTCTCGTATATTACATACACCAATCAGATGCATATATCAAAGCATATGTTCCGCAGCATTTGTGCAACATTCATCTTGGGACCAAGCGATTAAGAGAGGTAGAGCTTGTTCTTGATTAAAGTAACAACCGAGAGAGGCCAAGCTATAATATTGATTACATGCACAAACGGGATACGGGTCACTTTGCTACCCACACATGCTTTCTATTTAATTTCATTAGCAGCGTTCTTTCCTGATGTACTAATGTTACACAAACACCAGAGGAATACATGCACACATACACTAAAATAAGAAAAAAACAGCCACTCGCTGTCACATGTCCGGGGTCATAAAAGCAGTGACACACACACACACACACACACACACACACACACACACACACACACACACACACACACACACACACACACACACACACACACACACACACACACACACACACACACACACACACATGCACATTCAATATCCCAGTGCTTAAGAGTTGATTTTGATGGTTGCCGGCGAGAACCTGGCTTGAGAGGTCTCTCTTGAGAGGCAGAGTAAGGCCTCCGTACGAAAGATCGATAGGACAGGGGTGCACAAATAAATCAGCATGCTCTAGTGACGTCTGTCATAAAGCTCCCGCCACAGTTGCAGCTCTTAGGTTTATGGCGGCGTTGAGTGTTATTGCAATCTTTTGATAGCTTTGGTTAATTTATCTGATTACAAGAGCACCCAAAGAACAAGCTGCAGGCAACCTCAAGTGTTGCATCTAAGCAGTTCTGGTGTTTTAATACATGCAAAGCCAGCAAAGGTTAGTAAGGAGGTGAGCTGTTCTCTTCTTTTCTCTCAGGAAAAGGACATTATTTGGGATATGATGTCCTTTTTGCTTGGTAAATTTACCAACGTGGTAGAAGTTTCATTCTTACATTAACATCTAGTGACATGTGTAACGTGAAAGGGGTAACCGGTAGGGAAATTATCACTCAATTGCAGTTTCTGTCTGCTCTACAGAGTGTTTTGTAGCTGTTTTGGTTTAATGGACCGCAACTTTAAAGTTTTGGTTTGGGCTTGTCCACACGTAGAACAGGTATTTTTTTTTAAATGTAGCTTATTCTATGTATTTTGGCATTTGCTACTGTAAGCTGATCTTTTGGAAAAATCCTGCCAAGGTGAAGATTTTGTCTGGTACTGTAATGTTTGAGTGTGTGGCACTGTCTCCTTTGTGAGGCGTAACAAATAAGGCGACATTTCGTGCAATGGTGGAAGTGGCCATATATAATAGTGCTGGTTCTAACAGCTAACAGCACTTTACATGTTTACACATAAATGAACAGTTACTCTTCCTGTATTGAGGAACAGAGGTGTCAGAATGTGCTAGGTTAATATCACCGCTTGTTAGTTTGGCATACACTCAACAGCGCTTCAATGTGTTTTTGCATTTTCATTTGGACAGAGATTTTTTTTAAATAGTGCTTGTGTGGACAGGATTTTTTTTCAACAAAGTACCCATGTATGTGTAGACTAGGCCTTAGTCTCTTACTGGGAAGCTGTTTTCAGCAAAGAACTGCTCTGAAACTAGACTGGGTAAACCCCCCCCCACTCTGCCGGCGATTTGATTTCGCCCTGCAGATCAGGCTGGAAACCTGCACGTTTAATTTTCCTGCTTCAATTCACAATTGAAGCAGGAATTTTGAGGGAACCAATCACAAACTGGCTTATTCACCTGGCGCGCTATTGGCGGGTTTAACACGATGACGATAGAGAAGCGACGGCAAGCAGCTTCTTGTTTACATTCAACAAGCCGGCCCCCGAAGAGCAGCTACCCGTTGATGCCGCTGTCGCTGCTACGTCACTCGGATCGTTGGTCTGATGGTTGAAGGACTATCCAATTGCGTACAGAGTCATTTGAACTATGCCCGTTGATCACGCCTCTTGTGCAGAGAAAATACAGAGCAGACTCCCCTATAGTCGTCGGGAGTTGATAGACAGAAAAACAGAGCTAAACTGAGAGTAAAACTTGGACTTGCATTCATCACATGGGCAGAAACATGACTACAAATGAGTGCTGTTTCTCTGTAACTGCTGGATGCGCAATTGTTTGCTAACACTTTAGCTTAAAAGATGAAGTCCAATTTTAATTTTGTGGTATCTATAATCCAGAAATGAATGCTTATTTCAAGAATAATGCAATCTTTTGTCACTTACAGTGATCACCATTTTACAGGAAATGCTATAATAAATCACTGACACCCAAACACAGACAGACAAAAATAAAAGAATATCTTTGTTGTTTTTTGTATTCCTGCTTTTACATTGAGGACACATTTTCTGCTTTATCATTTCACTGTTATTGGTGGCTCCAGATCAGCAATGAAACCTTCTCAGACAATATGAAAGTGAGGACTGTAGACCTTATCCAAGAGGCATTTGCCAAAAGTGAATGAATACGTCAGCTACCTCATGGTTTTAAATGAAACTGCATAAAGGGTTGCCCTGCCATTCAATCTACTGGCAGCCAGTGTGAATTGTGCTGGAAAATCTATTTTGGAGAGCTGGGCCTTTCAATTCAAAGGGAAAAGACTGACTGCTGTAGCGACATCAATCAAACCAGGACGCTGCGTTGGCTCTGCTACACAAGTGGAAGGTCCAGAGTTCACGGGTTAAAACAGGCAATATAAGAAAAAAGGTTTAGAGAGACGGCTGAGCTCGGGGCAGACTGTTGTTGGTTCCTGCTATCTCCTCAGTGGAAGTGTTGGAGAGGTACCCCCCTCCTGTATTAGCTGGACTTCATTAATCTTCATGCCATCTTCTTTAACTAGTCATGTAGAACGGCTCAATAGAAAGCCGTATAATGGGGAAGGCCCAGTGCCAATTACTAGGTTAACATAGTGTTCAGCCCCAGTGCAACAAAGGAATGAGATGGAGGAGGAGAGCTGGCTCACAGGGAGAGATGCACAGAATTTGAATTGACAAGAGATGCAAAATGGATGTTCCTGTGATGTTATTTGACCTGAAAAAAACTCAAAGGTAGCAATAAAAATATCATGCAAGTATATATTTATATAATTCCTTTCCAGGAACTCATAAAACTAACAGAATGTCAAACTGACAGGGGAGTCTGACAGTCACGTTTGGCATTACAATGACCAGAGGTGATGATTAGAACAACTGCAACATAACGGGAAAATCACTGTCGCAGTTTTAGTAAAAATACAATGAAGTCTCCCTTGGTGTTGCATTTGTGACGAGTTGGACTGTTTGAACTGGATTTGCCAAATTAACTAACTGTAAGTAAAGCTCTGCAGAGAGGAGAGCTCTTAGACTTCACAGTATAAAACAATATAGACTAATAGAATTTAGTAACAGCAACTATTTTTTTCTACTTAAAATAGCTAGTTTTTATTGTTAGACCACACAAGTACTTATAAACATGAGTTGCTCTGGCTTGAAGTCTTTTAACTTGAAGGTAAATAGATGTACTGCTAATGAACATAGTGAAGCATTTAGCAGCTAAAGACCAGGTGGTAGAGACCAAAAACAGAGCTAAAAGAGAGTGAATATTGGACTTACCTATGCTAATGTTGCTAAGTAACTGCTAGATGTGTTGATGTTTGCTAACAAGTCCGCCATATGAACCTAAAATGGGATGATATGTCAACATTGTGTTCACAACTTATTTCCGCTATTATTGCAGGTCGAAGATAAAGGGGCTGTACTCGGAATACTGAAAAAAAAACAGCGGCTGGGATTGCCTCCATATGGCTCTCACATACCGTTTTTTTTACATAGCGTTTTTTTCACGGTCACATGCATGTGCAGCTAAGAAGATTAGATCAAACACAGAGAGAGTGTGATTTCATTCTCTACTGAGGACGCCATTACTCCACCATATTTTTACATAGCAAATATTTGTTTGCTGCTATAGTAATGTTCTGAATGTCGAGTGCAGCCCCTTTAAGTTGCAAAAAAACATGATATGCATATCAGCAGACTTCAAAGCAAGCACTGTTTGATAATTATAACTCTCCAGAGACCCTCTCTTTTGTAATTAAAAATAAATGTATGGAAACTTGCTGTGTGTTATTAATACATGTTGTATAAGTCATTGTTATTTCTTTTTAGAATTATGAGAAAGTAATCACGATTTAGGTTTCACAACACATCTGCCGAATTTTGAATTAAACATTTAACTTCCAAATAACAATAACGACCAAATAACTGACATTTTTAAGACAGGAGCGATACATACATTTTTAAGTTGAACCGGCTCCAAATGTAGTTTGGTAACTTTGTGCCACAAAACTAAACCTATTGCAACTGTATTCATCAAACAAATTATAATGGAGTCACATTTATAATGTAATCATAGAAAATCATGATTTCTTGCTTTCTCTTTCACTATAGTTATCAGTTATAGTAAGTAACACTGCTGTCATCTTCCGCCTCCATTTACTTTGTTTTTATTCTTTATTTGACTAGAGGGGAAGTTTGCTGTGCAAACTACTTGTCATGACTGCTGTCAGAACAAGTACAGTGTTGAACTGTACTTATTTAATTCCATGTGATTAAAATGGGACTGGGTCAGTTTGGGAAGGGCCTGCAGGCTACTGTTTTATTTAGAGGACCGAGATTAAACTCGAGTAAAATGGAAATGTCACACCGTCATGGAAGATGCTGCTGGAGTTGTGAGAAGGATAATATTATTGTGATGTGAAGTGATAATTCCGCCCTGTCCACCCTCATTATCCAGCAGCCTAGTGTATTTCTGGCTCGCAGCTGTATGTGTAAGTGTGCGTGTGTGTGCGGATGCCCTTTCCTTTCTCCACACACTCACTGCAAATTCACAAAACAGAAAACATGGGGAGAAACATTTGGCATATTTGAGTTTTACTGTTGTCAAGGCGCAAAAATTGGCATACACATATTCAGGACATGTGTTAATGTGTGCGGGGCAAAATAAAAGGGTGTGGCCTTGCATGAGTATGTTTTGTGCGTGTTTGGTGATTATGTTGTGTTTACAAAAACTCAAGTACACTGGGTATCAAAAGTAGTTCCCCACACTCCCCTCACCTCCACCGACCGACACCAACAGTGACACAAAACAAAGCAGAAGATCTCATTCAGTATTACATGCAGGGGAGCAACACAAGCGTAAACATAACAGCAGCCCCGACAAACAGCAACAACCCATCCAGATGCAACACAAAGAAATTGAACAAGAGTATGATCTGGAGAGGCTCCACATTCATGCAGACCCCAGCAGTCCGAGATAAGGTATATTTTTGTCGGGCAAGATAAGGGAGAGAAAGCAAACATATTACAGGGCTCAAAATTCTATATCTATAGCTCCTTTTCGTGAGTCCAATAATTCATTCATTCATGGCCTCTGTTTCCTCTGCCTCTTGGAACATCTGCCTCATACATACATCACTGCACTGATAAAGATCACAGACAGAATTGGTAATACACTGCAGCACTGATTAAATAACTTTGGTGGCACACTAAAATTGAAGCGGCCATGGGATGAAAGGGGACTTATCGGGGGCTTTATTAAAGGCAGTGGAGGATGATTTTAGGTTTAGGTGATGTACACAATTTAAGACACAATGTCCTGCAACACTGCCAAGGGATTTACAAGAGAAAACCAAAATGGCCTTTTTGACCTCTGTCAATGTATCCCCCCCCGCCCTACACACACACACACACACACACACACACACACACACACACACACACACACACACACACACACACACACACACACACACACACACACACACACACATGAACATTCAATATGTGTAATAAAGGAGGAGAAAGTATTATCCTATATGTGCCGGGAATAAAATAAATTGAAGGTTAGGACATGTGAGAGAGAAGTCAAAAGTTTTTGTAGAGAACTTTTTATTATTATTATTCATTATCATTCATTTTTTTGTTTTTTTGTTTTTTTAAATCATCTTGAATGCAACCCTGTTTGGGAACAATTTTTTTATGTCTTATTGTGTCACTCCTAAAGTGAGGGTGAACCTCTATTGCAATCAAGTCATATTATCTCCCCTGAGTGTCAGAGTCCTTCTCAGTCTTCCTGGCATATTATAGATGCAGATGAGGACAGGGTTGACCAGTATCTAATCTAGTCTGGTAATGACATTTTCAATCTGTCGTTCCTTCAGTGCACATCTCTGCATGTGAAACATTACCTAGCTTCAATAGAACAACAAATGCATATGCAGTTTTAAATATGACCCTAATAAATACTGTAGATGTTTCTAAATACCCACGTGTTTTGTTGGAATTCGCTTAACTTGTTTGGGGTCTCAAAGCTACTACTGCTGTAAATAATTATGATAAATGCACAATTCACCGTTTTTATTCCTTTTAGTATTTTTTTTGCACCATGTGTAAAGATTTCACTCAATTTAGATTATATTTACACGCGACTCAGAGAAAGCCTCAGTGGAATTTACCCGCTGCAATTAATCTACACCGATGGTCTAACAGGGATTGTCTACGCAGTATCTCCACAGCCAAATCATACAGTATGAAACTGCATCAAATGAACAGATGGCAGTGACACGAATTAAAAGCACAGAACAATAGTAGAATATAAACCAGAAATGACACCCAAAGTGGCTGTTGATTTATAGCCGTAGTGAGTTTGGTACTGGGCTTCCATGTATATTAGTGCTACAAATCTGGGTCCATTTAGCAGGGAGATGCTCATACATACATCACCGACTCCTGCTCCAAGCCAAGGTCAGTCCTTATTGCATCAATCTTTTCAACAGAGGCTACTCCACACAGCAGTAGTTTTGTAACTGTCGCAGCTGTAATGGAATCTTTTTTCTCGCGCTTCATCTTTCTCTTATCACATGAAATATATATTCAACTTCTCTTCTTTCCCCTCATTCTCCTGATTCTTTTTATTTTATCTGTAAAACATTCCCCGGGACCTCATCCCTTTTCTGAGGAGGCGGGAAGTGTGTGTGTGTGTGTGTGTGGGGGGAGCAAATATTTTAACCCCTTAAGGTCTCTATTGCAGCCTAGGTCACTTCTGAATACGTAGATATAACACAATGAAAATTTAAAATACGTAAAAAGAGATTTGTCTCATTGATAGGATGCTTTGAGTAAGTGACAAGACATGTATTAAAAATCCTTCCACTTCCCGCTGCTGTATTTATTATTCACAAAGTCATTTCCCAAAGGTTTCACAGACATAAAAGCACTTAACATCTGTGCTCCGCTCAAAAGTAGAAATAGGATGTTTCTTTCAATAGGTTCTTTTTAAAACATGAAATGTCACTTTTATCTTAAATTACATTAAAAAAAAATACCCCTGAGTGTGTTGTGCCTAATGGATGTGGTCAAATCACTCATAAAGAAGTGAAGAATCTGAGTGGCTGAATTGTGAGGTGCCAGTTTTAGACATTCATGCTGACTCAGTTTCTGCTGTCCTGATTACTCATGCTACAGCCTCACGTAGTACTTTAATAAATGAAGAAATAATAAAATCAATCACTTTAAATAGCACTGGACCATTTACGGCGCAGGCAGAAAAAAAAGAGTAGACTTTTAATTGATGAACTTGACCCGCTTTTCCCTGATAACAAATTTCATTTGTTCTATAAAAATTATGCTCAAGTGACATTATTTGACGGGATCTTTATCACCTGCAGAGTAAATAAGAGTAATTTATGCTGTTTAATTTTGAGCATGGATTATAAATCATGGCTGTATCATACATTACGGCGCTTGCATTGATGAGGGAAGTGAGAGCGGGGGCCAGCTGATTGGGTTGTTAAGGTAGCAGTACAAAGCAACAGCAACAGCAGAGACTCATTCTCCCAGCATGGTTCTTTACAGCCGGGCAGATTGATGCAGATGATAAATGATGATAAACACCCAGCACAGCCCAGTGGTGAAAGATAGACTTTTAAATAAATTATAAAGTATGCATCATTAAAAATCAGACAACAGCTTGATACAGAAACAGATTACAGGTATGTATATTGTCTTCCTGGCAAATAATACAGTTCAAGTTAATAATCATCACTGTAAATCCAGTTGTGTTGCTGTGCATGCTACATTGCCTTTGCAGTAATAACAACATGATCAAATGATACAATAAAGTGCAATCCGTAATAATAATAAAATGAATGAAAGAAAGATAGATTGTGCTTTGATATGACAAAATGTAATGTGAATTAATATGGACATAATTTCTTCTGCAAAGGCTGATTGCAGGCATCGCTCTCGCACTGAAGCAGTCATACAGCAAGCCGTGTCTTGGCTGAGAAGACCCTCAGATCCTCTGTCAAAGAGATGGCTTCTGACAAATATCAGTCTGCAGTCATGAAGACATGACAGCTGTCAATCATCTCCTAATAACGAGGAACCAGAGCAGCTCACTAGCCGGGAGTTTGACCTGTGAGGCCACACACAAACACAATTTGATTAATCTATCTATCAGCTTTTATTAGCAAATATAAAATAGCAGGGGGTGAAACATGAGTAATATTCAAAACAGCAGTGGAGCAGTTCACATCGCCAGATAATATACTCGCCGAGCATAAAAACAATCAGCAGAATAGCTTAAAGAAAGAGTTTGATATTTTTGGAACATATGCTTATGTGTGGGTGCGATTTTCTAGCCTCGTGAGACCATCCTGATCTCGCGAGCTCCAGTTTTCCACTCGCAGATCAGTCTGGCATCTTGAGATAGAGAAAATTTGGAGCCGTTCACCAAACGACCGACCAATCAGCGTTGGTTTTGAGGCGAGTTTAGGTGTGATGCAATGAGGAGCTCGCGAGATCAGGATGGTCTCACGAGGCTCAGCAAGCGGAAGCAACGCATGCAAGTCTGACCTGATCTAGACACATTTTCAGACAGCGGTAGCCCTGATTCTGTTAGCCGCTCGCTAATGCTTTTTTCTCTTGGATCCTTCTTTTGGAATATGGACCGGGAACCTGAAATGGGGCCTTTTATTCCTAAATTCTCGTTACACAAACGGCAAATATCCTTTACCGACATGTTGCTTGCTTGCTGAGCTAACGAACTGTGCTTTGCCTGCAGCAGTCGCTGCTCTTTTGGTACGTCATACACTTTGTTGATCTGATTGGTTGCTTAGGTCCGGATGGTTTATCCAATCAGCTAACCAGTATTTTCACCCCTTCCCAAACGTTCTCCAATGGAAAGTTCCCAGATGGATATGCCGAGCAAATGCGAAGCAATCCATCTGGCGGAGTCAGGTTAGCGATTTTCCAGGATAAAATTATTTTTATCCTGATTTTATACCGATGGGGACAAAATGTACACCCCCCCCCCTCAAAGTGATCAATGCTACTTCACCAATAGACCATTATACCTAAAACAGAAGTATTTTAAACTAAGAAAAGCGCTGTAACGTGATTAGTCTATAGTGCGTTAGATCGATAAAATCAGAGCAGCAGTTGCTGGTTGTATTTAGCCGCCACAGAGCTCCGGGACACCGGCTACCAGCGGCAGATGTTTAGCTGCCAATAGGTGACTGTGAGACGGCTACAGGCACCGCCAGATGACGGCCCTTTCAGGGGCCGTGGTAGTGGCGCTTAGCCAGGAAAGGTTTGCGTCATGCGGCGATGACAGTTAAGTTTAGGCACCAAAAGGACTCGTTAAGTTTAGGAAGAAGATCGTGGTTTGGATTAAAACACTCCCGAGGAACGAACAAGCGTTTCCTGGGTGAAAGTATTTTGTTTTGGCCACAAAGTGAACTCCGCTCCGTGGCGTGGTTTAATGTTGACACCATTTCATTTTGAGATTATTTTCCATTGGATATTGACGTTCATAAATAAGTGTTTTGGCATGGCCGGCCGAGTGCCACTATCTATGGTATTGAAATGGTGATTTAATTCTTGCATGTTTTGTTTTGCTGTGCATGATCAAAAAACTATTTTCACATATTGCACCCTGCTTATGTACTAAAAGAGAAAGTGCATGGCAAATATGAAGCTACAGCTTAGCTTAGCATAAAGACTGGGAGGAGGGGGAAACTGCTAGCCTGGTCCTGTCATAAGGTAACAAAATCCACCTACCTGCACCTCCTAAACTAATTAGTTAACATGTTTATCTTGTTTGTTTAATCCATACAAAATCTGAAGTGTAAAAACATCACATGTGCTGGACTATTTCTTGTGTGCAAGCGGTGTCTGTTTTGTTTTTGTGACTGAACTAGAAAGCTCTTTAACTGGCACTTTTTGCACAGACATTTCTGGACTACTGAAGTATAACATCTTTATTGTGTATGATTATTTTCTATTTTCTAAAACCTGTACAGTGTAATGATTCATGTTCATGATACTCAGTCAGTGCTAATTGTTGCTTATATGAAAGGAATTATGGTCTGTTGGTACAAATCTAAATTACAAACATATTGAGAGGACAGTTGTTCACTTATTACTCTTTTTGTGACAGATTGTTTGTGTAGCGCTTGCAACAGGAGACACGGTTCTTTATTGCAATGTAATGTTATATAGAAGTTTTGTTCTTGTCTGACTAGTTGTGTTAAACACTGCAAATGTATTTTGTTTTTTTCGAAGTCAACATGGGCTGGCTAATTGGCATGAAATAACAAATTAATAACATAACATGAGATGCTTTTCTGAATGTGCACAATTTGAATGCTTTGTTTGGGTTTGACAAAATACATTATCATTTGACATGTTGCCACTTTTAGAGCTTTGGAATTCAATGTGAACAACTTGGTTTAAATGATTCTCGTAATGTTTCATTGTTAGACTAAGCTGTAAATTCAGCCCACATCTTTGAAAACTTTAAAAGTTTACTATTGAAGTCCTTTTTCCATTGGACTTCTTAAGTGTCCACCATAAAGAACGCCATCTGCAATCAGTTAATGAGATGCCGCACAAAACTGGTCCCAAGCGTGGATGCTGTGTGCAGCACGGAGCGCCATGTATTCAGATGAAAAAGGATTAATAATGCTCTTCCTCCTCTCGTCTCATCCTGCAGAGCTTTATGAGTTCCTTCGATCCCTGCTTTCAGAAGCCATTAGCTCCCTTCCTCTTGAGAGATAGAAGGCGAAGCCCGGAGCCATAGTGAGACTCCTCTTCCTGCTCTAACTAGAAATGACACAATGTCAATAACTATACTGATTATTCTGCCCATTTGTTTTGTGCAATGCAGTTAACGAGCTTTATTATACAAAAGACATTGTGAAAACCCAATAACCATTCTTTATCATTTGTTTTGATGAGAGTAATAGAGTGGCTCATGCGGATGGCCTGCTCAGTAGCAACTTCTGTTAGTGGAGCACACAATGGATGGTTTTACCCATCTGTAGCGGGTGTAGGAGAAAGGAGGAACCCACATCCGTGTGGAGTGGGAGAGGGAGGCCGGCCTCAGTCCAGTCCATCGTCTTGAAATGTTTGTGTTTCTACATCAGCTGTCCTCCCAATTCACCATTTATCTTCCCTGAACTGTCCTAACCTTTTCAAGCTTTCACTTATGACAGATTTCAGATACACTGGGCCAAGCCTCACTGGGATCCAGCTACAGTATCATACACACAACTGTCAGTATAAAAGGAAGCCTACACATGGCCCGGCACACTGGATTGGCCCCCTCCTATACAGCCACATAAATCTCTGCAGCATCAGACAGGTGGGAGGAGGCTCTGGCAGATGTGGCAATGAGGAATGGAGGTAGTGATGCCTCAGACAGGTCCTCTTCCCAACCTCTGGCACTGCTACTCTGCAGAAAACCAAAGGGTTGTAGGAATCTGAGACAAAGGTGAGATTTCTGGCACTCAGAAAACTTTTGCAGCAGGAATCCCAAGTCTACACTGTTATCCCAAATTAGTTGACTTTACTAGAAATTTGTGTGGAAACCCGTTGCCTTAAACCGTTTAAGTTTTTACACGAGGTGAAACTTAACAGGTCGAGTTGTATCATCACAGATTGGTAAATTGATGCAGTAGACAAATAAAATTTACATTAGTACTCATTACTAAAAAGCATTAGTTAACATAAGTTACTTTTGTTGAAATATAATAAATATGAAACATTAGGCCCTACTTATCAAAAACACAGAAAGAAGTCATTCTTATACATATGTTTTTTCCTTTATAACAGTATAGTTTTAGGAACAATGTAGTCAATACAAAGTCACTTTGACAGCCAATAACTTTACATCTGAAGCGTTTGAAGATTATTTGTCCAATGTTTATTTCTAAAGAAATAAAAGGCTCTATTACCTTGTATCTCACGTTATGGCCCCAAAGCAGACGTTTCTGTAAAAATAGGCTAACGATTGTGTCATAACGCGACTTTCTGTTGCACAGTAGATAAATTACCGTATAGTACAGGAGAAGCTTGCTGGCAGTTTCGACTTACATAGCTGTTTAGTTTAATTACTAATGTTAACTAGTATTTTAGTTAGCAATAATTATCCTGTGCCTATGTTATCTCCTTACATATACCTACGCTCTCCGTCTCTGATAGATTGGGAATGATTGAGATTTCTCTCGGCACAGCTACCAGAAGACTTACAACGTTCAGACAGTTTACTCACGTCACATCTACGTCAGCAAGCTCAGTTTAAGGTTGCACAGTAACGCTCAGCCATCACCGGAAAAGTGACTTCACTGGTCTCCGTCGAAGTATATGGCGTCGCTGTGTCCATTCTTTTACTGTCTATGATTATTACAAACAACTAATGTGATTTAGTAATGAATATGGTTTTTAACAAAACATGAAAGAATAAGTAGTGACCACTTAATTTTTTGATTTCAACTAAATCTGTGTTTACAGTGTACTACCTGTCAGGAGTTTGGTCACACATAAAATAAAATAAAAAAATATAATATATATATATATATATATATATATATATATATATATATATATATATATATATATATATATATATATATATATATACAGAATATTGGTATTTGGTTGCAAGAAAGAAGAGCGTGTAAATGGTGGGAAATGTATACATGCAGGAAAGAGACAAACTGAAATGTTAACAAACTTTTTATTAAACAGCAGAAAGCAAGCAGACATTTTTAAATGTTAAGTATTTTAAAAGTTAAGAACATTTACATATTTCTAACTGTAATTTAACAAGATTACATGAACATAAGTAAGACCAGCTTTGACAGGAAGAATTCATTATTGCTACGCATTCCACTTCAATTATTGATATTAACATTATTTATATTAACTCAACAATGAAATCGACAAACACACATTTTCCTTTATTAACTTAATATAGACTCGTAAATACTAGAGAATAACTCTAGATGACAGGAAAAGCTGTGCTTTTTTGCGATTAATCTCTTAGATCACTAATGTACTTATAATGCTGAAGACATATTATATATAAATAATAAATATTCTTTTTATTAGATAAACATATGTATGTGGTTGTTGTCTTCAGCCAAATTTGACAAGTAGGAGGAAATTCCCTGGTCTCATCCGGGTGTTACAAACAGCTCAAGGAAAAGATAGAAACATGAGATCTCTTGTTGGATTTGTGCTATCCTGTGGGGATAGCTGAAAAAAATAATTTCTAACCGAGAGCCTTAAATGAGCAGTTCTGAAGCGTACTTGATTGACCGAACCATACAGCCTGTCATCTAATCAGCGAGCTAACCAAGTCTGTGCTGTACTTACCTTGCCATTCACTGTCTGTTGTTGTTGGAAAGCTGAAAGACCAATTCACTTCTCTTCCTTCACAACTACAATAACAAAGCCAAGGCACATATGCAGTCTGATAGGTCCAGATGATTCGGTGTGCAGAATGTGTACTGACATTTTTTTGTGTGAATACTTTATAAAACCAAGTAAAACATATTAATAATAAAATTAAGAGAGGAAAAGATAAACAAGACCTTAATGTGTGTGGTCATGAAGTGTAGTGCAACTCCGTGCCACTTACATTTGGATTTCACAACATGGCAACTTGTCATACCACACAGCTCCAGTCACATGCGTGGTCTCCTCCTGTGGGCAAAACAGTGAGTGTAATGTGGTTTAGTTACAAGAGACTCTGGCTCATTTACTTATATCAGCGATATGACAGGCTGACTGACGATGAGCTTCTGAATTTTTTTGGCCCTCCTTTACCGTCTGGCAAGTATCTGACAACCCTGATTAACATTATTACACCCAGCTATAGGCTTATGTAAAGCACTTGTGTGACAAAGGCACAAAGATTGTTGTTTATACACTATGTCCAAATGTAAAGAGATACAGTTAAGTGAGACCAAAATACTTTGCAAATTTGCATGTATCATATTATTTTACCTCTGCAATAATGTTTGTAAATCCAGACATAGACATTTCTTTCTTTTAGAACTGGCTTCATGACAACTATTTGATCAAATTTGTATTATGTATTGTTTGGTCTTGACTGAGCTAAGGGTTGGGTTGGTGAGGCAGGCTGAATCATATATACAGTATATATATATATATATATATATATATATATATATATATATATATATATATATATATATATATATATTAGGGCTGTCAAATGATTAAAATTTTTAATCAAATTAATCAGAATTTTCAGTGGATTAATCATGATTAATCACTATTTGCAATTACACCTGAATCCTAACCATTTTTTTTCTGAAATGCATACCAAAAGATACTAGTGCTGTCAAGCAATTAAAATATTTAATCGCATTAATGTCATAGTTAACTCGCTATTAATCGCAATTAATCGCACATTTTTATCTATTCTAAATGTCCCTTGATTTCTTTTTGTCCCATTATATTTTCTCATTTTAATTCTCTTATCAGCATGGAAAAGTAGATTGGCTTGCTTTGTGACTGTTTTTTTATTGAAAACAACATTGTCATATACGTTATGTTCAATTTTACACTAACATTCACACTTGGATCTAATAATCTGTCACATAATGTAACGCTGTTACCTCGATGTTCCATTGCAGGTAGTACTGCAGATAGTACTACAGGTAGTACTGCCTCATGCCTGAGGCGAGCGTGGCTGGTCCTACTGTCTATGGGCTCATAGCAACTGGTTTCCCGTGATTCATTTCCTGGTTCTCGTTCTCTTTCATAACCAACGTAAAATCAAGGAGAGGGTTTTCCTGCTCCAGGTTTCCCACCGTGGTCAGAAAGAACAGAGGAGACACTTTGTTTCTCTCACTGACTGTAGAGTCACTACTCGCTCGCTCTGAAGATAATCGCCGTCACGAGCCTACAACCTACGCGGCTAGCAGGCTAAAACCGGCCGAGGCTTGTGTCTGTTTTGTTTGCGGTCTGCGAAATTACAAGACCCGCCCTTCAATCACTACTATTGGCCAGGCGTCGAAGGTAACGTAACTCCATTTGTTCAGGTCCTATCCCCTGACCAATCCACTATCCTCACCACTCGCGGTGAAATGCCTAAACCAAACCAATCAGCTGCTTCGTAGGGCGGGACATGGCGTGGCCATAGACAGTTAAAGAAGTGGACTAACAGATCCCGTTGCTCTCTCTATGCGTTACTCGTGCGTTAAAAAAATTATCGGCATTAAAATGGGTTTGCGTTAACGCCGTTAATAACGCGTTAAACTGACAGCCCTAATATATATATATATATATATGGCAAAACATAACTGAAAAAAATATAATTCTGGGACAAGAAAGAGTTAAAAACACCTGCCCTGTCCTCCCAAGAAATAAAGACTACCCTCGCTTGAGCATAAATTTAAAATACATTACCCTGCCCTTTTTCTGACCCTCCACCCTAAATCACTAAATCATTTTACTGTAGTCCCTTAATTGAACACTTGGATTCACATAACATGATTTTCTGTTGATTAAGTTAATTGGTTAAGGTTATGCATCATATTATCATTCATCATAGGTGAGATCATGATTTTTCAGACATTGACATTATACAATTTTTTATTATAATACATTTATTTACTATTTTCCATCAATGAAAAAAGGTGGATGAAAGAAATGAGGTCTGAACATAGTTTCCATTGCTCACAAATACTAACCATTCTGTACCGTAGTGCTGCTTCAGACAATTGACCATGCTATCTCTAATCTCCACCTTAAAAATCTGGTTTGCATTTCAGGTTGAGGTCACATTTTATACTTGTTTGTGCACTCAGACAGTTTTGAGTAAGCTCTGGGTTGGTAAGTATGATAATGTGCATGGACAAATTACAGTATGGTGTGCCACAAGGTCCCCTTCCTGGTCCTATTTTAATCTATCTGTACGGATTATGTCATCCATAAACGTAACAGCAGTTTTTTATGACGTGAAATAAATTGTCAGTGTAAGATTATTATTATTATTATTATAATGTTTTCAAAAGATGAACACCCAACTGATGGGTATTTATATCAATTCATCAGTCAATTAAACCATAAAAAACACCCTAAATGTATCATGAGTCCATCAAAAGCAGCTAATTAGCAAATGATGTAATAGGGTTGGCTTTAAGAGATGCTAAGCCATGTTTGTGAAGTCGCTTTTTGACATATGAAATAATATGACTGCAGAAAGCTGCATTAGCTCCAGAAAGCATCAAAGGTAGCAGGTTAGCAGTAAGGATGTTTGCTCTGAGGCATGATGGGGGTGGTTGGGCGGTGGGGGGTGTTTTCAGTCATCTCCTTGATGGGTTTGCATTTCAAAAGACCTTGGTCCAATCCATTAGGGGTGTAGGAAAACAAGATGCTCCTTTCCAGTTGGACTAATTAGGTTTTTTTGAGGGAACCTTCCATATCCTTAAATTGCTGTGGGGATCCAGATGTGTAACTAGGCTAATGACTGACTGGCTAACAAAGAAAAATGGGCTGTAATCCTTGAGCAGCACAATAAGTCACCTTCTGTGAGGCAGTAGTGGATTATCGTTGTCCATGTTGCTCTGCTCACTGTGCCAACCTACGGTATACAGCCAACCTTGATCTATTCGGGGGTCAAAGCATATGCAAGCTCCCCATTACACTGTAAATAGAGTGATTACAAGTCCATTTACATGTGGCAACATCCTCTGCGCAGAGACAGAGGAGATGAAAAGTGACCATGAGAGGATGGGAGTGGCCCAGGGGGTGAAGGGTGAGAAGGCGCGGCAGTGTTGTGCTGAAGCCGTGTGTCTGCTTTGAGGCGAAGTAGAGCTGACAGAGGCCACCTCAAGAGACTCTTCACTCTCCATCAAAGAGCTGAGAAGAAGAGGCAGGGTCTGTCAGGGGTTCCCAAATCCTACAGAGCACCCACATGCTGCACCTCCCACCCTAAACACCTTTAGTCAGTCTCACAATGCTCCTCGCGCTGCCACAAGCCTCCAGACTCATTGGCAATGCATGACCAATCCCCAGCTCAACCACCCAAACATCACCAGAGTTTAGCACTTAGAACATGACAGACACGTCCAGGGGGCTTCATTTCCACACAGTCTGCAAACACTGGGATCATATGTAGACTCAGCTTGCAGTGTGCGATACAATCTTATTATAGGGGATATCAGATTAAATGTACAGTATTTCCACATCACAATTATTAAACAATATTATATTATATCTAATAGAAATCCTAAACTATTGAGACAACTGAGATAAGAATTATCCCGGTGGAAACAGCCTGACCATATCTGGACAACCAATTTGACTTGCTCCCCTTGCAAATTGAGATTCCTTCACCTGCACCCCCCCTTTTGAACAAGGGCTATCAGTTTTAATTTTCCAAACTTTCTCTTTTCCGTCAAAATTGGGTAGGGGGAAGAAGGGGAATATAGAGGCAGAGACCACCATTCCAAGTTTTATCTGCTCTACAAAATGCCGTTATCTTAGTGCCGTGTCAAGAACTCTATCTCTTTTTTTTCCAGGTGACAGGCACAGACGAGAGATAAGATTGGAAAAGAATCCCACTCCACTGAGTAAATAAATAATCAATACTCATCTAAATGTAAATGAGAAAGTAGCCCCCTTTGATAGGAGGGTTTTTATCAACCAACCAATTTTCTACAGGCACTCACTGGGCCTCAACCAAATCACCATCATTCAGCTCCCATGTAATGGATAAGAAAAGGGTGGGGGAGGTGGCTATGGGGGGGCTATGCGGGAGAAAAGAGGAAGGGTCATCTGAGATCAGCCATGTTCAGAGGGCTGCATCAATAGCACAGGCCCCATGACTACTGTATGCACAAGCTATGTTTTGTGAAGAGATGTGTTAAACACACATTAGGATTTTCCTGATTATTGCAAGACAAATAATGCTGCACAAGCTTGGGAGATATTAAAAATGAAAATGGTAAAAAATAATTATTGGGTGCAGATTAAAGATAGAAACAGCACACACACGCTTTTGTCAAAAGTGGAATAAGCAAAAATAAAAAGAAGTTTCAGTACTTTACTTGCAGGTATCTACATAAGAGTGACATGACACTGTCATGAACGTGTCATAAACATTATAAACAAATCATGAACGTTTATGACATAACACTTCTTTTAGTAAGTGGCATTCGGTTTTTGTCATGAAAAGTAATGGTTAGGGTTAGGGTTGGGGTTGGGGTAGGTTTAGGGTTCATGTGTCATGACTGTGTCATGACAGTGTCATGTGTTCATGAAAGTGTCATGTCCCTCTTATGTAAATACATTCAAGTAAAGTGTTACCGAAATTTCTTATGCCATAGATCAAGCCATAACTTGATTAGTTGACCATTTATCACATCAACTTTCTGTACCTGGATAATCTGTGAAAACATATTTTCCTACATCGAGCCCATCGCTCTATGTCTGGTGAACCTAACTAATCACATTCACTACTGTCAAGTTAAATTCCAGCAGAACTTCCCTCCAAAAATCAAGAAAGACAAGTCCGTACACGCTACGATTATTTCTCACGCTCTCTCCTGTTAACATTTTTGATACCTCTGCACTTTCCTAACCTTTGTTGATGTTGTATACGCAGGACGAGATTAGCAATTTATTGTCATCACAATGCACTGGTCTGACTTTAAATTGATCCAATAAAAACCCTCAAATACTATTTTCCTCATCCTCATTGCATTAGGTTTTATTTCATAACTCACGGATGTCAATAATGGAAACCATTATATAGCAGTATACTCAATAACAGAATTTCCCTGCTTGAAATGCATGCAGTATTGATTTTTAATGTTTTTTCTGGGTCCATAAGGGCAAGTAGCGTGGCGGAGGTTGTTTTACTGTACTCAGTCTGCAATGCAGAAAACAACAGGGAGAGCACAACAAGAGCTTCACTGCTAAAAAGTACACCTTTAAGAAAATAATTCAAATGTCAATTTTAGATTTTTGCTTTCAGTTTAACACCACACATCTGCACACGTCATACACAGACATTTCAATGCACATTCAAGCAAGAATGTGTTATTTCAGATGCTATTTAAACTATAAGCACTACTATGTTTACGATTGATGTGAATGCAGCACGTGAGTTATTGGCTATCACTGTGCAGGACAATGCTTATTTTTCAATCATAGACCATTGTTTTATAAAGTATGAAATGAATGTGGACAGCAGTATTTTTTTTTACAACAGCTGTATAGTGTCTGAGGCGGGTACAGTACTGTGGAAGGCTCCAGGTGAACCTGTGGTCTGTGGCCGAGCTGCTTTTGATTTTTATTGTGCTGAATTGGAATGACAGAGCAAAGCATTTCACAGAGTGTGTCTTCCATTTCTTCCCTGGGTTCCCTCCAAGCTAGCCTCTTGTGTCCCATGGGAAACAGACCCATCCAGCTAATATGCCATAAGCTGACAGCCCTCCTCTGAAATGTGTGTTAAAGAGCCGGGTTTGAAAACATAAAGGCATTCTTCAGAAGCTGACGCAATTCCTTTTAGAAAATCACACCTTCCAGTACATACAGAACGCTCACAGCTCTGTTAATACCGGCCCACACGGACATAATACAACATCGTCCATATGAAATGCATTTTCTATTTAAAAACAAATGGTATGAACAGACAAAATGCTTTAAGATGAACTTCCAAATTCAGCACAGGCACATGGAGGCAACGAAGTCACAGTGATGCTTTTACCAGAAAATAAAATGTCAAGAAAATGGACTTTACAGTATTATATGCCTCTGACTCGCTGATATCTATGCAATTTAGCAAGTACATGAAATTGCCCCAAGTTTTCCAACCTCGGCTGTAATCCGCTCAAAGAGGATTTGCAGACTGTTCCTCCAAACCATTTAAAATCAGACAGAGCTGCGAGGGTGAAAAAATAACACTTGACAGGATAGTGCAGTGTTAATGTTACACCACAGCTGCTTTTGTTTAAATCCAGCACATTCACACCTCTTAAAAATATTGCATCACTGCTGCTTTATAATCTCAATCTCTACAATTTCACTCTTTGATGGTCTTAAAGAATATGCTGCTTCCTGACTTATTTTCCTACGAATTACTGAATACCTAATATGAGCATTTATCACGCCGCATGGGCCAAGCTGAACTGCAACATTTAGACTATATCCACACCTACTGAGACTCCCCATTGTGCCGTTATTCAATTCACACAAAAATATTAAAGCCAGAACTTTTAAGTACAAAATGCAATATTGCTGTTTCATAGAGCAATCTTTCCCAAGCACATTGTTCAACAGCAGAATCACCAGCCGTTTAAAGACCAATACCAGAGACCATAACGCCTTTATAGTTGGTGTTGTCAACTCAATTTTCAAATTCCACCCCACACTCCAGCTCTTCTATTGAAGTGTCATCTGATCTGCTGAATTACTGACAAGGCCACAGTCATCACCGTATCGCTCTGCCTCTCTCTCCAACAGCAGCCATCAGCAGATGCATTACGTTCACCTTAAAGCAGGGAAATAACAGCTCAGTGGGGGAAAAAAAGATGCTTGGATCGAGTGTGCCATCAAACTTTCAGTACCAGTGTCTTTTATCTGGAGGATTGCATTTCTGCTTATTGCCTTACTACTGTGCTGCTCACAGTATCATAGACACAATATTTGTTATATTCATTTAGATATTAATAGCACATATGATAAACTACTGTAATGTAACAGCCAGCAAGCTTCATTCAGGTGCAACGGGACAGCCCTGTTTCCTAAAAATTACGTTCCCATACAGCAAAACTACATTCTCAATTAGGCTACGTTTCCAGAGAAACATATTTTGTGCTGGATTATGTTTGTCTTTGACGTATCACAAATACGTTTCTAATCAAAGTCCACGTAAGAAAGGATTTTGGGCCGGGGTGGATGGATGCACATGACTTTCACCCAGGAGACTGATGTTCATGTCCCATGTGGAACCAAAAGTCAATGTTGACTTGTTTAAGTAGAATACTTAACCTACAAAGTACGTAGGGTACTCAACCTATGTTATGTACCTAACAAAAGTACTTATTTTAACCCAAACCATTATCTTTTTTCGAAACTTGACCAAGTAGTTTTGTTTCAATTCACAGCCTTAACCACTTGTTTAAAACAGCGTCTGTTTACGTGTGCTGGTCGCTGGAAAATATGTTTCCCTCAAAACGCAACTGAGGAAGCAGTTTTGTTGTATGGAACTGTAATTTTTAGGAGACAGGGTTGAATAGGAAACGTTTTTAAGCATTTCTATTAACATTTAATTTAAAATATGTTATCTTGCTATCTCTATTGCTATGGCTGCCTTAAAAGCTTCATAGTAGACTGTAACTCATCTCTAGTGATGGCTGTTTCCTACTTTATTTATGTAATGTGACTTTTTTGAGCCCAATGCTTGTGCTGCAGCTGTATTGGACTGCAAAATAAGCTGTGGTATTGTACTGTATTCTAAAGTATTGTACAGGTGTAACTTTAGATTATCAGTCAGTTGAAAGTTTGAGCATTTTATAATTATAATAATAATAACAACTTTATTTGTATAGCACCTTTCATACACTTAAATGCAGCTCAAAGTGCTTTACAGTGTGGTATTAAAACAAAACACAATAATGAAAGAAAAGCAACATACATAGACATGACAACATTCATAAGAGGAGTTCATAAGAAGAGAATAGAAAACAATACAAAGGCACAGAGCTACAAGTAGAAAAAGTGGCAGTAGAAAAAACAGTACCACATTAACTAAATGCCAGCATGAATAGGTAGGTCTTTAGTTGAGTACAGAGAACAGTCACCAGAGCTCGAGAGAAGCTGAAAGCAGATTCTCCGCTTGCTCTGTGGGCTACTTTGGGAACAGTTAAAATACCAGTATCAGATGATCTGAGGGCTCTTGTTGGCTTATAATGAATTAAAAGGTCTGCAATCTTTGAAGGTGCTATATCATTAAGAACTTTATATGTTAATAAAAGAACCCTAAAAGCAATTCTAAAAGAGATGGGTAACCACTGTAGGGCAGCTAAAAACAGGAGTTACTGTATGTGCTCTCTTTTCCTAGTTTTGGTTAAAAGTCTTGCAGTTTGTAGTCTTGACTTCTTTGCACACCAAGCAGAGGGGACAACATTGCATGCGTGCGTATGAGCAGAGGTGGTAAATAATCACTAGCTACCACTGCTACATGAGCTCACTTTTGCAGTAGTAAGACCCAGATGATCCACACAACTCATCACCTCACATTGAAAGATTGAGCAACCTCACCGGAGACTCTGGTCCCAGGAGGTGTTTTGTGTTGTAAGCCCCCAACGTTGCCTTCCAGGCAGCGCAGCAATGGTTATGTTTAGGGTTAAGGTTAGGTTTAGCTGCCCGGAAAGGCAAACTCAAGGACACCGATTATGGCATGGAAAGGTAGCCAGAATCAAGCAAGGACACTGGGACACTTGTGATTTTTGCTGGTCAGTGATAGTGATTGTTGCTGTATTTCAGCCTCTTATCATGCAAGAGAATGCCGCCATATTCAAAGCTGCTGCTACTACTCTTTAACTTTGCACCTGTGAGAACTCTGTGAGAACTCTTATTTTCCTACCTGCTGTTGTGTGATTGCTTTGTGCTAAATGACTAAAAGAACTAGAGAGATGAGTCAAGCTTTCACTGTGTTAAGGAAAAGAGGAGCTCAGGAGAAGCACAACTCATTTCACTTACGTAACAATGTTCAGGATACTTTGATGACTTACACCGGAGCATTTAATGACCACTCAATTGAGGAGACAATTAGGCAAGCAGTACAGTTTAACCACAATCTGTTATTGTGCATTGCCGTCCCAACTCTCTGAAGTTCCTGTCTTCCTGAAGATGTATTTAAACTCATCCTAGATGCGTTACGTTTAGCTGAACCTTTAAGGTAAACAAAGATATTGCAGGTGCCTAAACACAGATGGTGAAACCTAGTTAAGCCTATCTCTCTCTCTGGGAATTATGCTAAAGTGTGGCAAGCCCATCGACTTACAAAAGGAGACAGTCCTGAAAACAAAACATGTGCTTATCATGCAGCTGTCTACACTGCTTGAATCTGTAGAGAGACAAACAGGTTTGGTTTTTAGAGACAGGCTGAATATTCTCGTCCCCTAACCTGTGGCCTATGAATGACCTGATGTTGTCTAAGCTTTCTCTAAGTCTCATCATAACACAACATGGTGTCTCCGGAAATTCCACCACACACCGGATGGAGCGCTTTCTTGTTACGGTCTAGGACAGTGGTTCCTAACCTTTGTGGTCTGAGATACCCCAACAGCCGTGTCAGATGAACTCACGTACCCCTTCATCAATTCCCAATGTATGTTCCAAATGTATAACAATATTCATTATATAAAAGTGGTTATTGTTAATTATTTTCATACTTGTCGAGCGGTCAATATTTCGGATGGTTTGTTCAGCAATCATGCTACTACTACTTGGAGTGAAGCTGAATATTTGAACTATTTATCATTACTTTTAGCTAACCATTTCAGCTGCTTTGTACTTTAAGCTAACTATTTAAACCGTTTATCCATTACTTTTAGCAAATCATTTGAACTGTTAAGTCTTTTTTTAGCTATTTATTTCAACCATTTGTTCAGTACTCGCTTGCTAACCAGTTTTTACGCACTCTTACAGAACAACATGTAGTGTTCAGGTGTTACAGCTGATATATTCTTTTAATCAAATCATAATTTCAATTTTTTTCAAATTAGTTGAGCTGATTCACAATCTTTCCACGTACCCTCTGGCAACAGCAGAAGTACCCCATGGGGTGAAAGTACCCCTGGTTGGAAATCAATGGTGTAGGACACTATTTGCATTTTATTCTTAAGATTTCCATTGCCACTTCCAGTGGGTGAAAAAGCATCCCGAGCTACAACCACAGCTTCCATTTTGGAAAAACCAGTTGAATTAATATGGTCTCAATTATGGTGAATGGAACTTTGCCACAAATCCTTCAGACCAACATTTTGTCCTCAGCACAGCGCCACTTAGAAAAAAAACATTTCACATACTGTAGGAATCCTTTCAAATGAAGCTCCTTGTCTGATAATCTGAATACTTCTAAATATGTTCTTTCACAGATTACGATTTTCTTTTAAGTAATTGCACTTTCTGCCTAAGGAACCATCACATAAGAGACTCATGTAACTGCTTTAGAGACGTAAGCCCCTTGAAGACTTTAGCTCCTCTATTATTCATTATCAAATGGCCAAGCTGAATTTTGATGCACTTCTGCAAAGGGTAAAGAGACTCTTTGACCTGCAATATGTAGGATTGAAATAAATGGCCCAAATACTGAGCATGCAGTAAAGCCTCTTAAAGTTGAACAACACCCGAGTTAGAACTCAAAAGTTTCATAGTTTCACAGTTGGTGGCTGTAATGTACCAAGAAACATAGCAACGTGCCAGCAGGGAAAAGGGAGACTGTAAACTAGCAAACATGGATGTGAACAATGCAGGATTTAGAACATTTCAAAAATATTGGCTTTGCAAACATTTTACGAGGAAGGAAATGCATTCAATGTGTATGTTTGGCGTCGATGCATGTTAGTGATAAACACTGAATGTAAACGTATCTTATAAAATGGGTAGCTCCAATCAAGCAATCTGATTGGTTCATAGCTGTGATGTAATAACCACATGTCCAATACCTTTGCACAATAAGTATCACTCCATGTCTGAGAAAGAAACAATATAGCTTCACAAAGTTAGCTTTGCCCTCCTGAGGGTCCTAACTATGGAGGAGTGGATTAAGCAGTTCCCATCTCCTAAGGAAGGAGCAGAGCAACGGAGGTCTGCGGAGATCCACCGACCTCCGGTGCTGGTGCCACAGAGGAAATCCAATGCCATTCATCTGCACACACTGCCATCATACAGAACTTGTTTAAAATCGGTACTTAAAGTATTCCTTCAAGGACATGCTATATTTACATTGTAGAATATATTTACCGATTTACCTTGCTGTCAGACAGCCCTTTCCAACAGGGAACTGAAGCGGTTACCTTTGCTCTCCTAAAACCCACCAGACTCCTTTGACAAAAACAACTAATTTTACCTTGCAGAACACAGGAGTTGTTGGTCTACTGCTGCCTTGGACGGTTAGTTTGTTTGGGTTATTGTGTGACTTTGGGTGAATCTGAACTAACCCTTTAGCGTTAGGCAAAATAAATAGCCTATGCCAGCTGCTAGTGTAGGCTAACGTTACCTGTGTTCCATAGAAACCGCCTCGGTATGTGCAGGCTGCCAGCCCAGGAGGGCCTATTTTATTGTGAACATTATTAATTATAAAAAAAACTATTTTGTGTCAGGCCTACCAACACCCCTCAGCTGTGATATAATCACAACACACCACGGCCTGTCATGAGCTATTGCTTAGTTGTTTACAAGAAAAGTCCATTATTTTCTTCCATATAAAGGGTCAGTTTACCCATCTAGCCAGGCAGATAGTTTGGGTTGTACTTGCTGAGATTCATCCTACACCGAGACCTCAGGCGTTCCCAACACATGCACTGTTTGAACCAACAACTCTCATTTCTGTGAACTGTGTTAAAAAAATACAGTTCATAGTGAGGTTTGTGGATAACAAAGTTCATTTCTGGAAAGAGACATTGCTGTTGAGTTTATCAGTTTGAGCCCCACAAATTATATTCCGTTCACTTCCACTGTATTAGCGTGATGGGAAAAGTCTCCCTGGCAGTTCTCTCAAAACCTCAGCTAATGCAACTGACACTAGGCCTATCTACATCACTAGACAGCACTAGGGGTAATTGAAAAATATGTGATTTTCTTTTGTGATTTGAGTGAACTGACCCTTTAAGTCACTTGCGTATACAGAGCTTGTTTTACTCTCTACACATCTACTCCTGGTAATGCCGTCTCTGAGCAGCATTCCTGATGCTCAGGTGAGTGTTCTCCTGGTGTGAATTGCAGACCTTGTGCTGAACATTGATGCACTGCCTCCATTACCGCCCTGCCTCCTTCCGAGGAGTCAACGCTATTGTTTATGACACTGACACATGCAGTAATGGGTATTTCACTTCTGCACCTATACTGAGTGCGTGTTGAAACTGGAAACAGATAAATATGGTGCGTATCCACAACATCAGTAAATTTCTATTTCATCAACTGAAGCATTAGACTGATCACCAAGAAACCACAGTGCAGTGGTAGCATTGCTCATCGGGCCCACCGCTATTAGAAACTGAAATTATAACGTTAAGAGCAGAAATAATCCCGTGGGTAAAACAGTTGCTTCTAAAAACTCACTCTCTGTTATTTCTCGGACTTAAACGTTCAGGGAATTCAAAGGCGCAAAACTTCTGAAAAAGATTTAACTGGAACCTCTTCTCAGGAAAATCATCAAACATGTAAAGATGTGTCTCGGGGGATTTGAGGAACTTCAGACATACTGTACAAGTCAGATGAATCCTCCAGTACAGTACGTCCCTGCAGACTGGGGAACATGGCAGCTGTCACTAACAAGGAAAGTCATATGCCACTCTTCTCCTTTATGTTCAAATACAAACACAGACTCTGGTGTATTGGTGCCAGATATTTTCAATTATCTCGTGTCAACCTTTATCTCTTCACATTTACTGCCGTGCAGCTGGATTTCCTTTTTTCTTCTTCTTCATATTTCAAGCACCGTTGTACTTCAGAGGAGGAGGAGGAGAAGATCACAACAGTTTCATCCAACTTTTATGTAGGTGTTTTAGATTCGGGTAGCCTCGGGGTGTTTGGTGCACACTGTTAAATTCTTTAACAATGCTCTTAGCGGCACAGTTATTGTAAAAAAAGAAAAATAAAAGAAAAATAACAGAAGGATCCCAGGAAATGTTTGTCTTGAAGAAATCTTGTTCACCAAACAGCTCATTCATTTCAAACATAGGAATTATCAGTTCAGATAAAAGACTGATCACGTTTGCAGATATAGACGAAATCCCGCGCAGTCACAGTGTTGATGGTTCTATTACAGAGGAGCTGTAGAGCACAGCGTGCTTTTTTACCTCTCCTTGGTAGCTTTCTATTACAGTGCTACAAAAAGTCTTTTTTATGTTTACATAGCAAGCTTGCATCAAGTGGAAGATTGTGCACATATAATTACCATAATAGGCGGCCGCCGGGTTTGCTAACGTGCTTCTCCGGATGATGGTGCATGCCGAGACTTGCTGAGAGACAGACAATGTGGCGAAAAACAGACAAACCCTCAGTATATCCTCATTTTTCCAGGCCCTGTTTAGTACACGGGTGTGCAGCCACCCCAGGAGCAAAGAGGTTACCCCACATCTGGAGAAATGAGTTTGACCCTCTCAAAGGGCACAGGAAGTTGCCCCTGAAAGCAGCAAACAAAAGCAGCAGTGGCGAGCCGGAGCCCAGAGCGCCATTCATCGCGGCTAATGACTTGTTCATTAAGAGTGATGATGGATAAAGACTTCTCACGCTGAGATGAAATCAAGATTTATATGCGTTGTTTCCTCACCCAACTTGTGGGAAGATCATCATCATTTAATTCTATCTCTGCGGCCGGTGATGGGCATCCAGAGAGCGGGCTATCAAACGGTGCAGTCAGCTGGCAAAATCCAAAACGTGCCGTTGGCACATCTGGAGCTTGCCGTCGCAGCTGAGGGTGAGCAATGGCTGCTGGCGGGTGGCCAAATTACAGGCAGAGACGCTTCAGGACTCCACAGCCTCCACCCTGGCTTCTCCTCGTTTAGATCATCATCATTATTTATTTGCTTATTTATTATTTTTTTCCATTATGTGTGCTGTGTTGCATTTCAACAGCACTTTTTATTTTTTGCTCAGCATCAGCGCATTATCACACTGCGCTAGACCCTCGACCCACCTCTCTCTGTAGGTTCTTATCTCGGGCTGGAAATAGGCCCCAAGACACTTCATCAGTGTCCTTCACCCTGCTATCTGCTGCTCCCAACTTTTATTAAAACTTCAGCCTTTATCAGCTCCTGGGTAATTCAGGCATGACAAATTGGGCACCAGATGCCACCTCCATTTGAGGCCGCTGTACATCTCTTGCTCCCCTATCAAGACAATGGGAGGTGGCGGGCTGCAGCATTGTGGGATATCCACCTTCAGCCCACCACATCAGGTTACTTCAGCAAACTTCCTGCATCTATCTGAATGCTGAAAACAGTGTGTGCCATTGGAAAAGTTCTTCACTATGCATCTCTTCTACGTCAGTGCAGTGGCACTCACCGCAGCCTTCTTAAAACAAAATATGTAATCTCAGACTTCTCAGACAGGAGAATTAATACACATTAGGTGTCCTTTCAACAAGCAAGTGCCAGACTAAGCTTTTTTGGAGTTAGTTCTGAATTGAGAAATGAACTCGTATTAATATTTTAGTGTCTTTTTGTTTCCACAATTATATATATTTTTTATTGTAAAATATCATCAAGTATTCTATACAGCAGTCAGACACAGTGCACATTTAAAAACATATACTTCATATTACCATACACATTATTGTGTATCAGGTATGTTTGCCACATCACTACTCTAATATTGAAGCCCCATCATGAAGATGTTATCATAATGTATTATATGTATGATAATACATCTACCTTTATGGTTTCTGCTACAGTGTAATAGAGAAAAATCATAGTAGTTTTTATGGTGACGGGTGACAAGTGACTTATTTAGCATTGTCAAAATCATTATTTTGTGTTTGAGCACCTCTGCATGAACTTCTCAGCATTATATCTTCGCCTTGAGAACATGAGCTGTACAATCATTAAAAACAATAAATAAATAAATAAAACATATTTATGGAGGCTTGTGTTTCTGGGCAAGAAATCCTCAATTAGCTTTCCCATGGTGCTTTTGAATGCACTCATCTTGATGACATGGACAAGAGGTACACCGGACAGCTCATATTTACTGTCTCCTCCTCCTGCACATTTCATTTTGGGCATGTTTAAAGATAGGACGTAATTTATGATGCATTTAAAAAAAGGGGGGGAATGTGGAGCAGAGTTGTACGCTCTGTTAAATAAAACCACAGCCGCTCCGGGATATAGAAAAAGAATCAGTCAATGCCATTAGTTCATTTATATCACAGAGATTAATACTGTGCAGGGTTTTAGCTGACTGGGGCTCCTGAAACTGACAATAGACATCTACTCACATGTGAGATAACCTCATTCCGAAGTAAAAAAGGTTTGCAAGTTGACAGCCTTCATTGCCCTGCACATGGTGAAGCTATAGTTGGATCAGTTACTGGAACTCTTGAATAGTATTCATAGTGATAGGGACAGTATTCATGGGATATGGTCTCTACCTAGACCTGCACATCATCTGCTCCTTGGGGGATTCAGCGAGCGTCCTGCCTGTAAATAAGAATCCATGATAGAGGGGCAGCAGGCGTGAAGCATGAGATTGGAAACCAAAGGCATCACACTGGGCTGTTGGATCTTAGTGATGTTTAGCAACACATAACTCTACACATAGACCCTGGATTTGGCATGAGTTAGCACACACCCGTGCACACAGGGGCAGCCATGCATGTGAGCACTCTCTCACGCACTGCATTACAGTGAACTCCCCTCTTTCACAAATGTATAATGTCTTTGACATTAGTTTGCAATAATCAAGGCCCACTCTTGCAAAGAGTTTTTTTTGGTTCAGCTCAGGGGATGTGCCGGGAATGAAATGTGCACAACCAACGCAGCATAGATAGATCCACTCTCATTATTCCAACTGGGTTCCATTTTAATTTCGCTCTAACATCCACGTTTGGTTCTTCCATGCCCAGCGCAGCACTGCTGGCCAAGATGCCAGCTGTGTTTCAGGGCTAAAATGTGTTTTAAGACCTGCTGCAGGATGGTAATGTGTTGTGCAACCTGCCAGCCCATGAGCATCCTGAGGCAAATGGGAGAAGCAGTGGTTAAAAAGCAAGCTTTTTTTTGGGCTACAGCCAGGGAGTAATCTACCACATAAAGGCATGGCATAACCGGGGGCTATATGGGATATGCTTCCCAAAAGACGTAATTTTTTTTAGGAGACCTCCCAGTATTTGGTGCCAATGGAATTTGGCACTAAAAGCCTCTTTTAGTCAGTTAACATTTAAAATTAAAAAGCACTTTACATAGCCATGCTAAGTAAATTAGCAAACAATAGATTCATTTGTCAGTGATGTTGAACCACAGCAGAGAAAACGCTCACACTGCACAGGAAATGGAGACTGACCTCGAAGACAGGACTGGGATGTGCTCTTTTTTCACACATTTACCTATTGGTTTGAAAAATATACCAATTCCCTGGCTGAAAAGGCTTTCATTTTGGCAATTTGTTATGTCAAATAAGTTTGCTGGGTAAACTTTGGTACATACGTAAGCCTGTGATGAATAGCATCCATTAAGCTGGAATCTTACACACCTTAAAGTGAAAACATACCTAAAACAAGAGCATCATTAGGAAAATGAGCGAAGACCTGAACCTGGAGTGTTTCTGAGCACAGATGAATGATGGCATCACACCTCAGTCCATTATAGACTCTATTTATACACAGGGACACAGAGGAGCAACACTAGTTGGAGGCTTCTCTCCAATTAGGTTAGTACTGGTCTGGGAGGCTTTCTACTCAAGGAAATTTCAGAATAGAAATTGTGTCTTTAATCAAGCATGAGGGAAATCCATCATGGAATACTTGGCTTTTAATGCTGTTTCTTGTATTTGGAATCAGAGAACTTCCTTATGCTAAGTGATATTTCTCTATTTGCATTCAGTATAGGATTAAATATTAAATCAAAGTAAATGTTCTACTGATTGATATCCCTTCCATATATCCCTTCCATACATTGATTGTTTGCTTTAAAAATAGTCACAGAATGAGTAAAATGTATGGCTGTAATGTCAATAATGGATATTGTACAATATAAGGATCATTGCTAGGGTGTGTTGGCGCTGCAGTTTCAAGAGATCAGCTATGAAACAATGCTTCCAGTCAGTGCTGTGATGGTTTTACCAGCCCATTGTCCCTTAGAATTTGATTCATATTGGACAATTATGCACCTCACGTTTTACATGCACCATTCAGTACCAATGCAGGAAGAAGTCTGCCCTTTATGTAATGAGGCAGAAACTACAGCTAAAATCCTATCAACACTCAGGTATCATAATGTGTATGATTGGTGACCAAAAGTATCACAATGGACATTTATTCATATGAACATGTTATGATTCAACTCTTTACATTAAGGCTGTCATTTCTATACTATATTTTTCTTATTGTCAACACATACCATTAAAAGTCCAAAACCAACAACACAATGCCCCATCTGTTAATACGTTCCGCCTGTAGCTCCAAGTGTTAAGCCCATTGTTTCCTACTGAAAATGTAAATCTTCTTAAAGAAATGGGCAACAATATATGATTTTATTCCTAAAAAAGTAATCTTCAGTAATTTCCTAAAACAGTAGCTGGGCACTGCAGTTTTTAGTAAATGGTACTCAAACATGATAAATAGTGCATTTGTTGGGGACTATTTTCAGCTGTGGATTGATACACACCAGCGGGTATTCATGGCATTTATGTGAACCCACCCAGTGCCACAGTGTGGCTCACTCACGTGATTTAAATAGTGTTTGGACAACAATGGAGCTCTATGGCACAGAGGAATAAGATATATCACATTGATTTTTTTTGACAATAAGTAAAATATAGGATATAAGCAGTCATATCCCTTAATGCCGTAGTCTATCCATGCCCTTGTTCTGAAGGGTTAGTATAAGGGACATGAGCAGCAATGTGTTGGCAATAAGACATGGGGCCAATGTGAGGTATAGTGTGGCCCCTAGCACACAGCCTGAGTGACAGGTCAGCGTGTACAGCCCTGGAATTCCCCCGCGCTCCTCCTCATCGCAGGACATGGTGGCCTCACTTGAAGTCGAGCAAGGAATAAAGGATTGCCTTCTGTATTTTTTCATTAGACTTTTCTTTTGTTACTGAATACATAAATCCATTGTGGCAAGATGCAATATGTATCATGGCGCTCCACCTGCGGACGTCTCATAATGGCTGCCATGTCCCTCCAGTCAGGGATGATAAGTGAACCCCCCATGAATGTTAATGATAGTGATCATTCTGAACCAGCCCGCCTCTTCGTCTTCGCTCACTGCCCGGGTGTCACACACAGGGTGGCAAGGTTCAAGGGACTAAAATGAAAACAAACACTCAGGGAAGATGTATAAATGAATAAAGATGGAAATGAATGAATGAGGGGCTGGATGAATGAATACATACATAGCTGCACCTGAGGAGAAAACATAGCTTTGAAAAGGTGCATATATATATATATGCATGGGCTTTTTGGATTACTTTTAATTTACATGCTGTTTTTATAATACTGATTCATTATTGTGTTGTTTAATGCAAAGTTCATGCTGCTGTAATATGTTTTATGCAGTAATACGCTGGACTTATTTCATTATTTGCAGGGCCAGTAAACACTGGGGAGCAGGTGGGTTCAAACAGATGTGGCTGTTTACATGACCGCAATAGCCTGGGCTTCATATCTGGTCATTGCTCGTAAACCGCTTTGACAACATGCACACTTGCAGGGCCAGACAAAGGCTTGACTCAGCTAATCAAAACTGACAATACTGAAATCACAATGAGCCTTTTTCTATCAAGCACTATGAGTCAAATGGGAGATGAGCTTAAGTATCCCAATAATCTTGAACAGCACCCGCACAGCAGAGATAACCTGGAGCGTGGAAAGACTCTGCTGTGTGTTACCAAAATTATACCAACAGTTCCACAGTCTAACAGGAACCTCATTTAATCACATTTTCACCCCTCTCTGTCTCTCTGCAACTTTCTGTCTCCTTCAGCATTCGGTGGATTGTTTTGACCAACACAGCGGCCTCTCCAAGCAACACACCCAGCTCAAGTAACAGGCAGGGGAGAAAGCAAACACAGAGTCCATGCCAGCTCATCCCCCTCTCTACATCTCACCGCTTCCTTCTTGTCTAACTTTGCCAAAGTCCTTGGAACTTGCCAAATCCGGTCATGCCTGCTTAGCTTGCTGGACTGATTGTGCCAGAAAAGAAAATAAGACACAGATGTATACAAACTCTTGGTGGTGCCAGTGGAGAGACAGCTAATGGCTTCATCCCGACCCGCCCATTGTAGCTGGGCACAGGTGGGGATAATTAGAGATCCCTCTCTCTCTCCGCTCAAAGTCGATGCTTTTCCAGTTGTGACAACCGAAAGGAGGCTAAGATGCTAGGCCACGCCCCTTCCCATCACTAACCTCCTTAACGCCATCGCAGCCTTGGTAAGAACAACAAAACATCCCCCATACAGCTTCTCCTTTATAGTCAATGACACCACTGGACCCTGCCTACCGATGGTTTGTGTTGGCAACAGTGGAGGAAACTCTAGAGTTTTCCAAATAGACATCAAGTGACATCCTGTTGGAACCTTCTCCTGTCAGGCCAGACTATGTCATAGCAGTGGAAGAAGCACAGCAAAACCACAAGCAGAGAGACTCAGGGAGTGTTTCATAGCCAAGACTAATCTAACGCTCAAAACAGCTCAAGCTTGGTAGACATAAAAAGTAAAAAAAAACTAAAGAGTAAAGAAATCAAATACCTTCAAGTGCACCATGAAAAACAGTTAGGTGTCTCAATCCAGATTGCTGCCTCATTTGATAATTGATGTTCCTGAACTCCAGATGTTTGAATGAGCTCCAGAGTGTGACCTCTGTCCTCTCTCTGGGAGACTTCATAATGAAATAATCCCGCATGAGCAGTTCCTGATGCAAAACCGAGTGCTATCATATAGCCTGTGTGCTTCAAAAGGCTAGAAAAAGCCCCCCCCTCCTGCGTTAGCCTGAGTGACAGCAGAGAGACATGTGTCTTCAGATGAGAGGAGGCGAGTCTCATTACGCCGTATTTGGTTGACACTGAGTGATTCAAGTGTTCCTGGACAATTCAGACACACTGATATAAAACACATTAAATGTCTTTCACAGCACTTTACCTGACACTGTTCATCTAAGCTCATCTGTTATCCCTGACGAGCCAGCTTCAAGTCTGGGATCAGGACTCTGGTGAGCAGTGAGTAAAATACAAAAAAATAAAAATAAAATTAGAACATGAGATCTTAAGATGTAAAATATATCAAATTGACTTTTATATTGCTCATAAGTATATGATTTAGCTCATAAGCATAATATCCTGGTGCTGTAATGGCAAATTGGAAATACACAGCAGTGGATGTATGCTTTTGACAAAGTTCATAGACCACATGCAGATAACATCAAACAAATATTCTAATCTTAGTTGATAAAAATGGGCGTCTGACAAGGTAAACCTTCCTAAAAAATGATATTTCATGTTGCACAGTAATCATACCATAATATGATTTCAACACCCTGCATCGAAAAAAAAAGAAAAAGAGAACCGTAACACAGGCAGGCATGTTAACACATGTACAGTTCCTCTAAGAATGACTGGCACAGAGACAAGGTGACACAGTGAGGATGAAGAGGAAGCTCCATGTTCTACATACAAAATCCAATGAATGGAAGTTGTCTGGCTAGTTCCTAGCCATTTTAGTATTATACATTATATGGCTATGCAATGCATGCAATCATGAAAACAAAATGTTTTTCTCCAAAACTATTACTTCTAGAAACAACTGCATTCTCTGTGAACTAAAGGAACTATCTGATCTGAGTCACTTACTGTACGTTTAAAGTGAAGGTTTGACACTTTGTCAGGGGTATTATCAAAAACCAACAAACAGGAGTCAGCACCCGGAACCGCTACTTGTAAGTCCGTAGTCAGAAATTGTTAGCCGACATCGCTCCTCTTTGACACCGAGGCGTTGATCCTCATTCTTGCTGCAAAGACTTTGAGGTGAGAGTGAGGCGAGGAGTAGAGATATGGCGGAGGCGGTGATAGGGCAGGTGAGTGGAGAGGATGCCAAGCCCAGTGGTCAGCGGGTAACAGAGAGAGGGCGGCTGTCACATCCTGCTGACTTAGCCAAGACAGATGAGACAATCAGCAACCCAAGGCCCGGACAGTTCTTCAACCCTGCCGCATCCTGTGTCTGAGGGCAGCTTTCCACAACATCTCAAACCTGAACTCACCTTTTCCTCTGCTGCTCGGGAATGCTCTCCAAGTCTTGTTTAAAGACATGGGTCGTTGGTAACTCTGTGAGCTGCATACTTAATGCATGATAAAATGAGTGTGTGTAATGTGAGAGGGGTCACTTATAGTGACAAACCCACATACAATGATAACCAGACTCTATGGAGTGTTGAATTACCTTTGAGCTTGTAGTTTTTCCCGTAACTTTACTGTTTTGGTTGACTCTAATAGCTCTCATTGACATTATTTTCGGGCACAATGGGCAGCTGTTTTTAGCTCAAATATCTCTGATAAACCCTCTTAACACCGCATTACATGTTGCTGGCATGTCTAATTACATGCCACTACCACGGAAACTATTTAGGTTAATGCAACAAACAACATTACTAACTAAAGTTAAGATCATGGTTTGGGTGAAAATATGTACGTTAAGTTAAGTACGCTTTTTGTATTTCAATTATATATATATATATATAACCCCATATTTCAGTTTGATTAACACACCAACCACCTCGTCCTGCAGACTTTGAGACGAGACAGGGCTGTGTTGAACACATTTGTCCACCATGACAAAGCATCCTAATTGACTTTCCATTTGCATTGTTTCCAACCACAACATAATGCGTTTTTTAGTAGGGATGTAACAATACCAAAAACAGTACAAAAATATCACTAATATATCTATATTTTGACATTTTTCCTAACTTAAGAAAATACAATTAAAAAGTAGCCAGCCATGACCTAAGCATTGAATTGCCTTTGGCATTTATTGATTGAACTATGCAGGGATGGTCATGTTTTTCAAGCACTAGCCTCATGCCCTTAAATTTGGTGGCCAAAGTAAAGCATCTTAACACAGCCTTCCTTGTGACACTTCAATAAATTAAAAGACATTTAACAGAATGAAAATATATAATCATTCATTTACATTGAAAATTGAAGTTTGTTTGAAGTTTGTTTTTAAAGCTACATTGTGTAAGAATTTCTCCCATCTAGCGGTGAAATTGTATATGACAACCAACTGAATATTACTTTCTAACCCCTCCCCATTCAGAGCGCATTTCAACTGCTATGGTGGCCAAACCCGAAATTAGCTCTTAGCATCTCCATCGTTTACACACAGCTGTTCTAGCCACTCCAATAATAACTTTGGTCTTGTTGCTTTGATTGTTGTGTTGTCATTTTAATTCTCTTTTTCCCTCCCGACTGGCATTCGTCACGGTGCCACTGAGTCTAAAAGTGCGAAAGGCGGCGGTATGTCCCTCTTTGGCTAATGTTTTTTAAAGATGGAGGCGCTACATGGCGGCCGTCATTCGAATGACTCGCCTGTATGTATTCTGAATGATTCTGAATGGCAGATTCTATGCTAACGAGTATATACTTTGATTAGTTGGTAGTATTTACACATGAGCACATATTTGTGAAAGAACAAAGGTTTTTTTTGCTAAAAATTAACTCAAAAAATTACACAATGTACACAATTTGATCACAGACACTGGACCGAGTAAAACACTGATGACATGTAAACTGAACCGGAGCAGAAGTATGGTAAGCAAAGGGGTTTATGAGGAATGTGGTCTTAATTTTGAAAAGCGCTAACATCAATAAAGATGGTGTGAGACAGGGGCAACCAATTATCTGGATCGTTGTCTCATTTGTTTGTGGTAATTATACCGAGGTGTCACAATTAATTTGACAATGACATATTGATGTTTAAAAATGCCACACACTGCACCTTTAAGCAGTGCTTCAGATATTTTGCTGAGTACTTATGAGTATTTGGTATTACCGCTGCTGCCCTTGTATGTCCCAAATAAAAAAAGTGAATGTTTAAAGTATGTGTGTGTGTGTGTGTGTGTGTGTGTGTGTGTGTGTGTGTGTGTGTGTGTGTGTGTGTGTGTGTGTGTGTGTGTGTGTGTGTGTGTGTGTGTGTGTGTGTCAAACATGTCCCAAAGACCAGGCTGGACCCCAGGCCAGCTTCCAGCCTCTTTCCTAATTGCATTGATTTTTAGCACAGTAAATCTAGCTGTGTCACAATCTGCACTCCCCAGGCATGATGTACTGCTCCAACGCCAGCCTGCACGTCTGCTCCCAAATTTGCTGGTTTAAAATCTGAACTGTAATGACGTGATTAATGCGTGAATTAATTAATTGCTAAATGTATGCTAATTGTTTAATTGGTTGCCTGATCTATATACGATCATTTATAAATTAAATGAGTTGATTTACAAAGTTTATTGATTAAATGTGACAATGAGTTATACGGCTGACTACCTGATTTGCAATTTTCCCAATTAAATTCACAAAGTGTGGTTTTGCAAAGTGTGCCCTATCCAAGTGATCTATACCAGACCTGACACTGCTGTACTTATTTATGAAATCAGACAGCTGATAATGATGCATTAATATTAATGCAAACTGTAAATTTTCATATTGCTCTGCAGAAACCAATCCAAGAACATTTTTCATCCATCTATATTTCACATTTTTAATGCAAATTAAAGTGGAAGTCCTCGGTAAGGTCAGGTATCTGGGAGGAATCCGATTTTTTTGGGTTCAATGAGCTACAGGTGAATTATCCTGGGGAGACATGTGAAGGACAATTTTAAGGAAACATTCATGAATAAGCAACACATTTCTCTACTGTCGGAAAAAAGTGTAACACAAAGTAAATCATTTTTGCCTCATGTTTCAGACATTTTTGTAGCACATCAAGAGCATAAATGTAAGCGTGTTTCCCAACATGTCTAACTATTCCTTTAAACAACAACACTGATGCAATACATCCAAACATTTACAACAGCTCAAACTCAGCGTGCTCATCTTAATCAATATTTGTTTACAAGTCCCAACTATGATGGATGTAAATTTGCCCCGGCCGTCTCCTCAGCTCTGATTTATGAGAATTATGTTTATTAAGATACAATACAGCTAAGCTCTCACTGTGTCCTCTCAATGAAATAAAAAAAAATAAAAAATCCACAGAAACAATCACCTGTAGTCTGGTACTATGACACTATATGCTACACTCCACTTCCTGTCTGTGAATTACCATTTTTGTTGTTTCTCCCTTGTGGGCTGGAGGACATGCAGGGGATGTTGGGAAATATGGCATTATGGCAACCAATACAGCTGCCCCCTTAGGCATGATAGTGGGGGATTGTGTATGTGTAGGGACAGACTGTTCCAATGACCCATACCCTCTGAGATCATACACTATATTATCATTACAATGACATCAACTGTTGTACTCAGTAGTGGGTTGTGACACACGGGGTTTAAATGTACATACGGAGGTTTTCAATTGTTTTTCAACAAATATAACTCTTCGTTTAAAGCAGAAGTCATTTTTAATTAATGGATACATTAATTGTGTTTAATTATTATAATCAATGTGCATATTATAATTAGATTTATTAATGAAGCATTTATGAATACTTCACTCTCATGACAACTGAACAAACTGATGCAGATGTGGCTAAAAGCTCCGGAAGAAATCCATTTCAAGAATCTAGCACAAGGTATGAATCCTTAGTTGTGAGTGATCACGAGTTGTGAATGTTGACAAGTACATTAAACACAATAAACAATTTTGTTTTCATATCTTCTTAAATTTATAGTAGTGTGTTAGTATCCATTTTATTTAAGCGTTTATATACTGGTCATAAATGCTGTGAAGCTAATGGGGACCCTCAAGTAACTGATAATAATCAGGATTCTGAATCCATTGTTAAAAAAACTCATCTCAACTTAAAATGAGTAAAAACAATCTGTTGATACGTCTTAATGAGAGCAAATGTACACACTCGACAGCAACAGGGCTTATCTTTTTTTTAATGTGCACTGATGTCAATATTTTTAATAAATACTGTAGGTAATAAATAAAGCGGTGGTGCAAGCTAGCTTGCTAAACTCAGCACTAGATTGATAGGCAGGGTAATTTACAGTATGGAGCTACAGGAAAACACCTTCATATAAATAGACTAGCCACTGTCTGCTGCACAGTATCTGGATGGGTGGAGATGGAGAGATGGAGAGATGGAGGCCGGAGCTGAAAGCAGTGAGTCAATTTCAGCGCTTTTGAGTTAAGTGTATACATTGAACTGTTCTAATGATGAATAATCCATTACAAGCAGAATTATTGTATCCAAAACAATGATTCCAACGCTACAATCATTTACATACTGGGACAAATGGATGCCTTTTTAACATAAACCTCCACATCCATCGTGGCCAAAGCTGGGTCATACTGAAGCTGGCAGGAGAACCAAAGATGATAAACACAAACGCATGCTCAAAGAGAGAGAGAGAGAGAGAGAGAGAGAGAGAGAGAGAGACTTTGTCCATTTACGACCAGTTTGGCTAATTTGTCGTGGTCCACGGCCAAGATTTAAGCACGTAAAAGTGCACATTTGTCTGGACAAACACTGGAAGTCTTTTTTTCACGCAAACGGATGAATTCCAAAATAGAAATCCAGGTTTTTCACTGAATTCAGAACTGCCAAGAATCCTACCTTTCAGACACATTCATCTTCGTCTTTGTCTTGTCTCCCGCCGTCTGTTTATTCTGGCATTCATCAGCGCCATTACTGCCATGCCCGTCAGATCCCTTGGAGGGAAATGAAAAAGCAGTTATTTTACGGTGCAGGCTAAAGGTTAGTTCATGTAGAGGGAGTCTGGCACATCATTTCTAGCATGCTGGTATGTTCTGTATTGCACTGTGTGAATACCAGAGCAAAAGGACAATGAAAGTTCATCAAATGCCTCTGAATTTGCTATCTTGGTTTTTAGAAAAGGTTACTGGAAAAAAAGAATGGAAGTGATGCAGAAACCTGTTCTGACTAACAGACGCTTTGGGATTTGATTTTATAGGCTGTAAGGATTTGTCCATGAAGGGGTTAAAATTACCAAAAAAAAAAACTATTCTTACCACAGAAAAAAAGTCCTCAACTTCTCACTCGACACTTAAGAAGAGTTTTACACTTTGAAAAATCTTTCCCCGTGAGAAAAGTCACACTGTCCGTCTCAAATGCATCATTAGATTATATCCATCCCTGCGAGAAAATGAAGAGAAATTAGCTCTGTTAAATTCTCCAAAAGGCCACGCTGGCAATAAAAAGAAATGATTGTACAGGTGGCAAACATTGCCTTGTCTTCAGGAGAGGAATGCACTTGTGCTAATGTTGGTGGTGTTGGTCCAGAGGTTACATCGGTAGCTCGTGGTGATTTCTTTTTTGTGTGTAGCTTTTTGTAGTTCCTCGGAGGTGATGAATGGCAATGGGTATAGTGCCAGTAGCGATGTCTTTAGAAGTAGCTTATTCTGTGCTGCCAAGCATGATTTATGACAAGAAAGGGAGGGGGGAATCTCTGACTTCACCATTTGCCCTCATGCACTTTTCCATATCGTCCAAGAGGACTTTGGGGGTAGTGGATTGACACAGCAACTGCACACATCTGGTTTGGAGATATAGCCAGGCCCTTTTCAAGCCAACAAACCATTTGAAGAAAATGGCTGGAAATGGGTTAATGGAAATATGATTTTGCATAAGAGGGAAAACTACCCACGACAAAGATTATTATTGCTCTTTGAAAGATTCCAGGAGTTGGTTGTCTTCTCTAACTCGGAATAAGAATAATGTGCTTGTGAGCTTTTTTGAGTAAATGTAGATTACGGAGAGGATACATCTTTTAAGCATGTGTTCTCACATGCAGGACTATTGGATGCTGACTGGTGATTCAAATAACACTGCTGAGTGCAGATTTTCTGAAGGGTGTGTTAATTGAAATATCGCTGCGACCTGACTGTTTAAGATTTAAGTCTCTTTTTCTATTTCTGAGATGGAAATCACGTCAAAATGTGATGCATTTATGGTAGTTGGAGCTAGGCTAAATCAACTGTATTTTTTTTAAAGAAAAGCATTAACAATATATTTTATTGAAGGAGAGTTTAATACACAAAGTGCTATTCAACATTTTGTCTCCTTTTTCTCTACTTTCCTGCTCTAAAGTCGCCTCCTTCCCCCTTGTAACACTTTATGACAAGGAAAAGAGATTGGCACTTCCCAAAACTTTGCAAGGTCTTTTTGCCCAAATGACTAGAAGTTAGTAGTTAGTAGTACTTAGAAGTAGTTGATAAAAAAATCGTCAGATTCTTTTTTTGTTCTTTAGTATAGAAGTTATGAGTACATTTTTAGCGTTTGTAAGTTGCATTGATGGAACCAGTACTGCACTGTACTGTCCTATATTGAGGTACTTCAATTATTTCCATTTTCTGTTAAGCCCTCTACAGACTGACCAGACGGCCGACCCTCGGCAGAAAAGGCAGTTGGACTGATCAGTCTCCCCGAGTTGGTCAAAAAAATGCCTCGGAACACACCGAAGCGACGAGACGTAATACGTCTCCATAACAGCGTCATGGCGGATTGTTCAGAAACAATCTCATATTTTACCAAAATAGTTCACCGTAACATGTTTCTGAAAACATTTTAATAGGCCATGCAGTTGCGGAATCTGTCTTCATTTCAGATCGACAAAGGTCAATTTAAAAGATTTTCCTCAGATTTTGAGAGACTCTAGTCACGCTCATTTCAGCTCCCTGTTTCCGGGTTAACACTCTACCAATCAGATGGGTCATTTCAGCCCGATTGCCGGCATTGCCTGATTATGCCCTAACAATCGGCGAAAATGAAGGCCAATGGCCCCTCCAACGAATGACGGCACGTAACACGCCGCACCGACTCGAGTCACTGACCTCGCCAGACTGTCCGACAGCCGATTATCTGGTTGGTCTGTAGAGGGCTTTAGGCCTACTTCAGACTGTATTTCCACTTTCCACACATTTTATGAGTTAAACTCTTTTTACTCTACTTTCACTGATAGATTTGATCTCTAGTTACTTGCAGATTAAGATTTAACAAACAAAAGCCATGATCAGTAAATTCAATTACAAATGTTAAACCATACAACACCAACATGACATAGAGCAGTTTAAGCCAGTTTGACCAGCTAAAACATTTAAAAACATCAACAATAAGACAACTGTATATAATATACTGTAATATGTAAACACTGTGATACTTTAAGTACATTTAGCTGCTAATGCATCTATACATTTAGTTTTGGAAATATTTGAATGTAGGACTTTTACTTATAATGGAGTAATTTTTAATTTTTTTGGGGGTATTGCTATTTTTACTTCTACATTTATAACGACTGATAAATAAGTTATAAAAGGTTGCCATTTTAAAAGGCAAAACAAACCAAACAACAACAACAATAAAAGTCCTCTACTGAAACATTATTAGGAAACGTTTTATTTGTTTTCCAATTGAAATCAGTTTTTTTTAGATTTATGTGACGTTACTGTAAAGAACAAACAAACTATAGAGAGAGAGAGAGAGATGATAGAGATGTGTACATTGGGTCAAGTGTTGTATTCAAACCCATACAGATATGGTAAATACTATAACCTGTGATGCCATAAATGCCCCATAAACTTTGCACTTAAACAGATTTGTAGCATTAAAGAGGAATGCTGTGTCCCTGTAACCTCAGGCCATTAGTCCATTCAAACAGGAGTTCCAAATTTACTTTGGTCCCCCCCCCCAACCCAACCATAAAGCTGCAGGCATCAACTGTTCCAAACAATCCACTGTACATAAAGCTGTGATGAATGTAATGCTAATGATGCAACTTCAGTCTCAAGTAATTCTGGTTCAGCATTTTACTGTTCAGACACGCTTTTAAGGACCTCTGTCTTCCTAAATAATATTCATATAAAATCAATGCGGTTAAAACTTTCAAGGAGGATTTTAGCACCATAAGGATGAATTAGACATTCAGAAACTCTATTAATTTCAGCGGTACGTGGCGTCATATTTAGATTTAATAGAAGTTTTTAATGAAGCAGATTGGAAAAGGGATCCTTGCCTCCATTACCGGATGATGGATAACCGAGAAAGGTTAGCACCAACTCATTAACACTCTCTTAAATTACGAAAGTACTTGCCGCTTTTTTTCCTCTCTCGCCACCTTTCATTTTTCCCCTTAAATGAGATAAAATAATATTGAGAGGATGAGCGTTGAATCAGGTCCAACCATAATTAAATGCACTGATGGGGTTAAAGTGTTCTCTAGTGCAGCTTCTGTTTGAAAATGTTGCCATGAGTTAAAATCATGCGAGGCACTTATGTTTCAATCCACACGGCTGTCTGTGGGAGTGGGATGGATACGTGCAGAGTACACATCTATGTGCTTGAAAATAAATATGGTAAAAAGTATATATGTGTACATGTTGTTAACACTATAAAGGTCCCATACGGAAAGGCCCATTTCTTTTGTTGCACAAACAACAAAAGAATCAATTTTTCTTCAACTGGCCGCACTGTTTTTAATTATGAACCTACACATTTCTTATTATGGCCAAAATGTGTTTAACTCAAGAAACAAGCCATTTGACATAAAAATGAAACAGTTGTGTTTATGTTCAGAGATTAATACATAAAATCAATAACTAATAGTCAAATAAAACCAACAAAATGTATATAATGTACAGTTCAGTCTTTGCTCATCTGTGTGGTGGGCCAACAGCATGAAAGGGTTTTTAGCGAGTATACTCTCTAAAGTGTTAGAACAAATTCTATTTGATAGACTACAAGAATATATAACAACCACTGACAATCAATTTGGTTTTAAAAAGAAACATGGCACAGATTTGTGTATATATGCACTGAAAGAACTTGTTACCAAGTATAAAAGCCATGAATCAACAATGTTTTTATGTTTCCTTGATGCATCTAAAGCTTTTGACCGTGTTAATCACGGTAAACTGTTCATAAAATTACAAGAGCGAGGGGTCCCCCCATACCTAATACGTATCTTGCATTATTGGTACTCCCATCAAACTATGCAAGCTAGATGGGGGAAGACAACATCGGCTCCTTTCCCAGTTACCAATGGGGTTAGACAAGGTGGAATATTGTCACCTGTTCTTTTTAATTTGTATATGGATGATCTTTCTAGGACATTAGACGTGTGTAAAACAGGCTGTATGGTGGGGGATACGCGTATTAATCATCTGATGTATGCAGATGATTTAATTGTTATGTCTCCATATAGTGCTGGCCTACAGCAATTGCTTAGAGTCTGTTCAAACTATGGACTACAGTATGACATCAAATTCAATGCAAAAAAGAGTGTTGTAATGATTGCCAGCACTAATGAGGACAGGAAGCTGTGCTTTCCCTCTTTTTACTTGACAGGGCAAGAGCTAAACGTAGTTACTAAAGTAAAATACTTGGGCCACATTATCAGGGATGACTTTTGTGACGATGATGATATACAACGCCAGTGTGGTAAATTATATACTGTATATATATACAAGCAAATATGCTGGCACGCAAATTTCATGTGTACTGAAGAAGTTAAAACATCTCTCTTCAGAGCATACTGTACCCCACTGTATACAGCTCACCTATGGTGCAGCTACAGTAAAGCAAAGATAAATAAGATAAAGGTGGCATACAATGATGCACTTAGAATCCTGTTGAAGTGTCCAAGATGGACTAGTGCTAGCTATTTGTTTGTGACGAGTAATGTTCCCACCTTCCATGCTGTGCTGAGGAATTTTATGTACAGATTCATGTGTCGACTAACAGAGTCAAAGAACAAAATTTGAACTGCCCTAACTAATCCTTTACTTAGTGACGCCAGATACACCTCCCAACTCTGGAAACACTGGAATACGCAGCTTTACTTGTTTTAATTAATTTGTATAGGTATTTGTATGTTTATATGTATGTATGAATGTATGTTTGTTTTGTATGTTCCCTTTATGTAATATGTGGTAGTCATGTCTGCATGTATGTATTTATGTTTGTGAGTTTGTTGGTACCCCTCCTCTAATATGTTATGTTGTGTGTGCTGTTTTGATTTTTATTTGGACCTTGAGTCTGTGAATAAAGTTATATATATATATAAAGGAAAACGCATCGCTGACTTGTTTTACTTGAAGTATGTCCTATACATTTCAATCTAGACACTCCCTTTGGGCAGGAGTTGCCCCGCCCTAAGTGATCAGTGTGTTTGTACATGTGCACAACTGTTATCGTGCTACGGTTTGTTTTTCTTGAATCATTACTTGAACTACTATACAATAAAATTGCAGTAGTAAAAATAGATTCATCACACTTAAGACATTAGACATTTTCACAATCGGAAAAAAATTGTATTCCAAGGCAAACTTCAGATTTGTTAAATGTGCTCTGCCAAACAATTGAGCATACCATAAGGCAGTGTTGCAGTCAAGATGACCTACCTAAACAGAGACCTAGTCATCACCAAGATCAGAATGTATCAAGACCGAGTCAAGACCAAGACTTTAAGGGGTTGCAACCAAGTCAAGACCAAGACTAGATCACTGCGTGTCCCACACTGCATGACAATGATAAAATGTGGAAAATGTCAACCATAGCCACTCCTCAAATTGATCTGAAAGATGCACATTCCCATAAAAGAACCCACAGAAAACAAATTAAGATTCTTCTTCATTCACCTCATGCCTTGATAAAACAATCAAAAGGCAGTTGTGGTCTTGACTGGTCTTGAAATGAAATCCCGAGTCCTCTTTATCTGAGACCGAGTAAAAATGCGGTCGTTTCCGAGACGAGACCTTCAAGAAGTGGTCTTGAGACCAACACAACACTGCTATAAGGACTATTAAAGAAAAACTGTGTTGTGTATTGAGTCAGAAAATTAAGTCATCTGCTTCGAATTTACATAACATCCTGTAAAAAAACAAGGCTTTCATGTTTTCTATTTCTAAACGTTCTGAATTTATACATTGCATACATTGTAACCTGTTAGATGTATTCTCATGGCAGGTTAAAATAACTACAATAGATACAGAAAAAAGGGAGACAGGGCTAACAGAGCATCTGATAAAAATAGAGGTCATAAGGAATTTTTCATTTTGCTGAGTGCTACAGAATTGGAACCACTTGGGACGTTGGTATATAGGACAGCCGCTGCTAAAACACCGGCACGCAGCACCATGATTACGACTTGATCCTTCCTCCGCTGAAAGCTCATGCTGGCGGAAATCAAGTACCCCGAGGCATACAGCTTGCAGCCCAAGGCCTAAAAGGTAATAGCATGAAATATAGATACGGGGGTGACAGATGTTTACAGTGCGTCGCGAGATGGCATTGAGACACAACACAGTGGCTCCCTCCGTTGGAGAGGAACCTGATGAGTGGTATATAGTAAAGAGATGGAGTGATATAGGAGGTGCTGCAGCAGTGTTTGCAGGCACATCATTAGGGCCCCCTCTTTAACTCAACCCCCAGTGACAATCTATTGCTCTCCTACCCTGTCAGCGAATCATTATGGTGTGATCATTAGTGACATTGCCACATGCCCATCACTCAGGCTGGTGCCATATTGGCAGATGAACAGCCTCTGCCCCAGGCCCACTAATCTAGAGGCTTCAGACAGGGAGGATGAAGGAATGTTCGCTGTGCATCAAAAAGAGACTGGACTCACTTGGATCAAATGGGGACTTCTCAGCATCAGTGTGCACAGAGGGGAGCCATGTTATGTGTAACAGTTACAGTTAAAATGAAGTTCACATCATTATTGTCTTGATTTTTGTGTTGTTGCTTCAATTATTTCTTTCCCAGTGATTTGTGGGGCATTTGTAGGAATCACGTTACATCCAGGATAGTCTCGCATTGCCAGACCTTCCTCCTCAGCACTGCGGAGGAGTGTCTGGCATGTCCACACAGCATTCTAGGATGGGAGAAAAACTTGCTCAGGTTTATTGGCATTTCTCAATCACAATTGTCTTGGGCGCCGGACAAAGCAACGGTGCCTCTGCAAATTAGCCTCGGGAAGGAACTTGTTTTGGTGGAACATGTGTACGTTCAAATGTTGTTTTAGTCGTGCAACAGAAACGTCAGATTGGACAGATAGTCTAGCTAGCTGTCTGGATTTACCCTGCAGAGATCTGAGGAGCAGTTAACCATAGTCCTCATAAGTTTAAAATAGCAACACAAGAAAGCGGAAGGTAACGGACATCCGGCCGAAATGAGGGACAGCCGGCGAATTTCCGGCAGCACCTGAACAATCCCGGAAGTGATACATCATCGATGTTGACTACATATATGCAGAATTACAAGTGACTGCTTCCATGATAGTCTTGTGATACCTTTATAAAGCAGCTAGTGCTGTTCCTCACAACAGAAGATGAGGGATGGAACCCACAAACAATATTTGAGAGTTGATGCATTCGTTAAAACCACTTAAACGTCAATACCTGCCAGAACTTTATGTGAAATTCTAGCGGAGATCCAAAAGTGTGTTTGATGTCATTGTAAACATCATATAGCTTCAGTGAGGAGTTGATACAGAATATATATTGGATTTTGTCAAACGTGATTTTTGCGTGGTTTGAATCATTCATTACAACTTTTCTATTCATCTCTCAGGTCTGCACTGCCTCGTATTTCAACACTTGTTCAAAACTGTTTTAGTAGTCACTCTTTTAATCTAACCATTCAATTTCAACATCCACATGGCAGTTAATGGAAGGAAAGGAAGCAGTTTGATTAGTTTGATTATGGTTGATTGTTACATAAATTGTCTTCAGACATGTGGCAGGTGGAATTAAAAAAAAGCAAAGACAGATCAAGTTAGAGTTAGTTAGATTTCAAGCCCAGTCGTAGGTCTGGCTTACGACTGAGACACTGACCAATGCACTTATATGATAACTCCTCACACCAGTGTAAATGCTGCCATAATGACACTCTTGTTGCTATAAATTCAAAGTTTTCCACATTAGATTTCAATTAATGACTCTTTTACCACCTTTGTTGTAATATGTACTACACATAAATACCACCAATATTGCAAACTGTACACTCTGTAATGCACCTTTATTTTGAGTTGCTTCTTTCTCTCATCATTTCACATTCATAATTAAACCGTTACATGATGTAAAAAACCAAACCATGCATCCCACTTCAACGTGTACACTAATACCAGCACAAAAAAGTAATTAGTTGTGAACATAATATACATGTTATGATTGATTTGGGGCAGTGGAACTCCAGAGATGCTCTCAGCTCTGTGCTGCTGTATGTTTTAAGGTGACGCTGCAGTGAGAACGGACACGCACGGCCTCTGCTCTGTGACCTGTAAATAATTGATAAATCAATTTTCCTGACTGGAACACCAAATAATGAAGCAATGCAATTCTTATGAATTACATTTTCGTCTTAATTGTTGACTTCACTTAGCACAAAGCAGCACAGCGAAACGCCATGCAATTTTTCAATTAAAAGGTCCAGATGTTTTTGGAGGCTCCAGTAGACACAGGCAGTTGTGAGAAATGCTTTATCTGCATTGTAATAATCACTAGAACATCAGCTCCAGGCTGCATTTACATACTCATGTTTTATTCCAGCCCCTCTTTCTAATGCACCGCTTAATTATACTGAGCGCAGACAATGTCAGACCCCCGTAGCCCCAAATTTATTATTGCACTGTGTGAAGCAGCCACCATCAAAGCTGGAGCCCCTCATCACAACATACCACACTCACCACTGCTCGCTCAATATTAAATACATGCATAGCTCTCAGCATTGAACACATATCAAACTCTCACTTTGTTCCCATTTTCTTCCCTTAGATGGGAGTGGAATGTCTATTCTTATTTAGATCTTTTATATTGGAAAAAAAAAACAACATTCAATATGAGCACTATATGGTTAGGATACTTCAGCCTAATCAGTCGTGGAATACGTATATTTAAGTACTTAAGTACTGTACTTAGTACAAATGTTGAGGTACTTGTACTTTACTTGAGTCTTTTCTTTTCCTGCCACTTTCTACTTCTACTCTACATCTCAGAGGGAATTATTGTACTTTTTACTCCACTACATTCATCTGACAGCTTTAGTTACTAGTTACTGTAAAAATTACGATTTTTACACAAAAAGCACATGTAGTTTAAAAAATGCGAGGTTTCATTGTAAATTCAATACCAAACAATGTAACAGCCTACAAGTCCAGCTGAGATGATCAGCAGAATAAACACAGAACTGTTTGGATCATTTCCAGTTTTTAAAATGTGAGGATTTTTCTGCACTGAGTACTTTTACTTTTAATACTGTAAGTACATTTTCCTGATGATACTTACATAGTTTTACTTAAAGTGCTCATATTATGTTTTTTGGCTTTTCCCCTTTCCTTTATTGTGTTATATATCTTTTTGTGCAAGTTATAGGTTCACAAAGTGAAAAAGCCCAAAGTCCCCCCCAAAGAGACTTACCATCTCCAACAGAAAACACTGTTCACCAACTGCTCCAAACAGCTCTGTTGTAGTCCAGCCTTTACTTCATAGACACACGTGGTCACTTTGGAACACACGTTATAATGCTCGCCTAGCTGCTAGCATGGCATGCCCTCATACTCTGCTTCTGACTGGCTAGTAGTCCTTACCTAGGTACTGTCAGGACACGCCCTCATACTCTGCTTCTGACTGGCTAGTAGTCCTTACCTAGGTACTGTCAGGACACACCCTCATACTCTGCTTCTGACTGGCTAGTAGTCCTTACCTAGGTACTGTCAGGACACACCCTCATACTCTGCTTCTGACTGGCTAGTAGTCCTTACCTAGGTACTGTCAGGACACGCCCTCATACTCTGCTTCTGACTGGCTAGTAGTCCTTACCTAGGTACTGTCAGGGCACGCCCTCATACTCTGCTTCTGACTGGCTAGTAGTCCTTACCTAGGTACTGTCAGGACACACACTCATACTCTGCTTCTGACTGGCTAGTAGTCCTTACCTAGGTACTGTCAGGACACACCCTCATACTCTGCTTCTGACTGGCTAGTAGTCCTTACCTAGGTACTGTCAGGACACGCCCTCATACTCTGCTTCTGACTGGCTAGTAGTCCTTACCTAGGTACTGTCAGGGCACGCCCTCATACTCTGCTTCTGACTGGCTAGTAGTCCTTACCTAGGTACTGTCAGGACACACCCTCATACTCTGCTTCTGACTGGCTAGTAGTCCTTACCTAGGTACTGTCAGGACACACCCTCATACTCTGCTTCTGACTGGCTAGTAGTCCTTACCTAGGTACTGTCAGGACACGCCCTCATACTCTGCTTCTGACTGGCTAGTAGTCCTTACGTAGGTACTGTCAGGACACACCCTCATACTCTGCTTCTGACTGGCTAGTAGTCCTGACCTAGGTACTGTCAGGGCACGCCCTCATACTCTGCTTCTGACTGGCTAGTAGTCCTTGCCTAGGTACTGTCAGGACACGCCCTCATACTCTGCTTCTGACTGGCTAGTAGTCCTTACCTAGCTACTACGTATGTGCAACTCCCAACAAAGATGGAACAGAAGTGAGATGCCTCACTCTGTAGCTAAAACAGAGAGCTCAACAAACAGGGTGAAAAGAGGAGCTGCAGCAAAGTGCAGTACAACAAAAATATGGTGTTTTCTGAAAATTAAACCATGTAAACCTATTCTGATAGAACCTCTAAATACAATTATGAACCTGACAATGAGCATAATATGAGCACTTTCAGTAACATTTTCAATGATACTTTTACTTTTATCTAAATACTTCTTCCACCACTGTGCTTAATAGACCTGTGAAAAATGACCCAATTCATTCATCTTTGGCAGCCATATTGACCCAAACATGTGAAGTAGGAGAGGTGTTTCGCATGATGCTCTGTAAAACAACAAGATCTCTTTCTAATAGCTAACTGCATGCTCCTTAATGTCTATAGGGCATCTAAATAATTGCTATTTAGACTTTGTTTTTTCAAGAGAAATATGACATTGTAATGACAATCATATTACAAATTGGATTCAAGATGGATAATCATGAGATCTAATTACTTTAGCAGTCGGTCATTGGGAAAACTATTGTCGTTTTTGTTTCAATCACTTCAGTTGTAGTCTTCATTCATGAAGCTGTCAGTGGAAAGAGGAAGTATTCAGATCCTGTACTGTGGGATACCACCATGTGAAAATATTTAACTGTAAAAAAGAAATGCCTGCATTGAAAATGTTGAGTAAAAGTAACTATTATTGGAAAAAGGAAGTTTTTAACCACTCTCATATGGCTGAAAAATGGCCCATGTAATTGTTAAACTATGTCATATTATATTATTGGATTATTATTACTGATGCATTTATATGTAAGTAGCATTTTAAAGTTGTAGTTGTTCAAGTTGGAACAAATGTTTACTGCTTTATATTCTGTTACATATGTTTCATATATACAATTTTAATCTGCAAAGTAACTAAAGCCTTCAAACACATGTAGTGGGGCTAAAAAGTTTGGGGCAGTGGAACTGAGAGCATCTCTGATGTGTGTTGAAGTAGAAGGTAGCATAAATTGAAATATCAAGTAAATTACCTCAAAATAAAATGCTTTAGTAAATGTACTTATATTCCAGCACTGATAATTCATAATGTATACACATTTGACATCTGGTAAGACTTTACAATGGTTAAAATGTATGTATGTATGTATGATTTCTTTTTCAAATTAGCATCCGTTGTTGGTAAATATGTACTTCAGGACATCAGGAGATTATGATTTTACCTGGATTCCCCTTCAGAGACACAAATCAAGTCAAAAAACAAAACCCAAAATAAACCTCTCATCCAACTATAAGTCATTCCAATTCATATAACAGCTTTATCCGTGGTTTGGCTTCTCATATCTTAAGATAAAACAGACATCCTAAGTGCACAGTACATAAAAAACCCACTTCTTATAGCAATACAAGCTGACATCTCCAGTTTGGTAAGGTCACTTGTTCCGTTAGGGTGAACAGAGAGAGTGGATTCCCCCCCCCCCCCCCCCCCCCTCCCACACACACACACACACACACACACACACACACACACACACACACACACACACACACACACACACACACACACACACAACACTGTACAGCCAACACACTCAGCCCTGCTGCACACCAATCCCTCTGAGAACAGCCATGCATGGAAGAAATATTCCTATTTAGATGAGGGCTCTGCAAGGGGCATAGTATGGCATAACAGAAGAAGAATACAATGCACTGTGGCATGCATTGAGAGTGACTCCAATACAGCCCCCTTTTTACAGAAGGCAATCAAATCTGGCAGTCATGTGTAAAGATACTTATCTGCCTGGAGAGGATTTCAACACCATATTTCTGGGAGAAATGGAAATCAATGCTGACAGCAGCTTGTCAGTGTTATATATTCAGAACATCTGATCTCAATAGAGAAACTTCCTCGAGAAAAAGGGGAACAATGAAGAGATATTTCATGGTGAAAGGTCAATCCTACATTGCGAATAAAGTTAAAACAGAGCAGAAAAGATTTGCTCATGGTGTAAGTATTCACTATCCTGATAAGGATAGATACTTAAGGAAAAGACACTTACCCTACAGCTTTTTACACACATTACATTCCATATTGCATCTCGCTTCTGTTTGTATTTTGGCACATTGCACTGCTTCACAAAATAGATCCAACATATTTTTAAACTAATGAACAAATACCTCTCTCCTGTTATGGTTTTTCAGATATGTTGCTGTACAGAAGTCCCTTGACACTTCTATAAATTAAGTGTCAAAACTAGCTGCAGTGGGGACTCATGAAATATGACAACACTTCATTAAAGAGAGACTTTGGCATGGACAAAGGCACTTTATGAGCTGGTATTCCTGCAAATGTGGAATTATCTCCCAACCAGAGAAACGACTTCACAATTCCAGCAAGTGGTGTTAATCAGATTTCCCCACCCGTGCTGTAGTTCATTGTCATTGCTAATGGAGCCTCCTCTGCAGGATGTTGCTCTTCACTAAATTAGTGTGAAGTCTTATCCCAAAAACATTGACTAATACTGCACTTAATCTTAGAAACTCTCAACTCCTGTGAAAAATCTCATCTGGAATGACACTGATGCATCGGAGCGTCGCCCCGCGTTGCATTCATCATGTTCCTGACAAAATTAATCTTGATAGACTGAAACCAAATTACACCTGAGTTCACACCCATTGCTCACCACAACCTCTGAATAAATATTTATTGATGATATGTGTAATTTCTTCTGCATGTGGTATACAGTTGTCTGAGAAAAATAAAGATGAAATAAGAAACTTTCACAAGAAAATGCAGAGTCTTTTTTTGCTGGTTGATGAAGAAGACACACCCAGGCAAAATGTAGAAAAGAGCCTCAAGGTGGAAAACTTCAGACTTTACTGAAGGCAAGTTGAAACAGAAACAACTAAAAACTCAAACACTGCACTGTGTCTTAACCATATGTTGGAGTTATGAATTATTCCAATGTGAACTGGCCTCTTAAGACACTCTTTTATGTGTTTTTTATCTGTAACCTTTACCTTGATGCAACAGAAAACTCCAAAAACGAGGACCTACTTTCAGACTGTGCTTGTAATGACATCTCATCAAGTCTCAACTCAATGACAGAAACAACTTTAAAAGGATAAGTGTTTGTCACAGCGTAGAGCCATTAACTAAGATTTACTATCATTAATCAAGTATTGGGCATGATGACAGTGCACATATGGCAATATCTTGAGCAGGTTTTCAATAAATCCCTTCTACAACCACTATTTTATTTGCAGACTACTCTATAATTCTATATTGTTTTAAAGGATTATGGAACCATCGGCGTTGCTCTGTAAGTAGCTTCGTAAGCTATGCAAATTTTGTCTCTCCCCTCTCTGTGAAACGGGTGAAAAACACCCATCTTCAGCCCTGCCGACGAAAAACAGACATGCACAGCTCACGTTATTTATCTTCCAAATGAAGTCATTTTTCACGACTAATTAAAACATGTTGAGATGAGGAGGGACCATGGAAGAAGGGAAGCATTTGTTTGAGAACTGCACAGTCACTCATTTAGACACGTATGTTTGACTTCTGTTTAAAGAAACAAAGTGATGTACGAACACAGAGCAAGTTGTTGTCACTAATAGCGAGAGGGAGTCGTTTGTATTGTTGCGGTGATGCTGACACGCCGAACGGATTGACAGGCCTTAAAAATATTGGGAGGTTTGCCAACCTTTTTTAGGAATACACAGCAAACCAATGAGAGTGTTTTTTGTGATGATGGCTTTGATTAATTAAATGAAAAGATGGCATTTCACAAATCATGCCTTTAATTAGTCAGAGTGACGACACTGCCTCTGTCTGAAAACACGGAGACGTGGCTGGGGGGTTAGCAGCCAGAGATCCAGTAGGGGCCGGGGGCCGTTAGGGGGCTTTGGAGAAGGGGGGTGTATCCGCAGCCCCCGGCAGCCTGTGCTGCACACCCAGGTGCTGTTGTCAGCTGGAGTCCTGCTCCAGCTGCTCGCCAAAGATTGATTTAATTATTTCCATTCCCTCTGTCCCTGTATTTCTTTAATTCTTTGTCTTCTCCACCCTGTTGCCTTTTGGCTTCTCTCACACTGTCTTGACTCCGCGATGATATGAAAACCTGAAGGTCTATTGTTATGGAAACAATTGCATATATATTCAAATCTAAGCTTTTGATTCCATGTGAATGTACAGTAAAGATTCCCACTCTGTTCTTCACATTTCAAAGCAACCCACAGACACTGTAAAATAGAAGAAGGAAAAAAAACACTTGATAAGTCACATTTTGCAAAATTTGACTCTCGTATCGCTTAATCTACTTCCTTTCATTCGGTTCATTTTCACACATAATGAGACAGATTCATTTTATAATTACGGATGTACTGTATTGTTACAGTCCGTAAGTGCTGAAGGAGATTTTGGCTCAGCTCGCTGACTTTGAGGTCGTAGGACTTGTGTTATCAATTCTCAATGATTTAAATTACTAAAGTTCTTTTTCTCTTATCTGATCTTTTAAAGGACAATGAAAAGGCCCATCATTCACTGAAACCCGTCCTCAATCACTGTTAATGTTAACTCCATGTACACATAAGAGGGCTGATAAAGAATCATTAGTCTCGTTAATGGAATCACAGGTCCAATCCCTCTATCCTTTTCTATTGTAAAGCGCTCTTCATTTCAAAGTTGTTCTGCTTTATTAAAGCTCATTACCATTTCTCTTTTAATAAGCACTCTTTAAAGTCATTACCTGCAGTGGAGTTAAAGGCTCAGCTATTAAAAGGTTACTTTAATGTGAATAATGGCCTCCCGATATACTCAAGCTAATTACTATTGGATACTGGATCTAGTTTAATCTAATGCTTAAACCTTAATGAAAGATATGTCACAGTACAATGCAATGGCAAAAACTTGTACCTATCACCAAAAACTATTTGTGTTATCTGGCCTCACACAGCAACATTCCTCCATCTTTAGCTCCAAAGCAGCCTCCCAATACATTTAATTGCAATGTGCACTATTTTCTCAGAATATCAATAGACACATGCTTAGCATGGTTAATTGCAATTGAAGTCAATCTTATTAACGCGGTCTTCATCAATCACTTTTTCTACCGGAATGTTGCAACCGCTTACTGCTGTTTCCTTGAATTGAATTGGTAACATTTTTCATTTTTAAAGAAATCAAATGTGTCAAATGTTGTGTTCAAAGGCACAATACTTTCTGTTTTGAAACCATTCCAAAAGGTTTGTGGTCTCCACTAGCAATCCATAATATGACATTCATATATTACAAACAAATCTTAAACATAAACATTGCTGCTTCAATAACATTTAATTTCACATAATAAAGAAACTTTCTTAATGAATGTATCTACCAAGTCGCAAAACGTTAATATGTGTTTCGTTAATTTTCCTGCGATATAGATAGATAGATAGATACATAGATAAATAGATAGATAGATAGATACATAGATACATAGGTAGATAGATAGATAGATAGATAGATAGATAGATAGATAGATAGGTAGATAGATAGATAGATAGATAGATAGATAGATAGATAGATAGATAGATAGATAGGTAGATAGATACATATCGACTCGTATCTAAAGCATGATACAACTTCTTTGAGGGTACGCGAAGCCACTCACAGCCCGTTGTCAAAGCGTCTGTAATCAATATTAACAATCACAAATCAATAACACATAAATCACATGACCACTAGAGTGTGAAGCCGGTCACTCATAGTGATGAACCCACTGCAGGAAGTTGTTTTCATCCAAATGAAGCACAGCGCAAATTCTTTCAGGAAGACGTCATTAACCCAATCAGTACTCTTTCTCCGTAAATCAAATCAGCTGTTTAGAAGCGATACTTTCACTTAAACCAATCAGACATGACCACGGAATTCAAGAACCAATCACAGCACTACAGTTCTGCTTAAATATGTTCTCCCTATGATTTCAGTTTTCGTTCCAGGCAAAGCGCTCAACCCTCCACCTCCCCTGCCGCCTCCAGTCTTCATGATTCTCCCGGCTGGCCGCTCCGTTGCCTCGTCGGTCTGGTCCCCGGTCTCTTCTCCGCCGCCACCAGTGTCTAGACTCTATCGAGGGATATGTTTCCTATTCTTTACCCCTTTAAAAAATATTAATTTGATGGAGTCTAATCTCCAAAAGACTCATACATTTTGTCATGCAGTTGTATAATAAATATTGTTCTTTTGCATATCTGCAAACAAAGTCTCTCCTGATTGAAATGGCTCTAACAACCCACTTGACATTTCTTGGCTAGCACCAAACCATACACGGACAACGTTAGCAACCAGCTAGCGAACATAGCACAAGTGCCAGGTATTTCCCTTAGGAGTTAATAAATAGCCAAACAGAGCTAAAAGGAGAGTGAATATTGGACTAACATTTACCGGGTTGCTTGAAACATGCTTCTGTCTCTGCTGGATGTGTAACTAAACAATAGTTTGCTAACAAGTTTACAGCATGAACTGTGGCTACAACATAAGGTATTGTGGTTTTAGTGTCAGGGAAAGATTGGTCTAGGTTAAATATTTAACCGTTAGCAGTGAGTTGAAGCTCAAGACATCAACTGTTACTTTTTAAGAACCTTCTTTCTCCTAACCTTGACCAAAGTGCTTTTTCTCCCAAAATATTACATTCCCAGACAACTGAACTGCATTCTCATCTTACATATTGAGGATAACTTATTTTCTCCCAATTACGTTTGTTTGAACATGTCCTTGTACAAGACAGTCACACGTGAATCTGTCGCAGTTTTAAACATGGTTAACATGAATTAAACCACAACTACTTGGTAAGGTTCAGGGAACAAAACTACTTGGTTAGTTTTTAGGAAAAGATCATGGTTTGGGTTAAAATAAGCACATTTGTTACATAACTTTAAAAAAGTTGACTTCTTGCTTTCCCATGGGACATGAACAATGGGCTCCTGGGTAAATGTCCTGTGTTTGTTCTCTACGCTAACTTTGATTACAAACATATTTGTGATATGTCAACAACAAACAGTAGCCTAATGCGGGACAAAATAACAAAATAACGTAATTGAGAATGCAGTTGGTTGTTTGGGAAAATACGTTTTAGAAGACAGGGCTGCACGTGTGGGACTAAGAACGTGAAACCCCAGTCACTGGTGTCAAAGTCCTGCGCTTTGTACATAACATCCACCACCTCTCCATGACCTCCGTACAAGAACATAGTATGGTTACTGGGGAAAAAAAGGTCCACACTGAACATAATCCTGACAGTAATTATGCTTCCCTCAAAACGTTACTGGGAACAAAGACGCAATGTCTGGGGGACAAGGTTGCATTCAAGGCAACAAATTAGTGCAAAATAAAAGGCCCTTTGAGCGCACCAATATGTGTGCATATTTGCAAGAAAAACTGTCAAAATCCAGAGGGAGCAAACTGTCAAAATCCATAGGGCGCATGTCAAATTATTCACCGCTCAGAATGCACTATAATCCGATCCCTGTAATATGAACCTTTGAACCCTGTATTATTTTCCTGTTTGAGGGCACACGGTCAGATGTTGAGAGCTGACCTCTTTCTTTTCAAACCGTTTTAATTCACAAGTAAGAAGCCTAATTGCACTGGTCTGCTGAGAAGACCAGAGGTAAAGACTCCCGAGAAGCATTAACCTTGAGATCTTAGTGAGGTACACTTTCCAGAGAAATCAGCGCTGCAACTCGGAGAGAAAAAATGTAGATAAAATGTGGAACATATCAAACACATTACGTCAGGTGCTGCTGATGTAAATCCACAGCATATTGAACGGTGCTGTTAAAACAACACCTGAACACCGTTCTTCTAGCAGTCACACTTTCCACCTTCCTTCCAGCAGACTGTCATACATAATTACTGAATTTCAAGATGCTCTCGCTGACACTGAAAACCTCTCAAATCAGCAATGTTCCCTAATCCGCGTATTCTCACGAGAAAAATAATTATAGCCACGATGATATCACCAGTTAACAAATTACATGTAGTCCTAATTGCTAAAGAGCAGATCCCCTTAATGTTTAAGATAGAGAACGTATTACTCTTAAGATCCATTTTTTACTTTTCCTGAAGTGAAATATGTGTCGTATTCATGCACAGAATTAATGTGCACCAAATGCACCACATTAGCATTTTCCAGTGATACGTTTCCCTCTCTCTTAAGGTCATGTGGCTTTAACGGGAGGCTTAAGTAAGACTCATGTGCATGCGTATGACCCATTTCATAAATCCAATCGCCTCCTCATGAGATAGTGGATACTAAATGTCACAAACCAGTGGGTCATCTAATCCCTTTTTCCTCAACAAACCGCATTAATACAATGATAAGGAAGAAGCAGCGGTTGTGTTGGAGGGCTTCACCATGCTAAAATCCTCTGACGACAACAAACATTTTCTGTCGTGTCGACAACAAACGGCGCATTCATGAATAGGTTTTGTGAAGATGTGGTGGACAGATGTTGTTATAGTCATTGGTGTCCATGCTTGACAGATTGTTTTGCAGAACTTCAATGTATCTTTGAAGCCCAGGGGTTGCCCACTGCCAGTCAAACAGAAATGGCACTGTCAGGCAAAGGATGGACAAGCGACTTGCAGCAAAGAACAGCATGATGAAAAGACACGACGATTGTTTTTTGATCAAGAGCATGAGGCTTCTATTGCGCGTTGGCTTTTAAGATCAAATATTTCAACTGAAAATTGGTTGTAGTACAAGGCTGAGCGGTGGAGCGCTTCATACATATTGTACTGTATGTTTCACATGAATGCCTTGCTAACGAGATGACCGGGACACAGACAGACATATTCACCTGGAGATGTTTGAAGAAAGCTGACATTAAAATAGTGTCATCTTGTGACTTCATAGAAGCTAAAAATAAAGAATTTTGCATTTATTAAAATGCTCCTGATTACATGAACCAGGCTGACTGCTGTGATGCACCTGATCTTTCTCTCACTTTTGGTTTTGTTTTCATTTGTCTCTTCTTTGAGCTCTCCATCCAGGACACTTAAGAGAGAAAAAAAAGACAGCTATTGGTCACATTCGCACCACTGCTTGTCAGCACTCCAACATTAATGAACTCACCGTTGAGTTGTTAGGTACAATAGGATTATTTTCTATCTGCCGTGTTTTCATGAGAAATAAAGGATAACAAATGTTTGGAAAGGGGAAAAACAAGTCTTGAATACTGGCTGACATTGTGTCAGCATGTCAGAATCAAACATTAAGAAGAAAACATTATTATTGTAAAAGGAAATTGTAACCATATATAATAGAGTCTGGAACAAGGGCTGTTTATTTTAAGACAGCTCATAATCATTGGATTGAATTTTTCCTATAGAAGTGTGTGTAAAATTGGTTCAATTCAAAGAAATAGTTCTACATTTTGAGTTACATGGGAAGAATGCAAGCTGATCAAACAGAAATATGTAAAATGACCAAGATCTCTTAAAGCTTTAGTGTGTAACTTTTTTATAATAATAAATTACCGTTACATTCAAGCCATTGTCAAATGAGTTGATACAAAGCTAATTAAGACTATATCTCTAATTAACTAGAGACTATAATTCTCAGTATGGCTGTATTTAGAAATTGGTGTTGTCTGGCAACTTTTGCGCGCAGAAACTTGAGTAAAGATAATTACCGCTTCTGAAGAGACAATCATGTTTTTTTTTTATCCTCCGTGTCCTCCTTGGCTACTAGCAACTGTGTCGAGGAGGAGTGGGGGTGAAGCGCAATCACGGAAGGTTTGTATCATGTGGATGCACCGACACAATTGTTGTCATTACTTAGAATTCCTCATGGGGGAGACAGAAACTACGCACTGTAGCTTTAAAGGTGGAGTCTGCAATTATATAAAATGATTGTTGATATTTGAATCCAACACCGAAACAAATACACCTCCCCCATCAGTGCTCCTTAAGAACGTTAACATTTGATTTACCGTCCCTCTCGCTCCCACTGCCTTTCTCTTTATACATCCATAGCCTTTCCCTTGTCCTGTGCACGAGCACGAACGTAATATTAGTTTAGCTTGGTTTCCCATTTACAGAGCCAGCCAGGATTTTTTTTCTGCACACACAGAACAAATAGCTAGCCGACAAAAAATGACAAAAAGTGCATTGGGTTAAAATAGCAGACTTCATCTTTAACATTTCATCTTTATGTGGTGATGGCAAGTAATGGAGTAAAATTACGTGCCGGCATCACAGAAACAATGTCAATGGAAAGTCAATTGGGATATGAACTCCCTGGTTTAACAGTAGCCCTGTCTCACAGTCCGTTTAGGGAGGCAGTTGGGGTGGATGCACGGGTCAAACAAACACAGGACTTTCACCCAGGAGACTGCTGCACATGTCCTGTGTAAAACCAAAAGACAATGTTGACTTGTTTTAACCTACATAACAAGAATACTTATTTTAACACAAACCATGATCTTTTCCTAAACCTAAACAAGTAGTTTTGTTGCCTAAAGCCCTATTCGCGCGGGACTAGTATTAGCAGAGGACCTCATATGATTTAGAAATTACACCCCCACGTCTCTGTTTCGTGCAGCACATCTGCATAGGATAAGTGAAGTCTGTATTATATTCGAATATACTAACATTATCACCCATATATGATTTCAAGGCTTTCCTTTATAATTTACAATGCAGCCAATACAACCCAAAATCACAGAGATGCTAATTCGCGTGGGACTAATATTATCATATCATATACCTGCCATATATCCGTGAAATATGGCAGGTAATTTGGGGTGGACTTTTAACTAACAAATTACAGACATGGCAGATTCGCATGTGATTAAGATCACAGATGACCTCTGCAATTTTTTTGAAATTACTAGAGGTCCAGGTGGTACTAGTCCTATGCGGATAGGGCTTAAATCTAAATTTCTTCGGTAGTGCCTGTGAATTTTGACATGGCATGCGTTCCACCACCATGTACAGAAATACGATGTTAAGAGTTTGTGACATGACTGATGGAAAAGGATATCGCACACTGGATTACAGCGCCCAATAATTTATTGACAAAAAACCAAGCTTTCAGCCCAACAGGGTCTTTACTTTGCTATTGTTTCATTACAGTTTTATCCAGAATGTGATCTTTGTTTGCACCCCACTTTTCTTTCATGCACCAAAGATTTTCAATACAATGACAGTTTTAGATAAGACAAGCTATTTCTGAACAATGCATAATATACTGCTCATACTGCACCCTTTCCCTGAATTGAGAGCAAAGATAGTAATACTGCACCTCCCTAACAGCCTCATAAAAATAATGAAACTCTGATGCTAGCTGCTCACCCTGCTTCCAGCAACACTACATTTGAACCGCATGTCGACAAAGCAACAAAGTCATCACTATCTACAGCGAGCGCTTGCATTTTGCTGATGAATGGAGAGCCCTGCCAGATTACTTGATTTGATAAGCAGTACAACCCATCGGTAACATAATACATCACAAATTGTTTTGTCAACAATTTATGATACCATTTATCAAATGACCATCGCAGTGGGCTGAGTTATGGTGTCATAGCTGGCATAATGTCAATACTCAAGCTGAGTTGAGGGCAGTCTGGCCACAGTGATTTAGACACGCTACTCTCTGACCTCTTCGGAGATTTTCTCTTCATTACCAGACAAATTGATGTTGGAGGGAGAAAAAAGTTGTAAAATTTAATGTTTAAATCTTTACAATTAAATATATGAAGGAGATAAAATAAGTGAGATAAAGTCCAAAGTCAATGTCGTGTAGGCCTGCTGCAGTTCGATGAAGACTTCGGATTCACAGAATGGGTACACAGTTTATTTTAGGATTTAATTTTGAAAATATGAAAAAGAAATGAACATTAAAAGATTTAATTGAACATGAGTCGATATTTATGGTTTGAATGACAAGCTTGAAGATTTTTTACATCTATCCGTCCCTTTCTCCAGCACCTTTCTGTCACATTAAAAGTCTTAGAAATTTGCCAAATGAATGTGAAAAACAACAACAAAAGCACTGCAATCAAGGTCAGATTTTTTTCCACCCTTGAGAATCAATTTGAGCTGCAGCCTGGTTGACAATTAAAAATGTCTTCTCAATTCAATCCGTGTCTCTGATATTGACCACAATATATGGCCCGTGTCCAAGCCCCTACCACTCGCTGGCCAATCTTAAAGGTTACTGCAACCACTACATGTAGCCACATTAGCAGGACACTCACCTCTCTGGGTTTATGGTCTGTGTAATAATTTTAAGCAAAGAGAGAAGTGCATTCAGTGGAGACAGTAACAGCGAGAGAGTCGAGGGAGGACAAGTATAGTATGATTGATCGCGGTGAGCAGTGTAGCTGTGTACCTCTCACCTTCCCACCCCCCCCTGATTACTGCCAGCTCCTGATCTCTCACATCTGTCTTGACTTCCTAAAGAGACTGATTCTTAAGTTATGATACTTTTTACTCTTGGGATTAAAACTTTGTCAAAAAGCTGATTTTTTTTAAGCAACATCCTGCTTTACATTTGTGCAGTTATACACTGAAGTTGCAGTAGGTGTAGCATATTGATAAAGGACATTTAGATGGTAGTAGTTAGAGAAAGGAGGATTCTACTTCTGGATGTTTATCACTTCATATTTTCCAGCTGGTCCACACCAACAAACTACTAAGTCAGTGGCTAAATTTACTCCTGTCCCATCAACATGTTGGAGATGTCTCAATTCTCTAATTGTGCATTTAACATTCTTAAGTGTTTATTAGTCTACCTCCTACACTAACACTTACATGATTTCATAACCACAGGGGAGTTAACTACACTCATTAGCAGATGCAATATTTCCTACATAGTTATCTACCTTTCAAGCACACTACTGTACGTGCAATCTGTGGTCCAGTCTAACAATGTACATTTACTCAAGTACTGTACTTAAAGGGATACTTAGCAGATTTTAATCCAGCTGTGTGTCATCTCTGTGTGGGCAGTGAGTTTAGATGAACAGTGTTTGGCTTTCTCTGTGACACCAGTGCATGGACGGAGCTTGGAGGTCTGCCGAGATCCGCCAGATGACGCGAAACCTTCGTGACGCGTTTTGTGTCATCAGTGCGCTGTGGCCACAGAGGGAAGCCACACACTGTTTATCAGCCCACACTGTCATGACACAGAGCTGGATTTAAAGCAGCAAACAATCTAATACAATGTTTAAAATACTTATTTATTTTGGGCTGTTTTATACGTTTACTCCATTACATTTATTTGACAGGCATAGTTACTAGTTACTTGCATTGTAATTAATATTTTACTTAAAAACATGATTAACACATGGAATATAACATATTGCTGAAGATTGAACTACACAACAGTATATAATGTATAAAAAGTCAGCTCCTTCTCGATCCAGTGGCGTAAAGTAATATAGAGTGCATGCTATTATTACGGGCCCCAGTGCACGCTAGTTACTGCCACTTTTATGTTGGAAAGGCGTGACTGCTTACTCGGCTTGCAGATGTGCTCATCTTCTCAGTCTTGACAGATTTTGCGCCTAAACTAGCTAGTGTATATTGTCTCATCACATGACCAAATAGACACTTGACATTGGACAACATTAACAAATATATGGATTGTTTTTGATAGTTTATTATATTGCCACTGACTATTAAAAAATGAATACAATGAAAACCATGAATCCCTCTACCTCCCCCCCATGCTCATTGTCTATATTTACACCCCTGCTTACAGTACATTTTGCTCATAATATTCCTGAATGCAGGACTTTGTACTCTGTGGTAATGCTACGGATCTGGATACTTCTTCCACCGCTGTCTGAAATACACAACATTGGATATTTTACTTACTTGATATGAACAACGGATACTTTGAATATCAGCTCAGAATTGTTAAATGCTCCATTCCTTGGATATAAGTTTACTACACGAAACCAAGAAACACAGTTAACAAATAGTCATGCTTCCCCTCTCTGCTTTCACGTGTGCAACTGTAATGAAGACAAAGTGCATGCACACCAGCGACAAATACCAGGAAATAAATAAAAATAAAGCAAACCAAATGAAAGACTGTTCATAATTGGGTGAGTAATGTCTCTGGCACTGTCTACTCGGTCATTTCCTCCAATCTTCCCGAGCAACAGAGGATCATACAGGCGACACTCAAACCAGGAAGTATCTTGCTAAAGCATGACGGGCTGCCATCACCGGGCTCCAACGATCTTTCAGCATCTCCAACACCAATTCTGGTACGTGGGAGCTCAGAGAAAAGACAAACATCATCTTCAGATGTAAAACACGCAACGATTCCACAAATCTTTGAATGATTTGTGACCCCTTTGTGGACAACGAAATTGTGAAATCATGCACCCATAACTTCTCACTTAATCTGTATTACTCTCATCACAACAGAGCAAGCCACTCTATCAGTAAATGCTAATCTCCTAATTAACAAGCTAATTAGGCAATTACAGCTTTGCAGAAGGATGCCTAAATGAAATATGACAACACAGTCACTTTCTACAGCACCTGTGGGTCTTTTCAGATGTCACAATGAGAAGCATGATGACAAAGTGTTGTCTCTACACTGGTAGGGGCTAATTCCTATACCTGGCTTAGCTCATTTGTAAAAAATATTGTCATTTTATGTAACCTAACATACAGTGTATGTTTGTTTCTATTCAGAGAAACTGACCTGCAGCCTTTTCAGGACATTTTGTATTATTATTTATTTTTCACAACAATATGATTTTAGAAATGAAATGTACAGCAAACAGTGGATAGCACAACCTCTTGCTTATGTAAACATGGTTTTGTGAACTTGCAGCGCCACGGTGTCTTATTGTAAGCTGTCACATACGGAAATGAATTATGTTGACATATGGCTGAAAACAACGGTGAATAGGCCTGCGATGCAATGCAATGAAGAATCATGCACTGCAACAGAGGAGAGGAGCTGGAGCTGTACCTTTGAGCCCCTCTTGACAGGTATGTAGTGTGACTTGACAGCTCAGTATTTCAATGATAAATGCAGTAGTCCTGGGACTCCCGTTCACTAAACTCAAGAGTGTGTCGCTCCGATATTACAAGGTCAAAAAAATGAGCAGAACCACACAGACTGCTAAAGACAATGGGTGTTCTTGTTTAAGATTTCCAACTTTAATATTGAACACATGCAATCATGTAAACTTTAAGGTAGTTCAACGTCAGTCATGTCCTCAAGTTGCCGTTTGATGGCAATTTGACCAACTTAATCCTGCTTATGCAGAGATTACATTTGAAAAAAAGTATATAGTTTAATTTATTTTTATTCTCTCTTAGATCAAAGTAAATGTTCTACAATTACTGTATGTTTGACTATTAACCCCCCCCCCCCCCCCACACACACACACACACACGCACACACACACACCAACCCCTAGTTAAAATGACCAACTAGAGACTTGACATTGGACAACATACATACTTAACAATCATCATTGCATATCCTTATATGACAAATTAGTCATTGAATTGAATAGTTATTTAGTTCTTTATAGTTTATTAGATTGCTACTGAGAGAAGAAGAACCCAAAGAATAGGTAAAAACTAATATAATTTATTAAACCATCATCATTTAGCATATATATATTTCAAATATAATAATAATTAATGATCTCTTTGTTTTTACTTGTTTTTGGCAGTAAATGTTAAATATCCCCACTGACCAAAAAGTAAACATCCCTATTGACCGACCACCCCCCTGTATCTGCATGAAATGGTTTGGTCCTGTCTCAGCGCACTAGTGACGGTGTTTAGTTGCAGTCAGTTGATGCGCCAGAACTACAGCGACCACAATGTTGCCAAGTAATGTTAAATCAAAATCTGGTTTTCAAAAAAAGAAAGAGAGAAAAGAGAAAGAGGAAAGACAAAGGAAAGGTTGTCAAACTGTAACCCAGTTTTTCACCAAGAACGGTGGGTAGCCTGTAGTCTGTGAGTGGTATTAACCTGTTGGCTTAATGTCCGTAGTGAAATAAGCTAGCTAGCTACTGACTAGTGTTAGCCTACATTTAATCACCATTTAATCAGTGCAGAGAAACGTTTAGCAAGATATTCATATTAAATCATTGTCCCTGCCCCTTTTAGCAGACTTAACAACAGATGAGTCAGCAGCACCCCAGTCTCCCCCTAACTGTGCCCCTCCCTGTCCCAGTGGCAACATTGGGTTCAGTGACATGCCAGTTAGCATCATTGCAGGGAGTCTGTGGGTCTCTTGCTCTTTCTACCATTACAAAAAAGAAAATGAAATATTTATTAATAACAGAAATTCAAACACATTAATAACAATTATTTTCTCAAATAATGTCATTATGAAATAAAATAAAAAATAAAAAACAACCTACTGTCTGTACTGATGCTGGGCAGTTGGAAACAGTGAGTAGTTTACCTGAGCCTGCATGTAAGATACAGACATTATTAAAATAATCCAGTTTGATACGTTCATTTAGATTGAATTATGGAATGACATCTATAGATACAGACTTTATTATTCCCATCATGAAGGGCAGTTTGTTTTGTTTGTCTTTTTTTAAATCTTTCATTAATAATTATAATAATAATAATTTTGTTAAGAGAATTTTCCATTTTGTCAAATTTTACAATAAAAATACAATGAGACTGTAAAAAATGGCCTTCAGCACATTTTTTATGGTTGCTTTTAATCTTGCATCAAATAGTGAACTGCATACTAGACTTGCATGCATGTACAAATTACCAGCAGTAAATATTGTGCTAGTACTAGTATTGAAGTACAAGAAGCAAGACAGTTGCAAGCCTTTAATTAGAGTTATGTAAAGCTTTTGATGGGACAGTGAGGTCCTAGAGATGTGGTGACAGCTGCGCAGAGGGGGCCCAATTTGATTTTTTGTCATGGGGCCCAAAATTCCTGGCGGCGCCCCTGCACACACGCACACACACACACACACACACACGCACGCACGCACGCACGCACGCACACACACACACACACACACACACACACACACACACACACACACACACACACACACACACACACACACACACACACACACTTTATTTCTGCCCCTGCTTGAAGTACATTTTGCTCATAATACTCCAGAATGCAGGACTTTATATATACTACACTACACTATATACTATATACTACATATTTTTGCACATCATGCACTCAATCCATTCAGCCTGTTTTTTGTTTTCTTACTTCTTATGATAAATTGCTGTTTTGTATATTTTGTTTCGGTATTTATTGTTAATGTTCAATATGTGTACACCAACCACCAAGGAAAATTCCTCGTATAATTACAGTAATTGGATGTAAACCTGATTCTGATTCTGATGTTATTCCTCATTTATTTTTTTAGACATCTCTGACTCATCCCTATCTATAGTTCCTGGACTGCAAATTGAGAAAAAGACAAACAACAGGGAGCTGCTCTCTTCCTTTTCTAGTAATAAAGCTGAACAGTTATTTTAAGTAATGACTCACCGTATCTAAGTTTTCTTTTTCTGAAGATTAATCCAGTCACTGAGTTCTGACTCATGAAGATGAATCATTTTCAGGTGGTCCATGATCTAGCTATACTTTGTACTGACCAAGAAGAACATACATGTGTTTCAGAGGATCACCAGGACAGTATTATAATGACTACACTTAACTATGTATTCTTCAGAACTAAGATGTTAGTAATGAGTACACTTAATATATTTAGATGAAAATTGTGTTCCATTATCAACCACATTTCTTAAAATTGAGGACCATGTATGTTCTTTACTGAGAAAAGTGAGTTAAAGTCTCATATATACTATACAGTGTAACCTCCCTGTCAAAACACTGTATAGCTTGGAATAATTAAAGGAATAAGACCCGGCATGTGAGAATTTTCCATAAAACCAGTAGTTTTCTGTCATAAAGATGATGCTCTGCATGCATTGCTTACACTTAATCTCAGTGTCACCCTGCAAGTGTTTTCTTTTTACTTAATTTAGTTGAGGAGGATAATTTTACAATCCTATGAATTTGATTATGCGCCATTTTTGTTGGTCTCTGTTTTGTACCAAAAACGTGTTCTTTCTTTTTGCTGATTGCAGTCAAGCAGATTCCAAGCCTAATCTAACCCATAGGCAGCCATTGCAAAAATACAGCACAGAGACAGTTATAGATTGCCAGTGATGCCCAGTTTTTTATTTTCTGAATCTTGACAGAAAGTGCTCTCTGCCATCGGTGACTGCAGAAACGCTGAATTTACTTTCCCCCCTGCAGATCAGGTCCCTCAGAATGAACTTGGGTCCATGAGGACAAAAGTCCATGAAGTTTGTCATGGACTTCCGTTTGGCCCGTCAGTGTGCATTTTAAAAAAGAGAGGAATGAGACGCAAATTATCAGCTAGATATTCCAGGGATAATGCTGACTACTGCACATTTCTTCAAGTAGAATTTTGTCTATAATTCCACACTCTTTATCCATGTGTGGTTATCATAAAAATACCCCCAAGACAAAGCCCTATTGTTTTCTTTATCTTTGTTAAATCCACCATCTAGATGCTCATTGTAGAGGTGCACAGTACTACATTTGCTGCCTTGCATCCAGCTCAACAACTTGTCTGCTGCCATAGCAACTGCGGAGGAGCACAGAGCAGCGCCGCCTGCTTGTGCAATGGATGTCACTCGTGGCAACGACCAATCAGAAGTTCCCATCCCTTTGTGCAAGCAGTGTGAAGATGGAGGGATGGAGTGGGTGGGGCTCTCAGCATCATGCATCTGCCAGTAATAGGACACACGGCTCGTCAGTCTTCGTCATTCTCGCCTGCGATTGGTCGAGGCGCTTTACTTTCCAATAATATAAACATGTCTACTGCTCGCCTGGCTTGAACCAAGGCTTACAGGGGACTATGCAGTTCTACATCAAACTGTATAAAAACTCTCATTATGCATTTGCCTGTGTTGTTGCAGGCCTAAATCTTTATTATTGGTAGAGAATATGCACATAGCTGCACGTGCACGCGTGAGGAAACGAGGATACCCAGCTGCCGCTGCTGCAAGAAAGAGAGAGGGGACTGCTGTGCTTTCATCAATATAATCACCATCCTAAGTACTAGCTCTTAACATTTTGTTTTTCGGTGTTCAGGCGAGAAGTGACAAGAATATAGACCCCTCCTCTGCAGGGCGGAGCGTGCATTTTCATTTCGTATTTTGTATTTTTTTTCTATTTTTTTTCTACCCCTGTTCCTTGCTCTGACACGTCTGCACTGAGTGAGTGGCATTGGCACACTGTCAATCGCTCACTACCGCTGCCATCAAACAACATAAAACACACACAGGCAGAGGCTGGAGCTCATAAATTTCAGCAGGGGCAAGATATTTTTTGCGCATCGCCTTTATATACAGCGCTGTGTCCTAATTAATTTCTTCTCGTGGTTGATGTTTTTTTTTTAAACAGAAATCTCCCAACTTTTTTTTGTACATTTAATTTTTTTTAGTCACATTTGGACACATTACGCCACATATTGTGTATTTATTCTTTCTTTCTTTTTTAAAAAATACTGTCAGTTGTCGCGGGAACCATTTCTGCACATTTATAGTTGGCAACACCTGCAAGATTTTTTTTTTATTTGTTTACACGCTTCCACATTGGATATTTTTGTTGCCGGTGCTTCACTCGGACGATTTGGACATTTTGGAGAAGGAATGCACCGGGAATCCCATGAAGAGCGCTAATAAATGAGAGATCACCAAGGAGCGTTTCTGTCTACACCACCCGTCAAATCCCAGAGAGAAGACAGATTGGCATGAGGATCCGTGCGGGATACGATGGACCGTCAATTTTGACAAAGAAGTGTTAAGAAGAAGAAGCAAGATTTATGCATTTTTCTACAAACACAGTCACGCGTTTTGGCACTTTGGACCGCGCGTAAAAAAGCGAGAGGACAGCGAGAACTTGGACATAAGATTTACGCTAAAACATTTCACATCACTGCTATAGGCTTATTATTTTTTTTTAAACGTGTGTGCTCTGTGTCGCTGAAGAATCACAGCCGTGCATCCTTCTTATCTGCGGCACATGCTATAACCGATTTCGTATATGAGTTTTTCAATTTGTGTGGCTCAGTGCACAGACTCTTTAGCGGCTACTATGGACGATCAAGCCCGGATCATGCAGTCGATCGGCGGTGTCAGTCTGGCTGGCCACTCGGTACAAGGAGGCATGGCACTGCCGCCTCCACATGGACACGATGGGACAGACGGAGACGGAAGAAAACAAGACATTGGTGACATTCTCCATCAAATAATGACCATAACTGACCAAAGTCTGGACGAGGCGCAAGCAAAGTTGGTTGATTTATATGTTTTATTAACTTCGCCCCCCCCCCCCCCCCCAAAAAAAAAAAAGAAAAAGAAAAAGAAAAGAACGCCGAAAGCATCATTATGAAGATGTAGCCCGCTTAACTTAACTCCCCCATGCATAACAATAGGCTGGAGTGGCTTTAATGATAATCATACACTGAGGTGTAGGCTATTTACTGCCTCGCAATGATTTAACACATTAAGGAAAGTTGTCTCTGAGGGAACAACAGCGTTTTTTTAAGCCGCCTGTGTGCCAAGGTGAACCTGAGAGAGCTGTTCAAAAAGTTTGTGTGCACACATGTCCTATAGTAGTCATATATCTGCAGAAATGAAGAAAAAAAATTGAAATTAATGTCAGCAGGCTCATTATATAAATTACCTGTCATGGACATTATATATAAAATGGAGCATTCTATTCTAGAGAATGTCTTACTCATTCAAGAACTACTTTTATTTGGTTTGTTTTTGACTTTGTAGTAGCAAATGATAACTTTTAAAGAAACTTGTGTGGGTTGGAACATTGCAAGGCATGTCATACTGGCAATTCAATTGAATATCCTAAACAATCCATTTACTTGTTAATATCTAACATGTGATTCATCAGTGAATTTATTTCAGTATTTTATCTTGTCTTATACTGAAACAGGAAACATGGACTGAACTGTCACAGAATGAAACCAGCACTCTTCAGCGTTCTCTGTGAAATCAAAGAAAAGACAGGTAAGATCTTTGTGTCCAAAAAAATGTTTGAATATGAACTCAGAGAAAAAAATAACAGTGCAGCCTCAATACAATGGCACCCAGAAATCCTTACCTTGCAGTGATCCGATGACAGCCTGCATCCAGGTTACAAGGGACCTCTGCCCAAATGAATCAATCAATTTTTTTTTTAAATATGTCATTGTGTCACACAGAAACAGCCATGTTGTCATAGTAGAGGTAGATTTTTTTCACTGTTTCTGCAGGAGTATCTTTTTCTAGTACTGGCTGCTTGGATTTGAACAGAAAGTGCGCTCCAGCTTTCACCCTCACTACCCTAGCACCGAGCAGGATGGGGAAATCCCGTAGCATATGCTCTACATAGCTGAGATCACAATGCATTCATGCTTTATAACCTGACAACAATTGCCACGGTTTCAACAAACACAGGCAACCACACTCTCAATCAATACCTGCATTGCAATTGCATGCAGACTCCTGTCCTACAAATGTGTGCAGTTCAACCTTGTTAAATGCAAATTATAGGATCAGCTTGAGAGAACATTATTGAAAATATAATACATTTTAGAAAATAAATGTTGCAGTTGCTTTTAATAAGCATTACATCTGCACATTTCTACATGAACTACATGAGAGGCAGCTGAAATTATAGCACATGTTATAATGTCTTATAACTTTCATCAAAGCTCAAACTTTGCTATAGTATTTTTTTTTAAAGTAACCTTTTGTACAGATTGCTGTTTCTACACTATTCCCAATGTGTATGGGACATATGATAAAACTGCATCCCTTTAAATTCTTAAAGGAAGACACAATTGATTTTTAGAGATAAGAGTTTTTTACAGACCATGTTTATTATGTCTTATATTTATGTTAATGTCCTGTGTGCTGTTGAACATATGCTTCAAATATTCAAAATTATTTGCATCACTTTGTATTTTCCAAGTACAATATGTATTTCTCAGTCAAAGAAAATATGAATATACAAAGAAAATAACGCTGTTGGGTTTGGTGTGATTTAGCAAACCTAAAGCCTTGTCAGATTTGTGACCTTTGTGCTGTTTATGAGGAAATTGGCTTGGGAGAGATCATAAAAGTTTATGAACTTCCTTAACACAGGTGGCGTCCACAGGGGCAGGCGGAGGGTCCACACAGCTGTGTGTGTGTGTGTGTGTGTGTGTGTGTGTGTGTGTGTGTGTGTGTGTGTTTGTGTGTGTTTGTGTGTGCGCGCCTGTTGAGTTTAGACAATGAAAGAGACAGAGCGAGAAAAGCCAGAGGCTGCAGATCGCACATCACAGCAGCTTTTATTTTGTATGCAACCATTGATTTGATGTGAAAGTGTTTTCCAGTGCAAAAGCATGGCTGCATCTGTAGAACAAAGGAAAAATAATAGAGAAGTGTATTTGTATTAATTTTTTTTTCAACTTAAGTCATACTAAAAAATCCTGCTCCAATTACTCTGCAAGTTAACTAGACATTTTACCAGTTTGTCGAAACTCGTATGACGGCTCTGGTTTGAATGTTGCTACTGTGAACTAAGCTCTACGAGTTTAAATAAGCCACTCAAAGTATCATGAAAATGACAAAAATGTTAAATAAATATATGTATGTGTATGCGTGTGAGTGAGTGTATGCCTGGGAATGAGTGTGTGTGAGAAAGAGATGAGACAGAGGAGGAGAGGGAGACCAAGCGTGTGTGTGTGTGTGTGTGTGTGTGTGTGTGTGTGTCTGTGTGCATGGTTAACCTGTGGTTTAGAGTCACAGCCTCCCCCTCTTAGCCATTGACAGAGCTCAGCTGGTCTGGTGGCCTTGCTGACCGGCCTGTTTCCCCAGCACACTGCGAGCCTTTCACTGGCTCCTGTAGCATCGTTCACAGGGTCTTCCTTGGCCCTTTCATCTCCGTTCACATGGCACAGGGGCCGCTGATGCCTTTTAGCCATGGGCTCCACCGTTGTCTGGAAGTGACATTTAATAATACATTTCAAAGCGGTCCAAGAATCATCGGGGTAATTACTGCGCGCATGTATCATGTTATCCAGACATATTGTCTCAGTGTGCAGATGAATAGCGAGTTCAGGGTTCAGCTTCAAAGCTTTTTAGTGTTTATGTTTAAACTATTATTATTGTGCGATCAGTGGTTAGACAAAATGAAAGGGGTAAGAACGGTCTTGATTTTCTCGTGGAGGTGAAGTCAAGCAACAGCAAGTTGCTTTATTGATACGCGTTTTTTTTTTTAGGGTGTTTGGAAGTTTCGGACACTCTTCTAACTTGTTATTGTGGAGCTGCAACATATTTCTGCATTGCTAATGCCCTAGAAGTATTAATTCACTTTGATATGCTAATTAGAGAGCATTAGGCAAGAAATGAGATTAAGTGGCAGCATGAAGTCATTTGCCTGTCACTAAATTGAGTGTTTTTAGCAGGAGGGTTCCCGAAATTCTCTTGGTTTTGCATTTAGATAAAGCTAAATGTGGGATTCAGTTAGCAAGTGGAGCTCTTTGTCCTTCAGTGTGTGATGCTTTTCACTTTGGAACATGCATAAAATATGGCTATTCAAATGTTTTATTCTCGTATTTCTGACTGACTTTCGGGACAAAGGATACATTTGTGTACCTTTTTTCCCCCTGCAGGCTGCAGTGACAAGACAATGCATGCATTGAGTGGAAATTTGCCTGCGATTTCAGATGAGTTTTGCAGTTATTCCTCTGTGCTGGGGTTTGTTTTATCCTGCTGGCTACTCCCTTGTCTTGCTCTCATGCATGGAAGAGAGGCTCCCAGCAGCAGCAGCAGCAGCAGCAGCGGGAGCGGCAAGAATAACAAAGGTGAAAGATTACCTCCATATGGTATTTCTGACCAGGAAAAAAGAGAGGTTCTGTTGCAGGACTCCTCTTTGATGTGAGGTTTAATCAATAGATAGAGATTACAGAAAACTATTACAGGCTAAATCACGGAGTGCCACAGAGAGGCTTAGCCCTCTCCACAGCTCTCTCAGCTGCATGGCGCTTCTTTTGGCTGCGTATTGACTTGTTGTTTTCCTGACCTTTGACACATCAGGTTCAGAAACACAGGGACTGTAGAGGTAGTGGAGAGAGACAGAGAGAGAGAGTGTGGCTGATACATGCTCCGATGCAGTGTTTAAAGCAGTGGATTAGTAAAGGACTACACTCGCAGTCTGAGCCAATGTCGGCGTTTTGGTTGCACACGTTTGATTTTGGCTTCTGAGAAGCGCTACACGTGCTTTTGTGTGTGTGTTTGTCGGTCTGTCCGCATTGCATGTTATATGCTCTGCTCCGAAAGACTGTGTTAATTAAATACTGTTCAGGATGAGTCTGTAATTAACCACATGCAAGGCCGACTAAAAGCATTACCTGGAGTAAATAGGGTTAGGACTTAGGAGGTAAGCATTTCTGAAATCTACAGGAAACATTAATTCCAATGTTCCCTGACAAAGTTAACGACCCCTCTCATTCCAATTGGGTTGTTATTATCAATACCAATTTTTAAAATGATGATTATTATTATTATTATTATTAATTATTATTATAGCAGCTACAGCTGAAAAAAAAGATCCCTCTTACAAGCCAGGGAACAGAAAAATAGATTCTATTTGAGTGTATTTTTCTACCTTATGGGTTTCCTCGGTGCTGAAAAAGCTCCAGTAAATGCATGACAGGGAACAGAAAGCTATTCAGCAAGAGAGACAATTGACTTTGGCTGCTTTTTGTCTCACAGAGCCCCAGTGATGCGGCTGCAGTGACTAGATAGTGTTGTGCCGAATGGCTCGCACACAGCTGGGTTCCTGACTGGCTCAATGGCAGGGCCACTAGTGCTTCCTCCTCTAAAGCACGAGGGGGACCGGGGAAGATGTGGCTATTATCTAAGTAGCTCCCAAATACCCTCCATTTCCCCATCAGCAAAGATGAAAAGAAGGAAAGCCAGACAAAGAGTAAAAGTGGGAGGAAAAAAAGAAGAAAATAAGAGTATCCACATCAGTTTCATTTGGAAGGGTGAATGCGTGTGTGCTGTGGAGATAGATGCTTCTGCACCGGTGCTGCCTGGTGTCTGCACGCACTGCTCCGCATATCTGTTTTTGTTTTGTTGTAAGATGATTCAGTGCTGTCCCTCCATCTGCACACACGAGCACCCATCTTGCAAACGTCTTCCTCGCTCTCCCTCTATCGCTCCGAGCGTTTTCTGCGGGCTCCTGCGCGATCAACAGCTCATAATTGTTTTTTGCACATACGTTATGCAAATGAGTCTTTATGGCAACTGGCATAACAATTAGTATCATCCAACAATATTTTAGTAGGTTAATTGCGAAATTTTCTGAATTGTACATCTGAGTTGTTAATTAGGCATGACAGAGGTGGTGAAATAGTTATCTTCAGGCGGTGGCAGCCAGCAGAGGCTGCTTGGGATGCAAAAAGGAAGGATTGATTGAAATGAGTTTACAGCAGTAGGAGCGTGGCTGCTGGAGACTCTTTGCATGGCCCTTTTTTGCTTTGTGAGGCATCTGTCTGTCGCTGAATGTAGAAATATAAACCTGAAGCAGACAGGGAGAAGCTAGCTCAAACTCTGACCCCCTGTAGAAATAGATCAAACGTGAACGATGCAACTTGCTGTCTTGTCGGCACCAGTTAGTGAGTTTATTTTGTCTCATTTATCACTGCGGCTGCATTCAAAACATTAAAAGACCTTTGACCTGCCAGATAAATTTAAAAAAAAATGTTTGTTTTTAAGAAGTTTGCAAATTGGAATTTTTGATTGTTTTAAAAGAAGTTTATGCCCACAACACATATTTTATTTCTTTTTTAATTCTTTTTTTATTTTCACTTTGCGCTTTCTGAGTCAGATATATATATATATATATATATATATATATATATATATATATATATATATATATATATATATATATATATATAGTGCTTTCTTAATCATTTTTGGCTCCAGAAAGAAAAAGAAAAAGCCATCAACCTGTAAAGGAACACACAGTTGCAAAAAATAAAATAATTATTTTTTTGATTATGAGAAACAAATTATGTATTTTTGTTTGAAAGTTAATGGTGCAAGTAATCAAGTTTAAGCTTCAACCTGTATTTATTTACAGCTAAAAAAAGAAAAGACAAAAAGACTCACAGATTGTTGTTTTTTTTAACATGAACTTTTCCCTGAGTCTCCAGTGTCATGATGTTCATTACTGTGTCACCCGATGGCCGAGTCTATGTAATGCCATGGAGCCGGTTATTAGTGTAAAAAGGGTTAGAGTGAAAGACTGGTGCAAAGCAAGTCCTCTCTCAGTAATGACTCTGCTATTTATAGGTCCCTATTTCATTAGCTCTAGTGTTTCAGGGAAGAGTTTTCCTCATGGGACAGTAGACACCGTGATGTTCATTTACTCTGTGCACATTACATGTGGACAACTAAATGACCTATCATTTGTGAGTGCAAGAACACTGAAAACAATCCTGCTTTTGTCAAGGTGTTCGCTATTTCGCGAGTAACCTTTCCTGTATTTAATCTTTTTGTCAGATATACTGTTGCTTAATTTATTTGTAGCCAGTTAAATGCTTGTATTTTAGACTGTTTTGGTGTGTGTGTGTGTGTGTGTGTGGAACTGTTACTCCTACAGGTGATGGATTTCTGTACAAGTGATGCAGGAATTAGAGTTAGAAGTCTGTAAATGTACACATTTTAAACCGCATTTGTAACATTTTGACACTGCAACCGTGTGGAGCTTGTTACTTCACACAAACAGAATGATACATTGTTGTCACCTTTCGTTTCTTTACACAAGATTGTTTTCCAAAAAGCAGAAAAAAGGCATCCTTTCTTCCCCATTTGCGAGCTTAAAAATGAAGCCCCTCTTCCCATTGTTCCATATGCCATTGTTCCACGTTTCATACATTACAATGATATATTGAAGGCAGAAATGGGAAAAAGACTGCAATGCAATGAAATTTTAATCAGCGTCTTCTGCTGCTTTAATAAGGCAAATAATTCTTATTGGCTGCTGTGTTAAGATTTCTAATATTTAATTCATAACAAACCTTGCATTATTCTGCTTTAGCCCTAAGACAAGCTCCACTCTGCTGCCTGCCAAAAGGCAACTAAGGGGAAAAGAAGGATATAAAGGGAACTGCACACTGAGCATTTTTCTTATAAGTTGTGGCAAAATGCTATCACACTGTATTTGTGAATTTAAATATGTCTTTGGAATCATTTTAAATCATGTTACCGGAGCAAGTAGCAGGAAAGCTGGACTGCTGCTCCAGTTCAAAACACCTGAACATTCCTCCCTTTTGTAACTTTGTCAGTAAAGTATGATTCGCAAACATCTTTTTTTATTTTCTTAAGTCCCTGAAGTTCAATTTTTGTGTCTGAAGTAATGGAAAGATGGCGAGGGGCCAGCAGCTAGGTGCTGGCTCATGTTACAGTGAAACGGCGGGCCCTGTTTTCGTCTCTCGGTGAAATGGCTTAATTGGTGTCAGAGCCCCAGGGATAAAGGCCTCTTGCTCTGAAACACAGCCACACAGGCCCTGTCTTCCCTCAAACCAGGAGGAACGGCCGGCGTCTGCTGGTGAATGAGGACTAAGCCGTGGCATAACAATACCAAATGATGTTTGGGATGACAGAAATTAATATGCGCTTGCTCCCAGAAAGCTATGATTAATGACGGCAAGCAGGGGAATGCTGTCCCTCCTTTTTGCTCCTCTTTGATGGAAAAGAAAAAAAGAAAAAGGTTTCTCCTCTCTTTAGAACGTGGAGGTCATCCAGAGTACATTACTGCTATTCTTCTCTTGCTTTTTTGTTTTTCCTCAAGCAGGAGACAGGAAAGGGCCGAGCACTTTTGGAAGGGTTCACTAACATTGGGAGCCGGTGTATTGTCCCATAGCACGTGGCTTACAGAGACACATACCTGTATAGTGTACCATTCCCACACTGCTCACAATTTCAACTGTAATAATTAATAGCCTAGATATCACACTGATAATTACAGATAACATTTTTCATAACTCACGCAGGATCAATTGAAGTGATCATTTGTACCCAAAAAGAAGCAGTTCTAATTTTAATACTGGAGTTGATAGCTGACGGTGTTTTCTTTTCATATGGAATCTTATGCACACACATTGCTTCAGAGCCAAAACGTGTGAACAAAATGGTGGTGTGCTGTTGCCATGATAATGATCTGTATCTGTTGTGTCCTAGGAGGAGACACATGACTATTTAATTGTGTCTGCAAGTGACATCCCCAGACCCTTCTGTTCATTTCTTACTTTCTCCTAATGCGTTCCCACCCTCGCAGGTACTTCCTCTGGTAGTAATGGAGAATTAAAGCGTGCATTAAAATGATATAAATTGCAATGTGAGGGATTTTTCGGAGGACATTTGTCTCAGCACAATGCCGTTGAAAATTCAAATGGCAAGTTTTGACAACGGACGTTCTGCTGACACAGCGTATTTGCCTCACATTGGCTACTCAAATAAGCATTTCCTCTGTGTGAGTGATTGATATGTATTAAGCATGCACTTATTTTTTATTTTTTTATTTTTACATCTGGAAGATGATGTGGGTGCAAGGATATGAGTTTTAAAGCGGGAATGAGTTCCCCTCATATTGATCTATTTGTGTTGCCGGAGTGGCAGGTGCTATACGGAGACTGTGTCAGCTTTGATTGTTTGTGTCAGTGATCCGAGCCGACACTGAGCTCTCTTACTGTTCGTCACTGCACTTGCTTCCTTTCTTGATGAATGGCAGCACACTGCACGGATCCGAGAAAGAAAAAAACCTGCATGTCTACGCTGTCTCACCGACCCTGTGAATCAGCATTGGTCTTCAGAGATTATGTATCACTCGTGCCACGCTTCGATTTGTCCCTGCAAAATTCTGGGACATACCTGCATTCTTTGCAGGAAATGTCCCGGAGGTTTTTGGTCTTTTAATGCAATTATGTAAAAAGCTGTCCATGTGATTGTAAACATCAGTTGTTGAGAGACAGGAGGTGTGGTTTCTCTGCTGCTCTAAATATTCAAGATTAGTTCTTAACCTGTGTGTGTGTGTGTGTGTGTGTGTGTGTGTATGTGTGTGTGTGTGCATGCGTGCGTGCGTGAGTGTGTGTATGTGTGATGGCAGGTCTGCTAGGCTGTGGCGTGAAGGTGAAGTGTGCGTGATGCTCGGAGCCTCTGTACGTATGCAGAGCACGGCGGGCCTCTCGCGGGGTGCTGAAGGAGAGCATGGAGTGGCAGAGTTAATTTATTTAATGACTGAGCGTCTTATATCTCCCCAGCCCTGATTAGAATCCATGCTTGATGAGGGAAGCGATAGAGGGGTGTGCACCGCCCCTAGGCCCTAGCACGTACGTTCACGGTTTGCTTTCTCCAGTGCCTCCCCCCCTCCCCCCCCCACACACACACCCCCCACCCCCCAATCCACCGGGTTTAGCAAAAAAAGAAAGATAAAAAGCACCACCAAGTAGGATTTTTTCCACAATTTCCACTTCTGTCTGTTGCAATATTTTGTGATTATGTCTGCACGTGTGATCATTTTGTTGCACATTGACAGGAAATGCAGCTCTGAGGCTGATTAGATGTTTGTGTGTGTGTTGTGTGTGTGTGCGTGTGGCGTGCTCCGTGATAAAGACAAAGTGCTGTGGAGCTCTATGAACGTGGGAAAGCCAAACAGAGTGTGTCACTTTGGCAGAGCAGGCTGTCAGCATTGGGGAGCTGCAGTTGTAAAAACCATGACCTTCCTCTTTGCCAGCATGTCTCTTGCAGAGCCAAAGCGCTGCCCTGCAGATCTGGGCTGGCTGTGGGAGGGAATACAAACACAGAGAAAGGACAGACAGTGGAAAAAAGCAGTAAGAGCCATAATTATGAAGAAGTGTGTGTGTGTGTGTGTGTGTGTGTGTGTGTGTGTGTGTGTGTGGGGGGGGGGGGGGGGGGTTTGGTTGAAGTAATGAAATACTTCTTGGAGCTATCATGACTGAGAAGGTGAGGGAGAGAAAGCGAGAGGAATGGCGAAGAGGGAAAAAATACTCCTCGGCTTCTAACATTTCCATGAGCCATCATCAGTAATGCCGCAGCAGCCTCGCAAACCAGAAATTATTTCTTCAGGCGTCGCTGTCAAGTGTTATTCAAATAACACCGGCCTCACATTTGAATAACAGCCGACATTTTGAATTAATTAATCAGACAAGATAGTCTGGGCCTTTTCTCATTAGTCTACAGGTCAGGCTGAGGGAAGATATATGCGCTGGTGATGATATACTTGTCTTTAATAGTGATTTATGGAGATTTTGGATTGCACTCGATTTGTCAAAGGGCCTGGTAGCAGAAAAATAGGACAGTGCATATTTCATTACCTAATCTCTGATACGTTCCATGATGCTAAAAGATACAACCCTGTTGTTTAGATGCACAGGAAGCTCATTTAACGTTCACTCTTCTTGAGTGAAGAGGGCGCACGCACACGCACACACACTCACGCACACACACTCACACACACACACACACACACACACACACACACACACACACACACACACACACACACACACACACACACACACACACACACACACATTTAATCTCCTCTCAGACCTCTCCCATTTTACTTTTCCCATGCAATTAATCGAGGGATGTAAATTATAACTGTGTCGTACTTTAATTATCATGGTGTAAAAATAGAGTTCCTGTCTTTGAGAGGATTTCATTAAGTTACTCAATATTCCATGTCAGCTCAGAGAATCACAAGATTGCAGCGAGGTTTAACATGCTTGGAATCCAGTGTCTTGTTTATTTTGACATTAGGTAGAAAAGTAGAAAAAAATAAGTAGGTGTACATATGAATGTATACTATATTTTGTCATAGCCTGTTTACTGACTAGTGTGACATTTTATTTTAGGTACATATAGGGTAGTGTGTGTGTGTGTGTGTGTGTGTGTGTGTGGTCATAGAGGTGTAAATGAAAATGTATATTTTTAAGTGTGTTAACAATGTAGTGTCACCTGCTGTATTGGGTGTTAAATAATAATGAACACATTCAGTTTACCAACACTCTATTTTTATTTCTGTTACATACACAGGTTTTAATTATCCAAAGTAGACATGCAGCACATGCACTATGAATCCGTGATTTTGTACTAGTCCAGGTGTGTGTGTGTGTGTGTGTGTGTGTGTGTGTGTGTGTGTGTGCGAACGCGCAAGTGTCAAGAAGCTACGAGCTGTTGCCATTCTGGCGAGCAGCCCACACAAAATGCACCAACACCAGTGTGACAAAACATTCAAATAAATTGCTGTCAGGCTGCCGAAACACCAAGTGCAGCGATTTTTATCTGACATGTGGAAGACCCAGACATGCAGTCCTGACAAGTAACGCCGCAGCACCTGTGAGAGACAGGCGATAAAAATCAGGATATGCCTGATCCTCGGCATAACAATACCTATCATTACTTGATATTATTACTCTTCTTTAAGAGAGAGCTCAAGATGGAAAGATAGCACACACGTGTTGGCTTTTCTTAGAGTCTGGGTAATAAATGATCTTAGGCCGTCGTTTGCATAGGTGCACTTAAAGTGTACACTGAAATTGAATTATGTAGTCCGATGGCATATCAACAAGTACTGAACTGGCTTTTATATTCATGTAGAATTGTTTATTACTCAAACTGCCATGTATTCCCCCCCCCTTGCAAGGCTCATTGTAAACAAAGTCCAAGGTTAGGACATTTATTTATTCTAGTCCAGCATCATTGTTCACAGGTGTATTATTTGGAGAACACAATCAAAATGATGTGTACAATAACTGTAGGATGTTTTTTTTTGTTCTTTTCAAATGACAAAACTTTTCATTTATAATTACTTCCTGTTTAAAAAAAACCTACAAAACACGTAATAATACATTCTACTTTGTAGTTCTCTGCAGTTTAAATAGAATGTCGTCCAAATTCGATACGACTGATGACACTGATTGACTTTGTTTCACTTTTTAAAGCAGCACGGAGGCACAAATAAATACTCAGGGAGCCTGTGTTGCTTCACTTATTTTCATTGAGACTACAAAATTGACTGAGTAATTCTTAAATCTAATTGAGAAGCGTCAAAAAAAAGAAGAAGCTTTTTCAGAAAGAGACAAAGGACTCACTGTGGAATGCGCCATCCATTCTCTACTGTATTGTTATTTTGTCCCTTATAGGTTACTAATGAGGAATCGGCCCTCATTATGATTTTAAGGATGAGAGAGGAAAGCTTTTAATTAATGATATGTAAATGGTTCTGAATTGATTATGTTAGAATATCAAGAGAGATGGGTAGAAGCTGTGGTGTAATATATTTTAATTAAGAATTAATTAAAAATGATGGCAATTTTATAGAGGCTCACAGAAAATAGAAGAATTTATTCTCTGTCACAAGTAAATCAGCCCTTGATTAAATAAACAGACACACGCTGTATTCATTGAAGAGTTATATTTATACCTTGCCAGGAAGAATTATCCCGATATTATTAAGAAAAAAGATCAGTGCGGTGTGTCAGTGGTCGACCACAAGCTGGGTTCTCTGGGGTTAATGGTGATTTATCTCATTCCTAATTCATGAGGTCCTCCTGGTCTGTGTTAGGTGGATCAATAACGCTGTGCTTCCTTTTTGAATTCAGTGTCTACAATTAGATTTGCAACGTGGAACCCAATTATAAGTAAGACACGAATGCATGTTTTTATCAAGTGAATGCACCCCCCCCCCCCCCAAAAAAAAAAAAGATATCAATCTGTTTATGAGGTAAAAATATTTGTGTGAAAAAGATGAGTTGTGACTCGACGTGGACCCTAGTTAACCTGTTTAATTGCTATCTGCTTTCTTTCATTCATTCTTCAGTGCAGAGGAAAACAGAAGACGTTAGCTGCATTAACGGCGCGCGCCACTATTAAAGGGAGAGAGGTCTTTGTTTTTCTGCTAACGGTGGCAAGCGTGCTCTGTGCTAAACTCCGCGATCAATGGCAGAGAGGCTGCTATCACAGTACTTGGAGCAGGCGTAGCTCGGGGGGGGGGGGGGGGGGGGGGTGTCCCTGGTGGTTCATTTTGATTGGAGCGCAGAGTTTTGTGTTGAAAGGCGAGGGAGAGACAGGCTGTTGGAAGCAAATCCCCCTGGATCAGTTAGAGCTTTGCAACAAAAACACCTTGATATTCCTGGGAACATTTGCTTAGGGAAAAAAAAAATGAATTTAAATAAACGGGCAACGAGAGAACGGAATGATCTAAAGCATTTCTGAAGGTTGGTGTGTTCAGAGGAAGCTTGTGTATCTCAGGCTTAGAATGAATTTAGAAACCACGTTTTAAATCACAGCAAAAAAAGAAAATCGATGTAACCGTATGTTGTTGATGTGTTGTTCCACATTCCTAAAGAGCTTTTTCTAAATATATAAAAATATATATGTTAGAAGATGGTGTGATTATACCATAGGGTGATGAGCAGACTGGGGCAGTGTGTTAATATGTGGCAGCGGAGAGCCTTTATGAGCTAAACAATCTGTTATGGGCGGCAGGGAGGATGTGCTGCTTGAGATGGAGGGTGTGTTGAATGGATTATTAGTATGGGTCCCCCCAATAGCAGGTCACATGTAAAGGCTTAAAGGCATCATAAACAGTCACACGTGCACACACACACAGACACACATCAAATGTCTGCGAGCGCACACACCCACATACACCATGTGCAGAGGGACCTTCAGAAAAAAACAACCATGCAGGGCCACAGACGTGTGCGTGCATGCATATTTACAATGCATGCACGCCAATGGCTGGCAGAGCATCTTCTTTTTTGACACCTGCAACTAGTTGCAATACATCACTGTCAGGATCGCTTTCTCCACCTATCCGCATTTGTGCGTTAGTTATCCACGGAGGCCTTCGTCAAAAAGTTGAGCAGTTTTGACATCAGCTCCCCGGTGGGAACAGAAAAGGTGAAGTTGTGCTGGGAGGTGCCATGGCTTGTGTCATCGCCGGCTGTACTCCCTGCAACCCAACAGCATCCCAATGACAACTGAAGAGAGGAATGATGGTTTAACATACAAATGTTATGCCACAATTAATTCTGTAATTGACACGCGAGGAGAAATTCCGAATGTCAAATATCTTGTTTTGTTGCGAGTATTCATAATGAGTCACACAGATGAGGGCACTGTGCACGGGCTGTATTTATGAAATGAAGGCAGGGGAATGACATAATAAAAAGCTAGGTTGAGGTTTATTTTGTTTAGGGCCTCTTGTAGCGAGTGTATGTGCTTGTGTAATTGACAGTAGCTGTTGGGGAGGAAGTGAGGGCACGGCGCCTCCTGTGTGAGCTCACTGTGGAGATGAGGAGAGTCTGCCGGTGGCACTGCTAGTGGCGAGTACCAACAGCTCTGGCCACGGCAGAGAGGAGGTGGGGAGTAAAGGGGAAAAGGGGGGGGGGGGGGTCAGCGTCTGAACTGGCTGATGGGAGCCAGAACATGAAACAATGCCGGGGGAACGTCTGGTGGGTTCGCTGCACAGAATTACAAGCGAGGGAGCAGGCCTGCTGAGGCAATTACAGCTTAATGGGGTCATTTGGAAGGCAATTGCCAGGGGTTAATGTAGTATGGAGAGATGAGGTGAGATTGAAGTGAAATTTTTGGCTAGAAAATGTGTTCAAATGAAAAGGGAGCAGACAGACAAGTTGTGCACTGGTGGGGTGGGAGGAGGTTGATTGTGGGAACTGGTATACAGGCTTTCGCTGCCACACAGAGACGCGAGGCCTGGACGCTCACTCGTATGTACAACAGTGCAGGCTAATGCACATGAGCTTGTCCACATATGTCCACAGGTGCTCTCTACTTCTTCAACCAAGCTCATTTCTCTGGCCTCTCCCTGCTGCCTAAACCATCACTGTCCGTTTTACTCACAGACATACCTAGCGGCAGGTTTTCTTTTGTCATGAATAACCTGTGATAGCATTTCCTGTATTGGGGAATACCAACCAGCAGGACACAAAATAGAATGCAGAGCGGTTTCTAAGTGATGCGGAGAAAGATGTGTCAGAGAGACGACATGAGGCACCTTAGAGAACGAGGATAAAAAGGATCATTATGCGCTGTTACGTTAGCCAGTTCATTACCTTAATTGCCCACCATAATCCGGTGTTGGAAGGGTGCACTGGAGCTTTGGGAAGGAGTCTTTGCCAGGACCTCCTAGCCCAGGTCTCATCTCCCTGATCCCCTGATCTGTAGCAAGCAGGCCGATCGGGCTAAACTTTGATCAAAGCCAAACTTATTTAAGGTCAGCCATGTGAAATCCCCTGGGAGCTGCTGTGTTCGCCGAAGCGGACTGCAGTGTAGGAAGTAGTACAGCACTGTGCCTTGCTGCTGCTGCCTGTGACCGCGCTGGATCACTGGACAGCAATAGCATTATCGTCAGCCCTTTCAAAGTCTTCAGCATTTTTTTTTTTTTTTCGTGATTATGCTCAACAGTGAAACTTAAACCTCATCCATGGGTGGGGATTCCTTGGGAGTTTGCTCTCTCTCTTACCCGTCTCTGTCTGTCTCCCTCACCCTCTCTTGCTTTCTGTCATCTCTGTGAAGTCTACGCCCCCCTCCGTCTCCCTCCCCTTCCCCTCTACACAGGGTTTTGGCCAAGAGCCGGCCACTTCACTGTGGCAGATTTTCCCAGGCTCCCCAAAGGCTATTTTACCAGGATTCCCATTAGGTCCCTACCCATTACCAATGTTCCAAATCATTCACAGAAGAATCTATTTACTTTATGTGGTAATGGATTCATTTGACATTGCTTGCTCTGAAGAAACTCAGCATTTAACTTGCACTTTCCCCCAATTGAATCTTGTACTGTATTTCCTTCGTTTGGTTTATTTTTTTATCTGTTACAGTGGCGGTTGTCTCTTATGTGCCTTTATATCGTCCCCACACTATGCACAGTGCAGTATTGCACAATGTAGAGGTGGTGGAGCATTGTGTCAGTGCTGCAGGAAAAACAAGTATGATGCAACTCTGTTGTCATTTAAGAGTGACAAATAGACAGTGGCAGACCATCATAAAAGGGGGAGAGAGTGGAATGGTGTCGCTGACAAACTGCTATGACCTTTGGGTCCTTTGGCCTCCAGAGTGCAAGGCACATACAGTGTTTACCTCAGGTCAGCAGCAATGTAAAAATGCTGGTCCCCCATGGAAAAGCCCGGCCTATTGCACTCATCACATTTGAATCGGCAAAATCAATAATCAGTCAGATAACCTTCAGTCACATTGGATGCATGTGTCTACGATAAGATGAAAAAGGGGGGCAGAGTCTGTATGTCTTTGCACATTTTTAAATACTATTAGTCGGCCATGCAAATCATACTTAATTCAGAAACGGTTCGTAAAGCAAAGCAACAGCAAAAGAGAGGCATAGCGCCTGAAGCTCATGTATGCTTCCCCTGCCTCTATTCCATGTCACCAAAGCATCCCATCAAAGCCTGCCTCCTTCCTATTATAAGGTAGGAAGAAAAAAAATCAATGCCGCAATCTTTTCTTTTTGCCTCCTCTAATCCGTAATTGAAATGGAAAATCAAATGAACGGCAAGCAGATAATTGTTTTATCAATATTCCCTGCCTGCCCTACAAGGGTCAGTGCAGAATGATCATGAGTCGGAGATATGACGAGGACAAAATGTGAAATTGAACAGCTAGGAGGCAATAAATCAGCCCTGACAACTAAGAGTGACCAGCATGTAGCTGCAGCAGGCAGCTCTCCCTTCAGAATTTGTCCTAAAGCTGTCTACACTAAATAGGGAAAATTCATCTCATTATTGTTGCACTTAATATTGCTACCAAATATTATTCTTAGAGTCCAGACGGGAAGTCAAGGTCAGCGGTGCTATTATTGTTGTCATTGTTAGTGTGATATTGGGAGGATAATAGAGGGCAAAGCCAGATGGTCTGCAAGGCTTATGAAGACGCAAAGAATAAATTTAGTCATTTGTTAGAGTTGAGGAAGGAAGTGGTTTGCTGTTTGGCTTCCTTTTGACATGTTCATAACTATTACTACTACAAAAAACACTCAGCACCAATAGCAACATCATCAATAATATCATTTTCTGACAGATAACCTGCCAGTTCCTTATGTTGGCTAGTTGATGCAACTATCAGGTTTTTTCTGTCAAACTGTCGATGTTTGCAGTCGGAAAATAAGAATGAATGGATTCACATATAACTAGAAGGACACTCAGAGAGTGAAGACATCCGCCAAGGCCATGATCTCTTTCGCAATGTTAACATAAATAAAACCTAATTTGCGTGTCCGCCCCGTGATTCGGATCCACTTTAAAATTGAATGGGTTCATCCTTGGCCCATGCTGTCATAACAGGCATGGTAACAGATAACAAATAACTGACATAAATACTTTGCTGATCATCAAATTTTCTTCTGAGCTTTGATGATTGAAGACATCAGAGACAATGATATAGTGCTACAATTACTTCATTTTTCATAATCCATTTATATAAAACAGTGTTACCATCCAAACTCCAGAAATATTCAGTTAAGTAGGATATGCAACAAAAGAAAAGCAGCACATTGTCATAGTAAACCAAACTGGAGCGAGGTAATGTTTGGCATTTATGCTTAAAAAATGACTGAAATGGTTCATTGACTATTAAATATTTGCCTTTTAATTTTTTGTTGATCAACTAATCGATGAATGATTAATTGTTTCAGCTCTGCAACAATGCACGCCAGCTTATTTGTCTGATATGTCTTTAAATAAACCCATCGTGCCAGCTTTCTAAGTCTTGTGAAAACAAACTGTTGCCAGAAAATCGACATCCTAAATCATGTGACGTCCCTTCCCATCTGGCTCATCCAGTTGCAAGGCATTGACAAAAATATGAAATTGATTTGGTTGAAGGGTGTTAAAGAGCCGACAGGAGAATGTCACAAACAATGAATGGTCACAGCTTGGAGGAAAATCAATGACAGAGGTTGAAGCCAGTCTAGAGTGCTACTTGGCAGCGTTGCACTCTTCCTGGAAAAGAGTTGTCTTGTTGCCTTGGTTCTCTGATCACAAGGAAGACTTGATAGGTTTAATGAAGGAGGATAAAACTGACAACTGAAATATAGACGTTGCAGCAGAGATTGTTTGACTTCAACATAGGTGGTAGCTATATGCACTGTTTGAAATACATTTTTAATTTGTTGCTGTGGGATGACTTTCTATAACCATTCTTTATACGTATATGCAGAATCACAGGGATTCCTTGGTAGCTTCATCACTTTGCTAAGCCTATATGTACTTTAATGTGTACATATCATTATAGTGTTTGCAGTACGATTTTACATTGTGGAGTTCCATGAATCGTACTGGCCTAGAGTCAACGGATGAGAAAAATGTCTGTATTTTACACAAGTTATGTTAATGTTTACTGTGTAGATTGTGATCCTTGGAAGGAGGGGAAAAATTAATTGGCAGAGTGTATTTCAAGTGGACAAAGTGATGAAAATCCCCCCTACTTTGTTGGGATTGCAGTTGTAAGCTTTGCACCATATGCTACTTTCCTCTTTAGCTGGGATTATGCCATCATTATTGCTGATAAAAGCTGTTTACTGCCTTGGCTCCAAATCGATGCTCGGGGCGCTCTGAAACTGGCATTCCCTCTCCAGAAGAGTTCATTCCATGCCAGCTGCTCCGGATTCAACCCCCTTTGTTTAAGATTTCACAGTTTTTGTAATGTTTATTTTCTATTTAGTTTCTACCCCCCTTCCCCTCACACATGAGGTTTTTCCTGCATTAGCATATGTTTGCAACAATTTGACATTTACATTTGATTTGCTTACAGCAGATTGAAGGTGTCTGAGACATGCGTATACAATGCTATTGGAGCTACAGTGCTGGTTAACACAGCAGAGACTGTATAATACAAATAATAAGGCCTGTTTTGAGGGGATGCTTTCTGGATGCAGTATCCTAAAGGCTCTCTTCTCACAGTGTTACCAATCAATGGCATAATCAGTCAATGCAGATTCAGCCCGACAGCTGTGTTAAGATAACAACTGGTTCTCATGACTATAGTGGCCCCAATGACCTTGTGTGCCTCAAATTAATAATGTAAAATCAACACAAGACAACCACCCCCCTGGTCCCCATGCAGACAATGATGAACTACCTTTTCGCCTTACCATTAAAGACCACTCAGACTAAGCCATGTTTCAAGGCATGGACCATAGTTTCACGTTTATTTTTTTTATTTTTTTTCCTTTTCCTTTTTTTTCGACTTGGGCTCCATGTCCCTTAAATAATGTCTCTCACTCTTCCTCTACAGCTCCCCAGTACCCAGGGAAATCATACTGATCAATATTTCCCATTTTAGAGGAACTACAGCAAACATTCACACAGGATTTACTGTAGCCCTCTGTTAGACTTTAATCAAGCTATAATTTAGATCCAACACACAAAAGGTTGTGTTGAAAACAAATGGAAAGTCCATTTGCAATTCTATTTTCGTCCTTTATCAGGTTTGTTACATTATTACCTCACAGATGATATTTTTTTTATTTCTATCTATCTATCTATCTATCTATCTATCTATCTATCTATCTATCTATCTATCTATCTATCTATCTATCTATCTATCTATCTATCTATCTATCTATCTATCTATCTATCTATCTTTTTAAATGTTTTATTTTTCAGCGACTCTGTGTTGGTGTTCATGCATGTGTTTGCATGCATTCATAATGTCTTCACAGGGCATAAATCAGAACATGCTATCTCAGTACTTCTTCATATTGGTCAAGGGCCATTGAGCAAAACAGCTTATTGCGCCCTTAACCATTTCAGTCGTGGCAGGAAGTAGAAAGACTGCTGACTGGCTGACACTGGGGCCGGCATCCTCTGCATTCTGTTTATTGTTTAATAAAGTGTGTCAGATTTTCTGAAAAATTATTCAGAATAACAGTTGTTAAGAAGTTTTAAACAGAGTGGATGGATGTGAGATGATTGAGTTTTATTTTTAGTAAGCAAGCTATTTAAGTAAGCTATCTGTTTTAGTAAGTTGGCTTTTTTAGTAAGTAAGCTGTTTCAGTAAGCAGTATCAGTAAGCTATCTGTTTTAGTAAGCTAAGTTATGCGTTTTAGTAAGCTTTAGTTAACAGTTTTAGTAAGCTAACTGTTTTAGTAGGCTAACTGTTTTTTAGCTTGCTAGCCTACTTTGCTTCACATACAGAATGTGCACAGAATTCGGGTACATTTTAGGCATAATACATCTAGCTAACCTTGTAATACTGATAGCAAAAGTTTGCAATACAAAAGGGCTAATGCTAACGTTGAAACTGACAACAGTACAAGGCAATTATTTTACTCACAGACATCCATACATCAAATCAGTGTGAAATGGCTTGACATGTAAAGAACTGAAACAACCTAAAAAAAAAGAGAGAACACAATGATAAATGTAGTGTTTATCTGGTCTTCTAATGCCAAGGTTTTGGCAGTTGATACTCCTTTCATACCTCTTGGGTATTATGTAGCAGCTCCGCGTTCATGCATGACTGTCGGCACACAAACTCAAGCTTAACCCTATCGAGCGAGCGCTCCCAGAGCTCCCAAAGGTTTGGCAAGCTCAGGCACGATATGAAGGACTGTGTAGAGCTGAGGCAAATACAGTATTTAATGAACACCACTACATGGGACATATACAGTACATACATTGGAGAAACATGTTGCAACTTTTCCTTAAGTCAAGGGCTATTGCTGTGTGTACAATATATTATTAACTCGTGAAATCTCTACAAACTACTATGACCACTGTGCATGTGTTATGACTGGAACAGACATTTGGATCTCTTATGATATCTACTTGAACTTGATGATAACTGGATGGCCAGAGTACAGACTGTTGTTGACTCTTCTCCATGGCAGGTGGTGACAGAGCATGTGTGGTCCCCATCACAGGTGTGTGCAATTAGCCTGACAGCTAGCCCTGGATTGCCGTGAAATAAGACCCTCAACTGTTTATGTGACCGGGTATGTGTGTGTGTGTGTTTAAGGGTCTGCCTTTGCGTATGTGTGCATAGTAGTTACCAGCAAATATAAACCGCTGTACTTTCAAGAGTGTTTAACATAGCACTGTGGCGCAGCACTGTGATGTTATACAGTGCACGGTGTAGATCCAAACTGTGTGGTTCTTGTTGCGAGGTAGGAGAATCTGTATGTGATTTGTTCAGCCTGCTGTAATTGGGGAATGGACTTGGAAGGGAGGAGAGGGTAATGTATTGGAAAATATCCCTTTCAGCACCTCAGCATTACTTGTCATAGGTCAGTCTTAAAACGTAGCTTGATACAGTTATTAACTCTAATCCGGGCATAAACACAAATCCTCAAGCACCAGCCCAATTAATAATTTGCATAATTAACATGCATTTTAAATAGAAGCTGGTCTTGTCGTTGCCAAAGCAGGGATGGGGGTAATTAGGGCTAACGGAGCAGTGCCTAGGGCCGTTACCCGTGGACGTGCTGCAGTCGTTTCCAGCAAAGGGATTGACAACTGCAAGACAAGCTCTCTCGGCTTAGAGCGAAACCCCCTTTGACAGAATTAATAGTTGACAAACTGCTCCTAAAGCCCTGGCATTGTTTCTGTCAGTTGTTTGGTTTGATGTCACTGTTAGACATTATAAATCAATAGTGTCAGGATTTAGTAATGTTTATCGCTATCCATGGTTTATTATTTCATGTGACTGTCATGGACAAATAGTATTTATCATAGCTGTCTATAAATTACTGCAGACAGACTGTTGGTTTACCCAAACCCACTCTGCTCTTACCGGGGCCCATTCCAACGTCCACTTACATATTTAGAGTAATTTATTTTCTCAGCCGTAGGCCCACATTAACCCTCTGCTTTCTCACACTCCTCTGAGACTTATTGAGGCTTGATTGCTGCGCCTCAGCTGACACATTAACACATCAAAAAAGCTGATCAAAGCTTGTACAAAACTGCTTCTCGCATCTATTTCGAGTCTGGACATATTTTATCTGCAAATTTGTTTTCTGAAGGTCTTAGATTCTGATAAACAAAACTGACAGCGAGTTCTTTTCATGTTTTTACAGTATATAGGATCATTGGCTCGTCTGTCAGAAAATATCCATTGTATGTTTAGTTTATTCAGAAATAAGTCACTCTTAAGTGTTGTGGTGAGAAAGTCCAGCTCTGCTTCATCAGTGTCACACTTTTATGTGACAAATTTATGACGCATCAATTCAACGAGCCGGCTTTCAATGTAACAAAATGGTCCTAACCTTTGCATCAGTGCCACACTCATCAAAAACAATTAGAATCATCCATTTAATGAGATGATTGATTAGTCAGCTCTCGCAAAACACTTTGTCAACACAGAGCAAGAACACAATCGCTGTATTCAGTGATTGATGCTATCAGGTAACATTACTTACATTAACACATGGATTTGCCTTGTTTACATTCTCCATCACAATGAATACGTAACAATGAGACGTTATTGACCGACGCACTTTGTGTTCAGCAGTCCCCAATAAGGTGTATTGATGCTTTTCAAGATTCTTATTTTTTTATGGAATGAGCATACTGTAAATGTGGCTCCTATGATAATTTGGTTTAATTTTTTAAAATGTCTTTTATATCTTTTCTACAGCTGTGAAAGGGTTTCAGTGAAAACTAAAAAAGAGAAAAGAGAGGGTAAGGGTGAGCTGAAGCTGTAGTATTGATCAGCTGTGCCATGGACTATAAGGTCCACTTTCAGCAGGGAGGTCATTAGTTACTCCTGTGTGCTAATTCATCCGCGGGTTGAGGCGTATCCGTTAGAATGCTAATTCACTACTATGATCTGACAGCTGGGGTAAAGAAAGGGGCAAGCAGGCTGCCGCAGAGTGGGGAGAGGGAGGGGGCTGCAGCGGCCTCGTGGTCTGGTCTTGTGTTTGGGTAAAGGGGAGTACTTCAGTACATGGGATGTGGCAGAGTGTGCACTGAAAAAAGGGGTGCCGAATTGACCCCTGCTGTCTTTGCCCCCCAGCAGTAATGATGTAAAAGAAAGATGACATTTGGTGTCCACATTTAACTTGCATTTGCAGTCCACTTGAGAGGTCCAGTATGCGTGACCTACCTTGATTAAGCCCGGGGCTGCCTAGGACTGTACCCTTTAGACTGAAACAAAAAGTGGAAGCTCACAGGAGAAAGCCGAGCCTGTATAATTGGGCCAAGTAGAGCTGCGGGAGGCAGCCAGTCTCCGCTTTGCCTTTTGTATATTCATGACCCCCTCGACTTGATTGATGGAAGGATAGCATTTGGTGACACTGTCATTTGCAAGTTGAAAAGGTAGTGCAGTGGCTGGAGCAGCGCTGTGGCTGTGCCTGAGAAGGGGCATCGAGAGGAAGCTCATTTCTATGCTGATGATATCCAGCCCCCTCTCATTTTCTTTGTCTCCGTTAGAAGGACATCTGCTGACAACACGGAGTTTAAAAAGAACCAAGTTGAAAATGAAAAGAGGGGGAAAGGATCATACATCTGCGTGTTTGCATGTGAAAAGCACATGGTTCAACTGCGATTTTAATCAGCGCAAAAGTTTGCTATTTGATATCTGCATATTACATTTCAGTGAAATCGAGCATTTTGAAGCAGATGGCTTAACAAACATAGTATATAGTGAAGGGAAGAATCACACAGACTGTTTTTTTGTTGTTTTGGTTTGAGCTCATGTTATTTTACCCATCAAGGGATCTAATCATAAAAAATGTAATTTCACTGGTATTTCTTTTTTTCTAAGCAGCTACTGTACTCCGTCTGAAGTTCTTTCTATTGCACTGTTGTCAAGGCTGTTATACTTTTAAAATGATTAATGGCTGTTGACTTAATCTTATGTCTACACTTACCGGTTGCATTTCATAACAACTTTAAATAAATAACTAGAAAGTAAAATAAAATCTGGTTATTGTAACAACCATTATTGACTTACCCAATCACATTAACAACATGCTTGTCTTTGGCCATCTGATCCAGAGTGCCTTAGTGGTGTAAGTCACCATTCATGATTCATTTTGATGATCATGCACAATGTTGAATAACAACATCACATTAAACCATACAGTGCTAAGAGCCCGAGACGTGACGTGACGTGAAGATGGAACAGTTATTTTCAGTTCCTGTTGCTAGTCCTCATCATGCTATAATCTCATTATTTACACTCAAAAGCATCACCCAGTTGTTGTTATCTTAAATTCAGGTTCTCCTCTCAGCAATGCTACAATACATTTAAATTTTTATTGCATCCAAATAGGGGATTCTGGAGACTGGGGTTTGCCGTAAAGTAACTGTACAATACGTACATAGAAGAGGCAAACCATCATGTTCCTATTCTGAAAACAGTAAGCAAAAGTACAAGAAATCAAGTCACCACATTTCTGGTGTTATTCTAGGGGTTGCAGGCTTCTATGAGTGCATGCTACAAATATAAAAAAGAATTATATACGGTGTTGGGGAGTAACTAGTTACATGTAAGTAGTTACATGTAACAGCGTTACATAATTTAATTACAAAAAGGCAATCTGTAATCTGTTACAGTTACTGGGGGACAAAAGTGTAATTAAATGATGACAGTGGGGGGGTTACATCTGAATATTTTCTGTAAAAAGCTATGTTGACTCATATTAATGTTGTTGCTTTTCATGTTTTTCATGTTCAATGTCTTCTTTTGCCAATTCTAGCCAAAGCCGTTTAGTAAGGTGTGATGCTATTCTGATGCTTCCGATTGGTTCTCCTGTTTGAATTTGCAGCGCCGCCTGCCTGACAGTTAAATTGCCTCTCAAGAGTTGCCACTATCGCTACGGATAAAAACGCGTTTCAGTGCTGGAAATATATAAAAAAAACAATTCATACAAAATTTTGAGAAGGCTTCCAACATAACCAACCTCTGTCGATACTTAAAAAATGAAATTATTATAATCTTAATTCATGTGATGAAGGATTTTAAAAGGAATTTGATGGGTGTCAGTGTTGAGTACTGCTGTAGGGTTAACACTGCCAGGTTTAAACATTTGAAAATAGTTAACAGTTGAAAACGTTCGTTAGAAATTTAGAAAAGTAATCAAAAAGGAATGAAATGTAATAAGTTGCATTACTTTGATAAAGTAATTTAAATAGTTACACTACAATTACATTTTAAATAGGGTAACTTGTAATCGTAACCTACTATATTTCCAAAGTAACCTTCCCAGCAGTGTATATATATATATATATATATATATATATATATATATATATATATATATATATATATATATATATATATATTAGGGCTGTCAATCGATTAAAAAATGTAATCGAATTAATTATAGACTCTGTGATTAATTAATCTAAATTAATCGCATACATCATTTTTGCTGTGAAAGTATTTTAAATATTTCAATTGAAATGAATCAATGAATAATCAGCATTATCAGCATATCAGCAGACATTAAAGTTATAAAACTCTTTTTATTATTATTTTCCATGTTCAAATAATGACCATAACAATCAACAATATGACTTAATATGCTGAGGAAATAAATTCAAAAGTGCTTCAGGAATAGGGTTATTTCACTATGCTATTGAACGACAAAAACATCCACCAGATGGGGTAGTGGTATTTTACAATTACTTTGAATGCACCACGACGCTGTAGGTTACCAGTTTCATTGAACGCACCGTCTCCATCTGTGTTTTTTGGACAACGGCTGAAGCTGCAGAAGTGTCGGAATCCTCTACAGTTAGTGAAATACAGTCAAAGTTTACACCTTTTAACCAGCATTTTAACCGTGTTTAATCCAGCTGCTAGCTAGCAGTAGGCTAACGTTACCTGCTGTTGAGTGTAGTGTTAACTAGCGTCATGTGCAGCGATGTTTCTCTTGCCAGTAGCAACGCATTTAACAGTCGAATGGTGGCTAGAACGTCTCCGGGTGAAAGGTCAATATGGAATGGATAAATTTGCGTTATTTTTTTCTCAGATTAATTAATCGAAATTAACGCGTTATTTTGACAGCCCTAATATATATATATATATATATATATATATATATACGTATATATACTGTATATGTTTGATCGACTATCGATTATTACTCAGCTTGAATGTTAATAGTTAAAGTTTTGATAAAAATGCCGAACCACATAACCTTTTACTATTTAATCCATAATGGAAACACTTTCGGTGTCTTGACAATTAGGTTGACAACTTAGTCTTGAAATAGTAAATGTGACATTCAGAGGTAAATGAGACTTTCAAAGCCAGACCATGCATGGATGTCTTAAGCTGTCCAAATATTTATCAAGCTGTACTGTGCTTTGAATGTGTAAAGAAGGACAAGAGCTGGTGACAGAACATTTCAGTTTCCAAGGGACACTTCTATCCCCTCAGCACTACAACCCACACTTATGAGAGCCACAATTTATAGCTGTGGTGTGAAGTGTTCGCCTGCAACTCCCATCTTTGTATTTACACCAATTAGCACATAAACTCTAATTACCGAGATCAAGGCAGCCGGGAGTCCATAAATGCAAAGCGACACGGATGAACCAAGTAAGCTGACAGAGAGGGAAGGTGACAATAAATAGGGAAGTATCAATTAGGCATCAATGACGCGATGATGCATGTGCGTACTGGGAGGTGACACGCAGAGGGAGGTGGGAGTGTGAAATGTGTGGGGGCAGCAGGGTCCACAGAAAGTTGCACAGGCTCTGGGGTCTTGTAACTCACACAACGCAGTGACACATTTGACTGTACTACACGTTTCCACATTAACACCACAGCGCAATCAGGCACTTCTCCTGCGTCTACTGAAAAGTAGCATTTATCACAGCACTGCGCTGCTCATAAGGTAACAATTAACACATGCTAATTTACGGGCCACGCCACCAAGTCAAAAGGCATAAAAGTTGGTTCAAAATAAGAATCGTCATGATTGGAGGACAGGTTTGACAGTTTAATCACAGCTGGAGAAAATAGAGGTTTTTTATAATGACTTGAAATTGATCACGGACTACGCTTGAACCTCAGGTTTATCCCAATAAACTGAACTTGATCACAGACTATAGCAGTAAGTACAGCTCTGCACATTAATCTAACAAACACATAAAACCAGACTGGCTCAGCTCTATAAATTAAACTCTGGCTGCAATAATGCTGATCAGGAGAAATTCTGCCAGCATTGGCTCAAGCCGCCTCTGCATGTCTGAAGTCTTGTTATCCCGTCGTCTTGATGTGGAATGGTGTTATCTGTTCCCTTCTTCTTGTGCAGCCTGGAATTGGAGTTTTTTTTTTGTTAGCAGGATGGCCCAATGATGGATTTGCAAAGAGGCTGTTTACAAGAGAGTGTAGAGCATTAAAGAGCTGCCAGAAGGTCCATTAACATAAATGTTTAAATCAGACGCACAAAACTTATGCGCCCAAAATGAAGATGTTTCTCGCATTAATCTGCCACATCTGCCTTTGGTCCGACAATTATTCCCCTCTCATCCCATCCGCCTCTCACTCAGTGGCCTGTGTTTATAGAAAGAAAAGACATGGAGTAGCAGATATGTGGTGCCCAATGTCGCTGCTGAGGCAGCAGCTTCCAGAGACCCCACCAGGATTCAGAAAATAATTGTCAGTCTTGTATATTATAATGGAGTTTGTGCATGGTGTTACTGTGAGGTCTTGCAGACGTGGGGTGAAGCACCAGACAGTTTACTTCTTCTTTTTTTTCTCTTTCTCTATCAACACATGGCTCCACTGCTGATTTAAAACCTTGTAAAAATGTCTCATTTTTAAATACTGTTTGCATGTGGGCCCCTGGAAGACATTTCATACTCAGCAGATATACATTATGGCCATTATTATGATTTTAGTATGCTGAAGCCTTAAAAACTATTTCCCTAAAAAAATGCTTGGGAGAGTATTGGCAAGTGTAAATATTTGCCTACGCTGTGTCTGAGTTTGTTCTCCCACCTAAAAGCCGGAAGGTCCCAGACTCAGACATCAGACTTTTTTTTCGAAGAGATAAAAGCCTCTCCCAGCTGGGGTTAATGACATGTTTGTCCCTGACCCGAAATCAATCACTCAGCTTTAAGTGGACTTCCCAGAATTTAGAGAAACAATGAAAAATAAAGTGCCACCTGAATAGATTTCCTACCAGTTTTCAGGAAATCACGACGAATTCTGCCAGAGTTTCATGTCCATCACCTATCTGCTGTGATTGCAGATCGAATGTATGCTGCTAACAGTAAGGATATGATGACAGGAGTAGATTAAAGTAGAATTAGCCTTTACTTGTCCTATCCCCTTTCCATTATCTTGTGTTTTCGAGACATAACACCCTGTTTTATCAAAACTTCACAGCATATTCTGTAGACATTTCTCTCGGTCTGCTTCATGTCTTGGAGATCCTAGAAGCACTATTCGAAGCAACGCAATGTACAACCCCAAATCAGAAAAAGTTGGGACAGTATGAAAAACACAAATTAAAATGAAAGTAGTGATTTCTAAATGTACTTTGACTTGTATTTCATTGCAGACAATGTGAACACAAAATATTTCATGTTTTGTCTGGTCAACTTAATTTCATTTGTAAATATACATCCTTTCCTGTCATTCAGACCTGCAACACATTCCAAAAAAGGTTGGGACAGGAGCAATTAAGGGCTAGTAATCAGGTAAATTGGTTAAATAATGATGTGATTTGAAACAGGTGATGTCAACAGGTGATTGTAATTATGATTTGATACAAAAGCAGCATCCAAGAAAGGTCTAGTCCTTTAGGAGCAAAGATGGGCCGGGGATCGCCAGTTTGCCAACAAATACGTGAAAAAAATATTGAAATGTTTAAAAACAATGTTCCTCAAAGAAAGATAGGAAGACATTTGCTTATTTCACCTTCAACAGTGCATAACATAATTAAAAGATTCAAGGAATGAGGAGGAATTTCAGTGCGTAAAGGACAAGGGCGCAAGCCTAAGCTGAACAACCGTGATCTCCAATCCCTCAGGCGGCACTGCATCAAGAATCGTCATTCATCTATAAGCAATATCACCACATGGGCTCAGGACTACTCTGGCAAACCTTTTGTCATGTACCACAATACGTAGTTACAGCCACAAATGCCAGTTAAAACTGTACTGTGCCAAAAGGAAGCCCTATGTTAACAGTGTCAAGAAGCGCCTTCGACTTCTCTGGGCTCGGAGGCATCTGGGATGGACCATCACACAGTGGAAACGTGTACTGTGGTCAGATGAATCAGTATTTCAGGTATTTTTTGGCAGAAATGGATGCCGTGTGCTCTGGACCAAAGAAGAAAAGGATCATCCAGACTGTTACCAGCAACAAGTCCAAAAGCCAGGGTCTGTCACGGTATGGGGTTGTGTCAGTGCCCTTGGCAAAGGTAACTTGCACTTCTGTGATGGCACCATTAATGCTGAAAAGTACATAGAGATTTTGGAGCACAATATGCTGCCTTCAAGAAGACATCTTTTCCAGGGACGTCCATGCATATTTCAACAAGATAATGCAAAACCACATTCTGCACACATTACAAAGTCCTGGGTACTTGACTGGCCTGCCTGCTTGAAGCGCAAAATGCGACAATGAAGACCCTGTACTGTTGCCCACCTTAAGACTTGTTTGCAGCAATAATGGGACAAAATTACACCTGAAACACTTCATCACTTGGTGTCTTCAGTCCCTAAACGTCTTTTAAGTGTTGTGAAAAGGAATGGCAACATTACAAAGTGGTAAATGCTTCACTGTTCCAACTTTTATTGAAATGTGTTGCAAGAACCAAAATATGAATTTTGTTTTTTTGAAATAAAAAACAATAAAAATCATGAGGAACACATTAGATTATGTGCTGTTGTATTGTCTGCAATGAAATACAAGTCAAATTACATTTAGAAATCACTACTTTCTTTTTTTATTTGTGTTTTCCATACTGTCCCAACTTTTTCTAATTTGGGGTTGTAGCTGATACGAATAAAGCACGTGGATTGATTCCTCCATCACCTGGATAGGCTGTTGATTTTGGGGGAGAGTTATCGCTGTATTCCTAAGTGTGGCGTGGAGATTTGCTGGAGGGCTGAGTGATCGATTCAGCAGCCTGGAGCATCCTAGTGTGTTTATACATGGCTTGTATGGCAGCTTTCATAAGACATTTACCCCATGATTTGCGATGAGCTTATGTGTGAATAATTAATGGCAATTAATCCTTAATTACAGTAATTAGGCAAGTCACAGTAAATTAGGCTGCAGCTGTAGAAGCCCGTGCCTAGGAAAAGGGAGGACCGGGGCTGAGAGAACGTGCCATTTGGTGACAGTGGAGCCGTGGTGCAGGGATTGTGCGGCAGGCCTTGCTTGCCAGCAGAGATAAGAGTATAGGAAGACACAGATGCTGCTGACCAGTGAACCTTTTAATGGTAAGCCAGGCTTGGAAAGCAATCACAGGCACAGAGCACCAACACACCCAATAAAACCCAACAATAAATGTCCCAGCAAGGTAACCTCTGACCTCGCCGGCGCTTAAATTTCCTAGTTTGCTCCGAATTACATGCTAAGAGGTAGTGAACCACTTCAACAACTTGTGACTGATGAGCTAACAGTAAGTGGTTGATGCTGCACACGGAGCTCCTTTTTGCTCACTTTTATAAAACTAGATTTACCACTTATTGGGGCCCCCGAGGCTGCAGACTTTAGCACCCAATGTGCTCTTAACACCGAGTTTATGAATCTGCTGTGGCTGGAAGGAGAGACACTCCAAGAAATATCTATTTGTACCTCTAATAAAACAATTAGCCTGCTTAGAATTATTAAAGGAAACTACAGCCAGCAGAGTTGTTTGGTTGCTGATTTCATTGTTTGGGTAATGGCGGGAGAGATTAGGTGGATGTGTTCTGGGCAAAGACGGAGCAGAAGAATAGGGACGAGGCTCTCCGTGTCTCGCTTGGAACTCATTTGTGCTTTTCCATGCTTGCCTTGATGAATTTCCGCTTCTTTCTGCTCCTGTTGCTTTCAATTACACTCTTATTCACAATCCTAATTGATATGCCAGTCTCAGTAGATGAACCATGGACTTTTTACAGTCCATTTTTCTATTCTTAGACTAACGTTTCCCCATGACAAAATGGGACTATGGATATCACAGATGTGAATTTTCTAAGCCTTTTGTTTTCTCCCGACGTTATTTTACAACATTATAATAATGTGTTGCTTGATTGAAAACATTTAAATGTGATGTGATTTTAATCGATCACACGTATTCTCTCATGGGGCCCTGTGAAAGATTAGTTTTGTAATAATTCATGGACTTTGTGGTTCCCTCCGCCATTATCGGCTCCCACAATCCTCACCTCCTTTCATGCATTGCATACTTTTTCTTTCTATCTTTTTTTTTTTTAAGCTAACAGGGAATGTAAGTGAGTTGAGGAGGCATCCAACTGTGATATTACATTAACCCATAGTGCTTGGCCATGTCTGTCAGTGACTGCAGAATAAAGAGAACATGCTCTGCTCCACTCTTTAGCCTTCGCAAGTGCTATTAGAAATAATGAGGATCTATAGTGAGATAAAAGACGCTCTCCTTGCTCCTGAAATCTGAACAGCCGCTCATATTCCACCACCGAAAGCTAAAACGAGGCTCATTGGTGATGCATACACAACCATAAGTAAAATGATTAGTGTTTGCAGTTTGCATTACATTATAAATTGCATTGCCTCACAACCAGATATGGCCTTTTGCTATGCTATGCACTCATAGTGTATATGTAATAAAATCTTTTAATCAGAGCTCAATGGCCATGTTATGTTCCTCAGCCGTTCAATAAGCAACGGCTCTGCTGTCGCACTCCGAGGCTTCTCCTTTATGTATAACACGAGCAGGAAGCCAGCGAGCGCTTGGGTAACACAGCACCTGAACACCAGCAAGGCTCCTCGCTAGCACGGGGGGGGGGGGGGGGATGCTGCTAACGGTGACAAGGTCAGCATGTTGTACAGGCTCCGCACATACATTCCTCACTATAAGTAATATAAATGAGGTTGTGTTAGAAGTAAACTCACAGCATGTTGCCTGTAAGCTAAAGGGTAACTGCACAACAGCAACGCCTCCGAATCTCCTCCTGAGCAGGGCAGGCTGTACATAGCCTCCATGGAAGTCTGCAGAAAGAAAGATGGAGCCACCTGCTTGAATCGCCTGTCCTGTAAGGAGTTGAGTTTTTTGTGTGTTAAGATTTTTTTTTTTTTTTTGCATTACAGGCTTTTGTTTTTGACAGGGCAGCTTAGACATGAAAGGGGAGAGAGAAGGGGGATTGACATGCAGCAAAGGGCCGCAGGTCAGAACCAAACCTGCGGCTGCTGTGTCTGTGACTGAGCCTCTGTATAAGAGTGCATGCTTTACCAAGTGAGCTACCCAGGCACCCCTGTATGGAGGTTTTTACAGAATTCAGCAAAGTAAACTTTTGGTTCAACTCAGAAGCTGCTAGATTTGTTTAGTTTCTTTCCGTAATAAATGTGACAGAATGCAGTTTACGTGCAGCATTAGCATGTATCTGGAGATGAGTCTAAATGTGTTGAGCGTACAGCTTTAAGTGGGAGCAGCCGAGTGTGTGTTGTTAGGGGCATTCTTGTATCTACAGTGGTGTTTACTCACATTGGCAATTAATTATTAATGCAGAAGCACTGAGAGGTTACAGTGATATGGCGCTCAGGCTTTCCAAGCACTGTCTATATATGAAGAGTCAACACAGTGAGAGCTTCAAAGCAGCACTCTGAAATGCTTCAGACTCTCACGGAGAAAGCTTATTACAGTTGAAATGTTTTTTTCGAGGAGCCCCAGATATTCTTTGTGAATGCTGGGAAATATGGAGTATTTTTTATTATTTTTTATTTGTTTGTCTATATCAAGAGACACGCAAACAAAGAGACAGTCAGCATTTGCAGCTTTACTTGGCGCGCGAGTATCGCAGTTCACAAGCGAGAACTTGTTTTGCGAAAAAAAACAAAAAACTGTGAAGATTCAACTTGGAGCAAAGAGGCAGCCATTTAACAGTCCAAGAATACAACTCATCATGTGTGACATGTGCACGGTCCATGCAAGGCTAATCAATTTTTCCCATTAATTTCCGAGATGTGATGTCCAAGTATACACGCAGGCCTGTGAGTGTTTTAATAATGAGTCTGGAGATAAACATCAATTGGCAATCTGCTCTTTTTGAGGTGTCTTTGTTGCCTGCAGAGCCCTGCTGATGACACCTCTGTGGATCTGCTAATGGAGGAGGACCTGTAAGGCTATCCCCTGGCCTTTGTCTGACCCCTTTGTGGAACTGAATTCTTCAGATGTTTGCAGGATCAAGTCACTTAATCTGTAGCACAGACTAGGGCCAGAAAAAAAGAGAACAGGGAGAGCATGGGAGTGGGAGGAGGTAGGAGGGAGGGAAGAGGAGGGTGGGGGGGGGGAGGGGTAGCAGACAAGCACCTTTACTCTGTCTGAGGGCAGAGCATTCAGCGCGCAGGGTAAAGAACTGCAAATGTCTGCCTGTTCTGTTATGCACCATTGTTTCATACAGGAGCTGGAAATAGACAGAAACAGTGTAGCAGACGAGCTCTGGCAGGCGCTGCGTTTTATTACCACCAGACCATAGACTTAGACATTAGTGAATATGGCTCATTAAATGGCATGGAATGTTACCATTTTACATAATTCCTCCTGTATCGTTGTTGTAAATGAAATCCTGTTTCTGTCTCCGACTGCACTCCAGTCACTCTACAGCCATTACAGCTTTCCCATCAGACCCTAGCACTCCTTGAAAGCAGCTATCTATAATTTCAGGTCTATGTCACACACACACACACACACACACACACACACACACACACACAAAAAGCGTGCTCTACAAGCCTAATGGTTTGGCGTGGTTGATGTGGAAAGGATGTAGCGTAAATAGGAGGAAATCTGAAGAAAGATTTGAGAATTAGGCAATGATGTATTCCAATGGCTGGAGAGACTATGGGTGGGCAACACATATAAATAATGTATGTGGCAGGCCTCCTTGAACATAAGCTGGAATTTGCCACCGCACTTTTTTGTTCTCAATCACCTTGATGAAACAATCCCAGAGCAATGGCTGCGTGAATGAGACCACTGACAAGCTGATTTTCCACCCGTGGCATGAGGCTGCTTTCTCCACTTAATGTTCCCCGATAAAGTGTAGCACAGAAGTAAACTAGAAGAGCCTCCACTCCTGACACATGTGACAGTATTTGCATCAATTATGCAGTCCATGGCTGAGGCGGGAGGGAGCGGGGAGGAGATAGGAGAGAAAAGGGTTTGTGACAAGATGCAGAGGCAGAAATGAGAATTTCTCTTTAAAATGTATTCTTCAGAAAAATAACATTCAAGATCATTTACATGAAAGCGGCTGCAGCGGTGAACTCGACAAAGCAGCAGCAAAGTCTGCGGAGCGTTTTGACACTTAAGACTTTGGCGAACAGAGTGCAGTATAATGGAGAGTTCTTTGTCTCCTCTGTATTCACTGTACGCTGAATATCTACCCTGAAGAGTAGTGGAGGAGACAGTGAAATGAGGAGAGAGACTGGGTTAGAGCTGAGAGGGAGGCTTGAGTCCCTTATTGCTGAATTCAACCAAAGGAGTTGGGTGTGCAAGGCCAAATAAACAGTGCTCTGCTAGAGCTGGACTGACTGAGAGAGAACACACACTCTGCCTAATGAGCTTCATTAAGAATCCAAAAATAAGATGCTTTTCAGAAGGCAAATTCTAAGTAAAGAAAAACGTTTGTTATACGAATATGCTACATTTGAAGATTTCATAACGTGCTGGCTAACAAGAATTTTCAGCAACGTGCGTGACAAACTATATTTGCGATCCATGAGTTGGTGAACTCCCCCCCCTATACCACAGTAGTAGAGGGAGAAGCCTGCTTTTTGGCAGAGGGAATAACTTTTAAACCGTGTCCCAGTTTCTAACAGCAGCACAACATTTTATTTCACTGTGTCCAACCCTCTTTCACAAGCTGGTTAAGTACACTTACCAATCTGCTGTGCCATGGTTTCTAACCTCTCATACACATTTGAATCCTCACTAGCACGCGTGCGCGCGCGCACACACACACACACAGAGAGAGAGTCACATCACCAGGCCTGTCACTGCCTTTTATCCATCGTCAACCTTCAGCTGTATGGTTTATCCGTAGTGACACTATAGCAAAGTGCTTGACTGCTTTTTGCCAACAGACTGCAACACTTTAACTGTACTTAGTCATGCATCATTATGGCAGACTCAAAGTGGTGTGTCTGGGAACGCCTGCAGATGGTGGAGGCTGAACCATTTGGAAAGGAAGCCTCTGTGACAATGATGCTTATTGCATGAGTAAGTGTGTATGGACACAGGGGTGTGTCTGGGCTAGGGAGGGGGGGAGGGGGGGGGGGGGGGGGCAGTGTTAAAAGGGTCACTGCAGCGAAGTCAACAGGCTTGAGAAAGCACTATCAGTTCTGTATCTGTGAGATATGATATATGAAATCTACATGCATGAGTCTTTGTTGGAAGGATGCTTTTATGTGTGTATTGATCAGTCATTGTTTACCCCAATCGATGCCGACTTTGTGAAATGCACCCTCGCCTCTGTTCTTCATAGAGATTTAACCCTCTTCGTGTCACTTTTTTTTCACCACTTTGTTCTCCTCTTCAAACCTTCCTTCGGCTGAAAATGTGATAGCGTTACTGTCACTTGTCACTTTCTCTTTATTTCAACAGATGACAAAGCTTTTACATTCAGTATTCTGCTCCACACGTGGGTGTTTTCAACAGATCTCTTCCGCTATTGAAAGATAAATGTTCACTTCATTCAATAGAAACCTCATTCAAGGTTCATTCAAAGCCTGACTTATTTATTCTTTAAGGAAATGAAGAAACCATTAACGAAATATTCACTCACGGAGAAAGAAGAATCTTATCTTTATTCCGCATGACCATGCAGAGCCATATTCCTTTTGACATCATTATGTAAAACCAATTTCTCTTTCATATCATTTCCGCTGTGCTGCATTACCACATCTATACACTCGCTGTTCTTTATTACAAAGTAGGTGGCCCAGAGGAAAATATATGCATTCATACCCTATGGCATGAAATATGCATATATGTGCCTCATTTCATCTCCAATCTGTGTTATTCCTTTAAAAATTCACCGCTGCCTGCAGTCCCTCTTTAATATTTAATTTGACAACTTTTAAATCTGTCTTTATGCGATGATGAAGTAATAGTCAGCTGTCACGAAAATGATTGAATTATGAAATGGGGTTGAAGGCTTCATTCTTTGTTTTGCTTCAGTCCTAATGTGAGCTTGAGGGAAAGAATATCCTTCCACACACTAATTCATCTTCCATCTTAATTCATCTTCCCCCCGGTACACAAGGCAGAGCTATGTATAACATTCATAGTTTGTTTACTAGCTTTTAAGTTTGAAGTGGATCAAAATAACACAGCCTGTTGGTGGAGTATTTAAAAGACAGAGCATTTAATTGTGTCTCCATGCTACTTGCTGCTTTTTCCAAAGCCCCTTTCGCTTATTAGCGTGAACCACAGAGCAATGATAATTACTCCCAATCTTTTCTTAGTTCTTCTGATCTTTAATGATCAGAGATTATCCATCACGGCAGCAGAATAATTAGCGAGGATGTCTCGCGAACGAGCCGCCCGACAGATGCCAGCACACCCACGAGGTGAAACGCGACTTTTTAGCCTCAGCCAGGTGACCGGGAAAAAGAATCGTTGTGGACAACAAAACAAATAGATAACGGAGCGACTCAAATGCATGGTGCTGCAGATGAATGATCTGCTCCTGCTCGGCTCTGTAGCACCATGCACCTCTGCTGGCCTCTCCGGCAATCTGGCCATGTTGGGCCCCCACTGTGGAACAGCATGGCACTGGGAGTTGTGGTAGCCAGTCCCCCCATAGCCCAAGGCTGCCTTTACCTTTGCTATGCTACTCAAGGTTGAAAGCATCCCAGTTGGGTGTTTAAAAAGTGTTGTGCTCGGATCCGAATGGCTTTTATTTTTTGCCACTATCTGCACTGTGCAGAGGGAACCTGGAGAACTACACACAACTGCTCATCTTTGGATCATTTTTATTTACATGTACAATGTAGATCTTATAGTTCACTATTCCTTCCGTAATATTTCCAAAGCAGACTTTTAAATCCCTACACTGCTGTAATACTCTTATAAAGTAGCAGCGGTAAGTGATTTGAACCGTTTCACTGTGAGGATCTGCCGTTTGCCATACACGTGCAGCTTTTGCTGACATTCATTTTGAAACCACTCGGAGCACTAGCGACTCCGAGTAACAATGCTGAGGGAAAAGTGCCTGCTGAGCTCTACAGTGAATATACCTCTGACCCAGACCGAGGAAAGGGAGATTTATGAAATCCACATGTTTAATACATTTCATTTTGTCCAAGGGATTTGTATTGCTTACCACAGTATTTTAGGGCTGAAACACTCTGTATAGTCACAGCTTGTATTGTCTGAGGAGAATAAACCCTGTCTGCTTCTGGCTGCTGAAGATTTGTTTTACACACATCAGCCATGCTGTCTGAGGTATTGCATTTTATTGTGCTGAGGTGTTAGTTATACACACCCGTAATCTTTAATGCATAATCCCTTGAACATCCGCTACATAAATGAAAAAGATAACCTGCATATCAGTGTTGTGACAGAAAAAAAGAGATACTAGGTAATTTAATAAAGGATTGACACTGGCCCCGGTGTGATACGGTGTGTGACCTCTGTGTATTCATTGTGTAGCACGGAGCAGGTGAGCCACTGCTTTTACAAGAGTAGTTCTTACTATTCTGAAGGAAAAAAAAAAGCCCATCCCAGGGAGTGTAACATTTGTGGTGACAAACAGAATGCACCATATGGATTAAAGCGCAGCAAAGGTAGTCACTGAAATATTTGCTTTCCCAAAGTGTTGACACAATCTGAAAAAAAAGAAGCAGAACCACAGCAGTGCTTTCCCGCTGTAATCAGGTAGCAGTTATCGCAGCGAAGTGTTTGCCTACTTAATGGCGTTTCCATTTTGTGTGTGAGTCCGTGTGTCATCGGCTTCCCATTTGCAGCACAGGCAGGATTGGATCTGCCTTCTCACGCAGTACGCAGTAAGCCTGGCAGGGCTCAGTGTTTGTTCTGTCCGCGAGAATCAACAAAAAAAGACAAACTGATGAATTGAGTGGTAAAGAGAAGTCTTTTAAAAAACATCATAATGTGGTCGGTCGCTGCCGCAAGAAGCGTAAAGTTCATTTAGCAGCTGACCACTTCCAGTCATAAATACTCTTCCCAGGGAACGCTTGTTTTACATCAAAAATGCACTTGAGTGTAATGTTGACAGATATAGCTTGTGACGAGTGATAGTCAGAATGTATGAGCGCCCATTATGCAGCTGTCAACCTCTGGTGCCAGACTGAAAATAAGCAGTTCACCTCTGTTTTCATTCAGGAGAGTGCAGCAGACAGCACCGGCTTCTCCGCTGTATTTATTGACTTGTTTTACTAGCCTGAAACAGGGTGCTTTTATACGGGCCTGCTCAGTCTTAAGACTCTCCAGACATTTACATTATTCCTGACTGAGTTACACACACGTATAAAGAAGCACGTCCGCAGGCTAGGTTAGATATATTCTCTCTTTCCACCTCCTTTTCTCCCTTGCACTCATACACACTCATGCACCATTTTATTACCCCACCATTTTAGATATTGTTACACTGTACTTTACTTCTATTACAGCTTCATTTTCCCAACGCTGAATCAGTTTGGGTTGTGAGCCACTGCTTGTGCAAGTGTTTGTATTCAGGCTAATGAAATGGCTTTCTCTATTTTAAAAGTGCATAAAAAACAACAACTACCACACGTTAGGTTTATGCCAAAGCTGATTCAGTTGTATGTAAACGCATAGATTCAAGGAGGCTCTAAAAATCATCTTTCGCTGACTAATCTGCACAACTGCAGCAGAAGATAATGAATGCCAGCACCAAAGCCACAGCCAACACCCCCCCCCCCACACACACACACACACACACACACACACAGCATAAACCTCCTGCAGTATTTAGATGATATTTCATTTTAGAATAAACCTCTTTTCTCTCCCACTGTGAAGATATTGAACTCTTTCACACAGATGTCATCTTAACCAAAGCTTATTAAAAAGATGGACATCAAAGTTGTGGGTGCCCATTTATCTTATAGCACTCTAATTGGCCACCACAGGCAAGAGAACAACTGACTCCAAAATAGGAGGCGTCGAGTGGTTCGGCTAAAGAAGAGGATGTCTAAAGACCTCTCAGTGGATTCATTGCCAATAAATCCTCTGGAATGAAAGCAGGGCTTTTCTGGGGGTGGGGCTATGGAATTTTGCAAATACATTATGAAATGTGATACGCTGAATTAACTGAACACTTATGGCCACAGGGTTTGGTTTCTTTGTTCTGGTGTGTTTTTTTATTTCTGTGTGGCTACGTTGTCCTGCGCCTGACCTGCAACTTCAATGTTTGCTTGACACGAGGCAATACACCGTGAAAAGGTCAGACCGCGCGGTAGGCAGGACTGAACAGACGTTTCATTCCACCAACTCCATGTAGCGCGCTGCATTGTTTTGAATGGAACTGATTCTTCAGCCAGAGTCACTGCTACTCCATCAAACACCACACACACACACACACACACACACACACATACACACACACACACACACACACACACACACAGGTCTGAGGTGAATAATGTATTATGTTTTTCACTCAAGTGGGCAATAAAAACACAAAAACAAAGTCATTAATTGTCCACATACAGTAACCAAATGCCATCAAGAGCCTGTGCTCTCATTAACCTGGCACCTAATTATCTGCCTCCAGTCTGAGTCCTGACAAGCCCCACCGTCTGAACCCACAGCTCGGCTGTGATGTGTTGTGTCGTGTCAGCACTCGCCATCCGCAGCCGAGGCACCATTAGGTACAGAGAAGACAAAAGCTTCTCGCAGCGAAGGTTCCCTCTGCACGCACCGCCACAATGTTCCTCCTGTTAATGCCTTCCCTTCCAATTAAATCTGCAACTGTTAATTATTGTAATTATGAGGGTGAGCTCCCAGCTCTGCCCCCCCCCCCCCTCACACACACACACACACACTCCCCCTCTGCCCGCCCCTCCCTCGCTGGTGTGCTGTTGCACGCTGGTGTGCAGCTACGGGAGCTGTTGTGTTGCTTCAGTGACGCCTCGTCTCTGCTCCAGTGAAGCCTTAGCAGGGAATTGGATGCGGAGGGGGACTTGGTGCACATGACAGGGGTGACGTGAGGGAGATTGCACTGTTCATCTTGGATAACTGGGCGAACAAGTCACAGCCGATGGCCACGCCTCCAGTCTAACTCATTAAATGGTGTGTAAAAGTTCATGCTGGCAATAATTAGCACCAAATAAACATTTTTTGCTACATTGTTCGCCGGAGTATCGCACAACACAAAAAAATGGTGGAGTGTCATCTGTAGGTGTACAATAAAACAACGGTCAAATAAAATGAGGTAGATGGTATTCTCCCAGCGATCTTTCAGTCGCTTTGAAAACTCCACAGTTATTTTGTTCCTTTCTCATGGTAATGCGAGACTCTATTCTTGCCCATGTTTCTTTGAGAGACACTTTGCGATGGATCCGATGTGATGTGTTGAGTCTAAGGAGAGCTGAAAAAGAGTGGATGGCAGGCCGGCTGCCTGTTAAGTCTCTGCATGTCTCAACATCCTCTTTGGCCTGCTTCTGTCACAAGCTGTTGTTTGGCCCGGACCTGATCTGCACAGCAGTCCTTGCACTGCACTCTGCAGACCTAGCAGTAACCTGCAACATCAGGCTCAGGATGCTTGCAGAAAGAGCACTCTTGTTCAGGTGCGTGCAACCTTAGCGAAACTGGGGGTGGATGTGTTTTTGTGAGCTTCAGCAGTCTTCACCAAGAGATGCCCAGAGAATCTGCACGTCAAGCGCAGTCTTGGTATAACCTCAGTTGCCTCATAGCAGAGTCCTTACACGCTAGCACAGCTAGCAAAGGAGTCTGCCTTTTCAATTTGGAGCTGAATTCTCTTCTATAAAAGACACTGAAGGAAAGAGCAGCTCCTTCTGCTTCAGGCAATGCAGCCTTTTCGTGGATACACTGCAAAATCTAAATGATGGACTGTCAACTCTCTTGCAGAAATGCCACTGCAAAGAATAATCTCTCTGGCAGTGGATCATGGTTGGTTGTATGCTACCAATGCCGTTTCTTTGTTTATGCGAGTATGTAGCCTTTACACGCACACATGCAGACATGAGTGTATGCACATGCACACACACACACACACACACACACACATATGCATGCACGCACGCACGCACGCACGCACGCACAGAGAAACACACAAGTACAGAACACAAAATGCTTCAAGCCTAAATCCTTTCTTTGGGCGCATACAGTGAAATATATGGGATTAATAACGTGAATAGCATTATTTTTTCCACCTCTAGCCTTTAAAATAATGCATGCTTGGCTTGGTGTCTGGATGAAGTTTTGCCTGCGTGTTTGCCTGGTTATCGGTGTGTACAAGACCTGCTGTGTGACCTGGTTTCATGCAATCTCCATCTTCTAATTAGGAGGCTGCAGAAAGGCTGGAACGAGAGGAGGAGTGATTAGTTGCCTTTGGGTATTTCATAAGTGGCTTTCAGTGCCACATTTGCATTATTTGCTTGCGGTCTGAATAACAAATCAGCCTACCTTTGCAGCAAATTGAGGCTAGCAGCTAAAGACCATCAGCACATGAAATATAAAATGAAACAGAAGAAAAAAAGAAATAAGCAAAACATGCTAACACAATATAGGGGGATAAAATGAAATATTGAATCACGAGACAGAATAACTGTCTCAGACGGTCCACGTCTACATACGGCACGGATATTAAAATATTCTTTGACTATTCTATTGAGTATATTTTCATCTTAGATTTGGGATGTCTGCCCGAGTATCATTCCAGCGTCGCAGTGATTGCAGCTCATTCTGTGACTAGCAGAGCATGTGAACCATGTGAGCCCTATGTTGGAGCCCCATGCTGTATATGTCCTGTAGGGTCAGTCAGTGTGCTGATCTGTAGCGGAGGTCCTGTCCACTCATTTGGCCAGTCTCCCCGACCGCTGCGTGCGGCCGCCACCGCCAGGCCTGGTCAGCCATCACTGCAGCACTTGGCCGTTTGCCCACATTGAGTCTTAGAGGGCAGGAAACAAAGCGGGCACTCACACGTCACACATATAAACACATATCACATACACACCCACACACACACGCACACCCACACACACACACACACACACACACACACACACACACACACACACACACACACACACACACACACACACACACACACACACACACACACGAGCACAGCGAGTGACGGTGGCTCTTGTTTACCCAGCCCTCCTATCCTCACTCCCTCCCCTTTCATCCTCTCTCTCTAGTCTGTCATGTTGTGTGTCACTTCCCACAAATGTCAGTGCCACCATGGGACAGTGATTAATTTTGGTGTGCTTGGCAAAATGTCTTCAAGATGTTTGTTTGGGTTGTCTTTTTCCCACCCCCTCCGCCCAACCCCGCTCCCCGCATGTCTTGGAAGTTGTGGGTCGAGAGTCGCAACCCCCCCCCCCAATGCCCCCCACTGTCACGCTGGAAAAGGGGGTTGTGGGTGCTCATCATCATCATCGAGGGACAAAGGCTACCTGAACTGACAGAGATCTTCTTTCCTGACCAGAGCCACTCTGCACCAGCACCACCTTCATGCCGCTGTCTGTTTAGTGTGTGCTGGTGGTGTGTGATGGGAGAAGTCTTGACCTAGCACTGAGGGGCTGTAACACTTCACTGTCAGTGCGGCTGATTAGCTTATCACTCACCGCACTGGGAGGAAATACATCATCATTCTAGACAGGGATTCCCCAGTTTAGGGCTCATTCCCTGTTGCCATTTACTCTGCATTTAATCACCAGGCGCTGTGTTCCCTCCAGTATTTTCAGCCTCACCCCTAAAGCCAGTCCTTTCAAAGACAACTTTCTTCCTTTCAGGCATGTTTGTAGTGAAATCAGAACAACCACATTATGTGTGTGAAAGCACTGCTCTACATTGCAGACACATGCAAAAGGAAATGCAGAATGAGCCATCTTCCCCAAATGATTCTTTTCAGCTCACTCAACAAAGAAAGTGAAACTCACAAAGTGGCAAATTTGCTTTTGCTTCCCCACAGTGTGGTATCAGGTATGGTAATTACTCCGCCATTAACATTGGGAATAGTTAATGTGTATTAATGTGTTAATGGCATGTTAATTACTGTACATGCTGGAGAGGGAGCCCGCAGGCATTCTCTCAGATTCTTTTGTGCCATGTGGATGTAGGCCAAGCTTAAAAAAAAGCCTTTAAGAACATCGATGAAAGAGGATCCTTATGTTTCATTTGTCAGAACAAAAGATTTTCAATGGTAATTTGATCCAGCTCCCCCCGCTCCTGGAGCTGAAAGTCACTGATCCAGGCGCCACGACAAAGGAGATGATATGAAGTCAAAGGAGACGTGGAACGCAGCTGTAGTGACACTGGCCTCTTTGTGAAATGGATACTCTAAGCCCTCTGTAGTCTCTAGTGTGTTGCTTTGGCAGAGGGTTTTAATAACACGGTGGATTAGAAGCCTTGGATCCTGAGTGCCAAGCCAGAGTTAAAGCTCACCTTGGACGAGCCTCAGTAACAGGCTAGATGCCACGGTCCTCCTCCTCCTCTGAGCCTCCTCCCTGCTCACACCGTCTACTCCGCAGCTTTAAGAGAGATGACCTTTGCAAATATTGACAGAAAATAAATTCTGTTTCGATTAGTTAGCTTTGGGAGACCTTTGCCGATCAATGCAATTAGACGAACAGCATGTCGATATGTGGCCGGAGCTTTTCGCTGGAGGCACCGCCGAGGAGAGGGGCTGCAGGAGGTCAGGGTTACTTGTTTTGTTTTTGGAAACATCGGCGGAAGTAATGGAGACACGGTGCGTATTGTCAAACACGGTTAAACAGACAGGACCACATTCTGCAAGCAGCGACATTTTAATGTAGCGTCGCAGAAAACCATTGCAACAACACAAAATAGCCCAAAAAGTCGAATCTCTGGCTTTATCTGCACGATGCGCTGCTCTTCTAGTAGTATTGTCTGGCATCTGACAGTGCATTCAGTGCAGCAGAATGAAGTGGAGATGCCCAGAGCCGAGCCTTCCCTCTTCAGCAGGCCACATTAACCCAGCAGGGCTCTGCCTTTATGGCTCTCCTGCTCACACTTCAGTGATGAGAGTAAACAAGCAGCGGGCCAAAGGTCAGCTAAGCCCACAGAATAAAAGAGGGCACAGGGGGGAAAAGAGGTGGGAGGAAAAGGAGAGCGGCCCGAGGCAGTGCTCAGATCACTGTCAGGGCTTCAAGCAGGGAATGATGTACGAGACAACAGCCCAGAACCGGAAATGATTATAAACAGAGAACAGGGGAGAGTATATGAGGGGAAAAGGGCTGCATTGTCTTTATGTGTCTAATTTGTTACTTCCTCGGATCTGATACTGACGGTGAAACCTGTAAAAAATGAAAAGAGGAGCCGCCCCTGACTGATAGGGATGGATTAATCACAGTGTCTCCTTTTGTCTCAGCCACAGAGGAGAAATGAGGAACAATCATATAGGCAAGTGCCTTTTTTCCCAGCTACTCCACCTGTATTGTTGAATGACAAATGAGGCAGATTAAGGACATGTTACGTTATTATAACAATTTCTGATTTTTTTTCTCACTCTTTCTTCTACATCATTAAATTCGTTCTCGTAATTAAGTGAGCCGGCATCATCAGAGTTATTTGAAATAACCAGACCATGTATAGATTTTTCATTCTTAAGTTCCAACTGCTCGCAGGCTTTACCAAGGTGACACGACTGCCGCACTTTCCCTTTTGCACTGAGATTAATCCCACTTTGACTGTGGAGGTGGATTAGAGCTCAACTCGGGTGCCCAAACTTGTTTTAATACCCATATCATCAGACAAAAACAGGATAAAGATTTGAGGAGGCGAGCAGCATTGGCAGTGCTAGAATGTGACTGTGGCTTTGCAAAGTTACTATACAGATTTGTCAACCACACAGCAAATTAAAGATATTATCTCGCTCAAGCCTATTTTGTGGAAGTTGCGTGATGATGCCGAGCTTAGACAGTGAATCCCCAATCTTGAGCTCCAACAACAAAGGTGCACAGCGAGACAGAGATACATTGCACCTGTTCTTTTATTTTCTTTTTTTCTGAAAGCTATGTTTTCTTATTTTTCTAATTTCTAATTCTTTAGTATTTGTGTGTTTGAGACGGACACATCATCCCTCCCAACATGTGCGTTATGAATTGCCAGCCATAGCTGCTGTGGCACAAATACACCCTGGTGGACTCCTGCAGGGCCATCTGCTACTTGGGGCTGCACAGTAATCATTTTTATCCTGCTGATTTCCCAAATAGAAATGGACACGTATGATAAAAATGTCACGGCCACTCGGCATGTCAGTGGACTAACAGGATTACATGTCACTTTCTAATGTCTCGCTCTGTTTTCCTTTGCCGTGAATGGCCACATTATTGCACACAGGAACTTTGAGGTAATATATGGAAAGAGACTAGTAGCTCTTTATGGCCTGTGATTATTTAGCTTGAATGAAACCAGTGATTTATGCTCATTTAGCTGAAAAGCCCTGTACATTCCCTCAGCTGCTTTCCCCTGGATATAGAGTGAGTGGAGTGAAAGTGACAACTGGGTTTGGTGTGGAAATGTACGCTGCGTCCCAGAGTTATATTTAATATACCTGACATGAAAAACATACCTACCTACTTACCACCACCCGCAGCACAAAGTGCAGCCCGCTGAGCTCGAGCTGAATCAGAGAGTGGGAGTAAATACTGAATTAGGAAAATATGAGCTGTAGGTGCAGACAAACCACCAGCTATTAGAGCAGGTTGAGATATGTAGCCATGCAAGCATCTGGTCAGTCAACATTTGAATCATGTGCCATTTAGTTTTCATGCTGCACAAACTGGAATAAAAACAGCCGAGCCTGTCCAGAACGAGAGCTTTGGGTGGAGTTGTGCAGATGCAGTGTGATGTGGATGAGGGTTAGTGGAGCAGCGGCATATTGTCCACATGGATGGCTTGGCTTGGCTGTGCAAGCCTGATGGAGCCTTGTCCAGCATCTCAATGTCTCCAACACAAATAGCCACATTCATCCACTCCTCTCACACCATTACACCTCAAAGACCCAAAGCCAGCCGATCCATAAATAGAGGCAAATTTGTTTTTTTCAGCGGCACTGCAGTCGAACAAAACACCAACAGAGAAGAAAACATCAGGGGAGTGGCTACAATATGATGCGTTTCTTAATTTGTTTTACTCAAGAATATGTTTATAAGGAAGACAGAAAGAAGAAAAGGTTTTCTCTGTAGTATTTTGTCCTGGGGATGGTGTGCAGGGTCAGTCGGTCAAAGCATGGTAAAGGGGCTGCTCTGATTGCATGCCTACTGGCTGACACAATAGAGCCACTAATCTTCTTATTTAGAATCCAGTGGCTGGCCATATCTTAATGAAGCTGTAATGAGCTGTTGAAAATCCCTGAATTGCGGGAGGGATTATTGAATTGAAACATCTCTGGTAATCATAATGTTCGAGTAGCCACTCAGTATTTACTGCCCATTGAGCTACATTTTTATCCACTTATTAGAGTGGATTGCTCCAGCAGTGTTCTTTTGTTTGTTTATTCTCTGTAAAGCCTGGCATTGGGGTTGCATTGCCAATGCATCAAGGTGTGCATGTACGCTATCTGCTGGGTGATTACGACTCGCTGACAGACCGGCGAGACAGAAAACCAGAGGAAATAAACAGCAGGGTCTGAGAGCCAAAGCAGAATTCATGAATGAGCACTTTACATAAATTGACTCTGCACTCATTTTGCTGTATGTAGATTTTTACTCCACCAGCACCTTTTTATTACTTCTTAGAATATTGCAAAAGCAGGATAGTAAAATAATACAAGATTCAAACCTTATAAGCAAATAGAAATGAGGGTTACTTTTTTGGAGTTCCCAGCATTCACTGTGTCAAAGACAGAGACACTCACTAGAGGTATAGTTTTCTGTTTAGCATCCTTTCGCAGAGTAGAAGTGCCACTTCACCATTGAGCATTTGTCAGTTTATGGATGTTGCTGTCATGTCAGCCTTCCCGTACACACAGTGTGCAGCACAGTGTGTAAATAAAAGAGAACAGGCATAGACATGGGCGACAGAAACACAGCACATACACAGGAGGCACCCAGTTCATACCTGCAGGGGAAATATCACACTATATCAGACTACACAGACATAATGCTTTTAATTGCTCTTAAAGGAGACATATCATACTCATTATCAGGTTCATACTTATATTTTTGGTTTCTGCTAGAACATGTTTACATGCTTTAATGTTAAAAAAAAAACATTATTGTTCTCATAATGTCTGTCTAATTATAGCTGTATTCACACTCTGTCTGAAACGTTACATTTTAGTGCCTGTCTCTTTAAGCCCCCCTCCTAAAAAGCACAGTCTGCTCTGGTTGGTCAACATTTCTGGGTCAACATTTCTGCACTCTCAGAGTCTCTGTACTGTCATTCCAGCCAGGGAATGACTGTAACGGCACTGTAGCTGCACTTTTTACCTATATATAGTCTAGTTGTGACATCACAACCACACGGAAGTCCTGACGGCTCGTTTAAAGGCACCGTTTCTAAATACCGGCTGTGTGCATTTCTCTGTGGATTGAGTGTTTTAATACTTCCACAGTATTCATATAGCACCTTACAATAAAAGACATGAAAATCACATTCTTCACAACATAAGACCTTTAAAAATTCAGTGGGGGCCTATTTGATCTGTTTTATTATTGATTATTAGTTATATTATATTAGTATTATTTGTTCAAGTTTTACTGTCCCTGGAAGGCATTAGCTCACCCTTTTGTTTGTGTTGTGTGTTGCTGCAGGTCTCAGCATCCGTGGTGCCCAGGAGGAGGACCCCCCGGACCCCCAGCTCATGCGTTTAGACAACATGCTGCTGGCAGAAGGCGTGGCAGGACCAGAGAAAGGCGGCGGATCCGCTGCTGCCGCAGCCGCAGCTGCGGCCTCTGGCGGGGCGGCCGACAACTCCATCGAACATTCTGACTACAGAGCCAAACTCACCCAGATCAGACAGATCTACCATACGGAGCTGGAGAAATACGAACAGGTGAGGTTAAGATCTTCCCTAGAAAAGCTCCAGGAGTCCGTTTTTTTAGTTGTTGCCTGAAATACCACTACTCCTCTTCCTCACTTCCAAGAAAAAGGAGAAAAACATCAATGTTGTTCTTCCTTCACCATCAAAAGGTTTAAATAACCATGTGTGACTACCAGCTATTTCAATTTTCAGTGTTGACCTATTGAGTTGTATTTCATTGCTTCAGAACGTCCAGAACAGCTTTTTCACTGCATTAGCAAGGACACGTGGAGAATATGCGTGATAGGAGAGAATGTGTTATCAGCTTGGGGAAAAAAAATTGCAGTATTATTCAGTGTGTTGTAACTGATTATAGAGATCCAAAGGAGAGCCTTAGTCATCTGTGTTAAATGAGAGTATGATCAGCTCCTTCACCTAGCACTTTGAGCCTGCCATTAAACACAGGCATTATGGGCGAAAATAGAAGGTGTAACAGTGATGCCTCAGCAAGCCAGTGAGGTAAATTAGACTAATTTACTCCGGGCTCTCTGAGAGAGGAGGTGGGTACGCGGGGGCACACAACACTTCGCCTGGAGTAAATGCATCTTTCTTAAGGGTGTTTCCAGGTTTTAATTATCTAAATGTAAATACTTAACGAATTTTACTCAGAGTAATGAGCTAAAGTGTGCACTACGCAAATGAGTTATTCTAATTAATCATGTATGAACTACTGGTTTAACGAAAAGCTGTTTAAATTCTCTCTGCATTAGGCCCAAGCCAAATTGCAAATCTGCATTTATATTCAAAGATGACTTCACCTATTATGTCATCAACGTAATGTACAAACATTGCACTCCGTTAAAGCTTTTAACAAATAGAGCTTGTGTGTAATGAACTTGTTTTCCGATATGAAAAATCTACAAAACTTTAGAGTCTCAGTCAAAGAGCTTTTCTAAGTTCACTGCTGTGACTTGGGACATTTACAGAACTCACGTCGGCTGCACTTTTTGTCTCTTTGTCACTTGGCAGGCATGTAACGAATTCACCACCCATGTGATGAACCTGCTGAGGGAACAGTCTCGCACGCGGCCCATTTCTCCCAAAGAGATTGAGCGCATGGTGGGAATCATCCACCGTAAATTCAGCTCCATCCAGATGCAACTGAAACAGAGCACCTGTGAGGCTGTCATGATCCTGCGCTCCAGATTTCTTGATGCCAGGTCAGTGGATCATGTAGTGTATTTATATACTGTATGTATGTTTGTGTGTGTGTTTGGTATCTAGAAACTTGTGTTGCTTCCGTACGACCTATTTCAACAAATCCAGTGGGCGAGGTCATTTTTTAGACCGTGTGCAGGTCCGAAGTTTGTTTTTCCTCTCACTTTTTTTTCTGGCACAGCACACAGTATGAGCACTGCAGAGGTGCATGATTTTAACTATGTCCATGTTCCATGCATTATCCATTTTCAAGACAATCAAGGCCCCTGCACCTGAGAACAGTTAAGACCGAATGAAGTGGGGGCCGAGTCATGTGTAATGGATGGAGGGGAGGTCATCAGCAGGTGTTGTGGATTACTCTAATCACTAACAGCGTGGTGCAGCGTGGCGCTCTGCGGAGAGCGCCACAAGTCGGGGCCAAACAAGCCAAGTGGAAGCACATTTTGCTATGTCCGCTGCCTGTGTGAAGCGCAGTAAACAAGGCAAAATAAGCAAATGCTCACCAACATGATAAGGCATGCCCTTGGGAGGGAAGGGGACCCAGATCTAGTTAGAGTTTGCTTGTTTCTACTCAAAATCCCTGGGGCTGTGGCACTTCAGGAACAATGCTCAACTGTGCATGCCGTGATTTCTATAATGTACCGAGATGCACTCTGACTGGGCTTTGCGCTCCATCACAAAGCCCACCCATCCGCTGCACTAAACTCTACACATTACACGCTTGGACTGGAGATGGGAGACCAACAGACCAAATTAAACATTGTATGTGTTTTGTGACTGTGTTTGTTTGTTTGTGTGTGTATGTGCTTGTCACTTTATTGGTGGGAGTCTGTTCTTTTTCTGTGTGTCTCGGAGCAGGACACCATATTTTGCTCCTGAGGGCCCTTTGAGCCCATTCCTCATTATTTTCACCATTTATGTGTGAGATTGATTGTGCAATTTGTGCGATCCAAATGGACGAGTTAATGCCCGGTCCCGCTAATAGGCTCGCTCTGCCTTTCTCTGGTTGTGCTCCCCATTCAGGCGGAAAAGAAGAAACTTCAGCAAGCAGGCGACAGAAATCTTGAACGAATATTTCTACTCGCACCTCAGCAACCCGTATCCGAGCGAGGAGGCTAAAGAGGAGCTGGCCAAGAAGTGCAGCATCACAGTTTCCCAGGTGGGTAGTGCTCACTTAACAGTAGCTGGTGGGTAATCAGGGTGGGAAAAGGCTAAAGCCGAGAGGGATAGTTACCGTAGGTCACACCACCAAGACACAATGTCTTTAGCTAACCTTGACATTGTGGCTGCCTAATGATGCTTCAGTCAAGGCTGGTCCCAGTCAGTCAGAGCAGGGCCACAGGGAGGGGAGGCCTATATCATCTTGGCCTCAATCAAAAGCACTATGCTCTGTCCTTCCTTAGCCGCCCCAACGCTGGGTCCCCTGCCATTTCCCCCTCTCATTCCCATCTACCATGTGTGCTCTCTCTCTCTGTTGCCTGGTCAGTCGCTCAGGTCATAAGCTGGGAAGACAAATGGCATCATCCATTACTTTAAGAAAAGCAGTAAAAGTATTGTGCTTCAACATGATACTGGCTATTTATTTGTATGTTTGCTGTTCAAGCGACCTCGCAGGGCTCTGCTAATTCTCAGCTATATTGAGATTCAATTCAATAAAATTGTATTTATAGTGTCAAATCACAACAGAAGTTATCTCTGGACCCTTTACAGACAGAGTAGGTCTAGACCCCACTCTATAATTTACAAAGACCCAACAAATCCCCCCCCTCCCTTTTAGCAGGCAAAAACCTCAGACAGAACCAGGCTCTGGGTGAGCGGCCATCTACCACTGCGGGTGGGACACAGAGACACAGATTTACAAAAATATGATTCATAATAATGATATAATTAAGATTAAATATTAAAATATTATTTCCCCACTTTATATATAAACCTGAAGGCAATATCTCTCGCACCTAACTCCCCCACCCCCCTTCCCCTCCCCCCCTACACCCACAGTATTATTTTCCTGTGCTCTCTTTTTCTGCTGTGATTGTGACTACTAGCTAGATTTTTTTGATACTCTATTGTTCTATGGTTGTCCTCATGAGACACTATATCACAGAAACATGCATCTATACAATAATCTGCAGTGTTTTTTTCTGTGTTGGGAGGGGGTGTTGGGGGGTTTATTGAGTGTAGTCATGAAGAGTCAGATACTGTAAAAGCCCATTCTTTTTTGCCTTCAGGGGGTGGGAAGCACCATCACAGTATCACAGGTATGTCATAACTTCTCCTGATCCACTGTTTTCATTTTTTTGTTTATGTATGTAATAGCCTCACAGTTTTCCACTGCACAGAACCTCCCTCCCTCACACCACTGGATCAATGCTAATGCTATCATGAATTACAGTATTTCAAGTTTGAATTTTTGTTATTTCAATAAAAAAAAGAGTGGATAATGAGCATTTACATCCCACCTTTACGTCACACAAGAACAGACTATTTTTGATTGATTCATATTTTTTATGAACTACACCCATGTTATTACCATATTATGTGTGTACAAATGTGTCACATGAATTTTTTACTTTTTGGCTATTGTTTACCACATTATTTGTTTACTTTTGTTTGTCGTAGAGCGTCGACTAATTGTGTGGTCTCTTGAATCTTCAAACTGAGCTCTGAAATCATTTGTAGCCCCCCCTTACTCGCCCTGTGCTCGCTGTGTGCTTTATAGCGGTTAAAGAAATGGCCACCGACCCTCACAAATGGAGCTCCACTCTGTTTTCTGAGTGCCTTACAAAAACAGGTCACCGTTCCAGTTCCCATGAGAACAAATCAGTCTATGCAGAAATTAGAGGGCTTTTAAAAATTCACTTGAACTCATCTCAGGCCCCATTAGTGGCGAACTCCTCGACCGGCGGAGGCCACGGCAGACATTCTTATTGACTTATTCTTAGTGCTTTGGCTCATTTTAAGTGAGTAACAAAGTCGGGGACTCAACATGATGCCGAGTGCGCTGTAAGTGTGTTATCCCTCACCGTGCCCTGGCCTTTCAGAGTCGCAAAACCGCTCACTGTGACCACTCTGAGGGCTCGGTGGAGGCATTTTTCAAACACCCACAAAATACTTTTTGCGGGCTTTGTTGATTACACAAGCAGTTCATTAAGTAAAAACCATCCGTCGTGAATGGTATGCCAATATTGGTCCGCAGCTATGCTCAATACATCATCGCTGACGAAACACCCGGCATCATTTAAGCAGGGGTCATTTAAAATGCGAGTGATGCACAGTCATCTTCCCTGAGAGCGAAGCCTCTTTACCTTAGCTCAATGCCAGTGTTTCAATTCCGTCTAAATGCTGCAGCGATAACCTTGAACAGAAAAAATAAACTACGTCAATGTGTCTGATTTTAGAACGCACTGAACCCTAAAAGTACAATAAGCTATTGTCATTGTTACAATTACCCCAGTGGCTCTCTGAATGCAGGATTCTGTCTTCTGTCCCTCTGTCACTGTGCTGGTCTCCTGAATGAAGGCGTGAGATTGCACGGTTGGGGTTTGCGTCAGGGTTTACGGAGGCCATTATTGATTTAATGTGCGCCAAAGGTTCAACATTTTACGCAGACTCCTGTGCAGGCTCATTTGCATTGCTTTCATTTTTCTTCTGAGTGACACTTTTCAATATTTCAGATCGTAGTGAATTCAGAGAAGCTAAGACTTGAGCTCTTGTTCATTATTAATGCGAGCTGTATAATTGATGGTATCACAGCTAGTGAGACCACCTTTTGTATTTAAGCCTTAGGGTCATTGTATTCTCAGATATATTGACATCATAGACAGATCATGCATTGCCTTACATTGACCAGCGAGGAGTATTGACCTGAAATAGGGTGAAATAGTTAGAAGTATTAACTGCAGCTCCACAGCCTCTCTAGTGGGCAGCAATGAAGGCGAGGAGTCCGCATGGTCATTACACAATCCCTGCCTTTGAGGCTGCTGATGTCAGGTAATTCAATCTCACAACCTGGCTCTCACCACACATAGGAGTCAATTGAATGCATGGCCTGCCACAAGATAAAAGGGAATTAGTTCTGTAGATTGGCTTGTGCTCCACACCTTACAGTGCCGTGCATTTGTTCAATATTTAGCTGAACCCGAGGATCACTAGAGCCAGAGTTCAGTGGGCAGGAGAGAAATGTGCGTGTATAGAGGGGAGCAGGGTGCTGTGTCACGTCCAGAGGATTTGATGCCAACGCTGCTGACTCTGTCCATGCTTGTAACACCATATAGTGGCGGAATACTGTCATGACACACTTTGTCATAAAGAAGAAAAGCAGATTAAAGTAATTCAACTTTCAACTTTTCCTAATTTATGAAATAGTCACATTTTAATATAAAACGCTAGAATTAGCATGCATCACTGCCCTATTTGGGAGAAGAAAAAAAAGACTAGTGTATATCTACCACTGTTAACTTTCAGACTTAATGATATAAATATGTCTTCATGTGCAAACACCCCAACTGACATTTTAAGAAATGTTGTTCTGTGTAATACACTGTTTGCATGAACATTTTGTGAAATTAAGCAGACTGATGGGCTTTAGAAAACATTTTCTATGATTTCGAGGGGTTTGTGGGCACTTTGTGAGCTGTCTGAAAGAGCGAGAATATTGTCTCATCTTCAGCTCTGCAATCCACCATAAGCAGGTTAAGTAAAAAGGATGATGGCCAGGGCTTTCATTGCTTCCAATTAAACCTTGCTTGTTAGTTTAACCTCTAGGTAAACCCATCAAACAATTGATGTCAAGGAAACCCTGCCAACAGTGGGCCTCGCCTGAATGGTCATTAATTTTAATTGCCTAGATATTAAAGATTTAGAGCACAGAGACGTGCAGGATAGAAATGATCTGATGTCCTGCAAATCCAGTCAGTTTTTACGCAACAGCATTGGCGGGCTGCTGGGGATATTAAAATTTAAGCACAGGGGTGGAAATTAAATAAAGCGTCATTAGGGGCAGCTGCTCTTTGGCTGGTCCAGCCGTGGGCTGCAGGGCCTGAGAGGGGGGCAGCAGCGCAGCGACAAGACACTCTAATTTATAGAACCATTAAAAACAAGCATCATCTCATTATTATTCCACTGTTATTGCAGAGCCAGCATTCACACATGAGGTTCACCCCTCATACAACTTTTGAGCGTCTGACTGATGTTGGATGTCATCATTTCAATTCAACCAAATTAGCCTTTCCAACTGCTCTAAATCTGAATCTACCCAGTTTCACGCATTCATTTCGAACTCAGCCTTTCGAGTTCAATTTTACTTTGGTAAAATATTTCTTCTTTTTTTCTCTCCCAACACATCAATTAACACAGACTGCCCCGATAATCTGTGTTTACTGCTTCACATGTCTGCAGGTCTTTACCCTCCAACTCTTGTTTTTGATAATTACAAACAAAAGTTGCCTCCCAAGTCACTGAGCATGCATGTGTGTGCAGACACACACACACACACACACACACACACACACACACACACACACACACACACACACATGAGCACAAAGTGTTTTATTGCTGTATTAATGTTTTGTTATTTTCAAAGTATAGCACAGCTACCCAGGCCAGCTGTTAATTGAGGCCAACTATTTATTATATTAGGTGGTGTGCGTGCTTTAATAGGACTTTTAGTCAAATATTTAACACAGATATACAATGTTTTTTCATTTTTCTGTTCATGTGAAATATGAAATGCTGCCTTACATTACTCTACCCGATAGCATTACTGTAAATCACTTACATTAACTAATTATAATTGTATTTACATAAGGTTTCAATCACCTAGAGTCACTGATCTGTAATCAGTGCGCTTTAGAGGGTAAAATGTGAACATTTATATATTTCACTGAGGGAAATGTTAGGATTTGTATCATATCAGGCCTGATATAAGAATTATGATACACTGTCTTAAGTGTGCGATAGGAGCCCCTTGTGTTTTAGTTTTGTCAGGAGACAGATCTGAGAGCATGTCATGCTCCCATCCATGAGAAGACACAAGTGGCTCCTGATTATGGCTTAATTAGCTTGTGTACCCGGCGGACATTACTGCAGGGGCTGGGAATTGGGTACTTGATGGACCCAAACATGACATCTTGAAACAATCACACTGCTCACGGTGCTGTGGCTGCTTGACGTCTGACTCCTCTGCTCCTCCTTCTTCTGCTCTACCACACAGGTATCCAACTGGTTTGGCAACAAAAGGATCCGGTACAAGAAAAATATCGGCAAGTTTCAGGAAGAAGCCAACCTGTATGCCGCCAAGACTGCTGTAAATGCAGCACACGCTGCAGCCGCTGCAGTGCAGAACAGCCAGGCCAACTCCCCTACCACACCTAACTCTGGTAGGCACTCCTACATATAGACAAATAAAAAGAAAAGAAAAAGACCTGCCCTCTACCCCAGCCCTTAACCCGCTGCCTACCTGCCTCACTCTCTCATGCACCATTCACACAGGCGAGAGTGACAGGCTCTGCTCCCAGCTTGGGGATCACAGTGTCTCCTGTCTATAAGACAGTTGGTGCCAAGCAAACTCATGCATGAAGAGAGCGTTCCTGACTTGTGAACCGAGAACACATGTATTTTTGGCAAAAAAACATTCAGATTGGATGCCAGTGGGATTTGTTTTCCCTTGACTTTCTGTCAACTTCCTGTCATTTGTAATGTAATGGTATGTAGTCCCACTGCATGGTAGTGCTTTTTTTATTCATTTATTCGCTAAGTAAAATGACAGATAATTGCTGGGAGCATTTTTACCTACAGTAATAGTATTATATCAAAATGGCATTATATGCAGGTCATATTGAATAAGAGTCATATGCAGTACAAACACAAAGCCTAAATGGAGGGCATGTTTAGTCCGGTTTAATGAGTAATGTGATGCTGAGTTTGGACTAGGTTGACCTGCGTCGGGATGTGGTAAGCTTATGAAGTGGTCCCTTTTTCTTGCACCCAGGATTCCAGATGAAAGATGAGGAGTTTCAGCTGGATTCTGCAGAGAGCAAAAACACTCTTTTAACCAACATGTTTACTGGTACTGGTCTTTTCATAAGCTTCTTATTGTCCTTGTCATTTACCATGTGATACCTCCCCGCCAACATTAGATTGGAAGTAGGTGATGGGAGCTTAAGCGACCAACCACATATAGAGCCAGCCTCCCCTCCTCCTTGTGTCGTGTGATTTTCATTTCATTTGTGTCTACTGCATTTGTTAAAAAAAAAAATCCCCTTCAGTCTTTCTGCATATCGTCCTCTCTGTTTTTCTTTTTTGCTTCCCTTCCTTTCCGTCCTTCACCTTGTAGTCGCCTGCTTTATGGGAGTCTTTCTTCAGTGTATTTGTCTGCTTGAGTTGTGGGTCTGTGTATGCAGACACGTGTGTGTCTGTGTGTGTATGTGTGTGTGTGTGTGTGTGTGTGTGTGTGTTTGTGTGCGTGTGTGTGTGTGTGTGCTTTCCCTTTATAGCCTTCTCATGTATTCAGCTACTTACATCCTCCCTTTCCAGGTTCTTCAGGTTCTTTTAACCTCCCAAACTCTGGGGACATGTTCTTGAGCATGCAGAGTCTGAATGGGGATTCTTACCAAGGGGCACAAGTCGGAGCCAATGTACAGTCACAGGTAGGATCAACAATCAGGGACAGTTCCTGACTACCAGCGCAGAGAGCTGTCCTTGTCTTGCCTGTGTACTGAGCCATCCACAGTGCAGTCTGAAGCACGTTAAAGCAAAAAAAAAGAGGAAAAAAACATGCTGCAGTTTAAATTACCACAGCGAGGCCACCTGTAACCTCCGATTGACTGAAGTGTTTACTGACTATTTTGCTTTGGATGGAATATTTTGGCAGCCAAAATATAATCCCACCCCACTACTATAATGCCGCGAAGCAATTTCCTGGTCACTATTCCAAACATCTCAAGTAAAAAAAAAAAATTGTGCGAATGCATTTGGCTTTGACTTGAACTCTTGGGTTGGTATTGGGTTTTTGGTACTGTGTCCCCCCCCCCCCCCCCTTCCTTTTTTCTGTATTTCTATATATTGCTATCTTCCTGTCTCATCTTTTTTTAGTTTGTTGATGTTTTCCATTTTGTGAGTTTAATGCAGCTGCACAAGTGACACACAATTGCTACCATGCAACAACAACAAAAAAATATGCTTATTGATGATCAAAGTAAAATATAAAAGCTAATTTCAAACATTGTTGTCATTTTTATACCATAGCCACTGTAGAAGATGTCATAGATTTGAGCATGCTAGTAATGTCAGTAGGCCTTTGTTGTTTCATTAGGAAATCTATTAGCTGTGTTACACGTGCTGTCTCAGGAGTCCCTTTGTGATTTCACACTAGTCAGTATCTGTTCCTTCACTGAGCATGTTTGCACTCTGCTTTGAGACACTGAGTTGACCAGCTTGTCCACCTTGTCTGTCCCCCTTTAGGTGGATACCCTGCGCCATGTTATCAGTCAGACGGCAGGATACAATGATGCTCTTGGGGGGAACATAATGTATAGTCCACACGGCTTAAATGTGAGTAGAGCTTTATTGGTTATATGCTGCACGGGTATAAATAAGGAAGGAACAGTACATTAGATTGCATTATTGTAGATACGGATAGACATAACCTCCCATGTGTTTTTAGCTACCCCAAAGCAGACGTAGCATCGTGTCACTTTGTCACCTGATATGAATAAAAGTTTAATAGAACACATTACACACAGCGGGGGGAATCAAATCTCCAGCTTTACTTTATTAAACAGCTTTCAATACTTTGTTTGACTCAAACCAAAAATGAGATTTTTTTTCTTCCCGCCGCACGGTATCTGTTGCATTTAGCTATTTTTTCCAAATGCTTCACATCATTTTCCATAGCCTTATCTCCATGATAACATATGAACACGTGATCGCCCGCAGCCCTTTCCCAGACAAGAATTCCATCTTCCTTGATGAGGTTTGGTATGGCTCCTTTTTATAAAGCAGCGCACAATCTGAAGCTATCAGAGTAAAGATTAATTCCGTTGATGAGAGAGGATGAAGAGAGAGGGAGAGAGAAATAGTATCAGACAGCTCTCCCTCTCTCTCTCTCTCTCTCTCTCTATGTCTCTCTGCACTATATCACAACCCCAGTATTTGCTCTCTTCATATTGATATGCCTGTTGGGTAAAAAGTATGCATATTCACAGTCTAATATTATTTAATGCTTAAGCATCAAAAATAAAGTATTAGATTTGCAGCAGTGTAAAATTGAAATTTGAAATTCAAAAAATTAAAAAAAAAAATGTACTTATGTGAAGAAAGAATGAACACATTTATGTAAACAAATGGTGAGGGGCTGTTGCTAGCATTCTATGCTTTTGGTGTCATGTTGGCTTTGCTGAAGCCTTATTGCTATAAGCTCTTTAGACATGTCAACTCCTACCAGGATCAAGCATTTTTTTTCACTTTCTCACAAGGTTTCTCACTTGCATGCGCGCTGTAGACCTGTGCCTACTGGCTCACCATGTAACACTCTGCATGATCCCTAACGAAAACAGCAGCGCTGAGCGACCGTGACAGGAGAGAATCAGAGCAAAATATAGTAAAGGAACATTTTTTCGAATAAGTCAAGTTGTGGCAAAGCTCCTATATTGTAGCAACAAAGCTAAAAGTTCCACATGGATACATTAGCATAGACTAACCTTTAGCTTCGTGGGTGGTGACGTAGAAGGATCCAGTAAAGGCTAGATCACGCCTGGAGCAAAGCAAAGTCTCTCGGAGTGGCCCTGCCCTGTCACTTTCACTCAGCTCCCCCCACCTCACCCGGCCCGAGCCCTCCCTCTTCCTGACTGACAGGAGAATATGTAGAGACAAGCTGTCCGCCGCTGCTAAAATCTGCTTAGACACCGATTTCAGGGACTGCTCCCATTGGTCGGGACACGAGACAAATTTCCGAGATGCTGATGCCACTGTAATGCAAAGACTAATCTTACGGCATAGACATGTTGATATCAGCTGACACATTAGTGCAACCAGAATCTATATGAGTCTCATTTCCATTTTTTTTTTTTTTTTGGAGTGTTGTGTTACATTTTGGGGGGATAAAAATGTACCGAGCTCATGTTGCATAGTATGTGATTGTAATCTCAACCTTTTTTTTTGTACCAGGCTAATGGGGGATGGCAAGATGCAGCGACTCCGTCTTCTGTGATATCTCCGACAGAAGGACCCGGAAGCGTGCACTCCGATACCTCAAATTGATCCGCTGTTAATGCATCTTCTCCTCAAAGCTGGGCATGGGACTATTTTCACTGTCTGACCAACTGCAGAGGATACACACAAAAAAACACACTTTTCACAACAGATTGTTTTTTTCCTGTACTTTAACATTTTCCCCCACGCACCAAGCCAAACACATCCTCCTACATTAACACCCAGTGTTCTCCTGGTCGTTCAGTGTTTTTCTTTCTGTCTCCATAAATCCAATGTGATCACCATGCTCTTATTTGTTTGTCGTAGGGGTAAGCACACACAAACAGAAAACAGCCCTCCGATGATACTCGGTAAACTTTCAGGATAATTAGCTCTTCCAAACTTAAAATACTGGATGACACTTGCGCATTTAATGTGACATTTTAAACGCCCATTTGTTTGATTCTTGATTTAATTACCACTTGCCATTTTGATAATTGGGTTCTCTTTCAGTTCTTACAATACATAGATTAAAGCAGCTGTTTCTTTGACTGTAATGTGCTTGCAATCTTGTCCAGCAACTCAACAATGCTACTGTTGACAGCTCAATGGCAGCTTTGTAGTTACTTTCAAGATTTATTTTGCCTTACAGCCGTATACATTACTACAAGGAAATGGCTTCAAACTCTGGAACATAAAGAAGTGTAATTAATTGCTTGACTATAACATGACACCATTCCATATTTTATAATTTGATGTTTAGTATGTACATATGTAAACATTTTTTTTTTTACTGCTTATCAACAAATAATACACAGTATATCATTCCTTCATAGTGCACAGAAGCAGGCCCCGTTACGCAGGAAAAGTTGTACATAATATAGCTTAAGAGTAATTATACATCCCACCAATCAAAACACAGCTTTGTTACCTCATTCAAATTCATAAAAAGAACAATAATATCCAATTTCTGTAGCTTAGAGTGCTCACTTACTACCTCTAAACAATATCACCACCATCGTTTCTTTTGCCCTTTTTTCATGTTTTCCTCTAGTTACTTTAAAGACATCTTGTAACACTGTAAACTCTTCATCCTCTATGTAATCTAATGTATATTTTAATCTTTTAATAAAATGCCGTTGCTGTACCGCAACTTAAAATGACAAAAATAAAAAATGAAAATGATAACAATATTAATACCATGGAAAAGAGATGGGGGGGGGGAGGGGGGGCAGCGGGATGGTGAAGAAGAAGTTGTTGGTCTGTGGCTTTTACGATGGGGTTGGGGGTGTTGGGGGTGCGATGAACGTTGTTGATAAATTAACACCAAACAGTGAAACTGTTGTAAATACTGAAGAAGAAGAAAAAAATAAACATTTTGAATGTTGCTCATCTTGTTACTAAATCATGCGGGGAAAAAAAGAGAAAAAAAATCACTATAAAAACTGTAATGCATAGAGGTTTCAGTATTCAGAACTGTACATTTCCCAGCTCTGTCCAACAGGGTTCAAAACGTCTTTTTTTCTCTTTTTTCTATTGTATGTGATTCTGAACCTGAAAAAAAGTCATGACAAATGATTTGTGGCAGTGATTCTAATGTATTAAAGATGTTTAGTGTTGCTTTCTAACCAGACTACACCCTGGACTGAAAAGTCTTCCTTGTGGTAGTTGTGTGATTTCAAACATGAATAAACCTTTTGCTTTCATGACACAGCAAGTTGTGCTTTCTTTTGTTGAGTAGGTGAAAGAGGCTTTGCACTTTTCATTTAGGCCTGTACATCTGCTGCTTCTTTTCCCTCACCAGTGATAAAACGTCATGTATTTTCATGTTTTATAGTGCTTATTTACATTTGCTTCTCTTACTCATTTATCAAATATAAATTCCCTCTAATATATGAAGTCATGTATTCATCATTTGCATGCAGTGATCCCTGCATATATATACAGTATGAGCCCTGCACGACGCCTTTTGCTCCTGTTTCACACGGCGAATAGAAGGTTAAGACTTAACCTGGTTTGCAGCTACTGTGGAGCTGACATGGTTAGCGCAATTAACTGAAATGTCAGCCACTTCTAATTCAGGCTGTTTTGTCTGTTGTGGAAAGGCTGCCTTAATGGATCATTGGTTACCAATTCCACATGGAGATTGACATCCATTTATTCTCATTTTCTCAGCAGACTTCTTCATTCCTGTCTTCCTTCCTGTGCTTGTGTCCAGGGATTGTGTCTCTCAGTCAGGGACACAAATACTGCTGAAACACAGCTGCAAATAGAGAATACCACCACTCACAATGTGCAGCTAAGTGTGTGTGTGTGTGTGTGTGTGTGTGTGTGTGTGTGTGTGTGTGTGTGTGTGTGTGCACATTTAGTGTTTGTTTTGATTTCAACATGTGAGTGTAGATAGACAGGCAAAAAGAGAAAAGAGATGTTACAGCGTAGCGTGAGTTTAATTCAAGCGCAAAGCACAGACGGTTTCCCGGGAGAGCATATTTGTCCACTCAACCAGTGCAGAACTTCATTGAACACCTTTCTCTGGAAATCATATCTTTATCTTGATATCACACACGCATCCACATGCATTTTTTTCATCGCAATTTAAAATTAAAAGAGTAGTGCCTTTGAGGTCAATCAAAAAAGAGGTTTTAAACTACTTTGCACACCACTATTGTGTGTTATGCTTATTAATAATGATTGGATTCTGCTCAAGGGAGGTTTTGCAACATTGTTTTAACATTTAGTGCGTCTGCACAAGCTAGTTTGCTCCATTTTAATGCTGTTTGAGGCCATTCTTATACTAAAGTGTGCATGTACATGCTTATTTCCTCTCACAGGAATTATGAAAGCATTTAGAGTTTGAAGTCCAGTGCTGCGGTACCCTGCCATTTGAATTACAATCTATTTGCTCATTCTTCCTTTACAAATAGATACATTTGCTTCCCCAAGACTTCAACTATTGGATTTTAAGTACTGCACTCAGCGAAATTGGCCCCAGAACCTTTTAAATAAAGAAGTTACATTTTCCGAGATTATGCCTATTAGAGATTTTTCTAAGGTTCATTAAAGACGACATTTTCTAAGTAAAATTCACCATGAAAAGCATGCATCATTAAATATGGAAATTCAGAATGATATTAGCAATATGCACATAGCTGGTGCCAATTAAATTAGAGAAAGATATCATTTATATTATTAAGGTGGAGTTCATATTAGATTAACTTTAAAATGTAATGTTCTTTCACGGTTTGATTTATAGCTTATAGCGCATTGTTCACAGAGCCATGTTATACTGTGTTTCAATGGTGAGATTGTTTATATTAAAATGTTAAAAGCTGTAATTGCCTCACACTGTCGCTAAATTTAATTGGTAGGAGGTTCAAATTGAAATTCATAAGCTGGCACATATCTATTTTTCATTCTTCAATATGACTTTACAGTATATATATACACACACAGCCCTTAAAACAGCATTTATGTCTGCAACTACTTTGTTTTTCACTTAGTGAATCATTCCTAATGCCTAATAAAAAAGCCTTAGTGATCTCAGAATAAAATCCAAGACGATACGCAGTATAGTTTTGATCGTTGACCAAAGATTTGGGTCATGTACAGTATGAGGAAACAGATATTAATTCATTAGAAAGCAAATTGGGGAATATTCCAGAAAACAGGTTATTGTGGAAGCTGACAGAGCTGATTCATTTCATGTATTTTCTTAATCCAAATACTAAACATGATCAGGCTTCAACAATCTAAACACTTGAACACCAGAAGACAGAGATTTTAAGAGCCAGATGCCAGGGGCGGAGCCAGATGTTGTAAACATTCGGGGCTCAGCCCAAAACCTAGGGGGGTCTGGGGGCATGCTTCCCCCGGGGAGACTTTTTCTCCCTTTTACGGCAGCTATTTGCACTATTTATCAAACCATTTGAAAATAGAATACCTAAAAATCTGTACATCATTTGGGGAAAACATGAAACAAGGAAACAAATCATATTGTAGAGCTTACATCCCATATGATGTATCCAATAGTTCTCCAACGGTCTTCATCATTCTAAAACCAAAACACAACAAATGTTGAGGATGACTCTGAGGATTTTTAAGTTACTTAACATAGGTAGGGTAGGACTGTGGCGTAAAACAGAATTATGAATCTTGAAACGTGTTTGTGTTATACTATGCTGGAGTAGAGTTCACAGAATGGATGTTTAGCTGACAAATCTGCTACATTCAAATCCAACCCATTATAATCTGGGCTGGTCTAACTGTAACACCGTTAGGAAAGCCCTACATCCTCTGGATGCCCTAGGTCTCTAGTTTGTGGTTGTAAAGTTTCATGAGGCTGGGGTTATCCGTGAGGTCACAACAGGTCACTTTATACAGAGACAGCCTCACTATATTGAATTGGCTACTTTGGGGACTAACAACATTACACATGAATATAATTAGGCTGAATTAATCCACAAGAGTGTCAGCTTTCCAGCCATACCCAATTTATGCAATCCAAGACTGTTTAGGGACCCCAGTATGCAGAAATATTCAAATACACCCTTTTAGAATAGGCGAAAATAACACATTTATACTGCATGAGAAAGACTGCATGGTGGATACTGGAAGTGACTTACAGGTAGGAAAACATTTTACTTTAATTCCCCCTATGTAGCATTTATAAACACAATTCAAACATTTAGGTGTGTTATAACACACTATAATGTATGCAGATACAAGGACATTTTAAGTGTTAACAATTATATTTTCTCCTGAGACAATTTACATATTATTACTGTTTTACTGTATTATCATTCATTATCTGTTTACACACCAGCCTCCACTTACACTAAGGGAGTTAAACATTTATATCTGCTTTTTATACTGCTTAAAACTCACGTCGGGTAGTGCGAGTTGTAGTTCCAATGAGACAACCTGTAGGGCTAAAAGTTACATAGTGTTGCTTTACATTTCTATTGTTCTTACTCAGCCCATCTGAATGAGAGTCAATGGTGAGAATACTACCATCAAAGTGTGATGCTGATCTAAAATTGTGTGCTTTATTTCAATCGTGGATCAAAATAAAGCACTTTAGTTGCTTTGTCAAGACTTTACACCGATACATTTGTGCAGCACACCCTGTTTTTGGAACAGGGCTAGCTTAACAGTATATTTGAAACGTAATTGAAACTCGCTATTACATTTCTTCTGGAATATCCCCTTTGCATAATGCTTTTGCTTTGTTAGAGCTTGCTTCATGAGATGCTGATAAAGCCATGAGCCTGAGAGTAGTGCACAGTAGTTTGATTTACTCAGCAGTAGCATAATGGACCACAGACTGCCTTCATGGCTTCTATTACGAGATGAGTCCTGAGTGGCCTTTGAGCTTAAAACAGTGGAGTTAATTAACATTTGATCCTACCTCTCCTTACATCTTTTAGAAGTTCATTTTCAATTTCACTTGCAGCCCAATCGCCCATTTTGGTGCTGGAAGATTGCTTTATGATCACCCGCAGCCTCATCTCTGAACTGATGGTGGCTTATCAGAGCTTGTTGGGCAAAAGCAAGCACGTGAAGGCTTGTGACAGGAGACAGATGTTTGCCTCTTAGCAGACGTGTGTCAGCGAGCAAGGGATGCCTTTGTGCTGCTCAAATATACTGACACCAAGTCACGGAAAAAACAGAAAATGGCATAAAAAACAGAACCTGTGCTTGTCTGTCTCTCTAACATACACACATTGCACAATACAAATTCAATTATTATATCATGTAACTTTATTAAATTAATAGCTGCGTTTATTTAAAGTTTGGAGCTTTCTAATTTGCAGTCATAAAGACTTCATTACGGAGCCAAGGGGATCATCATTCACTGAAGTGCACACCTTACAAAGCAGGTGCATGTCACCGAGGCAGATGATAGATGTAACCTACAGCATGGAGCACAGTTTCATATAAAGCCACTAAAGCTTCAAGCATGGTAATATAAAACTGGTTGTTGTGACAGCACTTAAATTAATTTGATCTATAGAGGTGCAGCATCTGCTTTTGATTAAAGTTGGTTGGTATTTAATACATTTCTATAAATTAACAAATAATACAAAGGATGTGTTTAAGAGGCAGGGATATCATGCATTGACATAATGTAAATATGGCACCCAGCACCCTGAAAACATTCTTAAAAACAGTGGTTCATGTGCCAGTTACACCCAACGCTAATACTAATGTCTCCATTGTGCTGTGACTGGAACAACTGGGAAGCTTACCATATAACGATGATTCTTCCATTGCATTTCTTTATTAACTTTCAATAAACAGATGTCATATTTGGAAATTCAATAAGCACAATAATTACCCACAATCCACAATTTTTTTTTTTTTTCTGAAGTTCTACCATGGACTCTAACATTTTTTGTGGAAAAAATGCCTTGGTTACCTTGTTTCAAGCCATTCTAACGTGGTATATAAAGCCTGCAGGAAGACTCAGCTCGATTTGTGCCAGTTCTCATTAATATTCAACGAGCTAAGCTGCTTGACTCTGATTGGCTAACAGCTAGCCAATAAGGCTGGCTATCCGCATCTTTTACCCAGCGCAACTGGTCGAGCTCATGAATAGTAATGAGCTTAGGCAACACCACGTCAGACTGACCAGCTTTTGGAATCGGCCTGATTTCTCCTCTTAGTTCTTTTCAGTGACTAGAGCTGACAGAGGAGGTAGCAGTTCATTTTCACATTCACCACATAACACACACACATATGGACCGTACACATTTAAAAAAAAAAAGAAGTAAAAACGTTTTTTTGTGGCAAGGGCACCTTTAAAGGTACCCTGTGGATTTGTTGACCACTAGCAGTGGTATGGAACAGTGTTTGTATGAATGGGTCCCCCTTTTTATTTGTATTGTGCGCACACATGACGATGCACATGGACACCCGTGAGCACACGGGTGGCACTATTCACATCTGATCGACAATAACGCAGCAACAAAGGTAACAATGTGCGGACAAAGTCAATAATGAAGAAGATGGCAAATGTAGATGTAAACAATGGACAATTTAAAATATTTAAAAAATCTGCTTTGCAAATGTTTTATGAGGAAGGAAATGCATTTGTTAGACCTGAGGGCATGCATACAATTGGATTCTGGTGAGAAACATTGACTGTAAATATATGTTTTGATTGTTTACAAGAAAATTGTAAGGGACCTTTAATGTACATATCATGACATGGAGGCATTTCATTTTCATCTTCATGGCCCCATTAAAAAGTGTATACTGTTACGTAATATATTATTGGTTTTGTCTTGTCTAGTTGGAACAAATACAGCTGAACAAATACAGACAAATACATTTAATTAATTTTTTGAAATATAAGCCATAACTAATCGTATCAATGCTAACTAATGCACTCACTGGGCTCTAAATGTCTTGTACAGGGTTTTGTAAAGAAAACTCAAGGACAACATTTCAGGAAGGCCGTGGGTATTAACTGTGAATATTTGGTATTAAAATATTGTATGTCAGCTAAAAGTTGGCAGGGCATGCCCATGGACAATTGCATAACTGTTAAGGCTGATGGAAAAATGTGATTAGGTTGGCAGGGCATGGTAATACGAGTGCTGAGTCAAGGGAACACCCTAAAGTTGATTGGGCAGCGACTGTGGCATGAAAAATGATCCTGTTGCTTCGAGAATGATCCGGTGACGACATAAGAGTGGGACACACATATATCTGTGGGCTGAGGGTGCTTAGACTGTAACAAATAATAATAAGTACCATTGGAAATAGGTGCTCTAGGAATTTGGCTTCTACTGTCTGGCTTAAAGATCTAAAGTATAACATGTAAATGAAATGTGCTGTGTTCCAATACCACCCAGGCTTTTGTCTCATGTTTTCTTTTTTCTCTCTGTCTCTATTCAAAACAAATGATCCTCTTGTCTTCTTCTGGAAAGATCAAATTGTAATCCAATATTTGGCATATGGGTCATTGAATAAGTATACCAGACAACAAACTAAATTCATGTACATGCTTTAAAAAAATAAAAAAAATAAAACATCTATAAACAAGTCTACCTAAAGTGACAAGATTGTTGTGACTACATGGCTCTGATGTTGTTTTTCATCCACCAAAACATTAAAATGGCCTGTTAAATATCCTTTGCTGCATATTCTCATGCCGGAGGTGAGCTGATTCAAAGACGGATGACAACATGCTTGGAAGATTATCAAAAGCTTCTGCGAGCAATCCGAGGAGTTTTGAGCTGCTAAAGGAACTGTACAGTCAGAATTATATTTGAGGTTCATAACCTGGATGAACCTTATTGTTCGCCTTCATCGTTGTTTGCTGCTGCAGCACAGGGGTTGTTTCAGCAATAGGTTTGCATTTCCAAGAGTCTGCAGAGAGCAGCCATTTGTTTTAGTGCAACTAGACTCTGAAATGAGCACACTATGGACCGAAACTATCATCTCAGCAGCACAGATCATTGCTTACAGTGTGACTGAGATGCTTCTGTATTGCGTAATATTGTGTGAGCCATACTGCATGTTTTGTTCTTTTGTGCTGTATTGTGTAAACTGTGGAGGCATCATGAAATCATAAACTACTATCAATACGGTCTTGATTTTAAGAAATTTGTCAAAGCTGGTCCACATGACCATTCTGTCTCAGTTCATAATAATAATAAACCCAACAATTTGCAAAAGGTATGTGTTACTGTTTGTTCTGACTGATTTCATTCAAGGAATATTTTGGAGGTGGCACAGTTGCATACAAAGTCAATGGAAACAGGCAAAATAGACACAAATACGCCCAGGGTGGCACAAAGACGCGTCTGCACACATTGGAAATGTGGAAAAAGCAGCTGCTTCATTGGATGTTTGGGGGTGAACAACCACGGGCTGCACAAGCAGTCCAGCAGTCACATTTGCGTAAATAACGCAAGGAACAAATTGTCTTCACTTTCTGTCAGAAGACACCTTAAAATGAATAGGATGACATTTTAGAAATTTTATGGACATTTTTGGTTTTCTTTCGGAGTGTTAGAGGAGATGATCAGTACCACTCTCCTACCGTCCTGTCCGCTAAATCCCAGGCTACATCCAGCAGCCAGTTAGCTTAGCTTAGCATAAAGACTGAAAACAGGAGGGGAACATAGCTTGGCTATGTCCAAAAAGATAAGTTGTGGTTTTATTGGTTGGTTTCTTGGCTGCTGTCACGTTTACTTGCCAGGTAACCAGTTAGTTGCTGCTCCAGCACTAACTCCCAATACAATGGCAAACGATCACTTTTACACTTTTTATGTTAATATTGGAGCTTTAGAGGTGCTGGTAGAGGTATTACTTTCCCCATGTTTCCAGTATTTACACTAAGCTAAGCTAAGCCGGTTGTAGTTTTATATTTAGCGGACAGAAATAAGAGTTGTAACAATAATCTCATTTGTCTCTCAGCAAGAAAACAAAGTTCCATTTTTAATTTAAATGAAATCAATCCAAACCTGAAATCCAGCTGCTTTGATTCTGGTAATTACTTGAAATGACAACTAATTTTTGCAACAAATTTTCCCTCCTCTATGCACTAGTGCAGTGTGGCTATAGGCTACATTGTGTAATGGGAAGTCATTAGCTTTTGGTCTGATGCAGTTTGTTCTCAGTCCCTCGCTGTTACATTTATATTTCATATCTTATGTTTCACACTGTATTAACAGCTGTGGCTTGTTTTTGCCATCTGCAGACAATTACTTTAGTTTACTTGGCTTTGTAATAATAACATGTTTTCTTCTTGCAACTCTCTCAATAGACAACATACTGCAAATTCTTGACAGGTGCTGAGGCATTTGCTCGGGAGACATGATGAGGAGGATTATTACTGCATTATTTAGTTCTCCTGAAATAAACAAACACATTCCCTTCCTGGCATCATGTGCGACTATCAAGTAAGTCAAGTTTTGCATTGCTCCTGCTCGGAGCAGCCAATTATGATTTACGTCGGCTACCAAGAATCTCAGTGCCCCTTTTCACTACCAACAAGACCCACTTAGTGTCGAATATTTTCCCCTCCATACCCTCTCATTTGCTCAGTATCTCCTCCTTTTATGACCTTTTTACATTCACCTTGCCTTGTTTCACCTACTTGCTATCACCACAGTGGCTCAGGTTCCGCTCCGCAGTCTAGTTTCAGTATAATAACTTGACACTTCACATTGCATTAGTCTTAGTCCCGACAACAAGGTTATGTGACCTATAGTGTCAGAGAGCATACACCATACTTGCCTGGAGTAGCTATTTATCAAGACAGCTTTGGGCCACCTATGATTTAGAGCAGAACAAATACAGATGTGAGGCGGTTATACTGAGGACATATTTGTCCAGCATCAAGAATTTTGGCTAGCATACACCATCAGGTCTCTCACAAGGACTTGAATGGGACATTTAATCCTATATGAGTCACCAGGTTGCATGTCATTACATAGTTAATAACATAAAAGCATACATGTCAAATGTATTCACTCATGTGGTGTAAAATATGAGAAATGTAACATTTTATTCCTTCATAAATGTATAGATCTTGCTTTTTTGTCTCAACTATATAATAGGAACAATTAGTGGAAGTGTGGAAGGCCATGCACTGGGTGAATGGGGAGAGGAGGGAAGGAGGCCGGCTCTGAACCCTGAGGAAGTCATTAGGAGACCAGTGACCTCACTGGTGCAGCGCTGAAAGAAGCTGCCCACTGGCATGATGTCATATTTTACATGCCATCAGTCATTGTACCACCCCTGGGCATCAAACCTGACGAGCACACAGATATTTACCATTTGAGATCACGAAGAGCAAACGTGTTAAAGTGAGCTCACATTTATATGGTAATTTTGTGTTTATTGCAACAGATCTCCAGTGATGACGTTTTGTCACTTTAATCCATTGATGTGCAAAAAAGACAACCCTTGGGCAACATCCTCCACCATACTCCTTAGAGCACATCTGGTGCCCATAACAATCCCTCATATTATAAGAGAAATGACAGGCTTGTAAACTGATTATAGACATGACGTTGCAGTTATAAACTTCCTGTATATTCAGGTTGTTAATCTTTCTGAGATGGACACTCTGGCCTTTGACCATGCCTAAACCATGTCTTTGGGAATACAAAGGGGATGAGTTAACCCAATCCATGTTGCTGTTGTTTTCTCAATGCACAATATGTGATCAGAAAATATGTGATTAGCCCATTTAAGACAATCATGTTGATTTTTTGCTGGGCATCGGCCACTGTGGCCACAAGTGGATTAAGGTAGAATGAATTTCCCTACATTTATCAAGATCCTCCTGAAGAACAAATGAAAGACCTGGGTCTCATTTATAAAACTGTGTGTAGGATCCTTACTAAAAGTGTACTTCGGACCAAAAGCCCAAAATGGCGTAGGCCTAGGCCAAAAAAAGTCAGATTTATAAAACGTGCATACGCACACCTGTAAGCAATGTTCCCTTTATAAATCAGAGATTTCCTACAAGTGTGCGCATGTGGATCAGCCTCTTATCCCGCCCTGCACACGCCCATTTTTAACCATACATAGTCAATGCAAAGCATCTCATGAATGCTGATCAGTATTAGCCTATATGAATGACACTGGCAGTTGTTACACCGAATCATCAAAAAACGTGTCCGACGTTCAAGAATTGCTGTAAATTGAATTATAATCTCGGCCTGTTCTTGCACATTGTAGGGAAACCTGATCTAACTACATGTATTAATAATACGTCCAAAACGGCATTACGGCACTCGGGGACAGCCAGACGTAGCCTATCCTGTATTCTATGCAGTCGGGCCATCCCCTCCTCCTGCGCTCCGTAGTGGACAATGTGACGGTGAGACAGCGCCGATTAAATATTAAGAACACATTTTAATTTAAGATTTGAGTTGGAGGTGTTTATGGAACAGTTATCACTCAGTACAATCCCAAATAACACTGCTGGATTTAATCTTCATGGTAACGTGGATGATATGGAGTGAAATAATGTGCGTGAGGCATCAATACTTGAAAATATTACGAGTAATCTTTATTCCCATGTACTTTCTGCAGTGTGACTTCAGTTCACCACCTCACCACCCAGATAGCAGACACATTTGGGCCAAATTTGGGCCACTTTTGGCACTTACGGCTCAGTTCCGGCAATGGCAAATGTCGAGTGGGCCAGATGTGGCCCACTTGTAACCAGCCGCACCCAACTTGGGTTACGGCAACTGTCATGTGAGCCAGATGTGGCCCAAATGAAATGAGCCAGGCCTGACATAACTTATGGCGAGTGTCATGTGGGCCAGACCTGGCCCAACTATAAGGAGCCAAGCCCGACCTGGGTTACGGTGAGTGTCGTGTGGGCCAGATGTGACCCAAATTTAAGGAGCCGGCCCCGACTTCGGTTACGGTGAGTGTCATGTGGGCCAGACCTGGCCCAACTATAAGGAGCCAAACCCGACCTGGGTTACGGTGAGTGTCATGTGGGCCAGATGTGGCCCAACTATAAGGAGCCAAACCCGACCTGGGTTATGGCGAGTGTCATGTGGGCCAGATGTGGCCCAAATGAAATGAGCCAGGCCTGACTTAACTTATGGCAAGTGTCATGTGGGCCAGACCTGGCCCAACTATAAGGAGCCAAGCCTGACCTGGGTTACGGTGAGTGTCGTGTGGGCCAGATGTGGCCCAAATTTAAGGAGCCGGTCCCAACCTTGGTTACGGTGAGGGTCATCTGTGCCAGACCTGGCCCAAATGTAAGGAGCCAAGCCCGACCTGGGTTATGGCAACTGTCATGTGGGCCAGATGTGGCCCAAATGAAATGAGCCAGGCCTGACTTAACTTATGGCGAGTGTCGTATGGGCCAGACGTGGCCCAACTATAAGGAGCTAAGCCCAACCTGGGTTACGGCAACTGTCATTTGGGCCAGATGTGGCCCAAATGAAATGAGCCAGGCCTGACTTAACTTATGGCGAGTGTCGTATGGGTCAGACGTGGCCCAACTATAAGGAGCTAAGCCCAACCTGGGTTACGGCAACTGTCATGTGGGCCAGGCGTGGCCCAAATGTAAGGAGACTGCTTGTGGCAAATGTTGTTTGGGCCACATGTGTTACCAATGTAAAGAGTCAGGGTTACAACAAGGGCTGTGTGAGCCAGACAGAATTTTATGGAGTAGGCCTATGCTGGCCTGTCTTGTAGAGCAGATAGCCTTAATATGATACACTGGGAAAGAGTTATGTCCTGTACATAGTAATGTCATGAGGCAAATAAATCTAGGCTATTTATATTATTTATTTTGATTGACACTGGCCCATGATGACACTGCACTGGTGTCATCAAATCAATTAGCCACAGTGGTGCATGTGCACAAAAGCATCTCAGACCACAAAATGCATAAAATGTTGAAGATTGACTACAACAGCAGAATATTCGTATGACACTGGAATAGACAAATCTTTTAATTATTGACTTTTACTGTAATAATTGTATGTTTTTTCTCCTTAAATAAATGTAGAAAGACAATCTATGAGTTAATTAATATTTTATTTAAATAATTAATAAGAAATGTAGTTTTATAAATCTTTAATTACATTTTTTTTTCAAATCAATCAATTCCAAACAGTTTTAAGACTTAATAAAAAGGAAACATTTTTCCTTTAGATACCTACAGAAGGTTGAATTAAAAGCATTTTTCCATCATTATTAGTTCATTTATATTTTTACTTTTTACTTTACTTGTTAATTTTAGATAGCATTTTTCCCCTTGCCTTCAAATGAATGATAACTATATGTCCAAAGAAGTTTTTTCATTTCTTTTTAATTTTAATTTATTTGCCCACTGTTCTGTCTCCAGGCTTAGAAAAAAGCTAGTGTGCGTATCCATCGTGACGTCATGGGCCAACAATGCGGAAGATGCAAGCTCCATTTGCTTTATGCAAAGGGGCAAGCCTGCCTCCTCAGAGCGAAGCCGCTATGGCGCCATTTTATGCTACCCAAACCACCCCCCCCCCCCCCCCCCCCCCCCCCCATTGACTGCCATTCATTTTGGCCAATAACTTTATATCTGAAGCGTTTAAAGACTTCATTTGTTAATTGTTTATTTCTAAAGAAACACGACAATGTGAGTGAATGAAAGGCTCCATTACCTTGTACCTCACGTTATGGCTCCGTAGCAGACGTTTTTATAAAAATAGGCTAACGGTTGGGTCATAACTCACCGTTGCATAGATGAATTACCGTACAGTACAGGAGAAGCTCACAGGCAGTTTGGACTTACATCAGCTGTTTAGTTTAATTACTAATGTTAACTAGCATTTTAGTTATCAATAATTATCCTGTGCCTATGTTATCTCCTTACATATACCTACGCTCTCCGTCTCTGATAGATTGGGAATGATTGAGATTTCTCTTGGCACAGCTACCAGAAGACTTACAACGTTCAGACACGTTGCTCACGTCTCATCTACGTCATCAAGCTCAGTTTGAGGCTGCGCAGTAACGCTCAGTAATGCTCAACCATCACCGGAAAAGTGCTTCTAATAGACTACACTCGTCTCCGTCCAGAGCAACGGGATCTGTCGGCCCATTTTATATACTGTCTATGGCTTTATGCACTTTTGAGCACTCTCATTGGAACGTACGGGCTTCCTGCCGAACATTGTATGCAGTTCTCTTAATACATCCATGTAAGACACTTGGTAAAATGCTGTCCCTTTAAAATGTCTCATTTATCTCATAATTCCATGCAAGGCTATTAGCTAGTATTTATGAAGTGGATAACATAATGGAATGACTTATTTTATAAAAAGAGAAATGTGAAAAAAAATTGATTAATTTACATATTTTAGTGAGTTTAGCATGATTAGCAACATGGTTTGAGGTAGCTTTAATTTTGTAAAATACATATTTAATGTCCCTGCTACCATCAGTCACTCCTCATGGTAACACTTTTGACTAAATGAACAAACAATTTAAAATCAATTGATCTAATTTATGTGGATTCATAAAGCAAAGGTTAACCAATAAAGTAACCTAGTTTAAATGTAAAAAAATTGGATTGGTTAGGGTTAGAATAGACCAATCAGAGGCAGCGTAAGGCAAAAAATAGGCGGGCCACGACGAGGCACGTCCTGACGTGGACACGTCTAACGGCAGCTCTAGGTCACGGGCGGATTTTCTTTCTTTTCCTCTTGACAGCGAGCGAAGGAGCACCAAGCAACTCTACTGTGTGAGTATATCTCTAAATTAATTCAAAGTTCTTTTATTAAACCGTCATATGCGTATACTAGAAATGTGTTGATTTTTTTTATTTTATAAAGCACAAGAAATGCCCGAATCGCGGTATTCAGTTTGTTTTTATTTGAACTCAGTTAATGTTCTAGATAGTATTTTAGTTGACATAACGTTACTGGTCTTCAAACTGACCCTCCCGAAAAGACAGGGCGGTATACATATAAAATCTTTAAACCAACGTTTGTCGATATTAAGAATTTTTTTTTGCATTTTTGCCATTATCCCTTAAATGTAAGGTGTTTACAGTTAAGTTCAGCAGCCGCGCTAATGGCGCTTTTTTCTTCTTTGCCGCGCAAAGTCCCCCAACCACTCTTTTTTTTCTCTTCTTCTAACGTGGAAAGCTGGTTAACAGGAGGCCGTTATATGTATAAGGTCTCAGTACACTGGCACCAGAAGTCGCGTTTTCGACATTGGCTGTTTTTGTTTTGTTTTTTTACAATCACGGAAAATGTTAAGGTCCTCCGTCATTCATGCTGAGTTCACTGTTCATCTGTAATCAACGGCACCGTCTAGCTAGCTATATCAGGGGTCACCAACCTTTTTGAAACTGAGAGCTAAGTCATACGAAGGGCTACCAGTTTGATACACTCTTCTGAAATAAAAAATGTGCTCAGTTTGCCTTTAGTTATATACGATTATTAATGATTAATGATACTCATCTATGTGAAGACACTGATCATGTTAATGATTTCTCACAATAATTATCAACAATGATATGAAAATTGAATACCGTATTGATATTATCTGTTTAACAGATAATATCAATATTCACTTTTCATTTTTAGAACAGGCCTGAGGGCTACTCATGTGGTCCTTGGGGGCTACCTGGTGCTGGTGGGCACCATGTTGGTGACCCCTGGTCTATATTCTATTCATCTTTTCTTTATGTGCAGTTATACATTAATGCCGTTTTTTATGTTGAATGTACTGTGTTTGAGTTGCATTAAATAATGAAATGCTATTAAATAAGATTAAGATTAAAATGACAGGTACCTACTGGTAAAGGTTTTTTAAAAAGCTAATGCTAAACTGAAGATGGCTTTGAAAGTGCAATGTCACAAGATGTAGAACATTGTACAGTATAAAATAGCATTGAAAAGGCTACAAGACGAAATGTATTAATCACAAGCATCTTCAATAAACATAATAAGGATAAAATAAGTTAAAGCATGAAAATGCATATTTAAATTTTATATATAAACTTTGAAGTAACTTTTATTTTATGTTACACTATGTTACGAACGAATTACTGGTGCCTTTTCCCTTTTCTATTAGACAACTACCTTGGCACAAAGAGGGGGTACAGCTGTCAAGGATACTGTTTGGAGGATGATGGGATACCTCTTGACCAATGAAGTTGCCAGACAGCTGAACTGGAAAGGAGTTAATGGCAAAGGAGCGTTTAAGACCCTTACTCTTAAAGGAATAATCAATGGTGAGTCTTGGTGGTGTGGGAATTTGTCACAGATTTCATTAACTTTTAGCGCATTGTACTGCTTGTAGTAGTGGTACTGTCAGAAGTAAAAGAGGTGGAAGTTGAAGCTACAGCATACTTATGTTTTTTTAAGTCCCACGGTTGCTGCTTTCCACTTTTCACAGTTTTGGATTGTTTGACAACAGTATGGATATGATGTATATGTAGTTGGTCCATTTGTTAGAGTAAAATCTTTTCTGAAAGCAAGGTGACTTCAGTAAGCCTACAAAAAAGTATAACTTCTGACAACATTTTTAGGATACTAAATCTAACCATGCAACGGTATTCTTGCTGTATCTCATTTTAGAGGCAGTGAGAAGAAACCGCCTGACTGCGACATCCACTGACCAAGAAGTTGAGCAATGGGTTAAGAGATGGCTTCATCTTGCTGGAGATAGAGATGGAGGACGGCGTGCCAGGCAGCGTGCAACGAATAACCTGGTCTAAAAATTGTTCTTTTTGTTAATTGTAGATTTCACTTGCTTTTGTTGGTTAATTATCTTTCTTTATCCACTCCAGAGTTATATATATATAGATATAGATATATATATGTATATATATATATATATATATATATATATAGATATATAGATATATTAGTTATGTATGAGGAGCACATGCAAATAAAAAGAATTACAAAATTCAGTCAAAGCTGCCTAAACACTTTATTTTCAAGCTAACTTTTACCATACACCTGTCTGATTTTCATTACTGCAATAACTGAGTGTGCACTAGATGTTCTCTGGGTGCAGGGTTAGGGCTAGCAAGTATCACAACTTGTGGTTACATTCTTCTTAACTGCTTGAGTCTGTGAATGCACATAAGTCATCCACCACACCCTGATAGCTGCTGGTTCAGTAATATCCTGGGTTCTATAGATCACTGTTCAAGAGCAAAATAAATGTTTTAGCTGCTAGAGTCACTGAGGAAAAATGTAATTCATTTAGAATTACTTATCAAATATCGGTGATTACAATGGAGTTACATATGAAAATATTCTTTTTGAGAAGCTTATATGTAGATAATGCATTGCATTTTTGCAAGTCTGACTATGTTGGTACAATCATGAGGTTTAAACTGCCTGGTTTAAATACAGTTATTCAGCTGTATAGCCCGGTTTGAAACATGTTAGAATACTAATACTAAAAAGTAATCGGATGTAATAAGTTTCACTACTTTGATAGAGTAATTAAAATAGTTACATTTTAAACTGGGTAACTATCTGTAGTCTTTTACATTTCGATATTAAAACTCTCAGTAACCTTTGCTGGTCTGCAAGTTTGTCAGTAGGACTACTGAACCAAACTACCAGAGTTGGTGGTGGGATGGGGCATAGGCCAGGGAAGAACCCATTATAGCCTTGTTGGGCTAGGTATTTTGGTAATGCAAAACTGGTGGTTTAAGGTGAAGCTGTGGTAAATTTCCTCTGGCCACAACATGCCAGATATATGGTGATGTAGGGTAAACTTATGGTATGGCCTTGATCTGGTACACATCTGGCCCTTGAGATGCCTGACATCTGGCCAATTTAAGGTAAAGCTGTGGTAAATTCCTCTGGCTGTGATTTGGCCCACACCTGATCCACAACACACCAGACATATGGCCCATATAAGTTGGACATGTGGCTGAGTTTTGGCAGCCACACTCACCCTGAGTCAACGCCATCATTCAAGGCCAAATGTGGGCCATAAGAGAACTGCATATGTGGGCCATATTTGGGCTAAAGATCTGGCCCACATAAGGGGGACCTGTGGCTGAATTTCGGCAGCCACACTCACCCTGAGTCAACGCCGTCATTCAAGGCCAAATGTGGGCCATAAGAGTACTGCATATGTGGGCCATATTTGGGCTACAGATCTGGCCCACATGAGGGGGACCTGTGGCTGAGTTTCGGCAGCCACACTCACCCTGAGTCAACGCCGTCATTCAGCCAAACGTGGGCCATAAGAGAACTGCATATGTGGGCCATATGTGGGCCACATTAGGGGGACCTGTGGCTGAGTTTCGGGAGCCACACTCACCTGAGGTCAGCGCCGTCATTCAAGGCCAAATGTGGGCCATAAGAGAACTACATATGTGGGCCACATTTGGGCCAAAGATAAATTGCTATCTGGGCATCTGCGTCGCCAATTCCTATTTAGTCTCCAAAATGTGCGTACGCATGATTCAGAGTTTGCGTGGAGGACCGCACATTCTCCCGTCAAGTTTGTTTTTTATAAATCACAACCTTTGCGTCGGAAGTGGCGTACGCACATTTTCAGCCCCGTTTTGAGCGTACGCCACGTTTATAAATGAGGCCCCTGGGCATTTACCAGGCAGGGCAAAATATGGGATTAAATTGCATCATGGGAAGTGTAGGTTCCAGCGTTATGAACAGATGCTTGAATTGCATCATGGGTGATATTTGGCAAAAGATACATAAATGCAATTCAACCTTTACAATATGAACTGCTGTTGCTGATGTTGTAACACATAACTTCCTGTTTTGCCCAAATAATTCCTCCAGGACATTACATGACACTACATGTTTGGAGCAATCCATGTTTTCTTATACACTGTAGCACCATAAATATGATGTATATATACAACTGTTTTAATGAATTATACATTGTATTTGTAATACAGTAAGCATTTCCCTGTGTATTAGCCCTCAGAGTACTGCATTAGACAAGGGTCATCAAGCAAGCTCAGATCAAACGTCATTTATAGCCACAGACAACAACTGTACAGTGTGTTGACGGGCTGTTCTGTATAGGCTGTGCTCTATGAACCATCCGTACATAGAGCTACCAAAAGTATTGTTGTGAACAATAGCAAAACTGAAGCCCTTTGACTAACTGACTGACACGATCATGATTAAACCAGAGAAAGAAAAACTGTAAGCTTCCTAGGAAACCAGGTAGCATTCAGACAACACCGTTCACATTTGCATTCATCAAAAAGCCCTAGAGACTTTTCACATTTCTCTGCATTAAGCTTCAATGTGTTTCAAGAATCACGTCAGAAGGCAGTGTAACTGGCGTGGCTACTGTGTTGATCTGGGCTACAATCTGCACTGCTGTGCTGCATAATTTATTTTACTGCACGGGAAGTAAAACCCTGATCGCTCTTCGACACAATCGCAGCCTTAGTAAATGTGTTTATCTTGTTTATTCCTCTCTCTCTCTCTCTCTCTCTCTCTCTCTCTCTCCCTCCCTGGGTCTCTGGGGTCCGAGCGGCCCCTGTCTGCTTCCTGGTGGTGTGGGAGCCCAGGTCTATGAGGCACCAGGATCATTTTCCCTCTGTAGCTGTTGTCACTAGCATGGACCCAGCTAATTCATCTTGCTAATGGCAGGTGGGTCAGTTGAGCGCTATAATTGTGATTTCCGTTTTCTCTCTCTCTCTCTCTCTCTCTCTCTCTCTCTCTCTCTCTCTCTCTCTCTCTCTCTCTCTCTCTCTCTCTCTCTCTCTCTCTCTATCATGTGCATAGCTGTAGTTCCTTGATCTAACAAAATAATAGCAGAGCCAGGTTCAAAAGAAGACAGCTATTTGTGCCATCATCATGTTTTACCATATCATTAGGATAAGATATGCAAATGCAATTGTGGTTTGCAGTTAAAATCAAAATTGACAAATTGTCAAGATTTAGAATGTAGTGCTTTCAAGTGCCATACATATTTGGTTGAACTGATTGTTTGATTAAATACATTTATTCCAAACTGAAATACACATAAAACAAAACAAAAAAAACATTATTGAAGTACCAAATTAGGATAGGATTTTAGGTAATTTAAGCCCTTAGATTGTATCTGTGTTGCACAGAACCAACTGCTGGTCACGAGATAAATAATAAAATATCCCTTTTCCCCCCAGAATGGATATAATGAACTCTATGCTTTTAACAGATTTTTTTCTTCTTCCTCCTTCCAGCAGCCAGTGGGAGTCACTGGAGCATGAATCTCCAGAGAGCAGTGGACATGGAATGAGCCCGGGCTGATTTCAGTCAGGAGGAAGGTCGTCACCACACAAATGAAAAACATGAGAAGTGGTTGAAGGTCTAATCAAGTCCTCAGACTGCACTCACTGGGAGCAATTAAGTTCCTCCCTCTCCCTCAACATAGGTAACCAGATCCTCCTATTGACATTCTCAATAAAAGGTCATTTACTGTATGGATAAAATGATCAGCCTCTATAAGCCTGAGAACCTTATTCCATAAAATTAACTTGAAAATCGTGGTCAGAGCTTTGACCAAAAATTGCACAGTATTTACAAAATTGACAAGGACGTAAAATCAAAGAAAGCATTCACATAAAAGAGCAAGAGGAATACATTGAATACAATAAATGCTTGCGCTGTGTTTGGAATCTACACGCAGGAGCTTCACTGCATGAATTTCAGGGACCTTGGCACTGAGTCCAACCCAACCGCAGGAATTCATTACCATCATTGCTAGTCTGACACAAATTAAGTCCTGGTACTTTCTGTCTTGCCTCTCAGACCACAATACTTCATCATAAGTCATCCTTAATTTGTATGGTTGTCGCAGGCACTTGTTGTCAAGTCTGTTAGCTTGCAGCTCCCTTTGTCAAAACCTGTCAGGGCTGCACAGACTGGCAGGGAGAGAGGGAGAGACGATTTCCACACTCTGATTCCACCTTGAATGCCCACAAAACTCTTGTTTGCCTCTGAGCCAAAATGTAAAATTGTCCTTGCAAGTATACTTGTCGTACAGTCTCCCTTCATATGCATTTTTTCAGGAAGTGTGAAGTCACAGCGGGAAGACTATACATGACACACCACTATAGACAGAATTCTACACCGTCCAAAATGTAAGATGATGATGCCGTTTTGGCTTTAAAACCCCATTTCAAAGCAGGATGACAACACGTTTCCCTTCACCATTTTCATCCCCCAGGAGGAATACACCTGTCTCTGTTTTTTTCTCTGAGCATCTGGCTTTTACAACTCAAATTAAATTAAATGCAACTTTGATGCTTACGAAGTAAAATTGAATAAGGGTTGAAAATGATCTTAAGAGGTGGGATTGGCGACGGTTTTAGCTGCAGAAAACAGAGATTTTGGTGTGACTTATGAGTCAGACTCTCTTTCTTTGCTTTTGCCAGGGTCATATTGAGAAGGCACACATTCTCTTAAGTGTGTCACGATCATTTGAATCTTTAACACAGTGAAACAGAGTAACACATATTATGGCCTTTTTTTGTGGGCAGCTTTTGAGGGTTACCAGCCATATGGATTGGCCATCGAGGTTACTGGGAGATTTCCTGGTGCATGCATGGGCTGAATGGGCTGCACTCCGGTCTTTGACTGACTGGCCCACAGAGAAGAGAGAGATCACATGATTGACCCACTGGTTTGTCTCTCATCTGAACACTGGCCAATCACATCCTAATATGACCCACTTCCATCCAACCATAGAAAGAGCGCATTTACGTAACCGCCTACACCTATGCCTAGATAGCTTAAACACGGGATTTAATCATGTCAAACGATGAGTTTAGCACCCTTGTCTACCAGAGAGGACAAGTTAGCTGTTAGTAAGCTAATGTTAGTTATGTATTAGCAAGCTACGGCACTTGCAAACATAGTACTATAGCTTTCTGATTTATCAACATTTCACAATAACACAAGCTACATACTGTGTACAAAATGCAGCTTTACTTATCACTTGTTAAATAACGTTATACAAGACATCTTGATGACGGCCATGCTCCACCCTCAGCCTTTAGCCATCTTGCCACCAAGAGCCAGGCAGCCTTTTTGACTCAATGAGTACATTATCATACTCTCTTACTTAGCCAATCACTCAGCTAAATGAGAGTGTTCGGGGCTGGCATGAAGGGTTCACCATTAACTTTTTTCCACCAGCTAAATGGTTAGTGAATGTTAAAATTAAATTTTTTTTGGGCTTCTGAGTCAACCAAATCTACCAGCCACATGCATATTTTACCAGCATTTGGCTAGTAGATGGTGCTAATTTTGAACCCTGCTCATATGTTCATGTGTTGAAGGGGACTGCAAGGGCGGTTGGTGTCTGTCCGATTGTATTGGGCTGGTCTAGGTCTCAAAAGTCCAGGGCTGGATTTTTACCCCAGTCCAGCCAACGACACAGTCAATGCTAAACATACAGGAATATTAACATAAGAGTCCTATGGGATCCAAAAATAGCTTTGCAAGTAATACAGTAGGTAAAAAAAATACTCTGTACTGCAGGACAACATTAAGAGGAAACACAAAAATCAGCTGCAGAGAGAAAAATGTAAATGTGTGATAGCAGGGAGTCAGTCGTCATTTCACTTGAAATTCGTATGCTGCCACCCCTCTATCTCATTAATGACTTCCACAGCAACACACAGATTCCCCTGGGCTCTTTACCAAAAAGCAATAAACACTGTATCACACTGACTCACCAATTGGCAAACGACTGCAAACAAAACAAGAATAAAAGTAACCAATTAACCAGAAAACCCATTCTCTCTGATTGGTAACACTTTTACTTTTCTGAATGTAGTTGACCTCAAGACACCATATAAATGCTTTACTCGCCTTCATTTTCAAATTAAAGAATTATGACAATAACTTTGATAATGACTGTTTATAAGTAGTAAACATCTAATATAGCTTAACTAAATAGCTATTACAGGTGTGTGTTTGTGTGTGTGTGTGTGTGCATGTGTGTGTGTGTGTGTGTGCTCCCAATGGTGCATATTAATAATAATAATAATAATAATAATACATTGATTTAGAGGCGCCTTTCAAAGCAGTCAAGGTCACCTTACAAGAAAAAAAACAATGTACTAAGTTAAAAACAATATAACAATCATTCATAAAAGGTACAGGGCATATTTACAAAGCAAAAACTCAGACCAGCAATTGATGTGAACATACTGTATATACAGTGATCAAAGAGAATAAGCCAGTTTAAAAAGGTGTGTTTGTAGGTGAGTTTTGAAACTGGAAAGACAGTCAGTGTTGCTGATATTCGATGGAAGGGAGTACCAGATGCAGGGGACTGAGCGACTGAATGCTCTAAGCCCAAAGGTGGTCAAACAGGCGGAGGGTTGAGTGTGGTGTATGGAAGTGGAAGACCTGAGAGTACGGGTGGGTGTGTTGATGTGAACGAGATCAGTGAGGTAGAGAGGAGCGAGGTTGTGAATGACCTTAAAGGTGAGAAGCAGGATCTTACAATCAATGCGGTATTTAACCGGGAACCAATGAAGCTGCTGAAGAACAGGAGTGATATGATTAATAGAAGGGGTTCTGGTGATGATGCGAGCAACAGAGTTCTGAACCAGTTGAAGTTTGTGTATGGATTTGTAGGCAAGACCATAGAGAAGGGAATTACAGTAATCAATGCGTCATGTAACCAGGTTATGAACAAGAACGGCTGTGCTATCAGATGTGAGAGATGGACAGAGGCAACAATCCCAGAAATGAAACGGCATAGATATAGACTAAATTTGGAGACGAAGAGGACATAAACAACTTTGATGGGATAAACGCTACTAGCCACTGCATGAAGGAGGGGTGAGGGTGGTGCGCAATCACCAAAGGCTTGCGTCATGTGGATGCAACGTCAGTGTTGTTGTCATTACTTAGAATTCCTCATGGGAGGGCGACAAAAACTAGGCACTATAAAGTAATCTTTGTAAAACACGTAAGAACATGCTTCTTAAAACACAATTTTCTCAAACTTGTTTATTCCTGCTGTATCACGGACATGTTACAGGAGAATATATAAATATTACTTATGACTCCATTATGACCTGTCTTCCTCCACAACCCACACACACAATCGTCAATGGCAGAATGCTGAAATGTCTGCATGTGAGGAACACAAGAATGCTAACTAGTAAACAGACAAGCTGGCATGTATTTCTCTGCTACAGTGCTACACAGAAAGCCCAGCCAGGTTGCGGCATGTTACGTGTTGAATTTGGACCAAATTCACTTACAGACCAAAAGTACACAATATTCTCTGTATTAGTCCCAACACTGCCTGCCGGGCTGCTGGTTGTGTTTCAAAATTAGAGAAAACAATGAAGATAATCTGGCATTTACTTGCTGCCACGTTTCAGGTCTTTGTGCTCTCATTTCACATGGCTGTTTTTCTGCATGATCTAGTTGTGAAATAAAGCATGCATGTATGCAGGTGAATTTGTTCTAAAAAATGAGCAAATAATGAACTATTCCCAAATAACGTAAAACAATAATTCAACAAATGAAAGCAGATACATGCAACACTGAATATGTTTTATTGCCCCGGAAACCACTTTACCCATAATATAATAAATGCTTTGTGAGATTTTGCACATTGCAATAGAGTCAGAGTGCAAAAATGTGTAGTGCTCTGTAAAATATGAATCTCATGTTTTCTCTGCCTCAGTATTAAATTAACTACAGTAAATCCAAGACAAAACAGCAACCATGAAATGTGAAGAAACTGAATAATCTAAAACTAGAGTTTGAGGAAACTCTTTATGGAAAACATGATAATTGTCCCCTACAGAGTTCAAATTTGGTTCCACACCTAATAAATTAGCTTCAGATTGCTAATATGATGCTGAAAGAGAAAACAGTCATTGCAACGGAAGAAACAGCCTTTATACTGAGAATAAACTGCATAGTTCCTATTTAAAGTCAAAAGGCTTCTCCTGTTTGTGAAAGTTACCCTTCATGTCATAATGAAATCAAAATGCAGATGTTATATACATCATAAGGCAATAGTTTTCTTGAATTTGTATCTGGAGTGAGCAGCTGATTAGCTAAACTTAGCTTAGTTTAGTTCAAAGACTAACAGGGGTAAACAGCTAGCCTGGCGATTTTTTTTTACGTGAGTTAAACTAGTTTTGGGCCGGGGGCTGTGTTTTTCTGGAGGTTTTGCTCTTTCACCCACAACCTTCACGGTTACCTTTGGCTATTTCCCCCTTTTTCCAGTTATATTCTAAGCTAAGCTAAACTGGCTGTTGCCCTATATTTAGCGGACAGATTGGCACTGTTCTCTTCATCCAACACAAACATGAATAAGCACATTTTCCCACAGACATTTTTAAAGCTATTTCTTCATTTTACATAGGTTATACGTATTGCTATTGCCACAGTGTCTGTGGTAGGTTATTCAGTGGAGGAAACAATGCATCTGAGTCTTCTTGAATAAATAAAGACTACAATTATTACTAACAGTTTCATGTTGGCACTATCAGCAATGAATCATGGATGTGGCTGTATTTATCTGAGAACAGGACAGGGACTGTCCACTGATTCCTTTTGAAGCGAAATGCACCACCAAGACGCAAGAACAAGAACAGCAACCAGCACAAAACGTTGGCAAAATTGTCATCCTGTAATTATTTAGGGAGTAGAGCATTTAAAGTAATTACTGAGGTGCTGCCACAAAACAAGCCAAGTTTGTTCTGCATGGCTTCAATGGGAAAAGCAAGTTTCAGCAAAAGGTGTCACACCCATATACATCTTGTTCTGTGGTCATAGTGCTTACATGCAAAGTGCCAGTCTTACTCATGTCTGAGTGGGCATATGCCACACAAAGGACCCCTCACGCAGAATGGATTCTAGTCACTGTGTAAGTAGAAGTAAAGTTGTACTGATGCATTGACATGACATCACAGCAAACGTCGACATCAACACGTAGCTGGCTATCTTTGGAAAGTGATGATGATCTTGACTGTGCTTCTCATCAACAGTGAGAAAGATTGCAATGTACAGCTGTCTGCGTGCCACATCCATTTGACATGTTGACACAGTAGGTCCTTAAAAGTGCCCGTGTCAGGAAGTCGGAACTAATAGCGTAATGTCTAACTTCAGAAGATTAGCCAAGCAACAACATGAGCTGTGGCTGCTCTGGTGTTTAGATGCTGTTTTTTGAAAAATGTGTGTGGCACTCGTACGTGAGGCGAGAGAAATGAAGGCGACGGGGAAAGGCTCTGCAGGAGTGGAAAATAAGTGAAATGTAAGTCATAGGTAGCAATATTTTGATAAAGTAATCATGCTTCAGGAGCAAAGCTCGGACTCCGATATGAGCCGTTGGTGATTCCACGCAGCTCCTCCGAACATGGCAGCATCAGATTTACAAATTGAAAATCATTAATAATTCTAACCAGGATGTGATAAATCTGGAATCACTCCCGATGAACCTGGACACACTTTCATAAATCAAAAAGATTACTTGGAAATTTTTTAAAATCTGATGTCAAAGTGTCAGGCTTACTAATGGTTTTTGTAGATCCCTTTCCGTGATATATCATTAATCTGAGATATATTTGAAGTGTGTCACCGGGGCAATATGTGATCCCTCTAATATTAGGAATATGCTGGTCTGTGTCAATACAGGAGATAGAAAGGATAATAGAGGGTGGGGGTGCTGGGGAGAAAGTTGCCGTGGGTTACATTTTGATAAGGCGGTTCAATGAATATTTCAAATGGCCGTACACAGCAGCAGGAACTGAACATCCTTACGTGTGAATGTAACAACAGTGTGCATCATGGCAATAGTGATAATGACGATGATCATCCATTGCAATCAAAACAGATAAACTACTGTAGAAATGTATTTTGATGCAGCGCACACGTTTCCCTCGTAAATCATGAGCGTATTCACACAATAAACTCTGTATCCCCCAAAATCTGCATCAGTTCTGAAACACCTTTATTCTGAGAGCAGCGTTGCTGAGACCTAAGAGTGCTATTGTGAAGAAGGAGGTGTTGACCGTGATGGTGAACAGGGCACCTCTGTAATCTAAATGTCATTCAATGAAAAGCATCTCCCACACAGCCAATGGCTTTCATCTGAATGTGCCTCCGAAAGATTCAATTACTTTTTCTCTCCTTCTCTTTCTTTCACCCTCTGATCTCCACCCTTCTTCCCATGCACTAGTTGCTTATCTGCTGTGATTATAGTCATTATGAAGCAGCCGTGTCTGTAGTGAGATTTCATCAGGAGCAGACAGTCTCAGCCAGCTGCCTCGGCAACCAGGTCCTGTTTAGTAAAGGAGCTCTGCGAAGGAGCTGTACACTGGAGATGAAATACTCCATATTGACACTGATATTTCATGCACTTCCTGGCTTACCGTAACATGGGAGTGAATTACTAATACATATGTATTCTGTGCTATATATTCTTTGAACATTATTTACATTTAACGTGAGGGGCTCCATGTATAAAGCTGTATAAAGGTAATGCGCATGCAGCTCTGACTGTGTTTCCTATTCTGGTGAGGCAAGGGGAGAAGTATGGCAGCCCGAGGATAGAGGGCTGTATCAGACAACACAGCTGCTCTTTTCATGTTCAAAATCTGTTTCTCGCACGTCTCCCGTCTAGGTTTCAGCAGAGGGGGTGGAGTTTAAATATGACGGAACAAAACTCATTTTTTGACAATGACATCAAAGGAGATGGCTGCTTTTGTGTTTGAAGTGTAGCATGTTTGAAGTGTTCTGAAGACAGTGGAGTGGTAGGGCAAGTTCATTGTTGCTTCGCTCTGGGGATGATTATCAGCTGCTATCGGCGCGAATCTCTGAAACAACTGTCAGCATGACATGTGAATAATGATCTCCCTTTTTCACCTGCTGACGTCTAACCAAGTCTGACACCTAAATACCTGCTGCAGTACTACTAGAGTTCAGACATTCGTTCCTTACTGGCTGCAGTTTTAGACAAAATGTAACACTTCATTTTAACTTTGCACTCATAAACTTTTTATAAACAATTAATAAATGGTTTTATGACACACCTAAACACATAATGTGCAAAGTTGTAGGCAAATATAACTGCATTATTATAATTATAACTCCTCCTATGAAACATTTATAACTGATGCAGTCAATACATGCCTGATAACACAGTGTAACATAGTTGTAATCAAATATCTTCATTATAAACAACGTTAAACCTGCTGTACATGTGTACAAAGAGTTAATAAGTGCTTTATTACATAGTGTAAAGTTGGTATAAGTCAATATATGATTATTTATATCATTTCTATCTCATATTATTATTCATTATAAACAATTTCAATATCTAACCCAAATGTTTTGCACATGTGAACAGCCACTTTATAAATGCTGATGAAACACTCTAAAATAAGCTATTCCTATATCTGCTGATAGAGACAACAACGATAATTGTTAACTATTTATTACCCTTAAAAGGGGACCTATAATTCAAAAGTGTGCATTTTGTTTGCCTTATTAATACTAAACATGTTTATAAAATGTAAAAAAGTACTTGTCAGAAGTGTGCAATACATTGAAGTTGATACAACACATGCTATTTATTTTTGCTCAGCGTGAAGGTTCATCTTGCACAGAACTCTATGTAGTGATGAAAACATTTCCTGGTGCAAGTGTATTTTTTGTACATTCACCAATGACACTAATAATATTTAATATTATTACTGTCATTGGTGAAGCGCATTTATGCATTATTAACATTATATGTGTTGCATGTCTAACTGAAAAATGTGTATGGATTACGGCTGCTGCCCGATGGTGTGGGTGCAATAATGCAATGCTCTGCAGCAACCTAGTTTTAACAGTCTGTGGTAGCAACTGGTGCGGTACTCATGCTGTTGTTTATTTGGTTGTCATGGCATCACAATTAGTGACGTTCTGTCAGTTGCCCACCCTCAAAGTGGAAAGAGGGCAGACCTGCGACATGTTCGTTTTGTGTTCAGCGGAGCGGACAGCTCTGTAAAAGCGTGTTCATTTATGACATTGACAATTTGAAGCAGTGGGGGGACTAATCCTGTAGTGGCGGGCCGCCGCCGTTCATTCATTACCTGAAACTCTGTTACACTGTTAATGTGGTATAAATACACTTATTGACCATTTATTATCTTGAAAAGAGGACTTAAAGTGCCAATATTATGAAAAAACACTTTTTTTCTGGAATTTGCGGTGTTATTTCATTAATTTTGTGTTTCTGGTGCTTCCACACGCATACAAACTTGGAAAGAAACATCCATGTTACGGGTTTCTGAATGGTTCCTGCCTTCAGTATCCGGGTGAGCTGTTCAAAATCGGCAGGGCTTTCTACGTCATTGGCCAAAACAAGGCGGCTAACTGCTAGCATGCTAGCTCGTTCTCAATGGCAAAACACTGCTACAACACACAAGAGTTCACCAGTGCGCCCTCATTTAGAAGAAGTCTCCCTGCTAATCTTGCCTTGTACTGACCGAAGTTGGAGAAACAAACAGCTATCTGATGTGACCATAGACAGTTAAAGAAATGGACTAACAGATCCCGTTGCTCTGGACAGAGACCGGTGAAATCTATTAGAAGCACTTTTCCGGTGATAGCTGAGCGTTACTGCGCAGCTGCAAACTGAGCTTGCCGACGTAGATGTGACGTGAGCAACTAGTCCGAACGTGAGAAATCTCAATCATTCCCAATCTTGCAGAGACGGAGAGCGTAGGCATATGTAAGGAGATAACATAGGCACAGGCTAATTATTGCTAACTAAAATGCTAGTTAACATTATCAATTCAACTTTAACAGCTAATGTAAGTCGAAACTGCCTGCGAGCTTCTCCTGTACTATACGGTAATTCATCTACTATGCAACAGTAAGTCGCGTGGTTATGACACAATTGTATTTTTATAAAAACGTCTGCTACGGAGCCATAACGTGAGATACAAGGTAATGGAGCCTTTTATACATTGTCGTGTTTCTTTAGAAATAAACAATGAACAAATAAAGTCTTTAAACACTTCAGATGTAAAGTTATTCGCTGTCAAAGTGACGCCAAAATGAATGGCAGTCAATGGAATGCTAACGGGGGGTGAGTGCTTGGTAGCATCAAAATGGCGCCATAGTGGCTTTGCTCTGTGGAGGAAGGCTTACCCCCTTGGATGTGACCCTTACCTAGCTACTGAGCATGTGTGACTCCCACCAAAGATGGTACAGAAGTGAGATGTCTCACCCTGTAGCTAAAACAGAGACCTGATCACACGGGATGAAAAGAGGAGCTGCAGCAATGTGCACAACAAAAATATGTTTTTTGAAAATTAAACCATGTACCTTAATTAAATTAAACTAAAAATTAAATTAAACCTATTCTGGTACAACCTCAAAATACAATTATGAACCTGAAATTAGCTTAATATGGGCACTTTAAAGTAAAATGAAACATAATTCATGTTAATGACGGAAAAGCAAACTTTGAGAAAGATTTTTCTTTCTTCAGTGTGATTTTTCTTCAGAAGACTGAACACATAATTATATACAATTACGTGTGCGTTATGGGCAACTGTGTCATCAATTATACATTTACTGTTTATATAGTTATGAGTGCTCCATAGTAGTTATAGTTATTAACAAAGAAATTATTAAATCCCTCTGATGTCCTTATATCTGTTTTCAACGTCATTACAGTGTGTTATAATCATGTATTAATTGTTTATATAGTGATTATACATATAGTGTTACCATCATTATATACTGTGTGATTACAGATATGCTATAGGGTTTTTATGAAGTTATAGTACATTACATTAATACACATTTTAGTAAGTGTATAGTATGTGTATACTGCCTATAACTGCTTAGTAGCATAGGTTCAAATAAAGTATACATTTTGTTTTATTAAAATCTTTATTATTCAAACATATCTATTATGGATTTGACATGCACAAACAGTACTGGTTTGTTTTCATAGGAAACATGGCTCCGTCGATGGTGTGAGTCAGCGAGCAATGGCTGACACTGCCCTTAAATCTAAACTGGTGTTTGATATTAGCTGCGATCATATAACTGTGAGCCCTTAATGGTTACATTAACCTAGTAAAATAGACAAGTTAACAGTCCTCCCAATACGTGTGTAGTGAGCTGTAGATTTAGTTGGGCCTCTAAAATCCTCCTCCGCTAACTATTATTGTACATGGGTTGGCAGTCTATAGTCCAGCCTGTAAAATCTTTCAGGAAGGGTCATTAAGGATATTTCATTATCTCCATATTGCCAAGGTCAGGTTGTCCATATATCCACTTTACGGCTGCTAGGGGAATATGCTGCGACTGTAGTATAATAGACCAGAAAATGTCCACACCAGGAATGATGGGAAATCAATATTGGGCCCAGCTCATCAATACAAACCCCATTTTCACAAGCAGGAAGAAGGTACTCGGGGAAAAAATGTTGAGGAAAATAGATTGAATCAGAGGGAGAAAATAAAATAAAACAATGTTTTATTGTTAATAAAATGTTTGTTTTTTGGTGTACAATATGCTGGGAAGACTCGTCACAGAAGAGGTTTAAACCGGTTTGGCTTGATTTTGTTTTAATCTGCCAGCAGTGGATCAGGCAGTCCATAAATGTCCCAGCACAGTCGTGTAACCACGTTAAAGCAGAAAGAAACATGGGTAGTGACAATGATTTGGCCCATTTGTTACAGTGGTGGCAGGGGGCCTCAATCTGCCTGATACAATTACAATGTTGATGCCTTTCAGTTTGTTGCAGGGAAATGTAGGATGGCGACAAACAAAGAAAAAAAACATTTATATCATTACAACTTTGAGAGGCTGTGTTGTGCAAACCAGTCAATTCTTACAAAAGCAGTTCTGCAATCTGGTCACATTCTTGTATTAATTAATCAATCCCTGGACATAAAACATACATAAGGTGCAAGGTGTACATATTATAATGTGGAATTGTCAGTACATGTAGGCTGTTTGTTAAATAAACAGAGCAGAGCATGTTGTGGTCCAACAAGGAATTTACAATGTGCTATGGTGGAGAAAAGAGAAAACAGCCTGTGGTTGTTTAACCAGCCAGTGGTAGCCTTGGGCGCTGTTTGTTTATGCAGCACAGCTTCCAACAAATGAATATCACACTGGCAAACTGATGTTGGAAAAAAGAGCTCTGCATACATAAGCGTCTCCCTTTTCTTTCCAAACTACGAGCATCAAAACAATCCAAAATACTTCAAGTGATGACCGTTAGTTATCTTTCTCCATTGTTGTAAAATGCTTATTTTGAATTATTGTATGGCACAAACACTGACTCACTACAGTTACTGTACAGTAGACACATTGTCTTTGTGTGAACATTACACGTTGTCTGCTGCATGTTAATGGCTTATTGACCATGTATGGTGTAATGAGACCTTGGGTGCAGGGGCAGCCATGATATATGAGGGTGAAAATTGGCCTCTGCTGCACTGATGACCTAATTTCAATATTCAGGGACTTGGGGATGGAAATGACACTTTTCACATTTAAGTGCTTTGTATTAGCCCCTGGCTTACTGTACCTCTGCCTAATCCCAGTCCACAGACAGAAGCACACACTGCGCAGAGAGAGTGCGCACTGGCTGGTGTTGACCCGCCAAATTACAACCATTCATTGCAAACACAGTGAAGTGTACATCCTACAACCACCAGACAGCGTGCACGGAGAGAGAGCGTTTCACTCGTTCCAGGAGTCACCTTCATCTTTTTCCGTTCTGCTGGCTTAATGCATGCATTCAAGAAAATAAAGCAGAGGCAGATTCCAAAAGGGCTCTGTCTTCAGAGATAACCTTGAGGATGTATGGCATTTAGCATTCCACACAACCCCGGCAATGGCTTCCTGAAAGCGGTCACGGCTTCCCTAAAGCACATATTTGGATCCCTAGCCTTACATAGGTACCTTTTCATGCTAAATGGGAGAGTTTGTTATATTCCTTTTCTTTCTTAGGGGAGAAGCTTTGAACAGAAATTTAAAAACTGTCATTGTATGTTAGGGCAAAAGAGGGATGAAGCTCAATGACCTATTTGCATTTCTGCCTTTGAGAGGAGGAAGAACATGCGGGTGAGGTAAATAGCGGAAGGTTGTGGAAATGCAGATTTATTTATCATTCATCCCTTATTTCTCTTGCATTAGTGAGTGGAGATGTCATGTTTGGCACATCAAAACTCTGTGTTCTGCCAAAGAGATGTGACGCCAAGAGAAATAGGTGTTGTTTTAACCTTGAGCCTGATTTAAGCAAACATGAATATATTACGCGTAGTATCCCTCATCCCCCAGCTGACGTGCTCGCACTGTATTTTTGCCATGCTACTGTATATTCAGTGCAGTTTTTACTGCAGACAGGAATATGAGGTGTCAGGCTCTGCACAAAGGACAAGTTAACCACAGCATGGCAGCTTTGCTTTCTTACTTGACAAGGAAAAACAAAATCCTGAACGATGCTGTGTTAGATTTAACAAAAAGAACACTGAGATAGATAGATAGATAGATAGATAGATAGATAGATAGATAGATAGATAGATACTGGACAAGATCAGATGGGACGCTGTGCTGGCCACAACTACTCCTACATAAAGAGTGTTTGCAGTGTGTGTGTCTGTGTGTGTATGTGTGTGTGTGTGTGTGTGTGTGTGTGTGTGTGTGTGTGTGTGTGTGTGTGTGTTGTGTGTGTGTGTGTGTGTGTGTGTGTGTGTGTGTGTGTGTGTTTCTGTGTGCCATGTGGATAGCGCAGTAGCTCACGGTGCTCCGACAGGTCCACCGTGTGTGGTGTTCTGCAGCATCAGCAGCCGGACAGGGGCCAGACGGTGGATTTATGATGCCAGGGAGCGGAAATGACCTGCTTCTGTCATCGGGTGTGTACCCCATCACGAGAGGCCCTAAACTATATTGGCACAGCGCTGACAGACATGTTTGTCATCCAGTCAGTTTTGAAGATACCAAGCAAGGGGTATTAGTCCTTTGACAAGTCCCTCCACTCAATCTGTGTGTGTGTGTGTGTGTGTGTGTGTGTGTGTGTGTGTGTGTGTGTGTGTGTGTGTGTGTGTGTGTGTGTGTGTGTGTGTGTGTGTGTGTGTGCGTGCGTGCATGTGTGTGTGTGTGTGTGCTGTGTCTGTCTTTTCTGCTCTTTCTCTGGCTTTTTTTCTTTTTATAGTTATACACTTAGACTGATACATATGTCATAGTGTTAGTATATTACAGTATAGTAGCTTACTTAAAACAATAGAGCCCAAAAGGGTGAGCACTGAATGTCTTTTATTGATACATAATGTATCTATTTGGACAATTACAATCGTTGAGCTGTAATTCTGTTTGTTTCAAGATAGTAGCCAATTGATTTACCTTGAAATAGTGTACACAAATATCCCATGTGATGTTCTAAACTATATGTTTAAATGTAATTCATGCACAGTCTTTATAAACTGTATGAGAGGGGTGATTTCAACTTTCAAGGATAGAGTGTGGAAGTGTTGCATGAACAGTGACACCTTCTGGCTTTCTGAAAAGGCCTTTCTGAAAAGGCATACTTCAACCTTAAAATGTACAGTACACAGGCAGAATTTGTATTATCTGCAAAGGACTAGTTTGGACTAAATACTGCACCTGTATCTTCTGCGTGAGACAATCCAACCAGTCATTTACATATTTCAGCTGTTGTTTTATGCAGTTTGTAATTGATACAGATACATTCAATTGCTTAAGTTCAACTAAGAAAACTAAGGAACACATTGTGTCATATTTTGCATTGAAAAGCATGAATTATTACCTAATTAAGGTATCTAAAGATAGGGGAGGTATGTGTGGTCATACTGTATAAATGTGCACGTGCTGTTGGGACTAAGAAGATCTTTCTCATACAAATCTTAAAGAAACTCTTTTTAACAGAAACGGTGTCATGTCAGCAACAATTTCCTGTTGCAACTTCCATATCTTCTGTTTATCAGAGATATACTGTACCTGCATATCCATGCCAAAAATCTAACAGCATGTGCTCTGGAGAGGACACAAGCTAATTGCCTTAGCATTTGTGTTTTAAGACCTCATTACTCACCATTCATTTTGTCCGCCAATCTGATCAACAATCTGTATTGAGACCAATTTGGTGATTTATTTGTTTGTGTATTTTTGCACATGGTACAGACTGAAATGATAGCCAGTGGAGGACATGAAGAGCACATTGTTGTAAGACATATACCAAGAGATACTTGTTGTAACTGGAAATATGTGACCATTGCAGGAACTGTTACCACAGGCTTAGACTCAATAATATAAAGAAGGCTCCTACTAACAGTGGCAACAAAGAACATAGACTGCCAAGTCGGTAATAAAGGATCCAGCCGTAATTTAATCACTATCATATCTTAAATCAATCTTTTGTCAGCGTAAAATGGATGAAAGATGCTGTAACAAAAGCAATCTCACAACAGTAAATCACTCGATCAGCTCATTAACGAGATGCACAGCATTTATTAAAGGGCTAAAAAAAAGAGCACTTCATTAAATACTTTGCACCATCTCTTTAGGAGGAGTACAAAATTCCAACTGATTTTCAGCTGTTTTGCCATTAAACTGTCTGACCTACTTATGTGATTTACACAGCAGACACCATAATTCTGTTTCTATCCACTTGAACTTCCAAAGATTTCCTTCATCACCAAGCAACCATCTACAGAGCCTTGCCTCACCCATCCACTCCAATGAATATTTTATAAAGATGCAAAGATTTCCTCCATCTCAGTGTGTAATCAAATGCACACCGTGCTGCAGGGATTTAAAGAAGAGATATAAAGTCACATCTTAAGGAAGAAATCCATTTTTCTCTAGCCTTGCATTCATTTAGGAATCAATGCGCCTCTCAAGAGATGGGCTACTTGAATCACACACAAACGCACGCACACAATTGCAAACCTTTTGGTTATTATTCTGATCTTCTGAGCTTTAAATGCTTTCAGAGAGCAAGCATTAATGGACTGCAGATACTTGGAAGGCTACCGAGTAATGGTGCTTAACTCAACACTTATGACACATGTTAGTTGGGAGAGAAAATAAGGTTGAAGCAGTGAGCAAAACACATACTCAAACATGATATATACAGTTTGCATTCATAGTAACTAGTATATCATTATACAAAACAGACTTATGTAACTTGATGAATTCAACCATTTTTTGTATTCATGTTTGTGATGGAATCTTACAATTTGTTTCCATTTCACAGCAAAACAGAGACAAATGGAAAATACTGAGAAGTGATTCATTTATTACACGTATATCTTTCTATAATTATCTAATTTTTCTGCTCAGCCATACCCATTAGAGTGAATTCAATGCCCTTTTAATATCTGATCCAGTGTTTTCCTTGGAACTATTGGCACAGTGTGCAATCCATTTGGGTCCTCTTGTTATTTTTATTGTCATGTTTGAAATGCTGTAAAGCTGAACTGTTTTAATTAGTACTCTGCACTTTATGGAGATCATTGTTCACGCTTGCCTAATTATGTTGAGATGGCCCAAATCTCCATCAAAGGAAACCATTATCCTACATCGATGGTAAAGCGACGGGATTCCATCTTCGCCCCCCTAGACAAGGCTATTACTGCTCTGCCTTGGCTTGGACACGCTAAATAAACACATCAATTTCATAGGTCTGGAAAGTTAGAGATTGTAGTTATCAGCTGCGTATGGTTGATGATACAGATACTGTACTGAACATCACAAGTGCTTTTGCGCCGGTTGGATCGACCAGCAGACCTCTGTTTAACCACAAAGTTACTTCCTGATGGGAAACCAGTAGAACGAAATGAAATGCTATACTTCCATTACTTACATATTCCTTTGTAATGCCACCCTAATGGTGGTATTCAAGAGCAGTGGGGGAGGGGTATGATTGGTGATGTATTTTTTTAATTTTTTTTGCATGCATGCATCCTTGCCTGAGAGCCTAGTGGATGTGATGGTTTCAGATTTGATTAGGCAGCCCAGGGGCCTCTGCAGTCCAGCCCTGCAATAGGCCAGCAGGGGCCTTGTACAGGCGTCTCATTGCTCACCATGCCTCAGTGGTGATGTACACATCGAGTGTGACCGCCCGCTTGATTTAAACAGCAGTCCAGCCTCGATGTGGGAGTGCGCTCACTCAGTGCAATATTGTGGCCCATTCATCCAGTAACCACTGGACATTGGTCTCTGCCAAATACGTCAGGCTTGCCATCACATTTGTGTTTGCAGTGAGAGAATCGATGGTGTACGAGCACCGTGAGACTTCATGCTGAGTGCCGTGTTCCCTTAGCACTGCACAAAACACATTTCAACACATATATTGACAAAAGCAGATTCAGCGCTGTGTCACAGTGTGGAATCCAATGAATTCCAACTTCCTACCTGCTACCTGGCTTTATATAGTAAGTGCATTTGTACACAGGGCTATTGAGCAGCCCTGGTTTGACTATGTGAATTTAAAAGAACAAATAAGACATGTTTAGGTTTTCTTTGTGCAGATATAAAGTTGAATTCATAAGCAACGAAACACACCTCTGCTCACTTCAATACAGTCAAGAATGTTGTTGCTGCATCGTTACTTTGTCTGGTATGACCAGTGGACAGGGATGGATATTGTTAGCATTAGCATCTCTCTGCAATCTACATTTTTGCCTTCAGTTGCCTCTGTTCCCCGAGAGTTGCATACTACAAGTTTGCTTTATCTGCTTTTATATAACTGTTTTTAACTGCTCTTTAATGTTTAATTTCTTATACTGCACTGTAACTTTGATTATTGTATTTTGATTGTCTTCATGTAAAGCACTTTGAATTGCCCTGTTGCTGAAAAGTGCTATACAAATAAATCTGCCTTGCCTTGCCTTGCCTTAATATTAGTTAGTTAATGGCATGTTGACTTTGTTGTGTATGTTTTACAATAACAAGTAAAATAGATTAGAGTTGTAAAGATTCACAAAATTCAAGGTTTTACTTGGTACAGGATGGTGGTGTTATTATTTAGTTGACAAAGTTCTATAATATTCAAGATAATAAAAGACTTTTCAGACTATAAAGCTTTATCTGGACTCTTTCTGTGGATCCACAGTGAATACTTTAGATGTAACACACAAAATGTATTGATAAGAAGATATATGATGTACATTAACAATGTGTACCCTTGTACTGAATGATGCAAGCCATTAAATTCCACAATACACTGATGAATCCCTACAGTCGAGGCAAAATGAGTTTCACTATTCTGTGATGTCAGATAGATCCTTTTGCAGCAAGGATTATTAATGAGAGCTGTTAATTCTTACAACGATACAACATAATGCTGCTTAGTGAATCCAGACCTTTTTTTGTAAAAAAATGTCTGTTGGAACCTGTGATGATGTTTGACTGACTGACTTACTGACTTACTGAGAGATGCAGTTCTCATGACAACCACAGCATCATGGTCAGTGGTGGAAGAAGTATTCAGATCCTTTACTTAAGTAAAAGTACTAATACCATGCTGTAAAGTTAGAAGTAAAAGTTCTGCATTGAAAATGTTACTTAAGTAAAAGCATGTAAGTATCATCAGGAAATTGTACCTAAAGTATTAAAAGTAAACTCAATGAGGAAAATCCTCACATTTTAGAAACTGGAATTGATCCAAATAGCCCTGTGTTTATTCTGCTAATCATTTCAGCTGTACTTGGAGGCCTATATATTGTTGGGGAGTTTTATTTATAATAAAACATCGTATTTTATAAACTACATGTGTTTTGTGAGCAACAATCTTAATTTGTAAAGTAACAACGAACTAAAGCTGTCAGATGAATGTAGTGGAGTAAAAAGTACAATATTTCTCTCTGAAATGTAGCGGAGTAGAAGTAGAAAGTGGCATGAAAAGAAAAGACTCAAGTACCTCAACATTTGTACTTAAGTACAGTACTTGAGTAAATGTACTTAGTTACATTCCACCACTGATCATGGTGAGAAGGAATATGGTGTGGCTCCCTTCACCCACTGTTGGTGCCCACAAGTTTTCCAATGGGCTAAAAACAACTGAAACCATTTCAGGGTGCGATCAACACAGCATATCTCACTTGCGAAGTCATATACAGCAGTTTGGGTTCTGCCCATGAAAGGGTAATGAGGAAATGCACAATGAAGTTTTTTATGTTTTCATTTAAATCTCTTATTCATTGCTCCGCACCAAACAATGATTCTATTTGCAATCCAGTGGCCGTGTAAATAGCCCATCACACCATTCCTTTATGTGAGAGCAGCTTGTGAGCACCGAAGTTATGTTTAGAAATTCAATTCTTTACTCAGACCCTCAGCCTACAGGCCTTTGCTTTGCACAAAATGAGCAAAGTTATTTTCATTTCCTAATGGTCATCACAGCCAGCTAAGCAGTAATGAGCAGGGCCAAGGAGGATTGTTATTTTCTTAAGGACTAAATTAAAAATAGAAAGAACAAGGAAAGAAAGAAAATCCTGAGTAGTTCCATCATTCCAAAGTGAAGCCTAGAGGAGAGTTTGCAGTTCATTAGTCTACACACTTGGTCCTCCTGGTCCTACAGGGTGCAGGAATATGGGTGATGAATTGCACATCCATTCACTTCCACTGTGCAAGTTGTCATTAAAGGCCCAATCTGGAATTGGAATAGAGCGCCACCTTTAAGATCCACCTGCTGCTGTGGCTGTGTTTGTATTTATTTTGTAAGGCAGGGGACTTTTATAACTCCCAGAGAGAACAGCTGAGTTCCTGAAATAAAGACTAGCAGGTATGTAATAGCCTTTAAACGTAACGCTAGGAAAATGGACATTGATTTTTTTTTTAGCAATGCTGTTTATAGAAGAGTTACAGGCAGATTTCTCTTTATCACCCAGATGTGTATATTGTTGTGCTACATAATAGCATATGTACTGTATGTATACATCTTTAGGAAATGTATATACTTTACACTCCATTACTGATTCTGGCTCGATACCACAGGTGATGCTCACATGCTTAAAGTCGTTATGAGGCCACTGCTGTGTATCAAATAGAGTTAAAGCTGCTAGTTCTTACAGTTTTGGACTTCGCTGTGTTGCTGTGATGAAGGTTGACATGTAAAGTATGACATCATGCCAGTGGGCAGCTTTTTTGAGTTCTGCACCAGTGAGGTCACTGGTCTCCTAATGACTTCCTTGGGGTTCATAGCCAGCCTCCTTCTCTGCAGCCCATAGGGTCTCCCCCTCCGCCCAGTGCGCGGCTCACCCGACACAGGCAGCTCAACGCTTGGCTAGCCTCTCTCTGCTCATTGCTTTTAATCAAGAAGTGTGAGGCATAAAGATGCAGCAAGTCAGTTCATCCATGCCCAGTGGGGTCCTTTTTTGTCAGACAGTCAGATGAAGCCGAGTGGAAGAAGCCTCTTATGCTGTACGCACAAACATACGGAGGAATTGTGTAGCGAAATTATGGCTACCACTGGCTTTTTTTGTGTGAGATGATCACATAATAAGTTAACATAAATAGAAGCTCTTGCACATGATCTCGTATGGGATACAGTTGTTGTGCATTGTAATATTACAAAAGCACATTCTCAGATCTTTAAAGCGATTCATTTCCAGCATGCTATATATTTATTCTTGGTCCAAGTAATGGACCACAGGCCTAGAGTGATTTTTTTCTTACTACTTCTGCATCTAAAAGCAGGATGAGAGCCATGTTAATCAGGCAGCCCATGTACTTCTTTAATATTTAACATAGGTTATTAGACAGGGCAAAGATTTGACCCCCAAGCGCTTCTGCACATCACATGAATAACTAATGTTGGCTGATTATGTTAATCAGTAGTACCAGGCAGTGATGACCAGGAACGCATCCCCACTGCTGCAGGAGAAAGCTATAATCTCAAACGCATCACAAAAACACAGCCCGAGCCCATCATTAGCTCTGAAACACAGCTACTGCACACTGTGTGCAGCACAGGGTGATTTACACTTCACATGCTCAGCTTGAATTTTCCTTTAATATGTATACTGGAGATAAACACGCTGCATTTGTGACGCTACTTGCTGTGATCTCCCTTTACAGATAATCAAATATTTGCATAATGACAAGAACTGAAGCTACGCCAGGCAACACTGCATGTCGGCAGCTCAAAATGGCAGCGAGAGGGAAACTTTGATATCTGGGAATCACGTAATGTGACTGTAACTCAAACACTCCAGCTTTTACCAGCCATACTTGATGCCAAATAGCACCAACGACACACAAGATCATTGGAGGATCCAACACTAGGAAAACGTATATATGTCACTCATACATTTATATTTGTCAATTTATGTAGGTAGATAGGTGCACATATTGCACCTCACCAGGGATTTTTGGGGGCAAATATTGTAGCATAACATCCCAATTATCGTTCAGAACACTTCTGCTACAGCCTCTTAAGGAAGGTTTAATCTATAAATTAGTACTATTGATAGCAGCTGTCTGTAGGAGCATACTTCAATGTGTGTCTGTGCATTCAACAGCTATGCCATGCTCTGACAATGTTATCATATGAGTGAGTAAACTTAAGGGGAGCTCAACGCCTACATTCTTTTTTCAATGGTGACAGTGCTGATTTGAAAAGCTTATTGCTGCGTCATAAAGCAAGTGCTTGTCTTCTCTCCCGTTTGTTTTGAGGCAAAGATAAAAACACACTCGCCATTTAGAGGTAGAAGCGGCTTGATTGTGGCTATATTCCATCCCCATCACCCGAGTTCTTTGGCCTCCACCATAAAGAATTCCAACGAGACAATTTTGCGCAGTGTGGGGTGAGCTGACAGGGAGTGTTATTAAAGCGCAGGGTGCTGACCGCTCTCAAAGTTATTAAAGTGCTGTGAGATTGTGTCTGTGATAGCCCTGCCGGTCGGGATGTCCTTCACACACAGGTACATTACAGTTGGGATGCGGTCGTCGCAGTGAGAGGGGGGTGAGGGGTGGGGGTGGGGGGGGGGGGGGGGTGTGGATAGACACTGTCATTGTCTTCATTCCTCCATTAAAAATAATCATAGTTAACCCCTGGCTGAAGATTCCCTCTGTTCAGTGTAGGAAATTATGTGTAAATAATTCAGAATTATAGCCTCCTAACAGTTTTCAACATGGTTGTACAGTATACAGTTAACTACATGAAATGTATTCTAAAGTGTAGCATGCATACACAATTTAAATTGAGTGATTTTGAATTGTATGACATTGTTAAGCATTAAAGGAAATGTCGAATGGTAGGACTTTGATGGTTTTATTCTTGGCAACTTCAAAGTAGCAATGCTATGTTCAATTAGATATGGCTGAGATTGTTTTGTGTTTTTCTGTTGAAGAAATATTGACATATTGGGAAAATTGTTTATTTTCTCCCTTTTTGCTGTGAATTAGCAACACATTCTCATCATCATCATAAAATACGGCCGCTTGGTCAGGTGCCTTTGACGTTGTTATTGACGCTATATGTCTCCTTTAGCGTGATATCTAAATTCATTTTATCTGGTCGCTAGGCCCAGTGACTCCCTAAACTAAGCTAAAGCTAACGCTGCTGGCGGTAGATTCATATTGAACAGAGTGGTATCAATCTTCTTCATCTAAATTTTTAGCAAAATGTCCAACTATTCCTTTAAAGTTTGACTTTCTGTAGATTTCAGTCTTTTCTTGTCTTCTTTTATTGTGCATGGCACCATTCTGGCATCAACTGCTACACCAACAACCACTGAATTATTCTTCATATGTTTTAATAAATGTAACAATAGGCCTGTAAATAAAGCATCTTCTCCCATGAAGCAGAGCCTATTTACCTAGCTAACCTAGCTAACAAATGATCACAAATACAGTATAGGCTTACATTAAAATAAATATTGTCATTATTTAAGAAATGCTTGTAAAATGTGAAAAAAAAACACTGAAATAGGGAAGCTAAAGACTTCACTGGTCTGCTGTACAGTACGTCTGTGGTTCAGCCCCTAGGTGAGTCTCAGATTTGAATGTGGGGGCAGCTGCCTGTGTAAAATGATAGGCAAATGGGAGGAGGGCTAATGGACTGATTCTGTGTGTTTTAGAAGAGAGGGAAGAACCCTACAACATCAATCTACTGTCGGCTCCCTCTCAATCTGTTTCAGCTCCACTCTGACATGACAGCATGGGGGACTCCAGCCCTCGATTCATCACCGGGTCTGGAAATAACAGGACACCTCCAGTTTGTCATACTAGATTAGTCTGTGGCCCGTAACCACTGTCCTTAATAGAGTCTCCAGCGTTTCATCGGAGGTGTCCACTAGACCACCACTGTAGACCTCAGGGGGAACACAGAGGGTGTATCGACATCTCTTGTACTGGCTGTGGAGACCACTGCAGTGTATTTCTCCTCCACTGTACAACTGACTACAATAAACCAAAGTCTGCACAGCTTTTTTCACAGCTTCTGCCATTAGAATTAGTTTTTTCTCATTTTTCTTTAATTTGAGCATGTATATGGATCATCAGTTGACAAAACTGCCCTGCCTGCAGTACATTTGAAGCCCACAGAGAAACTCTGAAGATTTAGCCACAATATTCTAGGGCCCATACGTCTATATCCTGCACATAAAATCAATTGATTGTAATATATAATATTTCTTAATTGGTGATTCGCTGTTACTTTGTGGATCACAGGTCCTGGCAGTGGAATCAGCCTCGATCTTTAATAAGTGCTTGGGCAGCCAGTGTGGAAGTGTAATGGACAGTGCAGGGTTAGGCCAGGACTGTGATACAGTAGTTCCTCACTGCCTCCCCTACTGACCTTGACTGGCAGTATGGCTCTTTGAAAATCTAAGTGCCCATTTTACAGTATGCCTGAAGCAATTTAGGAGTCCATACACATTCATATAAGTCCAACTTATTGATTATTTTGCTGCTGTTCACACAGTCTGGCAATGTAGAGTTTCAATTATCACTATGTGACCTGCCATTGTCTGGGAAAAATGTGATCTATAGCCAGGGGACCTGGAAGTTTGCAGAAAGAAATAACAAAGAAAATATGTGAAACATCGACACCAAGAGCACGTGTTCAACAAATAGACGTTTTTGACCTTGTAGACAGTTGACTTTTTAGACATGCAAGTGATGTCCAGGCTGCCAAGACCAAAGATTGAAAATAGACCTAACGTGGACCAAAACATCATTTGATGCATCAACTGAAACTCAATGATTTCTTCATGTAATTATTGTCAGGATTGTCTGCAGACATACTGGATATATAGGCGTCAGAGTCAGGACTGGTGTGTGTGTGTGTGTGTGTGTGTGGGGGGGGGGGGGGGTTGCTTATTTAGCCTGGGATGATGTGTGCTGTCTCTGGCTCCAGAGCGGCCCCTCTTCCTGTTTACCTGGGAGTCCTCTGGGGTGAGGTTGAGCTGAAAAGCCCAGTCAGAGCCAGTCAAAGGGAGCGTGGTGCAGTCTTGACCCTGGCGCTCCACTCATTGTGTAGTGCAGCGGTGTAATGAGGCCCTGTGTGGATATTGATATGACAGAACAAAAGGCCAAGGTGCAGTAAGGACAGCAATCCACACGTTTCACACCATTTGTTTTTCACACCGTATCCATCACATTAATGGGTCACCTTTCTGTGACAGCTCATGATTACCTGCTTACCCATGGAGAGAAAAGGGGGTGAGAGAGAGAGAGAGAGAAAGCCTGGTAAGTGCAGAGAGAGAGATAGGCAGGAAGATAGGGAGCGAGGGTTCTCCAGTACTAAGGGTAAAGGGTGAGTTGGGGTTGGAAGGGGGCTCAGGGAGTGGGGGGATGGGAATCTAGTGCCATTTTTTTTATTCTTTCATGAAGATTGGCTCCGGCCCTGTCATCATCCCCACAGAGTGAATTTATGACAGGTCAGCTCTCCATGCAGTCACCTGATGGATGGAGAACATCCAAGTTTATTTGGGGCACAGTGGAAATGGCTGAACAATTCCCTTAAGCACCAACAGATATTTTTTTTTTCTTTTTCTTTTTTAAGTGAGGGGAACACTATTGTTCACCAATAGATATCCAACAAAAATTGTAAATGTGTATTTTCATTTTTCATCTATTTTACCTTCCTAAAGTACCTTGTTTAATTGTTGAGTTTATAAGGAATTGTAAGAGTGTGATGGATCTATATTGCTTGGTAAGTGAATAATTATTGGCAGTAAAATACTAGAGAACAAAGGTTTTTCTCCCATTGATCACATATCTTGATATGAAGTGTTATGAAGTATGAATATTTGCTCTGTTTTTCCTCCATCTCTGTGTTGATTATTGCCCATGCATGGCTCATTTGCTGTAATGTCCAGCAATTTCAAATGCTGAAACTCTTGACTTGGATAATTTTATTGCTGCAACAATGAGTCTGCTGCTGATACTTTGGAAGGGAGATTTAGACAAAATATCTTTTTTTTTCTGATGAAGGCTGCTTTGACAAATGCTTTGGCCTCACTTTGACGTTGCAAATTATTGCAGAGGAATACTTAGGTTTGTTTTCCAAAAGTTAGAACATGGTTTGGCTTTAGAGAGTCAGTAGCGTACATTGAATACAAAAGAGCTTTTGTTTTCACCACCTCACAGTATTGTATGGTGTTTTCAGTTGCTGTTTTGCTTGGATCTTGCAAATACGTTATGTTCTGCTTAGCTCAACAGCTATTGATGCCTTCCATTCCCAAAGCACCACCGCCGGTGTCATCTATGAAATCTTAAGTCACTTAAGACGAGCATTTCAACTTTCAGTCATTGCAAGGAAATGGCAAGATCCCATTTTATGATAAAATAAGACTGCAGCTATGTATCTGTGGAAAGACCTTAGCTCAGCATATCAGGTGAGAGGCAGGGGAGGATGAAAGAGGAGCGAGAGAGATCACTTTGTCCCAAATTAAAAGTCAGAGTGTCATCTTTCGGTCTAATTGCCTGGAACCATTATTGAACACTGCAAAAAATAGTGTCTGCATATGCATTTATTTTGTAATCCATTGGTGTGCTTCACTCTGAGTGTAGTCTACAGGGACCAATCCTCAGGCATGCAAACATGCTCTTTTTGTATGAATGGGGGAAGGATTGCAGCCTATACTGCAGAGAGACAGTTTGCCATATGTCATAGCACCCAGCAGATATGAGGTGATGGTGTCAATACATCTTGCGTCTGCCCAGTGGAGGCCTACTCCGCATTACACTAAAACATGAATAATATGAGTGGAACAATGCTGTGTTGGGCCGGGACGTAAATCAGAAGGGAGAGAAATTGCTGACAAGTTTTGCTATTAAAAGATAATTGTAATCAAGGTGCAAGACGAGCAATGAAGTGGTGATAGCAGATAGACAGACAGCTGCAAAGATGGATTGTTTTAATTTGCACCTATTAAATTGAAGTTCACTGGATCATCTTCCTCAATCTCCATGAATACTTGATTTTCTGGCTGCTACAAAGCTATTAAAAAGAGTGATTGGACTCTTACACTTGGTATACTATATTTTATGCTATACTTTCATTAACCCTTTGTAATAATACTTTTTTAATAAGAGGAACTAATAGACATACTAAGAACAATATGCATATTATGTGCATGTTATGTATATTGTCTTGTCTGTAAATAAACACATCATCATACCTAAATTACATCATAGGTCGATATCCAAAGACTCCCAAAGAAACACATGGCCTATTTATTGCGGTGGCGGTTTAATCATGTGACAGTTACCATGTGACCATTCTATTTAACGTAACGTGCACAGTTATTAAACATGTAGTTAGCATTCTGAAAACTCGTTAAGTTTAGGCAACAGTAAAGTTTGGTAAAACATCAGGGATTGGTGTAAAATTAGTAATGTTAAGTCACGAACGTCATTGTGTCACGGACTAAGGTACTGTACATAAAACTTCAATTAATTTCAAAATGATTGGTTTCACATGGGACAAGAACCCCTGTCCCCTGAGTGAAAGTCCTGTTTGTTTGACCCATCCACCAACCTGCCTTCTTATGTGGAATTTGACGCTCTTATAGTTTCAATCCCTCAATCAATTAATCATTCAATCAATTTGTATTTTTCAAACCAGGTACAATTCCATTGAAATATAATCCTATCAGCTCCTTCAACTTGAACATGATTCATCATAAATCAGAATGTTGTTTATGTCTGAAGGATAAGTTGTACTTTTACATAAAATGTATTATATATTAAAGACAAGAAGATACCACCACGTCAGCAGTACGTCTTGTTGAAATTCAGGTTTTTAAAGGTTAACGGTGATGTTATTCTATATTATTCTTGTTGTCACCAAATTCCATTTTCCAGTCCTTTAGACTTCCCTACCCTGTCTGTAGCACTCAGCAACTCAGCACCAAGCCCATTGGTTCCTAATGAAGACGTTTCAAAGTTTCATTTTAATAAAATGTTATCTGCTTTCCTTAAACAGCTGGGTACTGCAGTGTTTAGCAGACTCAAACAGGAGTAAATAGTGAATTTGTTGGAGACTAGGTAGCAATATACTGCTCTTTCTTGAACCTTTCAAAGACAGCAGTAAATCAATTAGAATACTGTTTTTTCTTTCTCAAAATGTCAATCATCTTATTCTGGTTGAGCACATTTTTACAATTTTTCATGGTAAATTTAAAAACAATCTAAACAAAGTAAAAATGTGCAAATGCGCCAGTCTGAAATCTTTCAGTCTTAATTGATGCTGATCCTCTCTCAACGCTCATGTTGTAATTTCTAAAGGTCAGGAATCTTTGTGTCTGATTTACACGTACATTATGTTTTAAACAACCTCAGCAGGAGAACACAGACCCTTTGGAGCAAAAACTTCATGTATTTAAAGGAAAAGTTATTTGGTATTGGCAGATGTAAATTGAAGTTGTAAATCACAATTTCACACACAGGAAAGCATTCCAGCGGGGGCTGGGAGCAATGTTTCACAGTGTTTGCTTCTGAGCCAGACTCGCTCCCAGGCAGGGGTGATTAGTGCTTGTTGGTAATTTGGCAACCTTGACCATGTAACCTTGCTAAAGCTGGATTAACATTTTACCCTGGAAAAGCCAGAGATGCCTTAAAACATGTTCCATTTTTCTGTTGCTTATTATGAGACAACAGCCTACAGAGGCTATTCAAATAAGTGCCCATGCTATGCTGCATGAGCACTCAAGGAGAAACTCTTATTAGACTTAAGCATGCTAAGTGTCAAAAAAATGTTGACATATCCATCTGATCACTCACTAAAAACATTACACTTTACATATTGTGAGCACATGAATCCGAGGGGTTAACAGCCAAGGGTCATACACAACTTAACCATGTGTTCAATAAACAGGAAGGATATGTGCATAAATAAATGTGTATGAATATATTAGAGGAGTTATTTTGAAAGAAAAGATACTTTCTGTGTCAATTCTGTAAAACAGCAGCAGGTTTTCAGTCCTCCAAACCATACAACGACATGGGTCATTTGTCCCTACCCTATAATGTGACCCACAGGAGCGTTTTTCATTCACATATCTAAACCAAAGAACGCCATTCAGGGCCGGCTCTAGCCCTTTGGTTGCCCTAGGCAAGATTGAGTTTTTGCACCTCTCATTGCCAGATCTCCACCGCTGTGTCAGCAATAGAGTAGCAATGTATGTTCATTTTATTTTCCAGCTTCCATGTAAGTTAGATGGCACCAACATTTGGTCTAATCATAACTGGCCTGGCAACCCAAAGGACAGAGTTCTGTTTCCAGATTCGTGTGCACGGTGACTTATGAAAATAAACACTTAATTTCCTGCATTCTGGTGAATTTTTATGCCGCTATTTATACCTCTTTCTGAATCAATGTATGCTGGAAATATCTTTATGTAAAGGGAAAAATACAGTAGATTACAATCCAAATATAAAAACATAATGGAATATATTGCAGTAACACTCTCAGGTATTCTGTATTGCTTTCATCTATTTATTCTCCTGTAGATCGGCTTTTCTAATTATGTCTGAGTCAGCACACATGTAGCCTATAGGCATAGTTCACTCCTCCCTCCTCTTTTGTTGAGGAAGTATGTGCATATGACAATTATTCAACTCAATTATATTCATTTTAATGGATTAATAAACCCCTGGACTGTAATATTTCAGATGAGTTTGAGCAAGATTTTTGCTCATGTTCAAAGATTTGTGCACATTCAAAATATATCTTATCTGTGCTGTCTGAGATTCGGAGGAGTTGTGATATTTTGAGAAAAATAAAGTGATAAAAGGCTATTACAAGAATAAAGTCACAATATTTCAGAAAATAATCTACCTGCACCATAGTCTGCTGTGCATTACGAGATTGCTCTGCTGATACAGTAGATGTCAGACCTTCTGACAGACTCAGAGCCCTGTTTGGGTCTCTGGTCTCTGAATGACAGAAAGTTTAGGGAAGTGGCTGTATGCTGCTCTACGTTGGAGGTGGAACACCGAAACTATACGGCAGAAATACACGGAGCTAAACCGCGACACATCTGCCGCAGCATGCCCACAGCTTTATAAACCTGAAGCTGCACAGACCATGGACGGAAGGCACGCTGCTCATCTCTATTTTTACAGCGAGAGTGGACACCAAGCGACGCACAGGTCTGCTTCAGAGCTCCGTGTGTTGCAGGTTGACTAGTAAATGTGTGGCTGAGGGGGCGCCTTAGGATGATCATGTTTAATAAACATGTTTTATTTCGCTTGTCGTTCTAATTCTATTATTAGACCTAAGAGCGACACGGCACCCCCAACACATTTGACGCCCTAGGCAGTCGCCTAGTTCGCCTATAGCAATGGCCGGCCCTGACCGATCTGGCAAACTTGCATAGTGTGGTTATTGTTACGGGTGCAGGGAATTGAGGACCCAAATGCAAGGAGCAAGGAGGCAGGCAAGCAGGAGAGTGTCTGAAGTGAGGTTTTTGTGAAGCTTAGCGTAATTTTCATGTCTCTTACTACCTAATCAAGTGCCGGAACACCCACTTTCTTTTAGCCAATCAAAAGAGGCCTTCGTTTTCTCCGAGCCAATCACAGCTGGTCTTCCCTGTTTTAAACTGCTGCGTTTCTCTCTCCCTTCTGTCAGCTGTCATTCTATTTTAGATCGACCCTCCTCCTCCCCTCCACCTCCGGTCACCAGCTCTCGTGGCTCCCTGGGCTTCCTTCCTCTTTTCGGCTGGCTCTTCGTTCGGGCTTCCTCACACCACCGCCAGTGTCTAGACTCCATCAGGGGGAGGTCTTCGGCTCCGACCCCTTCTAATATATTATTGTATTAATATATTTGTGATGGAGTCTAATCTCCAAACACCATTCATGTCAAGTTATACTTGTGAATAAATTTTGCGTTTTTGCAACAAAGTCTCTACTGATTGAAATTAACTTAAAGTTCATACCAAACAGGCGTCCAAAACGTACAGCAGAAAAAAACAAAACAAAGGGAGTCCAAAGACGCAAAAAAACTAAGTCCAGAGTGATACAAAAACAAAGAGCAGGATATCAAAAACCAAGGGAACACAGAGACTGGAAACACACAGGGATAAACTCACAGGGAATGACACAAAAACGAACTGACAAAGAACACTCAGGGAGCTAAATAAACTAGGTAACGAGTTAACAAGAGGCAGGTGATACAAGGGCTGGGGAACAGGTGGAAAACATCAGGTAATCACAAGGGGCGGGAAAGCGCAGAAAGTAAAACTAGACAACACAAGGGGAGATGGACAATCTTTCCAAATAAAACAGAAAACATGAAACAAACTAAATACAGAAACTTGACAACACTAAATACAAGGGGGAATAGAACAAATGAACTAATCAGAACATACACAATCAGAATAAACAACAAAAATCAAGAAACAGCAACAGAAATATACACAACCACAACAGTTATAGCCAGTAGAGAGTCGCAAAGCGAATGTAGAAGTGCCGTTCACCCTGTTACGAGTTGATGAACCACTGAAACAATTTTGGAAACATTATTTCAAGGTACAAACAGTTCTCTAGTGTTGTTTTAAAGTGCCCATATTATGAAAGAATCACTTTTTTCTGGGATTTGGGTTGTTATTTTGTGTGAAAAAAAACATCTATGCTGTTTTGAGTGAGAGATGGTTTCTGAATGATTCCTGCCTTCAGTCTCCGGGTGTGCTGTTCAAAATCTGCAGGGCTTTTTACGTCACTAGCCGAAACGACGGGCTAACCGTAGCATGCTAGCTCGTTCTCAATGGAAAAACACTGCTACACACACACTAGTTCACCATAATCTGCAAAAGAACTACTTACATGTCCCTCGTCTGCAGGTATTCCACACAAGGTTGGAAGTAGTGATGACGAACTGACCGAAAAGCCGGTTATTAACCCGATTCGTGTCACCGAGCCGGGAGAATCGAGTGCCATAGGTCAATGAACCGACTCACTCCTGTTTTTTACCTCATTAGCGCCTCCACTGGAGTGGTGGTAGAATCAATCAGGAAATGGGCTACCTCGAGCAGCACGATTCATTGGACCGAATGATCTGGTAAGAGAGTTGTAGAGACCACGCACCAGGCTACTGACCGCGACCGAACGTAACCGTTAACAACCGCTCGAGTCTATAATCAAACGGGTGTCTAACGGTTCTCAGCAAGTTTGAGTTATTAACCAAGCCTTGTTTCTGGTGCATCTTAGGTGATTGTGTTCGGCAATTCACACATTATTGATTGGGAAGTGCATCACATACAAATACACGTCATGTTATCTTAGTTATGTTAAGTTAAATGTTAGAGAAGTGAATGTTGCAGGCTGTCACGAGCAGACCGGGCGGGCACCAGGCTACTGCCGAGACCGAATGTAACCGTTAACAACTGCACGAGTCTATGTAATCAAACGGTTGTCTAACGGTTCTCGGCAAGTTTGATCCCAGAAACCTTTATTTCTCGTGCATCTTAACAAATACAAGCCATGTTATCTTGGTAGTTATGTATAATCGGTCGTGGTATTAACGTCATCGCTACACAATTTCTTAGTAAAAGCAAAATTAATTAAACTGCCTTGTTTCTTTTTGCCATGGCTATATGATGCTAACTGCAGAATGGATTTCAAGGACTTTGCGCATGATAAACGTTTATATTTTTTCTACAAATCTTTGAGTTAACATGTACTAAACATGAGTTGAATTTGCACCGCAACACCGCCACGTCTTGATGCTCATGACAAGAATAGCATGTATAGTTATCTTTATTAAAGTGAATTAGGTTTAAATCACCGACATGCATGAATTAATTATATTTTTGCAGTAGCCTAGTACACGTAATAATCTACGATGATCACATTACACAAAACTGAAATTGCACTTTGTCACCTTACTTCCTGCTTTGCTCCCGTCATAATTACTATGGCCAATAGTTGGCAGCATCACTATGAATGTAAATATAGGTTGTAATTATTGTTTGTACAAACGACCTATGGGAGCGTTTTTTGGAGGAGCACAGTCTCTTTATACTTCTCTTATAGTCTTACTGGACTTCATTCTGTGTGTTCTTGTTAGGGACTGTACACAAGGTATTGGGGTGGGAAGGGGGGTGGGGTAAACATTGTGTTACACTGACTTTTAAAAAGCAATACCCTTATTTTTAAGTCCTTTGGCCCCTCGCCTCAAAGTAATATAACACTATTAATTTGCCCTTTGCTGCATGTCCTCCCCTCTGTCTCCCTCTAAGCAAGCACTATCAAATAATGCAGAAATGCTTAAAGATGCCATATTATGCTCATTTTCAGGTTCATAATTGTATTTTAAGGTTGTACCAGAATAGGTTTACATGGTTTAATTTTCAAAAAACACCATATTTTTGTTGTACAGCACATCTCTCTCTCACTGCTGCAGCTCCTCTTTTCACCTTGTGTTTAGGTCTCTGTTTTAGCTACAGAGTGAATAATCTTTCCTTCTGTACTCTTTGATTCCACTCGCACATGCTCAGTAGCTCAGATCGTAGATCATGTCAGTTAGCTCCATAGACAGTAAAAGAAAGGTTGTTTCTCCAACTTTGGTCAGTTACAAGGCAGGATTAGCCAGGAGACTTCTTCTAAAGGAGGGCACACATGGAAGTACTTCTTTTGGAGATTATGATGAACTCGTGTGTGTTGTAGCAGTGCTTTGCCATTGAGAACGAGCTAGCATGCTAATGCTAGCGCTAGCATGCTAACGGTTGTGTTTAGCCCGTCGTGTCGGCTAGTTACGTAACAAGCCCTGCAGATTTTGAACAGCTCACCCAGAGACTGAAGGCAGGACACCTTCAGAAACCGTCTCTCACTCAAAACAGCATGGATAGATTTTTTTCCAAGTTTGTATGCGTGTGGAAGCACCAGAGACACAATATAACACCCCAAATCCCAGAAAAAAATATTTTTTTCATAATATGGGCACTTTCAAAAATATCTTTAATAAAGATTGTATACTCCAATTGGAATTTGTGTTTCACAAAATCGCACAACAAAAGTATCAGTAGCAGTTGCCAACTTATGGCAAACACAATAAAATGATGGATCCTGTGTACGTTTTTCTGACACATTTTACTTTACCGCCTCCAGTTAGTAAGATGCAGAATAAAGTGGAGGTGGACGCTGCTAAAAGATAGTGACAAATGACGTGCTCTCTGGAGAGATAACATTCAATCCCTGACATACCCTCCCCCACTCTCCTAAAAAAAGGAGACTCCCCTCCCTTAATCATTTTCATATAGTCCCTAATAAGTGGCAAGTTTCACATCAGTCGTTCATGGTAATTCTTCTACATTTTGCTCAAAGCCCTCTTCCTCATTAAAACACAAGGTTGTTTGCTAATTTCCAAGTGCACCTCCTGTTTTTGTGACATTGGTGTATCTGGGGTAGGTGGTGCATTGCCCTCCTACGAAAAGCTCTGGCTCATTATTGAGCCTCTTTATCTTTACTGTAGCTAAATTGTTAATTAGCTAGACCTTGAATTAGATTATTTGCATGTCTGAACAAGGGCTAAGGTATTAATGCTCCCTTAGGACAAACTGTAATAACCTCTTCGGTGGCTCCAAGATCCCTGTGGAGGGGGCTGCATGGACGCTAGCCCCTGGAAGGAGGGAGAGAGCACAGCCATTTCATCCAATTAGCTGTGGATTATACTGCTCCTCTCCCTTTGAATCCTATTTGCTGTGATAAGGTGTTCTCCTACAGGGACAGAGCTGAGCTTTGCTATCAGGAAAAATGATTAATTCACAACCCAATATTAAAATGCAGTGCCGTCCATTTCACACTGTCTGACATAGGAGGAAGAAACAGCTCGGAAATCAATACAGGCACTAAACAACCATCCAGGAGGAGGAGAGGTTGGGCAAGTAAGAAAATACCCCTTAGAATCTAAGAAGCAAGCTGCATTTCATCCTACACATCACACTTATACGGCTCTCCATGGTCTGGTATGTCCTTGAATTATTCAGAGCCTGCTAAACCGTGGGAATGGTTTTAAGACTAATGTGGCACAATATCATGGTCGCTATTGTTATTGCATTGTACCATGCAATTTTCACAAATATTTACCTCTTTCTTCTGATCTTCCCAAGGGCATGTATTTTAATTTTACAATTCCATGCCTCTTGCACCTCTTTGAATAAAGAACACCATCACAGACTGTATAGCATGGAGTCAAAGGGACGTTTTCACGCGTTTTTTTTTTCTATTCTGTATCTGGGATAAAAGTGGGGAATCCAGAAACCAGATTTATATTTTTCAAGCCCTCCGACGCCGCACAAATGATGTTTAAACACCCAGCACCTAGGGTTTAATTAAGTCCCTCTAATCGTGTTCCAATCAGAAGCTTGGACTGATGGGCTGGAATTCCTGATGTGCATTTCTGTCAGTCTTAATTGGATAATTGATTGCCAATTTGAACCTGGCCACACACTGCATACACAATCAAGCGCCTGGCCATGTTCCTTGAGGATTCATTTTCCATCCGAATAAAGATGCTGCTTCGATAGGCACAACTCCAGCTATTGGTCTTGCTAAAAAATAAGCCCCGGCTGATGATGTAGATTGGACGTTCACTTATGAATGCCTATTGAATTTTTTAGTGTATGAACACAGTTTGTGTTTGTGTAAATGTATTTGTATCGTCCTCTGGCTCTTTGTATTTACACTTGCACTGCATATTAAGACGAGGGCAGCCGAATCCAGTCCCTGTTGTGTTTGGCAACAGTGTTCTTTCATAAAATACTGTTACCTATTAGTTGGTTTACATATTCCTTTCATACTTTCTCATTAAAATGCCAGGATTTCAATTCCAAGTAACAGTGTTTTGCTCTGCAGACCAAAAGGAGAACAAGTTGTAAGCTCCTATTAACACCAACTTTTATTTTTCACAACAAACTCCAATAGTTAAGAATGGAGTTGTCAAAATGTATTGATTTGTAAGTGAACCTCGAATTTCCTTTTTATACCAAGCTCAACATTGGTGAAGTTTGGCATGCAAATGTGCACTCTTTGCCTTTGTTAACCTCTGACGGCCCAGCTGTAATAGGTCTTTTTGTACCTCCATCTGTGTAAATTAAGTTAAAAAAAGTATTAGAAACATTTCAACGAAGTAAAACCATCACAAAATATTGCTTCAGATTGTACCACAGAGTTGAGTCAATACACAAACAAGTAGGGAAGTATTCATTGCAGGACTTCTGTATTGCACTCGGTTGCATCATAACAGGTGTTTCTATTTTTCAGGTCGCTCAGTGTGTTTTGCTGTTGTGTTTAGTGTGTTTTGTTAACGCTGCAATAGCTCGGAAACAATGAAAAGGTGAAGGCTGAAGGGGAGAAAGGGTGAGAACAAATTATTAATATTTATCAGGTAAAATATGTGAGATGGCTGTGAAGGGCTTCGTGGATACAGACACACTACCTTATACTGCACTGAAGATAAGTATACTGTATACTTAGAGGATACATACTCTTGAGCTAGGAGAAACCTATAGCTGAACCTATACACGTGATGGTAATATGAATACATCATATTTGATAATAGTCACATAACTAAATAATTACATTGTAAGTTAAAAATGTAAAAATGTCATGTGATTATAAAAACATTTACTAGAAAAAAGGTATTATTACAATCTATTGAGAAGCTGTAATCTGCACTGAATAAAAGAGTGTAATGTTTGTTCTCATCGTCTTTTATGCGCAGAAGGGAAACAAATATACAACTTGCCATGCATTGACAATTGTGTTTTTAGTGCTTGTAGGTCTCAGAGCACAAACAATGGGAAATAACACATATATGACTCATGTCACAGAATGAGGATAATGGTGACCAGATTTCTAAATATCTTTATGCAGTTATACACATTTTCCTTGTCAGAGAAAATGTCTGGGGAGAATCTGAACCACGATGGTTTGATGGGAAACACATTTGAGAAATCACAGCAGCACCGAGCTGATGATCTTACTCATCAGTGACCACGCTGTTCTCAGTCTGTGCATTTGGTTCCATTTAACCTTCCCTGCTGAAATGCGTGTTTGATGGTGTCCTTCGCTATCAAAGTGTCACCAAAACGCACCGCAATTTAATCATTTGTAAGAATAACATTTTCTCAGCTTTTTACTGCAGAGTGAAATTCTTTAAGTTGAAGGTGCCAACATGTTTTGATATGGCAAGGCGAAAGACTCTGGGGTCCTAATTTAGTGTGGACAGCCACGACTGCCTATGAGTCCCACTCTGGGTGGGCTTGAGTTATTCTAGTCCCTCTCATCTACTCTACATTTCCTGCACTGTTTTGTCACACAGAATTGCTTTTTCTCTGTAAATAAGAATTCGTCCAAGGAGCCAAATGGTAAAGAGAGAATTCTCCTATTATAAATGGCCTTTCTCAGCCCGGTAACCTCGCTACGAGTTTTAGCACCACAGTGCAACCCTTGGTGGGATTGGATACTTTGGCCACCATTTGTACAGAGTGAAGTTTCTTTGGAGTCTCCTTGAGACAAGTGACCAGTGCAGGGCAAAGTGAAGGCCTTATCAGTCACCCCCACAATGGTGCCACCCCATGAATTATATTAGGGACGGATGTGGCTCGCCGAGCCACTGCATTGTGGACCATCTGGGTGACAATAAACATGTCGCCACATGGTTTCCTCCATCATTCAAGTCTAGATAGCAGATCTGGACCTTAACTATAGCTCACTATCTCCTGGATCTCGGCGTGACCTGTTAGAGAGATGGAGGTGAGGCTCAAGGATATCTCTCAGAGAGTCTGCTCCAACACCAGGAGGTTATTATAGGCATGCTGGGGGGAGGCAGCCCGTCTGTCTACTCTGCTGCACTCTCTCTCTCTCTCTCTCTCTCTCTCTCTCTCTCTCTCTCTCTCTCTCTCTCTCTCTCTCTCTCTCTCTCTCTCTCTCTGTATTTGTCTATATGGTTCACAGATAGGGGAAGATATTGAGTCAAAAATGTTTAGGAAACCCATGTAACAGTCCCTCCAGAAAAATCGCTGATTATGCGATCGCACAATTCAATGCATAATCAGCCAAAGTCCGCATATTTATGCGGGGGCCACATTTTTTCAAATACCCCGCACTTTCACCGCATAAATTGCCAATTTCCGCGCAAAATATGCGCTGCTTGCATGATTTCATAATCCCCGCATTTTTGTTGCAAAAAAATCACATATATCTCAGCAGAAAGTTGAAAATGTTGCGTTTACTTCACACGAGCAGCCATTTTCCCCTGTTGCCATGGGAACCTTGTATGCCTAGTGAGAACACGGTGTTGGGGGAATCACTTGTTTTCTCTTTTTCATCAGTTTTTGCAAGTTCCCGCAATTTTTGCAAGTTCCCACAATTTCATCGCATAAAATTGCATAAATATCCCACATATTCCATTGCATCTTTTAAGAAATCATGCTGCATAATCAAGGATTTTTGCCCGCAACAATCACAAAAAAACTCTGCGTTTTTCTGGAGGGACTGATGTAAACACTGCTACCCCTTCTGTTGATACAAACTGATTGAGTTCAATAAATATAAGCTATTCATTTTTGTTGCCGTTGCACACAAGCAATCAGACGTGCGGCCATTCAGTACATGGAAATGATTAAGTTAAGGATTTTTGCATTAAATGATAAAAAAAAGAAGCTAAACACAACACTGATATGCGATTGCAATCACCTTTTAAGATGACATGGTGAACTTGTTTGCTAACAGTTACGGACTGTTACAGACCAGCATTAGCGTTCAATTAGAATTGTGTTTCAGGTAGTCTATATCCTTAACGGACTCTGGTTAACTGCTCCTCAGATGTCTGCAGGCTAAATCCAGACAGCTAGCTAGACTATCTGTCCAATCTGACTCTTCTGTTGCACGGCAAAAATATCTTTTGAATGTACACGTTACACCAAAACAAGTTCCTTCCCGAAGCTATTTTGCAGCGGCAGTGTGGCTCCACTCGGAGCTTAGCACCGCCCAAGATGATTTTGATTGGTTTGAAGAAATGACAATAAACCAGAGCACGAAGGAAGGTCTGGCAATGCAAGACTATATGTTTCAGGCCACGTTGCAAATGTAAGTCCAATATTCACTCTCCTTTTAGCTGTGTTATATTTTCTCCAACTGCTGAGGAAACTATCTGACTTTTTAGCTGCTTAATGCTCCTAATGCTCCATTATGTTCACCAGGTAGTTGCTAACCTCTAGCTGTCTGTCGGTTGCTGTTAGCCCGCTAGCATAAAGTCAGGTATTGAAATTGCTAGAAAACCAAAACAATGAACTGAAAGATACTTCGGTATAATGCTCCATACAGCTGGGGGAATCCGCAGAAGATTGGTGACAATCTGCTGTTGGTTAATCACTACAATCAATATAAAGATATTGATCAATTGCTTTAAAGTACTTTATGTTTGAATCAGATTAGATTCATCAGATGTGTTTCATCACCAGGTAAATATTTTAAAGAAAGATGTAAAATGTGCAAACCATGGTTCAAGTGGAATGCATTTTCACCAGTGTTTTTGCTGTTTGATAGATTGCATTTAGACATTTAGCATAAAAAGTGCATTTTGATCAATGATTTTCTGATGTCAAATTAAACAGTAATTGGTCAGACCTGTGACAGAGTGAAGCTTTAAATGTTTGTTTGATTTGGGTCTGCTATGCATTGGACTTTTCTTCATCAGCCCGCCATGGGGGCTTTCTTGAGCCACACACTGAGAAATATTGGTGTTAGTTCTCATTTTCCCTCTGCTCTAAAGCTTGTCACCAGAAAAAAACAATTATTGGGTTGTTCTGCAGGATTAAATGAGCAGAAACATTATTAGTGCTAAAGCTTTTTGCTGTGGCAAATTCACCTGCTTCAGCAAATGAGTTGCCGAAGCTAGTTATTCTCTGCTGTTACTACTGATAGAGAACCACACAGATTAATCATTCACAAGCAAAAGGATTCAATGGGCTAAATAAAATGTGAGGTCTCACAAATGTGCCATGAGGAAAAATTGGTTAATTTGACTTAACATGCTAACGCCTTGATGATGAAACCTAAAGTGAGACTTAAATGAAGCGTACTAAGGCCGGGCAACAAAAAAAATGGAAGCAGAAGACCAATGAGGAAGTGAAAAGGCATAAACAATGGCATTTAATACAATTTCATAAAACCACTTATAGCACATGACAGTGGCTCACATGTAATCACTGTAAGTGGGGACGAGGATGGGGGGGCTGCAGTGTCGTCGTCATGACGCCAGAACACTTCTCCATGACACGTCCCCTGCTTCTTCTCATTAATCCCCTAAGCTACATTCATTAACGGTCACTCCCTCCGCTCGGGCCAGCCTGCACAGCCCAGCGAAGTCACACTAGCCATCACAAAAATAACCTGCTGTAGAAACGCAACAGGATCATTTGTTACAGCTTTCCAATCTTAATACTTCCATTTTAATTAATTAGTACACACTGTGACTTTCTTTTTCATCATTTTAAGATTTAAATGGAAAAGGGTATTATGCATGGCTTGGATCCAGGTCAAATCACGACGAGCACATTTAGGGAAAAGTGCTGGGAAAGCGGACAAACAGTGAAATCCAGCCAACAGCTGACACTGAAGGACAGTTGTGTAAGGATGGCAGTCAGGGGGGAGAGGTACAAGAGGAGATGATAAATACAAGAGATTTACAATGCCTGGGAGTGTCAGATGCACTGTGGAAATAGTGCTGGATGTGCTGTTATCTAGATGGGCCAGTTAGTGGCTTTTGGAGGATCCTCTGTTCTGAATAGGGCTGTAGTTTCAGAGGGCAGCCTTTATGGCTCACCAGTGCACTGACCACAGCCCATTAACTCAAAGAGCCTCCACAGGAGCACTGGAGCAGGGAAAGGGGCCGTGACCTGCCCGAGACCATCTTATTACTTTAACACATTATGTCTCCCCCTGCGATCTTTTTATTTAAGTGACTTCAGCAGAACGCATCATCTCGGGCCAAGTCGGGGACAGACAGGGGCTCCTAGACAAGAGGCAAGAGGAGGGGTCAAATGATTTATTGGAAACGTCTGCTATTGGGCGCTACGGAAAGGGAGTGCAAGGATGGACAGTGAGCAAAAGTGCGGGGGGAAACAGTTAGTGATGAACCTGACTGAGATGGGGAGCTGTTTATGGCGTGGAGAGGCTGAGCTGACCCCAGAACAGCTCCCGGAGGATTCCCAAGTTCTCACTGATAAGATTTTGCAGCCCTCTGATGGTCACATGGGCCAGACAGTAAGAAGCAGGGGAGTAGGGGGGCGAGGGGTGGGGAGTATGGGGGGTCCGGGGTCGAGGGAGTGATTTATTTTACCACCATGTCACTCTTTATGGGCCGCACCACTAGAGATGGCATCAAATGTTACTGTCCTCAGGAGGAAGATCAGCACGCTTTGCCTAAGTGTTACAGCAGCTCAGACTGACTCCCGGCTTTGCTGCCCGTTTGCAGCAGCCAGAGTTCACCATTTACGGGCTGGGACACTATGTGTATCCCAGTGATGCATGAAGGAAGTCAAAGGTTAAATGACAGCATTGCATTTATATCTTGAAATCCTTTGTCATTACAAAGAGAGAGGGCAGAAGTAGGTTAATAATGTCACAATTTTGTCTTTCATTTCATCAGGTTTTTAATGTAGTTACTTGTGTTACTTTTTTCTTTGTTAACATTAATGCTGACATTGATATTTATTAATTGATCAACCCAGTATCCTTTGAAATTATGTCCATATTGGACAATTTAGCAATTTGTGTCCAAAGCGAGACAGGTGATTACTGGTTGTAATACTGCAGCCAACACTCCCTGTGCTGCTATTTAGAAATATATAAAAAAGAGAAAACTAACTGATTTATGTGTTTACAGTGCAGCCAAACAAACCCACATTCCAAAGTCAGTCAAAAATAATTTCAACTGTGATCTGATTCCATGCTGCACATGGCACAAGTAGCTTTCCACACAACAGCCGGTCACAGTAAGCTGGTTTCCGTGCCGAGGAGTTGGAAAGGTGCAGAATGTTATCTGAAACTCATCATTTAACAGCGCACAGTGGCTGCCCATTCGTGTTCTCTTAATGACTGTTGTCTTGTTTTTTAGGAACATTTTTTGGGATGAATAATCGTGGTCAGCGCTAGCAGTGGTGACGAATGCACTGCGTTTCCTGTGACTGCTTCACAATGAAAGCTACCTCATGTTTCGGCAGTTAAACGTGTAGCAGTAGCAGTAGAAAATGTTCGCTCCTGCTGTACAGCTCTGATATGGCTGCAGGAGCTTCAACAGTAAACAGTGAGGCTGATATCAATGAGATAACGCTCTGAAATCTCTCCATTAGTACATGGGTAAGGTCCTGTTTTTGCATGTGTGTGTATTTTGGGCCTGTGTGTAATGTGTAATAACAGAGTGTAAAAATGTAATTTCCCCTTAGGGATCATTAAAAAATGTATGTCTTCTTCTTCATCTTCTTCTTCTTTTCTTCTTCTTCTTCTTCTTCTTCTTTACCAGCAGTGATGCAGGATTCATGCGTGCAACGTTTTATGTCAGTCCCTTGTCCTCAGGTAGGCAATTTTAATCCAGCAGGGTAATGGCGGAATCCGACACTAACAGAACTACTATATACAGTAGAGTAGTAATAACTGAGAGTAAACACAATGATTGGATCTGCTAAAAAAAAAGATTGTTTTAAAAATGGGGTTTGATTTCATGAAAATCTTAGGGATTCTAAGTTGCCTTGCACAGATATAAAAATTAACCTTTGCAGAATAATCGCTTATCAAAGTTCTGGTCTGGCAATAACATTGAAATTCATAGAGCACAAGCGTGAGAGAAAACAGGTTCTTAGATGAGTTGTCTAGAATATCAAAATTAATATTTATACCAGTTGTATTCTCATTTCATTGCACCCTACAGTCCTAGAGTGCATGCTCGCCCATAGAAGTGCAGGAAATATTTTATTTTTTCTGCTCAGAATCCTACAAGGCCCCTTAGGTTCATGAGATGGGTCATGGACATTCCACCATGGCTGATTTATTTCAACCCATTAGGATTACAGAGACAAATCTGCAATCTTCCCATTTTCAGAGGCTGTCCGCTCTTTTTCACCCAGCCTTCCCCGACAACCCACACATCAAAACTACCATTACGTTCTTGTTAGTTCACACTGTCGATTAGAGAAGGGCAACATAGATTCATGCCAAGGGCTAAATGTGTTTATTCTAATTCCTCCCCCGTCTCTGCTTTGTCAGAGACAGACACCCACAAACATAGAACATCTGAACGGCTCCAACAGCTCACATCAGAAGGACTCAATCCTTCAGGAAGTGGAAGTAACCGATTAGATTATGTCATTGCCACAATCTGTTACGAAAAATAAACACTGGGCCTTTTCATTAACCTAATGAAGACGAAGCACGTTGATGAGCTCTTAAGTCAATTAACGATATTTAAAAACAGGCGGTGCAGCCCCAAGGTAAATTAGCATGCAGAGAGTGAGGAGGACCCAGGTTCAAACAAATTGTGCGTGGAACCCTCTGGTTCAAGCCGCTTGACTCTCTCCCCCCTAATGTACACCCTCCCCTACTGCTCAAACAAGCTTTCATTAGCCATAATTAACTGCATGCTTTCTGTCTTTGCAATGCCAAGAGAGTTCAAGTTGAGACTCACTCAGGGTAAGGATGTGGAGACATGAAAAAGTGTCCCTTTTATACTGACTTTTATACTATACTCTTCAGTCTTTGCATGGTTTGATGAGAGAAAGAAGCAGTTTAAGAAAAAGTTATACGATCACAAAGAGAGCACCAGGGATAGAAAGTAGCTAAGTACATTTATTCAAGCACGCTACTTAAGTACAAATTTGAGGGGCTTGTACTTTACTCGAGTCTTTTCTTTTCATGCCACTTGCTACTCCTACTCCGCTACATTTCAGAGAGAAATATTATTAGAAATATATATGTACTTTTTACTCCACTACATTCATCTGACAGATTTACTACAGTTACTAGTTACTTCACAAATTAAGATGTTTGGACACAAAACATAAAATATATAAATTATAATGTTTTATTATGAATTAAACTACCCAACAATATATAGATCTACAAGTACAGCTGAAATCATTAGCTGATTAAACACTACAGTAAGTTGATTGACAGAACTTTATTGGACATTTTTTAAATATGAGCATTTTTCTGCATTGAGTACTTTTACTTTTAAAACTTTTTTTTAAGATTATTTTTGGGCATATTAGGCCTTTATTTATATAGGTCAGCTGAAGACATGAAAGGGAAGAGAGAGGGGGAATGACACGCAGCAAAGGACCACAGGGATAGAGTCGAACCTGCGGCCGCTGTGTCGAGGAGTACACCTCTATATATGGGTGCACATTCTACCAGGTGAGCTACCCAGCCACCCTACTTCAAGTACATTTTCCTGATGATATTTACATACTTTTACTTAACGCTACGTTGTGTAAGAATTTCTTCCATCTAGCGGTGAAATTGTATATGACAACCAACTGAATATTACTTTTTAGCCCCCCCCATTCCAAGGGCGTTATAACTCCTACGGTGGCCGAACCCGAAATTAGCGACAACCGTCTGTGAGTGTCCCTTCCAGTGTAATAATAGTTTTACGTTATTTTGGTACTATTTCATTGCTAACATCAGCTAGCAGGTTCCCAAACATATGCAAGCTGATGTTAGTAAAGTATCAGTGCTATTGTTATTCTGTATATTGTACCAGATTACTAGTGTAAGGCGATGTTTACAGCGTAGGAGAGAAGCAACGGAGGTTTGTGTTTTTAATATATTTTCTGAGCAGCATGAACAATGTCAATGAAACTGAAATGATCTCTTAGTGTCTCCATCGTTTCCACACAGCTGTTCTAGTAGCTAGTCTGTGTTACAACTGCATGACGTGAGTTGTCTGCCTGGGAAATCACGGCACATATGATTACGTTTATGTTACAAGGTAGACAATCCTTTTTCATCATTGACGCAAGGAAAAGTATCCTAGACGTCGTTCTAGCGTTATACACAACCATGCTATAGTTAGCCAAGCAAGTATCAACTATAAAACTTTTACACAAATAGGCAGAATTACCTGTTGAGAAGAAAACAGGCAACTTCGGCATCCCTTTTAAAATCATCCATCTTGGAAAAGCCACAACAATATTAACTTTGGTCACGTTGCTTTGCCTGTCACAGTGTTGTTTTAAGTTCCTCTGCGATTCAGTTACATGTCCTCGATAATAGACGCAACAGGCTTTCAAATCTGCCGGCAGTGAGTCCCCCTCCCTCCCTGGCATACGTCACAGTCAGTGCCACTGAGTGAAAAGCGTGAAATGCGGAGCAGTATAGCCTGTATGTCCCTTACAGGCTACCGTATTTCAAGATGGCGCATGGCTATGGAGCGTCTACCCCAGTTCCTGTAAGCGCAAATGTAAAATTTCAAGCCAATAGAAATACTTGGAATTGATGGTTGTGGTCAATATTCATAAAAAAGGACAAGTTTGTGAAGGGCAATACAGATTTTGATAATAAACAACTACAAATGTTACACAATGGGGCTTTAAGTAATATTTTCAATGCAGGACTTTTACTTGTAACAGATTATTTTTTACAGTGTGGTATTAGTACTTTTACTTAAAGTAAAAGTTAAAGTAACTTCTTGATATTAATGAATGATGTCTGTTACATTCAAGCCATTGCTAAATGAGTTGATAACAAGCTAATTAAAGATGCCATATTATGCTCATTTTCAGGTTCATAATTGTATTTTAAGGTTGTACCAGAATAGGTTTACATGGTTTAATTTTCAAAAAACACCATATTTTTGTTGTACTGCACACTAGCGGCGCCAGGATTTTGATTGTAGGTGGGCCTCCAGAAAACTGGATGGGCCAGTTAAAATAAGCCAAAACTGCATTTGTGCTAGGCTGCTGAACACTGTCTCCTCCTATAACACATGCGCTATCATAAGTTACCTCTGCCTACAGCTGCTAATATTATTTTTCCCTCCAGAAAATGTGCATACAGACAGCCAGACATAGGCACCGATACCGTGGGCGCTCCGGAGCTCTACCGTCGGTGCTCTACCGTCGGTGCTCAGCATTTTCATTCATCATTCATCATCATCCACGTGTGCCAGACTGCCAGCAGGCCACATTCATTTAAAAGTAAACATTGCAGTTGGTGCTAAGTCATAGTGTGATCGGTTATGTTGCTGTCAGTCCCCTGCTGATCGCGGTTACGTGTCAGTTAAACTTCTCATCTCCAATCCTGTCTGTATCTGTGAGTGGCGCTGTCCTGAGTTGAAAGATAGCTACTTTTCGGCGCTATTATCGAGTTAATAGGCGTGTGTGTTTGTGTCGGCCGCTGTCCATTTCATAAGGTTCTGAAATGCAAACATTTGTTGACTACTTTTTTTTCAAAGGGTGTGCGCCCGTGAGCACCCACAGAGGAAAACATAAATCGGCGCCTATGCAGCCAGACACTAACGGTAACGTTAGCCTACTTGCCTTGCTGGTGTGAGGGGGGGCTATGGGAGGACTTGATGGGGAGAGGGCGGCCGCCGGCCGAGCAGGATGGATGGTAACTCGTCACTTGTAACCTCATTACATAAAATGGTAGAGTTTGCTCCTCCTGCTCCTCGGAGCGCTTTTTGCTGAATGAAAACAGAAAAGCTTGCGCGCCAACGTCATTCATTTCATTGGATCACTTGCTGTTGACGATGCAGCACGTGGGCGGGTTTAAGAGTCCACACGTGGGGTAGAAGCCGTTGATTGGCTGAGAAGCTTTCACTCAAAGCTTTCCTCGAACTGCTAGAATGAAAATCACTCACATGGGTCAAAATGGGCGGGCCTGGACCTAAAATGGGTGGGCCCAGGCCCACCCGGGCCCATTGGTAGCGCCGCGGGTGGTACTGCACATCTCTCTCTTACTGCTGCAGCTCCTCTTTTCACCTTGTGTTCAGGTCTCTGTTTTAGCTGACAGAGTGAATCATCTTTTCTTCTGTACTCTTTGATTCCACTCGCACATGCGCAGTAGCTCAGATTGTAGATCATGTCAGTTAGCTCCATAGACAGTAAATGAAAGGTTGTTTCTCCAACTTTGGTCAGTTAGCTACAAGGCAGGATTAGCTTGGAGACTTCTTCTAAAGGAGGGCGCACATGTAAGTACTTTTGTAGATTATGGTGAACTTGTGTGTTGTAGCAGTGCTTTGCCATTGAGAACGAGCTAGCATGCTAACGCTAGCGCTAGCATGCTAACGGTTGTGTTTAGCCCGTCGTTTCGGCTAGTTACGTAACAAGCCCTGCAGATTTTGAACAGCTCACCCAGAGACTGAAGGCAGGACACCTTCAGAAACCCGTATCTCACTCAAAACAGCATGGATAGATTTTTTTCAAAGTTTGTATGCGTGTGGAAGCACCAGAGATACAAAATAATACCCCAAATCCCAGAAAAAGTGTTTTTTTCATAATATGGGCACTTTAAGACTATGAGCTCCACACAACTCTCTCTGTATTTCTCAGTATGGCTGTTCAGAAGATTGTGGCGTCCGGTGACTTTCCCCGCGCAGAAGCTCAAGTGAAGATAATGACCTCTTCTGAAGAGTCCGTCATGTTTTTTTAATCCTCTGTGTTATCCTTGGCTACTAGCAACGGCGTGGAGGGGGGGCGGGGGCGCGAGCGCGATCACTGAAGGTTTGTATCATGTGGATGCGCCTAAAGTTTTGAAAGGGAAAGTGACAGAAAATGGGCGATAACACATGTCAACTTCGCTCAGGCTTTTAACAGATGAAGACAATTACGGGATTGTAAAGGATTCAAAATGTCCCTGAATTGGCCCTCTGATATGCAATATGTTTTTTTCATTCATAAAATAACTTTACAAGGCGCGATGTGGTTGTATGTCAGTACATTAAATTACGACCTCCTTCCATTTAGTGTGGACATTTTTTTTACTCGTGTTTGTGTTGGCCTACTATTTTCTTTTCCCTTGTTGACCTGCCACATTACTTGTGTAAAGCGCCTGTGGGTTTCATGAAATGCGCTATATGAATCTAAGTTATTATTACGTTGTTTGCGACAACAAACTCTTATTGCTTTGTTCTCGTGACACAGTGACAGTGATACCCGGTTTAGCTCACAAGACATCCAAAGTAGGCTAAGTTACTATGGAATAATGTGTATTACCAGTAAGTCACAGCCAACGTAAAAAATAAATGTGTATTAAGTAAGTCAGTAAGTCAGAGCAAGCAGTTGAGTAATAGCAGTTGAGGGTTCATATTGAGGAATTTTGGCATTTTCATATTTTAATGGTATATTACAGTTTATGGTTGAAGTTGTTACTGTCAGGTGCAGCAGTTACAGTACAGTGCGTTTGTGATTTCTTATTTTTCATGTGCAAAATGTCATTCCAACACCAGCAGCAGTGTGAACAAGTGTGTTGTAGTTACTGGAGGGCTCCAGCAGGGGGAACGTAAAACGTGTTGAGCTATGTTGCGGTGCACGTCGCCTCCTCCCTTCAGTCATTACACATATGATCTGAGGAAAGTTTGTGTCCGTGCATCTTTCATTCAACTACTCCCCTTTTCAGGTATAAGTCTCCTAGATATGTGTTATTGGTTAACAGTGTTATGTGAATGTGTATATGTGCTGAGAAGAGCACATTGTGAAGTAATGAAGTTAATTACATGACGAAGAGTAAGCTAGCCACATTAGCCTTTAGCAATGCTAACGCCGTGGGTAAAAGAGTGGCTCTTAGTAGCCATGCAGAGACATTGTACATGTCCTGTATACATTTCTGTAATGTACTAAGTACTGTTAAAGGGTGTAATGGTGAGTGCTATATGTTATCAGCATCATTTTATTTTGTATCTCTTGTGTATTGCCGTATTTGTTTACTGGGTATATTTCAGTTCTGTAGATATTCAGCAGAAGAATTGTATGTATTATGTATGCTGTATATATGTATATGATCCGAGGAAAGTTTGTGTCCGTGCATCTTTCATTCAACTACTCCCCTTTTCAGGGCTGTTACATATACAACACTTGAATTGCAACGATGCATCTGTAACGTATTCACTTATTGTAAATGAATGATTTTCTGTCCGAGCAAAAATATTCATCGAAACTATGTGACCTCCCCGTAACGCTAACTCAGTAATCTACAGTGGGCAATACAGCACCGTAAAGAAAAGACCTTTACGACAGCAGATGTGGTAAAAACACTACCAAAACTTTTGTCCAAAGCGGCCGCTAGAATCAACACAAACTGAAAGTTACTTATAGCCACGTTAAAATGCTCATATTATGCTAATTTTCAGGTTCATAATTGTATTTAGAGGTTCTATCACAATAGGTTTACATGGTTTCATTTTCAAAAACACACCATATTTTTGTTGTACTGTGTAACCGTGGTTAGTTAAACCCCAGGTTATTTCTAATTTGTTCTAAGAATTTAGCTGTATTTAATGTAATTGTGTTCTAAATGTGTCTCCCTATTTCAGAATTATAAATGTATTAATATTCTCAATGAGAAGGAAGCATCAAAAGTAGCTTCTCCTAAGCTTAAGTCAAATTATAACTTGTATATTGGTGCGTTCTATTTGCCTCGCAACTCGTATTTTACGCGGTTTGTATACACAAAAAACAGCATATACGTTGTTTAAACTGGCATTGCTAACAATGGCTAACCTGGCTAGAGCTAATGAAAACAATGAAAATCCGACTTGCAAAAGAACGCATTCAACTTGTGTGTGACGTCATTCCCAGTTGCGACCTCCGACTTCCGAGGCAAAAAGAACGCACCATAAGTGTTACTGTACCTTTTAATGGAAGATTAGATTAGATTTAATGTTTTCAGCGTGCAAGACCAATAGGAGTGGTCATCTTACCTGGGTACCAATCTCTGCACATTCCCATTGACTGATGCATGGTGTGTGTGTAGATGAGAAAAATAGCTAGGTTACAAGTCAAAAAACTGACAGATAAGTTGAACACGGATGTAGAAGAGGCCATTGATGAGCTGCGACTTCAAGTAGGACGCCGTAGAACTGTTTAGAGTGTAGACAATTGATTTCCCAGTGAGTAATGATCGCTATGCTACATTGCTGTGGTAACTTGCTAGCAAAGTGTTACACACTGTTTAAAATGTAAAGATGAGCCTTGTACTCTCACTAAAACCAGTCGGGATAAACTTTAATGTCTGGAGCCTGTGTTTATGTGCTTTATGAATCTAGCGTTGTTATTCAAACTATTACTGTGTGTGAAATGCTTGATAACTGCTTGGTGCAGGCTAATTGGGTATTGAGCTAGTGTTAGGCCAGCAGAAATGTCATGCAGCTAAACTTATGAGTGTGTTGGATTGTACTTTGAAACGGTTATGTGAATTAATGTTATGTATACATGGTTATGGTTTTGGTGTTTTGTCTTATTTTGGTAGTCTGTTTTTGTATTTGGCTGTTTCCTGTTTTATTCTGTCGGTCTGGTTTTCTGTCTTGTTGTGTCGTGTTTTACTTCCTGTCTTTTGGTTTTTCCCGCTCTTGTGATTGCTTGATGTTTTCCACCTGTTTCCCAGCCCTTGTGTCACCTGCCTCTTGTTTCCTCGTTATCCTCTGTATTTAGTCTTTGTGTTCCCCTTGTCCTGTGTCAGGTCATTGTACTGTACTGTTTCTGTTTGTGGTTAGTGTGTTTTTCTCCTGTCTATATTTCTAGTTTGAGAGTCTTCCTGGTTTGCCTTTTTGTTCTGGTGCTTTCTCCTTTTTGACTTGGACTTTATGTTTTTTGGATTACCTTTTTGCCTGCCATTTCCAGGACTCCTTTGGTTTTGTATTTGTTTTCATTTATTAAATAATCAAGCAAGACTACTTTCTCTGCCAAACGTAACAATGTTTATTAAGAATTCATGCAAAATGAAGTAAAATGGACACTGTAGAGCAGTACATTTATGTAAGTGTATCCAAATGGACCTTATGTGGACTAGATTAATAATTATTTTGCCTGGCTGTGTAGGCTGTTATTTTATTAAGAGTTCTTCAACTCAGTCCTCAGTCCCTCTACCATCTTCTGCTGTCATCCATCCACATATCCATCCTGGTTGCTACTCACCTTCGGAAAAAGGATCATCCACGTTCACACCTCCATATCTTTCCCATTGCAATACTCACCTTGGACATTCGCCGTGGAAGAGGGTGGTAGGACTTTGAGTGCACTCATATTTTTTTGTATTTAAATTTATTCATTTGAACTTTTGGGACAATTTCTTTTTTTTTTTTCCATGCCTGAGATCTCAGAGGGTTTTTATTTCATTTTTTGTCCAGAGTATAAAAATCAACAAAGGTACTTAAAAGAACTGTGTATTGTGAATCCAACTTTGAGTTGATGATATAGATACTGAAGTATTATAATGCAGTATTCACTTTAATTTACTTACCTTGTTGAGATACTGTTGGGAAGAATTTAGGATTTACTGTGTCCAATATACTTCCTTTCAATTTGTCAGTCTGTGTTGTGTGTGTTATTTGGGGTAGATATTGCAGGTCCAATTTAACAATTAGGCAGGTAAAGCTCAGCAGTCTCCTCATCGAATCTAAAATTCAAGTCAACCCATTTTTTTTATTTGATATTTAGCACCGGTCTTCAGGTGACGGGTGCAGGTAGGGGTTACAACTGCACATTGCTGCAGCTCCTCTTTTCGCACTGTGTGTTGAGCTCTCTGTTTTAGCTATAGTGAGGCATCACACTTCTGTTCCATCTTTGTTAGGAGTCACACATGTGCCTAGGTAAGGACTACTAGCCAGTCAGAAGCAGAGTATGAGGGCATGTCCTGACAGTACCTAGGTAAGGACTACTAGCCAGTCAGAAGCAGAGTATGAGGGCGTGTCCTGACAGTACCTAGGTAAGGACTACTAGCCAGTCAGAAGCAGAGTATGAGGGCGTGTCCTGACAGTACCTAGGTAAGGACTACTAGCCAGTCAGAAGCAGAGTATGAGGCCGTGTCCTGACAGTACCTAGGTAAGGACTACTAGCCAGTCAGAAGCAGAGTATGAGGGCGTGTCCTGACAGTACCTAGGTAAGGACTACTAGCCAGTCAGAAGCAGAGTATGAGGGCGTGCCCTGACAGTACCTAGGTAAGGACTACTAGCCAGTCAGAAGCAGAGTATGAGGGCGTGTCCTGACAGTACCTAGGTAAGGACTACTAGCCAGTCAGAAGCAGAGTATGAGGGCGTGTCCTGACAGTACCTAGGTAAGGACTACTAGCCAGTCAGAAGCAGAGTATGAGGGCGTGTCCTGACAGTACCTAGGTAAGGACTACTAGCCAGTCAGAAGCAGAGTATGAGGGCGTGCCATGCTAGCAGCTAGGCAAGCATTATAAAGTGTGTTCCAAAGTGACCACGTTTGTCTCTGAAGTAAAGGCTGGACTACAACAGAGTTGTTTGGAGCAGTCCCTTTGGGGGGGACTTTGGGCTTTTTCACTTTGTAAACCTATAACGTGCACAAAAAGATATATAACACAATAAAGGAAAGGGGAAAAGCCAAAAAGCATAATATAAGCACTTTAAGTAAAGGATCTGAATACTTCTTCCTTCACTGGAGAGCACAATATTTTTGGAATAATACACACAGAGCATGTTGGCTCAGAAGTCAGCTTGCTTTCTTTTCATGGCATTCTTCCCTTTTATTCCCAGTAAACTTATTTGAAATCCCCCTGGGTTTTAAACCTCTGCCTCTCTTTCCTCCCCTCTCTCTCACACACTCACTCACTTTGTCTCTTGGCTGCAACAAGGTCTAAAAAGATTGCAGTTCATTTCGACCCACAGTGGATGGAGGCCTCATTTAGTGGCTGCTGGCAACTCAATCAGCCTGCCTCACACTGATGAGTGAGTGACTACTTTCAGAGCGCCAGTCAATATGTGTCTGCTGTGATAGAATGTCAGCACCCGTGCCCTGTGTTCTCCTGACCCAATGTTATGGCTTTTTTATTTTGTCTAATCAATGATATATGAAACAACACAGACACATTTCAACAACAGATCTTTTTTTTCTTCTCGCCACACATACCAACGCTCGCTGCGATTTCTGTACATGCAACTGCTGCGATGTTCAGGATTGAATAAGCAGTTTGATGTTTTTCTGTATAGCTTTTTTTCCCCGGCTGTCTGGATTCAGGCAGAATTCAATATAGATGAAAAACAAGCAATAAACAGTGTACCAAGAGTGATCCAAATGAATGAAAACACTTGCCTTCTTTTCAGTAGACCTGCCTAACAGTGATGGCTCTGAAGCATGTGCCTTTTGTTGCACAGTTCCAGCTCATTCTGGAAAAAAAAACACTATTGTAATAAAATGATAAGTATTGCATACTCTTAATGCTTCAAAGCCCTGACCAAAAACAGTGTATGCACCATGTTGTACCCAGTGAAATACAGTGTTTGTTTATCCTGTTGTTCTGTGCTGTGAGTAAAGAACAGCCTATATTGTGAGGCTGGTCAGATGAGCCGAGCCCAGTGTCCCCTGTGTCCTTTATCTCACACAGCCCACTGCACATGCTCTGCAGTCTGCCGACCTCTTGACCCGCCTGTCACTGTGATGGCCTCTGTTATCTGGAAGCAGTTATTTCATATAGATGGTCTCCCTCACTGCTGCTCTTTTATTGAAAATAATCATTAGACAGATTACCCCAGGAGGAGTTTTGAGCAATGGACTTAAATGCAATATTTGACTTCATATAGAGGTTTTTTATTGTCTATGCACCCGTATATAAAGGGTGAAATTTTCCGAGGATAATGCGTGGGATTTCACCCTTTCTGGTCTTCATATCCCTGCCTCTGCTGAATTATTTGTATTCCCAGTGGGAACTAAATGTACCTTCCCCCCCCAAAGTGATCAATGCTACTTCACCAATAGACCATTATATACCTAAAACAGAAGTAAGAAAAGAATAACAATAACTAAGAAAAGCGCTGTAACGTGATTAGTCTATAGTGCGATAGATCGATAAATTCCAAGAGGCAGTTGCTGGTTGTATTTAGCCGCCACAGAGCTCCGGGATGCCGGCTACCAGCAGCAGTTGTTTAGCTGCCAATAGGTGACTGTGAGACGGCTACAGGCACGCCAGATGACGGCCCTTTCAGGGGCCGTGGTAGTGGCGCTTAGCCAGGAAAAGTTTGCATCACCCGGCGATGACAGTTAAGTTTAGGCACCAAAATGACTCGTTAAGCTTAGCGTTTCCTTGGTCAGAGTATTTTGTTTTGGTCGCAGAGTGAACTCTTGAAAGCATTGTGTTTTATGTTGACTCCACATTGTGCTATTTCATTTTGAGATAATTTTCCATTTAATATAGGAGTGCACATTTAAGTGTTTAATTTAAGTGGCATGGCTGGCCGAGTGGCACTATATCCATAGTATTGAAAGGGGAATTTAATTTTCCCATGTTTTTTTGTGCATGTTTAAACTCATGGCTCATTTATGCCTGACGCGTTGGAGGTGGTGCGTGCATTCGTGACATCAAAATGACGTAATTTCCGGCCGACGTGTCCGATTTTCAGCGCGCGAGCTGAGGGCGCGCACCAGTCTTATTTTTTTCAGCGGCGCCCGACAAACCGGAAACAGAAAGCCTGAACGAGCTCCTGGGAAACGTGATGCCAGGACTCGCCGACTGACTGCAAGTCTCTCTGGTAAACTTACTGGGTTAAGATGAGTTCTTTTTTTGTGAGTGAAAGGCTCGATCTGACGGAGTAGCTCATTGAATCAAATCGAAGCATTGACGGCACTGCTGCTGCCTGTTCTGACCTTGTTTATCTTTTTCTTCTTCTTCTAGTCCTTAGAAAGAAAAACATTGGTAGCCTTTGCTCCTTAGCGCCACCGCTGTTCAGGAGAAGACTGCAACTAGTGCCGCGACCACCACACGCGAGTATAAATACTCACGGCAGTCCCGTGACGTCACGATTTCCGCACGCACTTTTGGAAGCGATAGTATATAACGGCCTTCACCCTCCCCTCACCCCCCCCTGGGGTGTCGAAGCTTCTCAGTAGAGAGAACATGAAAGCTCTGTGATTTATATATAAATTGTAAAAAATTGTTTGGAAAAAAACTCCAATAAATTGTTGTACTTATTTGAATGAATGAAAATCAATGGCTCCCTGAGAAGCAGGGAAAACATTTGCTTTGCTTTAAAAAATAGTGACCATCACTGTAAATAATTTTGATTTACATTAAAAAACACATTTAAAAATCTAGTCTTATTGAAAGAAAAGCTATATTTAAAAGTCACTGTCACAATATTTCCTCATAAGCTTCCAATACAAACAAAAGTCATTATTACCTTATAAAATGTCACAATAAATGGAAGGTTTATAGTTTGAAATGAGCAGCGAAATCAAATACCTCGTACCAAACAGCCATGAGATATGGATTATGTTAACTTCCTGTTATCCTGTCAATAGGAAGAAATGTGGTGTGACTCACTGCTTTTATCAGAGGTTAAATGAATATATAAGTTATTGGAGTATCGATATTGGCCATTAGATTAATGTGAGGCAGAGGTGGAAATTACATAAGTGGAGTTCAAATTCCCCCCAGTCTGATTCATTCTGTAGACCTTTGGGTTTAATTGAGTATTACCAGTGGCCCAGGAAGCAATGATGACTGCAGACATGCAGAATAAATCAGAATGAGAGGTCAAAGGTCAGACACCGGCATGAGAGAGACATATGCACAGGAAGAGAGCAGCAGACCAGTGAAGCTCTCATCAACGTCCAGCCAAATCATCAGGTTACAACAGTGTTAGACTTTAGACGTTTGGACACTGTAATGTGTAACGGCTTTGCATCTGAGTACATGTACCTGATATTAGGGAGCCATCACTTCATATAGACCATATACACTGTTCTGTAATTGTGGTGTGCATGTGTGAAAGCTGTTATTAAGATATTAAGAAAAGAAGAAAAAAAACTGATAGTAAATCAATCAATTCCAATGTCCTCCAAGGCTTTATTTTTTTATTTTTATGTATGTCCTGTCTTTCTTGCCTGTATCCTTTAGTGTGTCTATCAGTACATGCATTCAGCAGAGATTTTCAATTTATTTCTAATCAAGCCTTATCTAATATTCTCCCGACAGGCAATTAAAAATTCAAACTACCCTGAAAAGCCATTGCTCACTTCTCACTCTCTCCCAGTGTTCATATAAGGATGTTATTTCATTAAAAGCTCTTGTTGATGACTTTGAGGTAATTTGCAAGCACATTTGATTACCATATTCTGCATTCGCCATTAGCGTGTAGCATGGGTATTGTTAAGATTCGTATTTGTGAGAGAATTTCTATCTCACTAAATGTTTGTAATGTAAAAGAGCTAAAGCAAACTTTTGCCTACGACTTCAAAAAAGTCTGCAGTTAGAGAGTGGTTTCTACAAGCCGAGACAAGGACAGCACTGATGTCCCATGTACACCATTTCATTTGTCAGCTATGTTGCCAATAGAAAGTATATCACCGTCCTGCCTGGCGCACTACCTCACCAGGTTTATGGCCAACCAAGCACAAACTGAACCCTCTCCCCACAAGATAGAGCTTTGAAATGGCAGCAAATAATTGCAAAGGGTGAATTTGTCATTACGAGTCATAATGAGATTCTCCTGGAGAGAGGCTTTGTTTGGTGGTGTGAGAAGCTGCTCCGTTTTAAAACCTCGTAAACAAAATGCCACAATGTGCTTTTTCTCTTCCTAAAGGATCGGCCGCACACTCTTGTATTCTATCCATCATTTCAACTTGTTTATTCAGAGAATAATTGTGTCCTTGTTTATCCTCTCAGGAGTAAAATAATGCTGCTGCAATTAAATGAACAATAAGTCTAGAGTTGGTTCGGATTCGTACGGAGTAATCATTGGATGTTAGACCTTGTTAAACTTCTGGTTTTACTCAAGACGACAGTTTTAATTTTGTTTTGTTTTTTACCCCCGGATTTAATCAGATATCAGTAGTACAAATGTTCATGTGGGATATTGAAGTTGCTGAAAACAAAAAACTAAAACATATATATATAGATAGATAGATAGATAGATAGATAGATAGATAGATAGATAGATAGATAGGTAGGTAGATAGATAGATAGATAGATAGATAGATAGATAGATAGATAGATAGATAGATAGATAGCAGGTATATAATGCTTCACTACTATCTGTATCTGTTTATATTGCAAAATAGCTTTATGTATGTGTACCAGAAGTGTGCTGGGCTTATACTGGAAGTTGATAGAAATAGTTTCTACTCCTTTATTTTCTGTGTACAGTGGTTTTCTACTGACATGTATACTCACAACTGGGAGTTGTGTATGTAGGAAAAAAAATCTGGATTGTTTGAAGTCTGAAAATGAAAATCTGAAAAGATAGATAGATAGATAGATAGATAGATAGATAGATGGAACGTCTATGTTGCTTAATCCCCTCTTTGATTTCAAATACTGCTCCATTCAACTGTGATGCTGATAGGTAGCAGGGGCATGCAGGGCCTACAGCTAACGGGACATAAATGCCTGGAAGGGCCTTGATCAGAATGTGCTGGAGGTGCTTGATAAAAGAAGAAGAAGGAAAAAAAAAACACATGGAAAACAAACCACCCTTGAGTGCTGCACGGTCTTCGCCTATTTAGGGCAGCCATGTCCAGCAGTGAATTTGAATATGCATGACTATCCCAGCTACACTTGCAGCACAACTCTGAGTCCAGGCACCAGCCTTTTCAGAGAAAGAAGACACATGCATCCCATTTGAATATGTTACAGGCCCTGTCATACACAATAAATGCATGTCCATGAAGATGTTTTAATGGCTAAATGATGGTGAAGTACCCCCAAAACAACTCGGAGTGACATTAAGTTCTTAGAGCACAGATGTGAATGATTGCACTTAAGTATAATTTGACGTTTGAGAGTTTTTAAACATCCAAAACATTTGTTTTTCACCTACTTGTCTGGAAATGTTGAATCCCTGCTGTTACAGAAATGGTCTTGAAAATAAACATTTTGGGAAGTAAGTTTTCTATAAGTTTATAGAAGACTGATGCCACTGTCATATTTGCACAGTATATGAATCTACCGTGAGCAGTTAGGTTAGCTTAGCTTGTTTAAGGCACATAATCCTTTGTAAAACCTTAACAAACAGTAAACAATCCAACACATTTGTGAGATTTAGGAGTGCTGAGAGACTAATTTTGTTACCTTTGGACATAGCTTGGCAAGTGGTGAGACCACACCACAACATCACCAAGTGGTCAACAAAGAACAAAAGGAACTCAAAGATCTTTCTTCTAGAACATAATGCACTACACTATATATGTATGGATCTCTACATATGAATGTCTATATGCATGTGTGTCATTTAGCGGGTTAGTTGTAAAAGGAGTTACAACCATCCCCACCCCTGTCAGCCATTGTTTGGCTAGCTGTAGAAGGTGGTTTGATATTAGCATAGATGACATACCTCACATTTGACTTAAGAGACTACTCTTTGAAGTAATCCAAGTTACACAATTCTTACTTCAACAGTATTAGTACTTGTGTTTTGGCTGTAAAATCTGCACACTTCTATGTACAGCTATGAGATTTCACATGCAAGGTCAGAAAGGAAGTGGTCATACATGAAATTGATCTCATGACTCTCAGTTCAACCCTTCTTGGGGAAAGTGGTGCTGTTACAGCCATCCCTTTGTTACAACCATCCCCCGTCTCCCCTCTGTCAGCCATGGCATCAAACTGCACCAGGCGAAGATGCATCTGTATGTTCATGTAGCAATCGGCTTATTTTGAGGGAAGCCAAGTCTGCACATTGTTCCTCAGAGCCACTGGGTTTCTGCAGAGGATCAGACTATATTCCAAGCAACAAGTACTCTTGATATGATACACTACTTGTAAACCAGGGAGCAGGAGACCTCCAGTTTACATTCTGGAGTCTTGGAAGGTGGCAACATAGTGGATGTGAAGCTATCTTCCTTGGTCCCTGTGCTAGACTAGCTAATTAAATACTAAGGAAGGAATAAAATCTTAATGAGAAACACAAGCTTGTTGTGGTGTTTGGCACTGGCCAGCTCCCTCTTATTAGGTGTACTTGCCCATATGTGCTTGGGTGAAGTGCCCATTAGAGCCTTCCCTAATGGATCTTCATCCATGGCACTGAGATGCTAGTGGAATGTACATTTCGCCAATTTCCCAACTTGGCAGATGAGCGGGCCCTGCTATGAAATGTTTTAGCCACAATAAATATTTTATGCAAATTAAAATTAAATTCTTAGCTTAGTTTGAGCAATTTCTCCTGTAAGCAGTGTATCTGTGAAGGAGATTACAACATTTGCTGGTTTGTTTATAATTTAATTTTTTATGTTGTGGCTGGCGGTGGGGAAAGACAGAACACCTGTGAGTGTTTATAATGTCCCATCTCCCTCACAGCTGCTCCTTTTCAAAACACCTCACTGGTGCAATAATTTCATAAAATTTCATGATTTACCATCTGGTAGACTGAGCTATAAGCACATGCAATAAGCATTTGTATGGCGCCGGTCCCAGAAAGGTACAATAACTGTATATTTTAACTTAATGGCTTTTCGGGGCATGCAAATTTCCACAGAGCAGATTGCAGAGATGCTACAATGTAAGTCTGGTCCCGTCTGTCTGTCTCTGTCTCTCCCTCCCTCTCTCTCTCTCTCTCTCTCTCTTTCTCTCTCCCTCACCTTCCCTCCTATACAGTACATGCCTTCCCTATCATGCGCTGTAAAACATCCACGCACAGCAGCCCTCTATTGCCTCTGTCTTTGACTGTGAAGCAGCCCATGTCAAAAATCGAGATATCAAACTCTGGAGGAATGAGAGACACAGTAGGAGGTACAAGCCGATTATTTTCCTTTCAGCATCTAATGTCTCTGCATTTAGGTAATTAAAATGATTACTACAACAATTACACCAAGTAATTAGAAACTAATTACACTGGCATTTTTTTGTGATTACAGGAGCAGATGAAAATAGTGTTCAAAATTAAATTCATTGCATATTCATGGAAATGAAATGAAATAGTGCTGGGTGGATGAGATAATAGAAGCTCGGAGGATGGTGTTCTGAGGGGTTTTGGGGGAACCGTCTGTGGCTAATGCTCTGAACAGACATTTTGTCAAATCAGTGATAATCTTTAAATGGCCTTAAAAGAAGTTCATATTTAGAATGCTGTCATATGCACTAAAGGGTGTGATGTTTTTCTGTTTCTGCCCCTTCTCTATGGCTCTGGGAATGATTAAAGCATTCAGCTGTACAGCACAATAGAAAACATTTAATCATTATCTTCTTAAATGAAGGAAGAAGCAAGACTCTTTATGCCTCCTTTATGTCACTTTCATGCACAATGATTAAATTAAATATCCATTGCTGAATTCATTTTTTCTTCTTCTCTCTGCGCATCATCTTCTTTCTCTGCAAGCCCCCCCCCCCCCCCTCCTGCCTCCCATCTATCGACAATAGTCAGGGCTTTAGCTGCTGCCATGATTGTGTAATGAGATTCTTCAGATTAAATAGATTTCCTGTTAAACTTGGGGCTTGGTAGATAGGGTGTCAGGAATGAATGGTTATTAACATTTAAATATATCACAGAATAAGAGAGAGTAAGAGAGAAAGAGAGAGAGAGAGAGAGAGAGAGAGAGAGAGAGAGAGAGAGAAAGAGAGAAAGAGAGAGAGAGCAGGGTGTGAGTGAGTGAGTGAGTGAGTGAGTGAGTGAGTGAGTGAGTGAGTGAGTGAGTGAGAGGAGGGGAGAGAGACAGAGAAAAAAAACAATATGAATTTTTCATTGTTATCGAGTATGGATTTTTCCTCTTCACAAGATTTCTGTAGGACCTGATGAAACCAAAGTAATTAGAGAGACACAAGTGGGGCACCTAAGAGCCATTACAGCAAAGAGAGCTCATTGTTTATTGTGTAAAGCCAATACAGCTTCACTGGCTGGAACAGTAAAAAGTCCATTCTTGGTTTAACTGCTATTCAATGCCTGTGCTGTAGATTATTACACGGTATTAACAATGTAAATGTCTCTGACTGGATGGCTTGCCTGTGAAGGGACTCATCACACAATTGATGCTTCTGTGATTTATCACCACCTTGTCAGCTATTTTTCATATTTCACTGTTCCTCAAAGAGAGGATGGACCTGAAGAAGGAAGTGAGAGTGATTGTATTCCATATCAAAACTTGACTGTGATGGAGAATGACAGCATTTGTCTTTGTTAATGCATATTGGAATTCTAATAGACATTATTACAGCTATACAGAACACGGATAAAAATTGAGCAGAGCCACTAGACATTGTAGGTCGTTACATGTCAATCACGAGTGCTGTCATAGGTACCATCAGTGCTGATGAACTGATGGAATGTTGCACAGCAAATACTGTCAACTGCAAGACAATGAATAAAGAGATATGTTACAAGATGTTTTACAACAGTTTAACACTTTCTGCAAAATGTTACTGTTATATCCAACAAGTCCTCCAAACCATACAGAAATACTGGTATATTTATTCCTAGCCTCTATGACCCATCAGATCGTTTCATAAATTAGCAGTTAACATTTTTTTCAGTGACAATTTATTTTTATTCAAAAAACAATCAGTAATAGTTTTCTATTAATTCTAATGTGTGCATTGGTGAATAAAGTAACCATTAGTGATGGGCATTCCGGCTCTTTTTCATGAGCCGGCTCGTTTGACTCAGCTCACTGAAAAGAGCCGGCACTTTTGGCTCACAGACGGCTCTTTAAAAAATGAATGTTTTGACTATGATAGGTGTGAAAAACAATTCTAATTAAATTATTAAATGAATCATACTCACAATGTCTCACAATTTCTTTAAGCATGCATTGATTTATCATGAAAAAAGAATACTATTAAACATTTGCATTTAAATTACAACTTTTGAATTTATAGAAACAACATTCAAAACAAATACAATCTGAATCTGAACAACATAATAGAACCCATATTAAAGAAGGATTTAACTGGTCCCTCTTTTTCTCTCTTCTTTATTGGGATGTTATAACCAGCATGAACTCTCTCACTAGTTATGTTTTGTGTAACTAGCATGAACACACACACAATGCTGACCATATTTTTATTTTATGAGAGATTTGCATTCAGAAATGTAAGCTGCCTCACTTTGGAGGGGCTGATGCGGTTTCTTCTCTCAGTAATAATTTGTCCTGTTTTCGAGAAGACCCTCTCAGAGGAAACAGATGTGGCCACTATGCAGAGTCTCTCTGTCATGACTTTTGTAAAAAAATGGAGGGGTGTGTGTGTGTGTGTGTGTGTGTGTGTGAGTGTGTGTGTGTGTGTGTGTGTGTGTGTGTGTGTGTGTGAGAGACTGCTCGGCCCCTCCCTCATGCCGTATAATTGGTTGACACCTTGTGTATGATTGACAGGAACAGAATGTGAGGCTGATCAGTCAAAACTAATGTGTGCATAATTATTTTTTTGTTCTTTGAATTAGTCAATTATGTAAAATAAAATAAAATTCCCTCAATATTTAATTATTACATAATGATTTCATTTCTATAGGCTATATTTTTAAAAGATAGAGTCGGCTCTTCGGAAATGCGAGCCAGCTCCCGTCGTTCACCTACAAGAGCCGGCTCGTAAAGCCAACTCATTCGCGAACGACCCATCACTAGTAACCATTAATATTATATTTGTGCATTAAAGTGATCATATTATGCTCATTTTCAGGTTAATAATTGTATTTAGAGGTTGTACCAGAATAGGTTTATGCGGTTTAATTTTCAGAAAACACCATGTTTTTGTTGTACTACACATTGCTGCAGCTCCTCTTTTCACCCTGTGTGTTGAGTTCTTTGTTTTAGAGTGAGACATCTCACTTCTGTTCCATCTTTGTTGGGAGTCGCACATGCGCAGTAAGGACTGCTAGCTTGTCAGTTGCAGAGTATGAGGGCGTGTCCTGACAGTACCTAGGTAAGGACTACTAGCCAGTCAGAAGCAGAGTATGAGGGCGTGTCCTGACAGTACCTAGGTAAGGACTACTAGCCAGTCAGAAGCAGAGTATGAGGGTGTGTCCTGACAGTACCTAGGTAAGGACTACTAGCCAGTCAGAAGCAGAGTATGAGGGCGTGTCATGACAGTACCTAGGTAAGGACTACTAGCCAGTCAGAAGCAGAGTATGAGGCCATGCCCTGACAGTACCTAGGTAAGGACTACTAGCCAGTCAGAAGCAGAGTATGAGGGCGTGTCCTGACAGTAGCTAGGTAAGGACTACTAGCCAGTCAGAAGCAGAGTATGAGGGCGTGTCCTGACAGTACCTAGGTAAGGACTACTAGCCAGTCAGAAGCAGAGTATGAGGGCGTGTCCTGACAGTACCTAGGTAAGGACTACTAGCCAGTCAGAAGCAGAGTATGAGGGCGTGTCCTGACAGTACCTAGGTAAGGACTACTAGCCAGTCAGGAGCAGAGTATGAGGGCGTGTCCTGACAGTACCTAGGTAAGGACTACTAGCCAGTCAGAAGCAGAGTATGAGGGCGTGCCATGCTAGCAGCTAGGCGAGCATTATAACGTGTGTTCCAAAGTGACCACGTGTGTCTCTGAAGTAAAGGCTGGACTACAACAGAGCTGTTTGGAGCAGTTGGTGAACAGTGTTTTCTGTTGGAGATGGTAAGTCCCTTTGGGGGGGGACTTTGGGCTTTTTCACTTTTTAAACCTATAACGTGCACAAAAAGATATATAACACAAAGGGAAAAAGCCAAAAAGCATAATATGAGCACTTTAAGTTCAAATCAGGGTATACTATTTTAATAGTCTGCTTTGCCTTCTTTGATTATTATTGTGAAATGAATTATACAAATTCACTTTATTTGTTAAGATACTGCGTTGCAGTTTAGGAAATCCTACGAAGAACTTTACACTTCAAAGCCTAGTGTTAAAATTGAAATAGATCATTTTCTGGATAAATTGGACTTTCCAATTATTAGCGAACAAGAAAAAGAAGATCATGATCGACCTATATCAGTAAAAGAAATTGAACACGCAATCATGCAAATGAGAAGTGGTACCCAGATCTGATGGGTTTCCCATAACATTTTATCAAATATATTTACAGTAAGATACTGTGTTGCAGTTTATTTATAAATTATTTATAAAATATTAACAATGCTGTTTTTTTTTAAAGTGAAAAAAAAAGTTCAGCCCCTCCCCCTTCCCCTAATAATTTTCATACAGTCCCTTACCGAATATTCTCACAGATGGTATAAAATGCTATGTTTTTACAATACTTCGACCCTAAAAGACAGATTTTTCATAAGCCAGGCACGTCAAAGAGCGGACAGGTGTGCTATTTACATAACACTTTCCGGCGAGCAGTCTCTGTAAGTAAATGTCACATATCCACTTTCACTTGAAGTCTAAGTCCCAACTGACATCCATCAACATTTAGTCTAGTCCAGTCTGTGATGTGTCTGCGTCCGCTGACATTGTTCACTGAGTAAATACCAGGTTTGGGTATTTGATTCAAACTGGACAAAAGTAAATGTTGCCTTTCATATTCTCATCCATCATTCTGTACGAAGAATGTACCGTTTATGTATTGTGTTGTTGTTAAATGTATACCTCAAATACTGTATATCATGATACCATTCAGAAAAATGCAATGCAATGTCACTGTCACAATAAACATAACTATAGTTCTCTGCCTGTGCAAATACATTTGTGTTTTTTTTTCATGTGTGCCCATTAACAGAGGGAAAACAGATACATAAATGAAACCTATATGTTGTGTTTTATGTTTTAAATGTAATGTGGGCTATGCATGAACAAATATGTTTGTTTTGTTTGCTAAAATTCACAGACAAAGCAATCTACAATATGTTCTGCATATTGAATAACTAACACCAGATAAAGACCACATTAAATATATCATTGTATTTAACCAAGTTTTGCAGCTGGGGTCTCTAATAGTCCAAACAGATGCAATTTGTCATTATCTGTACACATCAGTTCAGAATTATATTTAGAAGCAACTTGGGATGAATCATAAAGTATTGAGATGATTAAACAATATGAAGTATGTTTTTTTTGAGTTGTTAAAGAGTGCTCGGGGTGTCCAGAGACCCCACACAGCACATTAGGTCTAGCATCTCTATTCCCTGTCAGACCTGGGACTGGCATTTGATCTAAAACTGTAGTAATGTGCAATACACTGTTGAAAGACTGTGGGTTTTGTAATATTATCAAAGCTGTATATAGTTTTCATTTTATGGTGGGAAAGCCTATTTTGTGAAATTAGACATAGGCTAAATGTTGATATTATGTGCATGCTAGGGCCTAATTTCCACTGGGGACAGGGGGGACATGTCCCCCCCACACTTTTCAAAATCCTGTTTTTGTCCCCTTTCACTTTCTAATTAGTTTGATATTATTTCATTTATAAGTCCCGTGATTGGCCACTATTAAAGAAAGCAAGACTATATATTTTTCTTTAGTACTATTCTTTCTGGCATAATTGCACTTCATAATTCCCTGGATTATATATCACCATACTCCTCCACCATAAAATGTATGTAGAAATGCAGGAAATGGGATTCAAATCAGAAATGTTTTCTGGCAGAAAAAAATACAAATTAGCCAAATCAGAGTTGTGTCTTTAATGCTCACCAGTGATATAATGTAGAGTACTACACTATAAACTAAATTGCTATTGCATTGTTGTATAAAAGAAAACTCCTTGTTAAAGTCCTGCTTGCTTTACTGATGGGACTGACGATGACAAAGCTGCAGAATCCAGCTCTTTGTGGTCCTGAGCTGTAGACTGCTGTCAGAAACTCTTGAATTATCAAACAAACAAGACAGTAGAGGCGGCTTGCTTTCCCTGGAGTTCAGCGCACTACAAGTCATCCTTCATGCTGGGCCGGTCTGGCTCTGTGAATGTGGAAGCAGGTGTGGTGGCAGGACAGTGGAAGGCCCCTCTCCGGCTTTGCCTTCACTGCTGCCCACTTGTTAATGACTGGGCTGTGGGAAGCTAGTCCTTTGTGTACGCTGTTATAAAGCACTCAAAGCCTCCAGGATGGCAGCAAGCTCACTTCCTTGGCCCCAGGGCACTCTATGGAGAATAAGACACACCTCATGCTTTGTTTTCCTGCTCCACAGGATCCCACACCAGAGGAGAGCCAGAGTATAAAAGGAGCAGTGTCTCAGTTCTTACTATTAAAAGTATACCTCTGTTCACACATTCTCTCAGGTAAAGAAACCTTTTCTTGTTTCTTTTCATGCACTGTTTCTGATGTGTGAAATAATATAGCCTATAAAAAAGTTATTTTACCAGAAATGTTAAGAGTATCAAAACAAAGATAATTCCTGGTGACTAGATAGGTCCTGATAGGCTACAATTTGTTTATGTGTGCATAATTTAGGCTCATCACACAGAGATCCAAGAAAGTCAGGTAGCGCACACTGCAGTTTGTATCACACAGTTATCTTAACATTAAAAGGAATCTTCAACTTTTTTTCAATTTGGATGAGAAGAACAATACAATGTTAGATATGAATCTCCCACCAGTAGCCGACTGGCTTAGCTTTGCCCGAAAACTATAAACAAGAAAACAGCCAGCTTGGCTCTGTTCAAAAGTAAAAAAAATAACCTATCAGGACCTCTAAAGCTCACTAATTAGCATTTTTGTTTGAGTAAAACCGTTTTTTTTAAAAGACCATTTCTGGTTTTACAAGGGTTATGTTCCAAACTTGTTAAACTAATCCTGCTAAATTAACCTAAGCCAAGGCTGCTGCCTCCAGAGTTTACGTAGAGATGTGAGACTAGTATTAGTCTGCCAACTCTTGGTAATAAAGTTAATCAACTTGTCTCCCAAAATGTAAAGCTTAGCGCCAAACAGCAGACAGACACAGTTAGCAGCTAGCTGATGAACATATACGACGATTTAGCAGCTAAAGAGCCAACTATTTACCTAAGTTGGTAGAGACCAAAGACAGAGCTAAAAGAGAGAGAATCTTTACATTTGCATGTGGCCTAAAACGACAACTGTAAATTTACGTTAACCGAAACTGCTGGTGGTAGATGTGTAAATAAGCAACTCTTTGCTAACCATATCAACAGGTGATGACATGTCAGTGTCACAACTTGTTTCTGATGCCTCCAAGTGGCCAAAAAGTCAGATATTGCATGCCTAAGGATGAGCTGTACTGGATGTTTATTAGCATTATTTTCTTACCTGAGGATGTGAACAAGTTATTATATTTAGAAAGTGTCTCCCATGTCTTCAGCCCGGGAGTCGATAACATCAAGTTTTACAATATAATGTTCAGCTGCTAGCAGTTCGTATTAAGTGTGATCTCGTCTGATTTCCAAACTGTATGTCCCTCTTAAATTTTCTCATTGTCTGTGGATCAATAAGAGTAGCTGTACAAGTTCAACAAGTTCAGCTCTGGTTTGGTTTGTTAACCTCCTGTTTTTCCATCACAGACAATCTTTCCAGAGTTTATTCAATTTGTATTTAGGCTCTCAGAATTACACCCATATATTCATTTGACATTGTCATCAATATTTATTGCATTTATCACGCAAACATACAGGATTTCACTGGTCAGTTATAGAGACAATGCAGACCAAGAACTCATAATATTTTGGTTCCAATTACTATTGATTTTACAATTGGTTTGCAGCAGGATGTTGTTTTATTACTAATATATTTAATGTGCAAATCAATAAGAACACTTGCTCGTCTCATTCATAGGATGGCCGTAAAATCAAAGATGTGGACTTCAAACAGCTGCTTTCTGATCCTTCCAGTAAATGACTGCAGCAGACTCTTTAACGCAGAGGAATCATTGACTCAAAGAAGAACACACACGCTAGCAAACTATTATCTTTACCATACACACACAGGAGGTAAAACGTGCATTTGGCGCTAGGTTGGTATGTTGACATATGTTTAAAGAGCATTGTGACTCTATTGGCTTCCAGCAGGGTCTAACAGAGAGCCAGCTGTGGGGTTTATCTCAACAAAAGGCCATCAAATGTAAGTGCAATTACTGCCACAAGCAATAAAACAGCCACTGCATTCCATAGCAACGGTGAGAGGGCACCTAGGAACCTGAGAGCTCCGCCGGCCTTACCGTGTGGGCCTCAGTTTGAGTGATGACGGCACAACATGATGGAGTAAGGCACGGAGAACCAGACCATGTGGAGTACATTTATAATCTGTAATTGATAATGTAATGAAAGCTGTGAATAGGCTCAGAGTGACTTCTCTCCGTTTGCAGTCACTGTCATGGCAGGCTTGTGTTTTTCATGCCTGGATGGGGGTTGCTTGGCGATGTGGGTTCATTCTACCAAAATTACCGGCGCTTCTCTCTCTATCGCACTGCTTTCTGTCAGCTCGCTCTTTATCACAGACCACCTCTACCTCTTTTTTCGCTCCGCGGACTGTGTGACACGGAATTGACATGTAGGTTCGCAGGCAACACGATGCTATTGAGCTGTGATGTAAAGGTAGCTACCAGGCTTCCTAAATACATCCATGCTAGAGCGGGCATGGAGCAGGGGAGCAGGCAGGCCTCACCGCTGGGTTTTAGCTCAGCTGCAGGCCTGTTAGATCAAATGAACCGCTCCATGCTTCTACACCAGCAAGGTCAGGCTGGGGATCTGTGGTGGAGGAGGTCACGTCACCGTGTGGGATTTGAGGCTGCTCAGATGGAAGTCAACATTTATGAAAGCTGACAATGATTAACCACGTAGGGGTTTTGTCACATAGAACTGAAAATATGGACTTTGAAAAGGCTCCGTTGGAGTGACACAGTACATGGCGCTGTTATGTAATTGGGAACATTTGGATAAGATGCCTGGGACGTATAAATGATCATTAAAAAGGAACGGTGCACCGCTGTGTGAGTGAGTGGCACACATTGCCGATGGACTCTTCAGAGGCTGCTTGCTACTTGACAGTGTGTCTCGCTAAAGTGTCGAGGTTGGGGGGGGGGTTGGTAGTTGGGCTCTAAAGTGAGATGGAGGTGCACACTGGTCAAATCGAAGGGTAAAGTGGTAGCTTTGGCTGCACTCCTTCCTAATGCCCTACGGCACCTCCACCATTAGCATTCCCCACTGCGACTTGAGTTCATAAGACTAATGGAGTTGCTACCTGGGGACATTAATTGTGCGTGACACCACTCGGGGGCTTTTGTGCACTCACACTAATATCACTGTGCCTGCCTGACAAAGCGCCCAAAAAGATTACAAACAAACCCCAAATAACTGCCAGTGTTGTGTTACTGTTTGACAGTGGAGTATGTGTGAGTTTGGAATGTGTGTGTGTGTGTGTGTGTGTGTGTGTGTGTGTGTGTGTGTGTGTGTGTGTGTGTGTGTGTGTGTGTGTGTATGTGTGTGTGTGTGTGTGTGTGTGTGTGTGTGTGTGTGTGTGTGTGTGTGTGTGTGTGGAGGGTTTGGGGGTCAAGGAGGCTCAGGTTCACTTACAGGATGTTGAACAACCTGAGGAGCCAAGTGATATGTTAAAGAAAAATAAGCATCTTACCTAAGTGTATGGATGACTTCATCATCGCAGGACAACTCCCTGACAGCGTTACGGCTCACATCAAACTTCTTCTTTCGCAGTGACACATGCATGACTTCATCCAATAGAAATGCAGCCCTGGCTGTAAGCCATAGGCTGCATGTGAAGCCCCCAAGAGTATCTTCAATCCACAGGGCACCGCAGGCAGACAGGGGTGTAACGGAGGAAATGTGCAGAGGTGTGTGCTTCTGTGTCTGTAAAAGTTAAAGTATATTAATGTACACTGAGCTATCAGTTTATTAGGACCACATTTACAATCTAATGTAATACATGCAATAAATCCTCTTGTACCTTTGTGAAGATTAGAGTGTTTATTTTTTGTCTGTACTTCAAATTTATTTTTGTAATGTATTCTTCTTGACATTAGATTGCAATCAATTGCTTTAGATTAGATTGTAGAAGTGTACCTGTGCTGCTAATAAACTGTATATAGGGAACTCTTCACCATTGTTTACTGTTAGTACCATGAGTGAGTAAAACTGAAAATGTATTTGTATTCACAATGTACGGCATATGTGTTTAGAGCTTTGAAAACATTGGTTTCAGTATATGTGCAGTAACACACAGTTGCCAATTTTGTCACTATGAAAAAGGGGACAAAAGGTGCGGGTATATGGTTTTGTGTAAATATACAGTGTTTTTGTTTTAAGCCATTAGTTATAATGATAGCTAATCTCTTAATTCAATATTAATAGATAACTCGTGCCTTGGAAACATATGGTAGGTTTACTAATAGTTTGTTAATTTGTGCATTTCATTGGAAGCACGTTGAGTCAAGTCACTGTGTGGTTCAATGATGACCGGTGTCAGGGATCATTCTAAAGTGTTGTGATCAGCACTGCTGCTGTGTCTGTTGTATCAGTCAGTGGTTAGATCAACGTAGCAGTCAATAAACGGGAGGTCACATATGGGACAAATCCATTAAGCCCAATATAATGGACGTCCCGGCTAATACGGGACATTTGGCAACCCTATGTGCAGTATACTGTTGTATAGTTTGCTTATTTGCAATTACATTCACAGTATGCAGTGTTTATATAAAGTACATGTTTGTGCACATTAGTATACAAGACTGTCAGTGGTGTCGTCTAATGTATTTTAGCAGGTATACTGTACTATATAAATATGTGGACCAGAATGGACATATCAAAGTGGGTGTCTGGGTGTCCTCCCCCAAGGGAAATTGTGAGTGTAAAAGACTTCATTTCTTGCATTCTGAAACACTTTAATGCACCAATTTACGGTGGAAATACCTTTATTTAGCCTATGCGAAGGAAAACACAGATGGCAATTCAAAATATATCAAAAATATAATGGAAGGTATGTTGTTACATGTCATTGTGCATTTTTAAGTTGATATATGGAAATCCTGGAGCTTTCTTAGTGGGACTAGACTACACCACTAAATACTGTACTAACTATAAATTATTCTCCAATGTGTGGATGTGTAATTTAATTTATTTGTTCCTTGATGGAATTAAAATGAAATATTTATATCATAAAAAAACAACTAATACAACAATCAGCCAGAAGATGGACAGTAGGTCTACTTCTCTCCAGAAAATGTCATATTGCTTGCTGGCTTTTTTCTGAAAAAGCAGTTTGAACAGATCTAGTTCAGTATTTGATTCAGGTGACTACATGATGGTAGTTAACTATAGTTACATTTACAGTTAACTGCAATAAAATGCAGTGTTTGGACAACATTGGCATAAATATAATGAATAGTCTTCAACGTCAAAGTGATTTGACAAATTTAAATGCAGAAACATCAGGGTTTTGTTGGCCAGAACTGACACTGATGCTTTGGCCCAGAAGGTAATTGTGACACAGGACTGCAGAAACATGGTGAGAAGGAGCCAGTCAGTCGATTTTAGTATTCACTTCAAAACATTTATTTAATTGCATGATAAAGAGTTTGCATTGAATTTATGCCATCTTTTAAAGCAAGTGAACTACTGAACATACAAATGAACAATGTAGCTAGATGCCCATTTCAATCAGGAGAAACTTTATTTTATTTATTTTTATTTTATTTTGTTACATATGCACAATATGAAATGTACAGAGTCTTTGGTGATTAGACTCCATCGCTATGTAAATAATTTTATATGAGGTACAGAAGCCATGAGTGGGCATATCCCCTGATGGAGTCTAGACACTGGTGGTGGTGAAGGAGCCTGAAGACCGGATGAAAGGAGCCTGCAGGAGCGGTCCGCTGGAGGAGGACCCAGGGTGCAATGGATGACGATGACCGGAGGTGAAAGGGGAGGAAGAGGGTTGCACACTTTGCCTGAAATGACAGCTGACAGCAGCAGAGAGAAGAACAGATTTAAAGCAGGGATGCAGTGCTATGATTGGCTCGTGGAATTCATGGCCAATTCTGGTTGGTTTAACTGAAAAGTGAACGCCCCGAATCAGCTGATCAGTTTAGGAAGAGAGAGAGAGAGAGAGAGAGAGAGAGAGAGAGAGAGAGAGAGATGTGAATGAAGTTTAGAAGTCTTCCTGAAAGAATTTATGCTGAGCTTCATATATACAGTGAAAACCCACAATGGAACACTACAAATTAATCACAAGATCGCAAGAATGAATCATAAGACAAATCACAATGAAAGTGCAGAAGGAATCAGAATTGGCTTTATTGCCAAGTAAGTTACACTTAGAAGGAGTTTCGCCTTGGTGGATGATGCATACATAAACAAATTAAAAAATGAAATTAAAAAAAGAATGCAAAAGATAACAACCTAAGCAAATATGTAGAATATAACAGCTTAACAATAACAAAAGAAGGCTGTATGCTTTAGTGCAGGATGTGCAAAAATGTTTAGGGATGCGCAAAGAATAAGAAAAGAAGAAAAAATTATAAAAGCTGTAACTATGATCATAAAGTATAGGTTGGATGAGACAGTGACCAATGAGTGTCATCCATATCAAGTGTTTAACTAACTAAAAAAAAAAAAAAAAAAAAAACATCTCATGTTCTGTGGGTTTCTTGTGAAGAAAGGGCGAAAGGGTTGCAGCCTCTCCCCAGTGAGTCAAACCAATTTTCACTTCCATAATTACATTTGTATTTACATTAGGACGCTGAAAGTTGATTTGTCATTTCTGATCTACTTTTTTTTTCATGTCCATTCTCTTCATCGCAGACACGAAAATCATTACCCCCTTTTGTCATAGCATGTACTGGCAAGCCACAATAAAGCAAGAGTCATGTAATGAATGTCAAAACTACTTCCATCAGATATCGAGAAATATGGGTTCAGAAGACCCATTCAAAGAGATAATATGATGATTTGATTTCTCAGATAGGCTGAACGGAAATGCCTTGTCTGGCCATTTTGAAAAGCAGAATCCATTACTTATTCTTAATTCATCCTGGCATAAATTAAAGGATTTCTGCAGGCCATTAACTCATCCATTAATACCCAGGGTCAAGATTATTGAAGCCCAGGGTAAGGCAATATGAAGGGCTATTTCTTCAAGACGTGTCATCTAATGATTACAGTAGGGTTCTGAATCCTCTGCCATTAATTGTAAAATTATCTCCTCCTTTTGCTCCAGTTAAACAGCAGGCAAAGATAATAGTCACACGGGTAGATAATCCTGTTGCAAAAAATTAATTTCCATTTCATTTGTTTTGTTATGTTTCAGGCAATATCTGGGCTGCGCTTGACTGTTTCAGAGGATATGAAGTGTAAGAACAGGAGAAACTACTGAAAAGAGGTGTAAAATTAGGCTTGTGTCAGCATAAAATTGAAACCCGCTGAGCTATTTTTAATTTGAAGTGTTGGAGTGTATGATGAAGGTGGCTTCAAAATGCAGAGGGGTATAAAGAGATAAAAAAAAGGGCGCAGAGGCTTCACGTGTGCACAAATTGCACTTGCCACCATAGACATACTGTATACTCATCCTAATTTGTTTCATGTGTCCCTGCAGTGAAATGCAATTGTCACACAATGTGCTTCTCACTCCAGTTTACTGAGAGCTCTAGATTTGTGCCAGAATAAATCCACACAGACACTAAAGCTTGTGTGAACCCCCCCCCCCCCCCCCCCATCTCTGTAAACTGTAGAAACATGCTCAGGTGCTCAGCAACTCTCCACCAATTTGGGACCTGTGTAAAAGGAGATGAAATTAAGGCAAATAAAAATCATATTAAAGAATATTACAGCCTAACAGCCATTAGTCTACAGCTTCCTGTCATCTTTTGATGGATTCCTCACTTAGTTCAATGAATGGTCTAATGACATTGATCAAATCACTTGCAACCAAACAGAAAGCCGCCGTAATCCACTGATGCACGCACGATACACGGAGCAAATTCACTTAAAATGTTCACAATTATTCATGCTTTCGAAATTTTTTGATACAATATTTACATCTTGGGAGTAGATATGCAATGCAACCCCCACAGTAACAAAAATCCCGTGCATTAAAGCAGCTTATATCTCCCCACTAACTCCAAGGACCTGCAGCCACACTCTGACATACTAAGGGGAATTAATTTTACAAGCAGGGAGTTCCTCCTTATTGCTTCCTGGTAGTGCCGAGCGCGTCTGGCTTCAGAAATGATCCTGACATACACATGCACAATAGATGAGCTGTATGGATGCTCACAGCCCATGAATACAAAGCCGGACCTGCAGCCAGTGGAGTTGAGTGGAGTGGAAATCCTTCAGTATTCACTGACCTCTTTGCTATTTCATCCTCTCTCAACTATTTTTCTAGTTTGGGGAAAACACTTTCTATCACTGTCAGGTTGGGCAAGGATAAAAACTCTCTACTAGCAGATTAGCTGTCTGCCCGCTCCCGCCGCTGTACCGCAGCAATAAAACACAGGCACGCACAGCTCCCTTACCTTTAGTTTGAAAGCTGATTCGGGAATTGGATTTATTTTGTTTCATAATTTTAGCAGACAATGGCTCCCGCTGTGATAGAGTATCAAATTGTGATCAAGCAGGTTACACAGACACAGAGAGGATTTACAATGGTATTTCAGGAATTATTGGCCAAATGTAGGACTTTTAGCTTTAAAGACAAAAAAAAAGTGTATACCCTGCCCTTCCCTTTTATTACACACATTTTCTGTGAATTACATCTCTGCCTGTTTGCCTTGAAAAAGTTGTACTCAAATGTGCAAATAAGATGGCATATTTCCCTGCACCCTGCAACGTGACAGTGCAAAAAGATATGAAACCGTTCAATCTATTTAATTAAGACAGCTTAGTAGTGGCACCCGGTTGCAGGGTGTTTAAGCTAATTACGGTATTAATTACAACATTAATTAAATGACATAATTGCCTTTCAAAACAATGACTCCTGTATCCCTGGTAAGGTAAAGGGTTAATTTACTGTGGAAGCAGGCATGCATTATTTACATGCTTGGATGAATAATACATTTAAGAAGTGGGCTTATAAATTTACTGGCACAAAGCAAAGCAAAGCTTAGTAGCTAAGAAAGGCTGATTTAAATATCTGTCTTAAATGAATATTTCTTTGAGTTATGGTCACACCACAGTGGGGTAAATCTGTTTAGTTGCTATCTGTGGGGGCTCAGGGGAATAAGTCTCACTGTGTAAAGAAATCAAATGTGTAATTTCATTATTCCCAATGCTGTGTGTACATTCAGTGTTGTGCGATAAGTTAAAATATTATTTGCAAATGTACTGTTAGATATAACTTGTGTGATTCTGTAGATATGCATAGTATTTGACTGACGCCTGGTGAGGCATCATCATCTATATCTCGGCTATATTCTCTGCCAGATATAGTCTTAAATCCCATTCAAAATCCATCCAGCAAGTCACTGCAGTTGTTATTGTTTAATACTTTTACATCTGGTGTATTTGTATCTTGTGTATTTGAGATTTACAGTATGATAGAGGAACATCTTTATATATGGGTGTATAAAAAGCAAACACAGGCTTTCCAAAGACTAAAGAGGTAAACAAACACACGGGGGCGGGGGGGGGAGGAGTAAAAGGTGCAAGCTGAGAAGGTACCACGCTGAGCCAAAAAGACTTTCAATTTCCATGGACCAGACATATGAAGAAAAAAAATTACATCTCCGTCTGACGAGTGACTAATCAAGGCGAGCGAAATGGTGCTGCAATAAATTACTCCACTATGAAATAAACCACACAAACAGACTGATGATAATAAATGTAAATTATTTCTGGGGAGAAATTTCCCTGGTACATGAGTAATATGAACCATCAGGAAGGAGTCTTCCTTAACATTAATTACAGAAAATGACAAGTGAGCTGACAAGTAGGAAGGCTCATTATCTGAAAACATATTCACAACTTCGCAATTTGTGCAAGATGGACTCCAGCTAAATTAATCTCCTTTCTTTGCATGAGCCCCTTCTAATTTTCATGTTATTAACAGGTTTGCAGTATCACTCAGTGCTTGTCACCCTAATCAGGTTTTTTCGGCGTGTTCGGGAAACCGTGGTGTCATTTGAAAAGGATCAGGCCTCATAATGTGCTCTCCATCACGCGTCTGAATCTACAAGGTTGCTTTTAATAAGGTTCCTTAATCATTTCTCCTTTTTGCTCAACTTTTGGCCTGGTTGGCTTCTATTATCACTCTTTTCATGGAGAGGCACCATTAAAAGAAGAGCTGGCTTATCTATGGACAGGAAGCATGGAAAAGAAATTCATTGGGTCATTATGAGATAGATGATCTCCCATAACCTACATGTAAATGGGATCACATATTGTTTTTATTATTTGAAATTGTCACAAATATGTGGGAATGAAAATCTCTGAGTCCTCAGTCAGACTCCAGTGATTTTTGACCACATTTTGAATGAAAGACAATGAAATGAGCCTGTACCTCAAAATAAGCATCCACTCTAAAGAACATATGATTTAACTTTACAAATGTAATAAAAATATTACAACTCAAAACATGAGTCATTTGGTTGAATCCCAGTTTGTAGCATTTAGCTTAACAAGCCTGGCAATTAGTACTTTCATATTTAGGCCTTTAAACCAGGTTAAGGAAAAGAAAAACTATAAAGTGCTTTGGTCAAAGTATCAGCCCCGACAACCCTGTCCCTGGAAATGATGATTATATTTAATAATAAAAATACATTTTATTCATTTAGCGCTTTTCATTGTACTGAAAGACACTTTACTGTAAAACCATGGTAAGTACAATAAAAGCAGGTGAAGCAATAAAACAGCAAAAAACATAAAAACAATCATATTACATATACACAATATAGGCTGCTACCAAGAATTTGCAGTATTGGAGGAAGTACTCAGATCCTTTATTAGGTAAAAGTAGATAAAACACCGTCTAAACATCCATTACAAGTGAAATTCCCGCATTCAAAATGTTACTTAAGTCAAAGTATTATGTCCTTAAAGGAATTTCTCCCATCTACCATTGAGATCATATATCGCAATCAACTTTTGCTCTTTTCAATCTCCTTTTTCTTTTTCTGGGCGAAGAAGAAGAAGACTCCTGTTCCTGAAATTAGGATTTTGAATTTTGTCCTCCATGTTTCCTTCTTCAAACTTGCCAGGCCGGGAAGCTACGATACCCGTTAGCAGCATTAGCAGCACCTGTGAGTTTATCATGTGACAGTGAAAACGTGAAAGGCGGAGCAGTGTGTCCTGTATGTCCCTTACCGGCTAACGTATTTCAAGATGGAGCATGAATATGGAGCGTCTACCCTAGTTCATGCAAATGGCAATGTAAAGTTGTTGTTTCAAGCCAATAGGAACACTTGGAATTAATGGTAGTGGTAAATATTGATGAAAAAGGACAAGTTTGTGAACGGGCAACACAGATTTTGATAATGAACAACTAAAGACGTTACACACTGGACCTTTAAAGTGTCAAAAGCAAAAAAATACTCATTATGTAGAATGGCTTTTTATGAAAGTGTTGTAATATTACAGAATATTAATTCCGTTTGTATTACTAACATCATGTTAGAGCTTTTTAATGTTGTAGTTTGTCAATGTGGAGCCAATTTTAAATACTTTACTAGATATTTTAGAAAAGAAATATATATATATATATATATATATATATATATATATATATATATATATATATATATATATATACATATATATATATATATGTGGCAAATATATATATGAATATTTGCCACAGTTAGGGGGGCCAGAGGGGGGTCGAGGTTTAATATTAGGGGGGCACTGGCCACCCTTTCATTCCATTGTTTCCAAATTCCCTTACGAAGCAATATATGTATCCATCATCCCAACAATTCTTCCACTTCCCTATCCATCTCATATCGTACATATCAACATGCACATAGCATATAACAGCAATAACATTTGTAAGTAAAGCTGTGAGTTTTGTCTGGCTTGAATTAATAAATCATAGCAAATATGAGATATCTGCATGTCCAAAATGTAATCTGGAAATTTGCTGTATTGCAAACCCAGTTTAATTCACAGGTAGCCTCATGATAGCTGAAGCAGAAATGCAATATGTCATGCAAAATTAGTTCAGAGAGAATAAGTTTCAGGGGGAGGCAAAATGTTGTGAGGGAGTCCATAATGGCAGAGGCAGCTTTATCTGTGCTGCTCTCTCACACACACTCTAATTACATTTCACAGATTGTACTACAATAGCTGCTGGTAACCTTTAGTGGATGGGCTTTTCAATAATGCAAAGTACACATTTTCATATCTATTTTTCCCACTGTGCCTCCCATTTATTAATTTGCTGAACACAATAAAACAAAGACTCGACGTAATGTGCTCCTTTGCTCAAAAGGAACCCAACAAGATAAAAACACAAAGCCATCTCTCCGTAATGAAGAACGGGCTCGCATGCAAACTAGCAGCATAATGTCTGACGTTTCCAATTTGAAAGGCCATTTGGTTAGTATTTGTAAAATGGGTGCAACCTTCTATTGTTTCTGAAACTTCTAGTTTGTGTTTGTCTCTCCGTTCAAAATAATTCATATCCTTTGCTCCAATTTACCCTGTAAAGCCGTATCAAATGCTGCATCATACACAGATAATACTCCAGCATAGATCATATAGAAATTTTCAAATATATATGGTTCGCTTACAATACAACTGTTTTGTTTTGCTTTTTGTTGCCCATCTCTTGCTCTCTCTCCATATTGTTTGGAAGGAAGCCAGCTCTCTAGAGGCAGCTACACACATCTAACTAGTAACTTGGAGATCAGAGGCAGGGTGAGGAGTTAGTCTTCATTCAAAAACTGTTCTGAAAACTTGCAGCACCATTCACCAGAATCTAAAACCACTGTCCCTGTCCCTGGCTTTTCCATGCATGCTATACTATGTGCACAATGGATTTTTAACTATGCAAACTATTGTTAAAAGCAGAGTGCAATGGACACAGAAGTTAAAAAAACAACTACAAAATCAACTTTTAATTCATTGAGGAAAAATAAAGTATTTGATGAAATAGCTATTATGCCTACATGTAGGTAATCTTATGAACTGTATAGACGTATAGAAGTAGACGTAGCATCTGGGTCTGAGAAGTGAAGCCAGCGTGGAAGTGTCTTTAACCTGCATTCTTTCTAATGGCCAGCAGGGGGCGACTCCACTAATTGCAAAAAGAACCGATTGTATAGAAGTCTATGAGAAAATGACCCTACTTCTTAATTGATTTATTCCCTCAGTGAAGATTTTCCCAGTGCGTTTATGGTCTCATTCGCAAGTTTCAAGTCTTCTTCAGTACAGATCTTTATTTGTAAATCATGGTTCCATATACAGTAAAAGTAGATGATAAAGCAGGGGATGGTTTAGGGCGACCCAACCCCGGCTAAGCGGACAAAGATGAATGGATGGGTTTAGGGCGTGGCTACCTTGTGATTGACAATCAGGATACAGAGGCTTAGCAATGCTTGGCACTATGGATGTTGAGCCCTTTTTTGGGTGTTGTCCATGTTTTCGTCTTAGAATCGGGATCCCTTCATAGTGTGTTTTGAGTTTATAAATGTTAACTGCAACAGTTTGGTCGCCTAAAATGTGTTTTTTCAGGGTTTGGTTGTACTAAAAGACACTAAGGAATTGGCTGAACATTTTTTCCAGTAAGTACATTTTGTCTTTAGCAGCCAAAATTAGCATCCTAATTCATTTCACAGTTAACATGAATTACAGATGATAACTTAAATGATAACTTTTCAAATATAGTAACTTTTGGCTCCAAAAAAAACAAAATGGTGACGGCCAAAACTCCGAACTCTTTTATATAGGCTAGTCTATGAGTAATATAAGTCTGGATTTTGTCATCTTTTTTTTTACATGAGTCGTTGACAAAAAATAGCCAATCAAAGTGATATTGGTTACAATTTATAGTAGATTAATAATTGGCAGCATGTCCTTAACTAATTTCTGTAATATTCTTCCATTGAAATATTGGCTTCCAATATGAAATGTATTAACAACACAGGTTGGACTTTGTAGGTGCAATTTGACCAAAAAAAACATTTAAAGTTTGTGAATCTTCTGCTTTTATTGTCATTGTTCATTTTCTGTCATTGTTAATTTTCAAAGCTACAATGAGAGTTTGTTTGGAGAAGAAAGAATGGCCTGGGACATTGTCTTTATTTTAAGCCTGAGTTTGGTACCAAAAGAAAAGTCATGGTGTTACTGAAACAAATCAGATGTTCCAAACTGGGCTCTGTCGATTGTCTGTTACAGAGATCTTCAACAAGGGATCCGTTAAAAATATATTTGTTTTGAAAGTTTCTTTTCAAAAATAAAAAAATAATCTTTTCAACATTTGAATAGGAAATATAAATTGGTGAAAAAAAACATTTAATCTTCACATTGAAGATAAGCTTAATATTGGTAAAGTAGCCAAACCAAATTCACTCATTTTCAGGTTCTTAATTGTATTTTGATGTTGTACCAGAATAGATTTACATGGTTTAATTTTCAAAAAACACTATATTTTTGTTGTACTGCACATTGCTGCAGCTCCTCTTTTCACCCTCTTTTAGGCCTGTGTTCAGCTCTCAGTTTTAGCAGCAGAGTGAGACATCGTACTTCTTTACCATCTATGTAGTGAGTCGCACATGCTCAGTAGCTAGGTAAGGTCACACCAGATAGATGTTTGTTTCTCTAACTTCAGTCAGTTATAAGGCAGGATTAGCAGGGAGACTTCTTCTGAACAGGGCACACTTCCAACTTTGCGTGGAAGTAATAGTCGTAAAGTAGTTCTTTTGTAGATTATGGTGAACTAGTGTGTGTTGTAGCAGTGTTTTGCCATTGAGAACAAGCTAGCATGCTAGCGCTAGCATGCTACGGTTAGCCCGCCGTTTCGGCTAGTGACGTAGAAAGCCCTGCCGATTTTGAACAGCTCACCCGGAGACTGAAGGCAGGACACATTCAGAAACCGTATCTCACTCAAAACAACATGTTTTTTTTCCAAGTTTGTATGCGTGTGGAAGCACCAGAGACACAAAATAACAACCCAAATCCCAGAAAAAGTGATTCTTTCATAATATGGGCACTTTAAAGGTGCACTATCCTGCATGGTTTCAGCGTGATTTCATTTTTTGTCTCAAATGGTAGGCATCTCTCCTTGATCCGCTAGCTGCCTGCCGCCTGAACACACTGTGAAAAAGCCCGGTCTCAGGAGACAACACAGAGGGCATAAACGTAAAAAAAAAAACTAGGGGCACAGGCTGTGCACCAAAATACAACAAACCACGTTCCAGCCAATCACCGACAAGATGGTTGGGGGAGGGGTTGGGGGTTAGTGACAGTTAGTCAGTTAGTCAAGACAGTTACGGAAACATGAGGGGAGGGGCGAGCTTGCTCCGTTTTGTTTAGTATTTACTTGGGACGTCAACAGAAGTGACGTCATGCAGGAACTCATAGTGCACCTTTAAGTATAAATAAAATCCATTAATTTTCATCCATTCAGCCTAGTTTAATATGCAACTTCATACAGTATATGTATTAAAGGGTCAATACTCTGTATATATATATAGGGGAGCACAGCTATGGAACAGTTATACCATTTTTACAATATCCACATTGCATTTCAGTCAACTTCTGTCAAAAATTATTAAAAGAGGCTAAGGACCAGTATGAACCAAACTTAACGGTCTGTACTGATCTGAAGTTTTCATATATGATTTTGTTTGACCTTCCTGTCTCTCACACATGCACGCAGCAGTCCACACATCCTCATTATATCTACATTCTTAAAAAAAGAAAATGTATACCATATGGTTGTTTTTTAATACATGCTTACTTGTGTTTAATTTGTAGATTTTAGGACTTTTGTAATTTCGGTAACACTTTACAATAAGGTACACAAAAAAATAGGTAGTTAATGATTAGGTACTGTTTTTGAAAGGGTAGTTACCCTTTTTCAGAAGTGTAACGAATGATTAGTTACCCTTTTTCAAAAGGGTAGTTACCCTTTTTCAGAAGGCTAACGCATGATTAGTTACCCTTTTTCAGAAGGGTAACGAATGATTAGTTACCCTTTTTGAAAAGGGTAGTTACCCTTTTTCAGAAGGGTAACGAATGATTAGTTACCCTTTTTGAAAAGGGTAGTTACCCTTTTTCAGAAGGGTAACGAATGATTAGTTACCCTTTGTTATACCATGGTCTGGGTGAATACTCGATTCTGATTGGCTGCTGGGTGTCCATAAAAAAGTGATGTAGGACACCTAGTAAAGGTGTCCCGGTGAAACGGACTGTTTACCGTTAAATCAATAACTAAATCAATGCGCTACATTAAATCAAAAAGGAAATGTGGATCTGTCATTTCCAACTCGTCCTCTGATCACCACAGGATGGCGCTAACACACACGCTGCAAGTAGTAAGTTATATTTCCCCTCTGGACTGACTTCTTTTCACAGAGAATAACGTTATCTCACATCCCGTTCGCTGCTCCAGGCTGCGCCGCTGCGGCCGAGAGTAACGTTACACATCGCGGATCAAATTGTTCGTAAAAGTCGTTATATTGTTTCGGGGACAATGACATGGCTGGATAGCTTGCTTGTCTTGTTGTTTAACATACTGTCAAATAATTTTTACTGATTGCCAACTGTACACAATGTTATTGACTTTGGATCTTGCTAGCATAGCGTTAGCTAGCATAGCGTTAGCCTTCTGGCTCGTAGCTGAGCTGAAGGATTCTATCAGCTGAGCGGACTATAAACATCTCCGGTTGCTATGATGGCAATGTCGTATCTAAGGTTTTCCTATTTCCTGGAGGAGTGAACAACGTTTGCATTGCATTAGAACCTGATGGATGGGAATGATTGTTCCAGGTATTAGTCAAACCGCCAGGCGTAACCAGGGAAACAGAGTTATTGTTTGTAAAAACTTTAGATTTCGATTGTAAAACTAATTAAAATGTGAAATAAAGTTTTAAAAATATGTTATTTGGCAAGTGACCATGGTATAAGCGGGTTAATGCCCTTCGAGGTGTCCATTGTCGGGTATTAATGCGCGTCGGACGGTTCACGCCTCGCCGTCGTCCATTAATACCTGACAATGGACACCTCGTCGGGCTTTAACCCTTACTTAAAAGGGTAGTTACCCTTTTTCAGAAGGGTAACGAATGATTAGTTACCCTTTTTGAAAAGGGTAGTTACCCTTTTTCAGAAGGGTAACTCATGATTAGTTACCCTTTTCGAAAAGGGTAGTTACCCTTAGTTACCCTTCTGAAAAAGGGTAACTACCCTTTTCAAAACAGGTAACTAATCATTCGTTACCCTTCTGAAAAATGGTAACTAATCATTCGTTACCCTTCTGTAAAAGGGTAACTAATCATTCATTACCCTTTTCAAAAAGGGTAACTACTAGGACTGTCAGTTTAACGCGCTATTAACGGCATTAACGCAAACCCATTTTAACTCCGACAATTTTTTTAACGCACGATTAACGCATAGAGAGAGCAACGGGATCTGTTGGATCTGTTAGTCCATTTCTTTAACTGTCTATAGCCACGCCATGTCCCCCCTACGAAGCAACTCGATTGGTTGGGGTTAGGCATTTCACCTCGAGTGGTTAGGATAGTGGATTGGTCAGGGGATAGGACCTGAACAAATGGGGTTACGGTACCTTGGACGCCTGGCCAATAGTAGTGATTGAAGGGCGGGTTGCAGACTAGAAACAAAACAGACACAAGCCGCGGACGGTTTGAGCTTGCGAGCCGCATAGCTTGTAGGCTCGTGACGGTGATTAGCTTCGGAGCGAGCGAGTAGTGACTCTACAGTCAGTGAGAGAAACAAAGTGTCTCCTCTGTTCTTTCTGACCACGGTGGGAAACCTGGAGCAGGAGAAGTTAGCCCTCTCCTTGATTTTACGTTGTTTATGGAGAAGGAGAACCAGGAAATGAGTCGGGGGAAACCATAGTCGCTATGACAACGAGCCATGCTCGCATCAGGCATGAGGCAGTACTATCTGCAATGGAAAATCGAGGTAACAGTGTTACATTATGTGACAGATTATTAGATCCAAGTGTGAATGTTAGTGTGAAATTGAACACTACGTATATGACAATGTTTTCAATTAAAAAAAAAAATTGCACAAAGCAGCTGATCCACTTTTCCATGCTGACAAGAGAATTAAAATGAAAAAATATGACACAAAAAGAAATCAAGGGACATTTAGAATAGATAAAAATGTGTGATTAATTGTGATTAATTGTGTTAACTATGACATTAATGTGATATAAGCCCATCTTTCTTTGTGTTCTCCCTGTGTTCCTGTTGCTTTGATTTTATTGTGCAAATAAGTACTAATACTGTCCTTTGTCAGCATCAGCCGTCCTTTTTTATGCCCCCTCTCGAGTAAGGCTCAGCTTTTACAATTGGATTTTAAATCTATGTATATTCAAAGAATTCTTGGCAAACTCTTGGCTGGCAAACAACTGTTGATATGATATTCAAACTGTAATGTATTTTTACATCAGACAAATGAACTCAAGACAGCAGCCACTAGCTATATCCAGCAGCAGCTTGTTGGTGTTCTCACAAAAACACTCATACATAGCCTACAGTAGACATATATGTTCGTGAAAACACAAAGCTCAACAATTAAAAGTATTTCTGGCTCTAGAAAAGCTCTGCCTCCCACATATTTTATAACTGAAAATTTACCATCTTACATGCACATATTGGCATAAGTCTAGCGGTTCAGTAACAGATCTCACTTAAAAATCAGCAGTGAGAGGATTGGTGTGCCAAAAGACAATCATAACTAAGAATCAAAGCAAAAAGAATCAATACGAGCATATTTTCAAATGATGCAGTCTGCAGGTATAATTCCTTCTGCAGAAAGGGCAGATTGTAGCCTTTGGTTAAACAGTTTGCCTCATATCACAAATAACATGTTCCTTTGATCCAAATCAACTATGGCAGCTGCTACAAGGGATTTTTAATTGAATGATTATTGTATTAAATAGTTGGTTTTAATGGAGCGTGCACCTCTGCAATTATTTCCGCTTTAAGAACCTGAACCCTGGGCAGGTCTTTACAGCCATAGGCGTTTGGTTCGCTTCCAACTGAGTGGTCACTGTTGGTGTGAAGTCAGCCTTTCATCTGCAACAGAAGACCAGACTAATAAGCACATACATTTATGTAAATATATATATATATATATATACATACATAATATATTTATTCTTTACACAACAATATATGAACACAGTTTGTCAACAAAAGCTTGGCTGTGACTTGGATCTGGCAGCAACACCACTGAATAGATTCACAGCACAGAAGGCCCTTTCATGTATAATGGCTTGTCTTATCCTTTTCACAAGCATAAAAAAGAAGTCCAATAACTACTAATAGAACAAATCTGAGTAACTTCCATAATCCCCCCCCCCCCCCCCCCCACACACACACACACACACACACACACCCTTATAGGATCAATATTTGCCAGAACGCTCCTCTTATCTACGCGGCGTGATGAAATATTGAATTTATGAAAGAGGTGATAGTGTTAGCCATAGTCTTTTCTAAAGCCAAGCACGATCCCAGATTATCGGATCATTTATGAAAAATTCTGCTGTTGTCTGAGATGATATTTTCCCTGACATCCAAAAGATGGAAAGCCCACATGATCAGACATCAGAAGGAAAGCCTTCTACACTATTGCAAGGAAGCTACAGGGCTTTAGTTAGAAAGCTGCACAGATCGTTGGTGTTAGCTGGTCAAATTTGACCCGTGATTTAATATACTTAATACTCAAAAAACAATTATTATCATCCAATAAAGTTGTTAACCTCATAGCTAACTTATTATGTATTAATCTGCATCTGAACACTGTACTAAACGTTATTTTTGTGGGTCCCATGTACCTTTTATATTAAAATATACCACTGGTTCATATTTAACAATAACAAATATATTCCTTTTTTTAAAGACTTTTTAAAGAATTTACTAACATCTTTTGTTGTGTTAGAATAGCTGTTTCTGGGGATATCATGAAGCCTTGTTCCATAAATAAAAAGTAAAGGGTACATGTTATATATCAGAACGTGAAACGGGTCAACTGTGACCCTAACACAATATAAGGGTTAAGACACATACAGTAGATGCATGCAAATGTTTCAATTTAGCAACATGAGCAACACATATTTTTCCACAATTCCCTGATCAAAAGGTAGCTAATGAAAGTACATACATTATATACAGTGAAGTAAGTGAGATGAGGGCTACATATGGCAAGCTTCACTCTATATGTTTAACCATTCCTTCACAGTTAGAGTGAATGTCTCATTTGGCATGCTGGGAGCGATGCTTGGAGACATCTTTTTTTTTAATGTATATTACGTATATTATGTACACATTAAAAGTCATACATGATATGATATATAATAGGGATGTCAAGGTTTAGCGGTTAGAATGTGTTAAGAGAGTAAACTACAAGCTGATATCATCTTCTGAGACATTGGCTACGCGTCTTGGGAATTTACAGCTGCCAATACTCAAATGATCTAACTAACTGACAAAAAACACTTCTGTACTGACAACACTTGAATCGCACATATAAATTGGAGATGGGTGAATGGCATGATTGTGTTGATTGCAAGATGTGTGTCCAGTGCTTGGCTTGAGAAGAGGCTGTCATGAGAACAATTCAACACATATCAAATTGAGCTTGTCTTTATCAGAATAAGGCTAATTTACACTAGTGTTTACAATTGCCTCTAATGCTGCTTTGTTAAAGACACAGTGAGGAGAGATTAATTTGCTGTGAACAGTCTTTGCACTTGTCTGGCAAATGTGGGAGGAAACACTTTATTAAAAAGAAAAGAAAAAGCGGCACAACATGTTGTTTTAACATGCCCATACCCACTAAGTTTTCATGCTAGTTTCACTCATGAATATTCAGGCTTATTCCATTTGTTTTGCATGTAAATTCAATTAACATAATCTTTTATTAAATTGTTTTGAATTCACATTCCCTACCAAATGTGAAATATATATCAAAGGTAAAGACATGTCACTTCCTGGCACAGTAAAATCTTCCAGGAAAGTCACTGCTCTTAGCCAGGAAATAGACTGGTACAAGACGGCCAATAAAACCACAACTTTTACACTTCCGGTTTTTGAATGCATTAAACAAATGAGATTTAACATGTTAAAGCTACAGTGCGCAGTTTCTGTGTCCACCATGAGGAATTCTAAGTAATGACACAGCTATTAGTAGCCAAGGAGGACACGGAGGATTAAAAAAAACATGATTGACTCGTCAGAAGAGGTAATTATCTTCACTTGATTTTCTGCGTGTGAAAGTCACCGGATGACACCAGTTTCAGATCATAGCCATACTGAGAAACACAGAGAGAGTTGTGTGGAGCTGATAATCTTAAAGGAGAACTCCGGCCAATTTTTACATTAATCTTGCTAAATATAACTATGCGAGACCTGTCTATAGCAAAAACAGTTAGCGCAACAGCAGCTACCTAGACGGAGCTGCTGCAGCTACCTAGACGGAGCTGCTGCAGCTACCTAGACGGAGCTGCTGCAGCTACCTAGACGGAGCTGCTGCAGCTACCTAGATGGAGCTGCTGCAGCTAATACCCACCGCTCCCACTTAGCTAAACAAATAGCTACACACGGGACTGCTGCATGATGATTATTACTGAAGCCTGACTGAACACTCTCTCGTCCCAGACGACAACTAGCTAGCTAGCAGCTAACAGGGTAGGTGAATGTTGAAAATGCATCTTGTTGTCATGTAAGGGCCCTGTTCATGTTACACACACATTTTAATTGCATTTTGTGTCTGTTAAGATACACAAAGGCACTATTTCATTTGTGCCCCCATAACTGCCGTTTAGCTAAGTGGGAGCGGTGGGCATTAGCTGCAGCAGCTCCGTCTATGTAGCTGCTATTGCGCTAACTGTTTTTGCTATAGACAGGTCTCGCATAGTTATATTTAGCAAGATTAATGTAAAATTGGCCGGAGTTCTCCTTTAATTAGCTTCGTATTTACTCATTTAGCTTGAATGTAACGGATGTTCATTAATATGAAAACGTTACGCACTAAAACTTTAATTATTGAGCCTGTGGGTGTATTTTGTGACAGAGCTTTTGGTTAAATTCTGGGGTTACTTATAGGCGACAGTACCTCAGCCCTTTATACAGGATTACTATTTGTAGTCATAGTTACATTATCTTTAGTGTTACTATAATTGCCACTGTTCATCGTACCTCCGACCAAGAGCCTGGGTCTGTCCGAGGTTTCTGCCTAAAAGGAAGTTTTCCTCACCACTGTTGTACTAAATGCTTGCTCTTGGGGAAATTACTGGAATTGATGGGTCTTTGTAAATTACAGAGTGTGGTCAAGACCTACTCTATCTGTAAAGTGTCTTGAGATAATTCTTGTTATGATTTGATACTATAAATACAATTGAATTAAATTAAATTGAAGAGCCATCATGACTTCAAGAGATTGTAGTTATACAACCATTTTTGCAATAAGGCCTAGTTTATTTACATCAGTTATTCCAAATAAACTCACTCTTGGTAGCACTATGGTTTTATTAGCTTTGGTCAGGGGCGTAGTAATGAGTAGTAGTACCCACAGGCCCTCAAAAAGCCTGGAATTAAAAGTTTTTTTTTTAATTTGCAACTTCACAATTTCATTTCAATTCAATGTTATTTATAGTGTCACATCATAACAGCAGTTATCTTAGGACACATGACACAGATAGAGTCTAGACCACACTCAACAATTCCCACTAAGAGCATGCATTTAGTGCGACAGTGGCAAGGAAAAACGTACTTTTAACAGGAAGAAAAAATCAGGCAGGTCCTGACAACCAACAACCAACATTAGGACTTTTTTATAAGTGAATTACTGAATAAATAGTTGGACAGACTGTTTTTTGTATCTAAAACCTTATAACAGCATCTCAGGAAACATGATCTGTTTACTTCAGTGTAATGATCCATTTTACTCCTGGATGTCCAAATATTACCGGTGCAAAAAAAAAACATCAGCAGCATCACAAGCATTTGATAACTCAGAGTCATTAAGACCAGTCATCAGTAATCCTGTGGATATGTTTTAATATTGGGCCTTTTTGTATATATTTGGAGCTTTGAAGTTTCTAAAGATGTATTATGTTACTCCTGTAACTCCTGGGCTATCACGTGTTGGAAACTAGCTCACCTTAAATCTGCAAATACAGTATATATGATTCCACTGAAGTTGTATTCATGTGTCCTTTATTATGAAAAGTAGTGATACAGTAATCTGTTCACAGTGTAGATGCTATAGAAAGATGGTTTTCCACCTTTGTCTTATGCCCTGGGTATAAAAACTCGCAGATTTCTCTAATAACCACAAAGGGGGGCGGGGGGGGGGGGGGGGGGGGTGGTGCAAGATCCTTTTGCTATGCCGCTGGCTTTAGTTACACAGACTTGGATTAGACTCTGGCTGTTAATTTGGCCCACATCTCTGTTAAAAGACATTTACTGAATAGCTTTTTGTATACACATAATGGCTGTGTCATGACTTACAATGCATTTGAAGCAGGTACTGCCAGGAGTCTGCCTGTACAATGTAAATTGGCCAACTGTTATTTTTACACAGCCAAAGAGGTCATATTTTGCTTCTTTTTTTCTTTTTTTTACACATTCCATCAAAGTTTTCACACCAGACAGCCACCAAGTATTGCCAGGCTCAGACAAAGGATGAACACAGGTCTATAAACGGGAATGAATGGGCTTCACATTCCTCTGATCTACCTACCAAAGGGCAGTGTTCTCTACTGAGACCAACTACCGATTCTTTGAAAATTGACTTCATGCTTGCCTCATAGCAAAACATATTTACAGTGTAAATGTGTAGCACGCATCTCAAATAAAATGTCACTAGTCTGTTACACCATAGACCCGCATTTTTCAGAACACAGTTGATGTGATTGATGCATCACACATTTGGATTTTCACAGCACAGGAAAGTAGAAATGCCATCTGTGTTAGGAGATCGCCAGGGTATTCCACATTATTGCCTGCAAGACCTTACACATCTGCAATAATACACAAAAGATGTGACACAGTGCTATGGCTGCAGGGCATGGGAGTCTGAAGGTGGTGGGCAGGGGCTAGGGGCATCAGTTGTCAGCTTTTTCAACATTCAGCTCATGTGCTTTACAATCTATCACAAGCCAGTGCAAAGGGGGGGGGGGATTATGATGTTGAGTGAGAAAAAGAAACAACGTGGAATACATTCATTGCATTCACCTAAATTGAAATGACATGTAGAGAGTAAATATTATATCAGGGGTCTTCAATGTTTTTTAAGCCAAGGACCCCTTAACTGAAAGAGAGACGGAGCAGGAACACTACTACATATATTATATGAAATAAAGTTGCATATCGTCACCTTCCTAAAATAATGGCCTGAGTCATTTTTTGACAAAAATGTTGTTGTTTTTTTTGCCTAAATCATCTCCTCATGGTGCTGGCTACCTCTGGTAAAATTGCCTACATCCTCAGTTGAACAGGTCTTGTGATTCTACACTTTTAGTATAATTAATAATGTCAAGCGTGTGACTTAGACCGTTTAGTTGTTTGTGTTTTCTGAAAAACCTGAAAAAATGACTTAGGCCATTATTTTAGGAAGGTGACGATATTAAACTGGGCCTACAATAATGTGTAGAGCGACCTAAAGCCTTTATACATACCTTTTTTGCAAAGAATTCTAAGCTATTAAAATAATAATTGTTGGTTTGATTTACAACCCCAAATCAGAAAAAGTTGGGACAGTATGGAAAACACAAATAAAAAAAGAAAGTAGTGATTTCTAAATGTACTTTGACTTGTATTTCATTGCAGACAATATAACAGCACATCATTTAATGTGTTCCTCATGATTTTTATTATAAATAAATATTATAAATAACAATTCCTATTTTGGTTCTTGCAACACATTTCAAAAAAAGTTGGAACAGTAAAGCATTTACCACTTTGTAATGTTGCCATTCCTTTTCACAACACTTAAAAGACGTTTAGGGACTGAAGACACCAAGTGATGAAGTGTTTCAGGTGTAATTTTCAATGTGTGGCGCTTCAAAATGCGCCACACATTCTCTATTGGAGACAGGTCGGGACTGCAGGCAGGCCAGTCAAGTACCCGTATCCTCTTCCTCCGCAGCCAGGACTTTGCAATGTGTGCAGATTGTGGTTTTGCATTATCTTGTTGAAATATGCATGAACGTCCCTGGAAAAGATGTCTTCTTGAAGGCAGCATATTGTGCTCCAAAATCTCTATGTACTTTTCAGCATTAATGGTGCCATCACAGAAGTGCAAGTTACCTTTGCCAAGGGCACTAACACAACCCCATACCATGACAGACCCTGGCTTTTGGACTTGTTGCTGGTAACAGTCTGGATGATCCTTTTCTTCTTTGGTCCGGAGCACACGGCGTCCATTTCTCCCAAAAAATACCTGAAATACTCAGTGCTTGAAGTGGGAAAAAAAAGGTGCCAGTACTCTCTTGCATTGGCAGATCATCATGACATTTGAGATTTTTATAGTGAAAACCAAAACTTGGAGATATTGCTGGTACAACAATTTATTGTCATTTATTAACTATATAAATGTATGGATTTATTTAAACAAGTTTACATAACTTTAGTGCGTAAGCTATTCAAAAAATCATGTTTTCATTTTAAACATACATGTGGTACAGTGAATCCTTATTAACTATCTATGGATGGCCTAAGCGACTAATTTACATATAGGCTAGTATCAATATTGTTTATTTTTTCCACATATAAGCTGATTTATATTTGCTAATATGTTGGAGCCATGTTAAGAAAGAAAAATTCATTCATTCATCAAAACTATACATTTTAACAATAATTTGGTGCTCAAACAGATGCAAAACAGTCACTCTCAGTGAGTGTGTGTGACAGAGACAGGGGGAACAGCTTCAGTCCCCTCTCTGTCTGGGCAGCTAGTGACGGGATGCTGCTACATCATGTTTTGCAGCCCAGTTTGTTATCATTAAAAACAAGCCAGCTGTTCGTGGAGCAAAAATACATAATTTGGTCCTTTGACCAACAGTCAGGCCATCCGTGTGTTTCGTTACTCACGTTACTGTTGACGTCGGTGTAACGTTAAGGTTGGTAGCGGCCTTTTATATTCTGTCTATGGTAGCGGCAGACTCCTCAACGCCAGCTGTTGCGCTCACATCAACGTTAGCTTGAAGCTCATGAATCGTACTAGCTACCTCCTGATGTTTCTGGTTGGACTTGGACCTCTGTTGACGTGTCTGGCTCTGGCACACGCGTTCTTTTAGTACCTTTCTGAAGCCAGGCGGCTAACATAACGACTTACAAACTAGACACTTATTTTTAGTTTCTAGGTTTTCAGCAGTCAAAAATCTGTTATGGTCAGGCTCACGCTGACAGCTATTTCAAACTAGCGACCGTGGAGAAGCGAACTTCTGATTGGGTGGGCGGACTGCTTGCCTTTACGTGATTCGTCAAGATCTAAAATGTAAACACGTAGTGCCCTCTGGGTAGTGTAGTTTATGTAACGTTAGGGTCATCTCTCTGGCACTGACGCTTTCTCTGTCAGTGGTAGAGTACCGGCTGCATGCGAGAAGTAGCGGTACGCAAGAAAAGGTGCAGGTACGCTTAAGAGTAAAATGTAGAAGTGCCGGTACTGTGTACCGGTGCGTACCGGCCCACTTCGAGCACTGGAAATACTGATTCATCTGACCACAGTACACGTTTCTACTGTGTGATGGTCCATCCCAGATGCCTCCGAGCCCAGAGAAGTCGACGGCACTTCTGGACACTGTTAACATATAGCTTCCTTTTGGCACAGTACAGTTTTAACTGGCATTTGTGGCTGTAACTACGTATTGTGGTACATGACAAAGGTTTGCCAAAGTAGTCCTGAGCCCATGTGGTGATATCGCTTATAGATGAATGACGATCCTTGATGCAGTGCCGCCTGAGGGATCGGAGATCACGGTTGTTCAGCTTAGGCTTGCGCCCTTGTCCTTTACGCACTGAAATTCTTCCTCATTCCTTGAATCTTTTAATTATGTTATGCACTGTTGAAGGTGAAATAAGCAAATGTCTTCCTATCTGTCTTTGAGGAACATTGTTTTAAAACATTTCAATAATTTTCTCACGTATTTGTTGGCAAACTGGCGATCCTCGGCTCATCTTTGCTCCTAAAGGACTAGACCTTTCTTGGATGCTGCTTTTGTACCAAATAATAATTCCAATCACCTGTTGACATCACCTGTTTCAAATCACATCATTATTTAACCAATTTACCTGATTACTAGCCCTAAATTGCTCCTGTCCCAACCTTTTTTGGAATGTGTTGCAGGTCTGAATGACAGGAGAGGATGTATATTTACAAATGAAATTAAGTTGACCAGACAAAACATGAAATAGTTTGTGTTCACATTGTCTGCAATGAAATACAAGTCAAAGTACATTTAAAAATCACTACTTTCTTTTTTTATTTGTGTTTTTCATACTGTCCCAACTTTTTCTGATTTGGAGTTGTATAAATCATCTTTTAATGTTAAACAAACATGTGGCACAGAGAGTCCTTAGGATTAACTGTATCTTTGGATGGCCACCTTAGTGACTGTCTTACCCACAGGCCAGTGAGCCTTTCTTCAGTGGGGATTTATATTTGCTAATAATATGTTGAATTCATGTTAAGACATTTTAATTCTTGAAAAAACTAAAAAATTAACACAAATTGGGCGGCCCCCCTGCAGTGATTCTGAGGACCCCCTAGGGGTCCCAGACCCCCTGTTGAAGATCTTGTATTATATTATTATGTTCAGATATCCACAAGTACAACCAGAGATCAGTCATACTATTTCAATCTAGTGGCCAAGTGGCCATGTAAGAGAGGTGGTTGGTGGAGCAGGGGTAACATTTAGCACAGACAATATTATTTCCTTTCTACATATCTTAGAGTCAGACAGGGCCCATTTCTCATTTCACTGTCTTTGATTTAATAATGCACCCATACTCTGGAAAATGAGTAACACGAATGATCGCTTTATAACTTTTCTCTGAAGTTAGCTTGTCATCTCTCTCTCTCCCCTCTTTGGGTAACAGCCCTACCCAAACTTAAGTCCACCCTCTTCTCCCAGCCACTCTAAAATCCATCACCACTCATCTCTGTCAGAGCCGGAGAGACTCGGAGTCGGGTGCACTGAGTAGTCCACGCTCACCCAAGCGCCTGTGGACTTCCGATGGGGAAATGCTTGGCTGCAGAGAAACCTGCACGAAATTAAATTCTCCACTTGGCTGACTAGGGTGACTTGTCCTGGTCTGCCGGCCTGTTCCTTCATTATTCCTGGGCTGATAACTGACTGAACTGGATGTCTTGTCTGTTTAATGCCAGCTCAGCTGCTTCTTGGGAGGAACGGGCTTGTCACTCTCCCACTATAACAAACTGTATTACCATTTCCACTTCATTTATTTGGCTTAGATTTTGAACGCCCGTCAAGCAAACCCCGTCACTCCCCCAAAGACACTTGCAATTCACCACTGCTCAACCTCCTGCATCTTTTAGGAAACTATTCAAAATAACCTGTCTAAAATTTTCATTAAAATGTCATTTAGATGTCACACACGGGTGATTGAGATTGGAAACAATAAAGGTGACCTTAATTGTAGTTTTTCATACCGCATGAAGTGATCGGTGGATATAGCATTGGCTGGAATTGTCTTTAATGTGCACCTTTTATTGGCAAATGAAAAAAAAAACACCATCTTTTTGCATTAAGTACAAAAACAAAACAATGACAAATGCCCACTGACCACGACAAATACTTCCACAAAGGTTGCCGGTGCTGGAGCAGACGGTAAGCTTTGCTTCCGTGCATTTATGAGCATTGAGTTAAAGGTTTCTGCATGAGGGCACTGCATGATTGAACGTTGCGATATGGAAACACAGGCAGGCAGCCACTGTCAGAGACGCGGCTTGCACTTGACCCCGCAGGCACTCAGCCCCCTGGCCCCCACCCACTTTAGCGGCTCTAGAAATGGCTTTCTCTTCTCGGCTTGCTTTGTAGCATTTGCAGAATTAGAATGAACATGTCCTTTCCTAATGCACCGGTATATAGTATATACTTATCATAATTCATAGCCTTAATGCAGGCTTTTAAGTGCACATGGTGGTGTTGAGCCTCCAGTGCTCATTAAGGCTAATCAATGGCAAATGCTATTGTGTTATTGGCACACGGTCGCTCAACATAGAGCATCAAACATAATCGAAGGCTCGCTTTAGAGCAAAACCATCCCAGAGTGAATAGTAATAAGTGTTTGAAAAAAACAAAAACAAGAGAGGGATCAGTATTTGGAAGTCATTAAACATGATGCCCACTCCTGTGTAACCACAAAGCTAATAGCATTGTGGGACAAAATGCTTTCCAATGTGACAATTGATTGCTTTTTGAGGTAGTTGTTGGTTGATTTCATAATTGGTATAATTTTTCACAAGTACATGAGTGTCATGCCATGATGGGCTTTAGAATCCTGGTAATGCAGTGGCCCGTACTTCAACCTTAAGATCAATAATGTATTAAAACCAAGAGCTTATTGAAATAATAATAGAAGGATTTTCGCCAGGGAAGAAAGGCAGGGGAAAGAAAAATGCGCCAAAGAGAAGTGTTTGATTCTACGCCAGGCCTTCACTGTGAAGTGCTTTGTTTTCATGCCAGTGCTTTTATTCCAAGAAATAAAAGGACAGAGAAAGTCTCGGTGATGTGAAAACTCTGGACCCTGTGTCATTGACGTTCAGTGCAATGTGCAAGCAGCATAAAGCAGCACTTGATAACTCAGAGTCCAAATGAACTGCTGTAAACACAAACTGTTCATTTTTTTCTTATTTGGATAGCAGTCGGTGAGTTGATGAAGTAAATGATCCCAGACCGTTTTTTTTTTGCCTACACAGGTCATTATTTGCAGTGCCTGATCAGTGTATAACATTTGGCAATTTGTGGCTCCCTGCTGCTATCTCTTCCTGTTGGATCTCCCTGTTTTGACAGTGTTTGAGAGAGGAACACTCTGTGAGGTGTCAGGTGAAGACTATATGTGACAGATTTGGAGGGGAAATCAAGAGAAGACAAACAGGCAGCTAAATGCCTGGGAAATGTCTCAGCGCTCAGACACAAGGCGATAAGTGCTGTTGACGTGGACATGACAAGCTCGCAACAGTAAACCTCAGGACGCGCAGTCCCACCGGAGGCCCGGGAGTGGACACAATTCTCCATGACTGCTGAATGTGCTTAACGGCTCTTATGAAGAGAATTAACAAGAAGTGGGAAGCCCCCACCACCACCACACCCAACTTCAACCACCCCTGCCTTTCGACTGTAAACTCTTTGATGTTTCCCTGTTTCTCCTTGACAGTCAGCATTGGTTTTGATCAAGGTTTGATTTCCTGTGACATATCTGATACATATTATGAAAGCAATACAAGCCCTCATAGAGAGGCAGGGTGTCTCAAAACCTTTACTGTTGCGGTGCGGCATGCCGAACAGGGCAATGACAGAAGTGCATCTCCTTTCCAAACTGGCAGTAAACAAAAAAAGAAAGAAAAGAAATTCATGCCTAAGAAATCATACACACATAAGTAAAATGAATGTGTAAAGTTTCTTCCTGATGTTGATTTCTTTTCAAAGTGGTTATGGCTGTAGCCTACACAGTGAGAGGATAGGAAATATTGTGCTTTCATTTCAAGAACATTAGAAGACCTAAGGAGTACAAGCCTTTCTGCTGCATGAGTACATTTCCATTGGATACTTTAAGTACATGTTTCTGATACTCTATGAGTATATTCTAAGGTATATAAAGTGTATATATATTTGCGTTCATTTTAGCTCTGTTTTGGTCTCCACCGGCTCCTTAGGGAAATATCTGTCTCTTTGGCTGCTGAATGCTCCACTATGTCAACTAGCTAGTTGCTAACTGGCATTTGCAGCCGGCGTACAGTTGATTATTAGAGATTCTTTCTGAAAACACTATAACAGTAGGAAGAGTAGAAAAAAAACTTAAAGTTGCAGGCCAGAAAACCAAAACAATGAGCTGAAACACGCTGCAATGCTAGTAGCTAATTATACCTGTACTATCGTCCACTGTGGGTTCACAACTACAGTACAGGCAACTCATCACATTCATTTAAGCCATTCATCTATTTGTTAATATAAAAATAATAAATATTGATTATAGCCTAAAGAATGGGAATACTTCCTCCACCACTGCTAGTTTCAAAGATAAAACACATGCTATATGGATAACGGTAAATCCAGTTCGCCTATCCTATGAGGAAAAAAAAGATGCCTTTTCCATGACAACCACATCACACAGCATTCGCCTCAGACCATTTACACATACATGGTTATTTTGAAAAACTGAGACATTTCCCTTCATTTCCCTTCAGCTATGCACAAAGTTATTTTTGAAACCGGAGAGGTTGAAATGTAAACATAGTCTCAGACGCCACCAGTCCATCTAAATGTATAATGCCTAAAAAAAAGGAGAAAAAAAAGGGATGCACCGCCTGGTTCGAAATGTCTTCCCAGAATTGTACGGCGAATCAAAATTGGGATAAAACATTTGAATTACAGAACACAACTGTGATGTCTGCCCTCCTGGACTGCCAGATCATGAATATATATTGCATTATGAAGATGTGATGACATTTAGAGCAATCACATTTAACCCTCTCCTCTTGTGCCTTGTGTTTCTCCTCTCTCCACTAATGCATTTTGCAGCAAGGGATGCATCTTAAAAAATTCAGGGAGAAATGTCAGCCAAAGCAGACACTGCTTGATAGCTGGGGTCATTTCAGACTGGTTTCTGAATTCTGGAGAGCACACAAGGGTGCTTTATCCTTCACCCCCACCTCCCCCCACCCACACTCCTTCCTTTCCTTTTTTTCCCTATTCCATTCTGTCTCAGCCACCTTCCACTCTAAATATTTCTGTTGGTTTATCCTTGTCCATGTGACTGTGAGAGAGAGAGAGAGAGAGAGAGAGAGAGAGAGAGACAGAGAGAGGGAGATAGAGAGAGAGAGAGAGAGAGAGAGAGAGAGAGAGAGAGAGAGAGAGAGAGAGAGAGAGAGAGGCTTGACCAGTTGGGCGCTGTCTCCCACCTCATTACCAGATGCAAATGAAACGGGTACACATGTTTAATATTTAGTGGCAGCAGAAATGTCAGGCTGGCACAAGACGGAATTAAACAGCACTGTCAGCGCAAGTGAACTCAAGGCTTTCTCAGCTATTTCACTTCATATTGAGTTACTGTCACAATTTATTTCACAGCGGTGGGACGACTAGTGTGAAAATGTTCTGTGATGCTTTTAAGGATGGAAGGGGAATCAAGGAAGAAGTGTGAAGGGTATTGTTCACATGATGCTTTGTATTTACTTCTGAGCTCTGTGACAAAGCTTTATTGTCTTAACAAAGCCCTATTATTCATCAGGACTTTTTTTTAGATTATAGTTCTGTTGAATTGGACAGCTTACTGATAAAACACAAAAGTGAGAGCTGGCAAACGCACAATGTTGTTATGCACATTGGACTACTGAGCCACAGACCTCCCAAGAGAAGGCTTTGGTTTAACTAATCCTGATGATGCATACCCATATCAAATACCATACCAAGAACGCATGAAGGATTTAAAGCAATGTGGCTTTGCCTGCTGCTAGCATGAAAGTTATAATTGTTAAAGCTCATATTATATACTCAGAAACAATGGAATATGTTGTCTGCAAAAAGATGTCCAATTGGATTTTGCACTCTTGTGTCACCACACACCGGTGCACATTATCAGATGCAAGGCTAAAGCAAGTTAATGTTCATTCTAATCAGCATGGCAGATAACACTGGGACCCACAGGGACCTAATTAAAGATACTGTACATGAGAGGTTTATCTTCGCAGCTCTGAAAGAAAAAAATGTCCCCCACATTGGTTTATCCTGGCAGAGAGGCAGCAAGTAGATTTAATTGTATGTTCAGTTGTTTTTTAAATGTAAGAGCACATTTTGAGGTGTGACATGTGGACAACTTTGTGATTCTGTAATAAGTGCTATATAAATAAACTTGACTTACACTGTTTGACTGATGTCATTTAATAAAGGGCTGGGTGAGAGGCGAGCTGGGATGATGGTAGGCATGATTAGTTCAAAAAGAAAAGGGGACCTTGGAAAGTTATATTTTTAATTAATTGAACGCATTATCATAAAATATTGTATGAGTGAACTGAAAATGAAAAAGTTTTGCTGTGGACAGGCAGTCAATGAACTCCCACTGCCTTCTAAAAAAATGAGAAGTGTTTCATTATTCCAAGGTGAGGGCTTTACAACAGCATTTTAAATGTTACCCCGCTGTTCAAGATCACGAAAACCTTTAATTTCATGCAAATGAACAGCAAGGAGCATGGAGCTTAATGTAAACGAATGCTTCTTTTGTACTGCTGTAGAAGTGAGCTGGAGAGGGAGGCCATGATGAAAATTCCCAAGGATTCTTTAATTGCTATCTGAAATTATGTAAATCCCTCAGCTAGGCTGAGTGCAATTATCCAGCGCCTCTCGCTGCCAGCTTTACTAATGTCTAACAAAATATCGGTGGCTGACATTTAGACGTGGTAATGCAAATGAGAATTAATTTTTCTTCCAAGACAAAGGGCAGTGGAAAGATCACACCATTTTATACAATAAAGGCTGGAAAAAGTAGGGTTTGCAAGATGACAAAAAAATGTTGATCAAGAAATGAGCCAAGCATTAAAGCCCATTTTTAAATCAGTGCAGCATGGTACCGAATACGATTATTTTCCCTATTCTGCACTATTAATCTATTTCTATTGCCACAGAGAGGTATGCTGCAAGCAGCAGACATTCATTTAGGGTTAGAATTAATTGCAGAGGGTGCCTCATTTCTTAGTAATGATATGGGGAACCCTCCCCGCTTCCCATTGTTAGAACACGTTCCTGCCATGGCTGTGATGTTGGACTGTTTGGGTCACATTTTTCCATTTATCTCCCCAGGTACAGAGATGGATGTAGGCCAGGCACTGCAGCCTGGTGAGGCTCCCCTGTGTGCAGCTCGGAACACCTGTCCCGCTGTGCGGCGGCACCCCCAATCTTTACCAGGCCAAGGAGGAGCACCATCTCTCCCCATAACACTTTCCTCAACCCGTTGTCTCCCGGGACAACCAAAGGAGCAAGATGAGGAGGAACCTAGGGACCAATGTTCACTGGGGGATCTGCGGCCCAAAACTGCATTTCTTAAAACCAGAAATCAAATTACAACCTGCTGATGTGGAGAAAAACTGCCTATTCCTATTTTAGTATGGATACTGTGTGCAAGAACCCCCCCCCCCCCAGCTGTGAGGACATTCTAAGATGAAGGGGGGGGGGGGGGGGGGGGCATTGGGATGCACTAACAAGTGCCTGTCTGCAGTGCTTCTATCACACCAGCATAATCTAACAAAGCTACTAGCAAAAACACAAGCAGACTGATGATGCTGACTTGGAGTCAGTGGTAACTAGATTACATCTTGTGATGCCGCTGTGGGATATTTTAATACCTTTTCAAATAAAATCGTGTTTCTCTGAATTTGGTGATGTAGAATTTAAAAACCAAGGGATTATTTAGTATTTCTTCTTGGGATGAGAAAATATTCCTAGCTAGAAAATGATTTGACACAAGCTAAAACAAAAAAAAAAACAAGGCTGTTTTTTAGCTCAAGTTGACATTTTGGAGTAACATAGTTTTCCCCAACCCTGTCTTGTAAAAAAAAACTACGTTCCCATAGCTGCACGTTGTGAAACGCTCCCAGTTTTAATATACAACACTACTTGGTTAGGTTTAGGAAAAGATCATGGTTTGGGTTAAAATCAGTACATTTCTTACCTCACTTAAGTTCTGCACATAAATTAAGTGTGTTACGTAGGTGACGTGAGTACGTCAGTAATTCAACATTGACTTTTTGTTTCACACGCGACATGAACAGTGGTTCTCCTAACCTCCCAATGCTGACTTTGATTAGAAACAAAGGTATTTGTGACTAACTAACTATGTGTAATGAACCAAATTAAAGGTGCTCTAAGCGATGTTGGGTGACGTCACTTCTTGTTGACGTTCAAACTATTTTCAAACAAAACGAGGCTAGCTTGCCCCTCCCTCCTCCTCATCCCGTCCCCTCTCCCTCCCTTCCGCGCACTAACCCCCCAACCCCCACTCCCAAATCCTTCTGTCTGGAAGACTGTTTGTTATGTTTGGTGGTGCAGGTTGGCATGGATTGTTTTTGTTGGCTTTTGTCGATCCTGGGCTGTCTACAGAGACTGCGTTTTATCACAGTGTGTTCAGGGGACAGGCAGCTAGCAGATAGTGAGGAGATGTTTGCTGTATGTGACAAAAAATGTAAAAAAAAACACCTAAAAAAACGCGTGACATTGCTTAGAGCACCTTTAACAGCTAAAATGCCCATTTTGTTTGATTGACAAACTGTCATTAACCACATGACTTCTACAGGAAAATAAAAATGTTTTCTGTTTCCTATGATGTCAGGATTCTATATGGCATTGCATAATGTGTCACACTTTGATGGACGGATATTTTGATTTCCTGAATTATATTCAAATGGCCGTTTGTTATCACCAGTCTGTTTCATATAGAGAACATATCATCACAGGTCACAAGGAATACGCTTTGAAAAATTCACCCCACAGGGCCTGAGATGGCCTGTCCAATTGAAAGCTTTATCGTGCATGCTAATGTTCTCCGCGGGTTCTGCACCTAACTGCTAATGTGCTGCATTTGTAGGAATTTACCATTGAATATAACCCCCCACAGCACCTCAGATCACCCTTCCCCTCATCTCCAGCTTTCTAACCTCCATCTTCCCCTGCCCCTCCACCACCTGTACATCCATCAGAGGGATGTCATGGTAGAGGGGCGTCAATGCTCCTTCCTGATGCGGCCATCAAGGCCCTCCATCTAACACAAGCCGACACATCATAATAACAGTAAGAGGCCTTTCCTGTCCAGTGTCATGCTTGGAGAGATTAGTTCCCCTCCACAAAACCTAGGTAATTTGCTTTTGCTGAAACACGTTTGTAGTTCGTATTCTTTCAGGTTAACTAGTTCATGAGAGGAGATGAGACACTTGCTGCACAGTGTTTGCTTCTTTATGCCATTATTCCCCTCAGCCTTTTAAAGTACAAACCAAACAGCTTTTCTTATATGTATACCCTGTGTGTCTCTGTGTGTGTGGGGAATGCATACTGTATATGTGGTCCTTTAGCAGATGGAAGTGTTAGTATTTTACTTTACATACAGGCATATTATACTTGGGAGCATTGTTGGCAGGGGTGGGGCTCCAGCCCCTAATGTTTTCTCAAAAGCCCCGAATCTTTTAGGTTTTTAAAATACCTTCAACTTTGTGTCATTTCCCCCCAGTCTCTGTAACTGGACCGGCAAATCAATTAAGCAAACGTTCTATATCTGGGGAAATGTCGCAATTAATTCTGTGAACTCTGCTCCAGCATTGTATCAACAAATATAGGTTTCAAGATTAGTAATGCTGTTTATGGTAAATTCCTACCCTACATATGTTATGTAGCATAACTTAAAAAAATAGTAACATCGGACAATTTTTGCCTCTTTGTTGTGTTCTGTTTTCAGAATGATGTTCACAGTTGGTGAACAGTTAGATACAGAATTGGATGACGGCTCTACTGGATGATTGTTTTCCTTGGCAACTATCATGTTTTTCCCAAATAATGTACAGATTTTTAGGCATTCTTTTATGAAATATCTTGAAAAATAGTGCATATAGCTGCCGTAAATGGACCTCCCCCCCACCATATCTGGGCTCAGCCCTGAATGTTTACAACGTCTGGCTCTGCCACTGTCAGTCGCTACAAATGTGCACTAACTTTTCCATACATCCCTGGAATGGAAAGCCAAGCTGTGATGCCATGATAGTAAAAATGTGTTTACCTGAAAACTTCAGACACCTGATATTTGTTTTACTTACTGTATAGTACATGTTTACACGGAGTAAAGAAGATGACCACTAAGGGACAAGTGAGTAAAGCATAGCTGTTTTATAGCTGTCATTATTTTCTACTGAATTATTGCATGGGTGAGTTACAGATAGGTAAGGGTTTAAATATGCCACTGACTTAATGGGACATTAATCCATCTATGCGCCTGATGTAAATACTGTCAAATATCAAATTTGGTCTGGGATTTTAAAAAAAGAAGTACTAATAATAATACATTGGCTATTACTATTCTGAATAAGCTGAGGGGAAAAAGTGAAAGTCTTAGAGCAGTAGTTGATTTCTGTGGGTCTAATGTCTATTTCATTCTTTATTAATCACAGAGGGCTGCTCTAAATCCCCTCTGTGTATGAATGGGCTGTGCTCTGTCTTCTCACATTTGCTGCATGATCATATTTCATAAACACTGCATTTGAATTTTTATGTACAGAGTATGCAATATTCATGATAAACTGAATATGTAAATAGGTAACCTTTATTTATGAGTCCCTGCCAGACTCGTACTCTTAAGTATTACTTTGGAAGATAAGATGGATTGACAAAAAGGTTAGTTATAGGGGAATACCTGTGTGGCCGGGGGAATGATTGATAATTAACAGCTTAATCTATACAGGTTGGAGGTCATTATTCTCCTGTTTTCCTCTGAATTCGTTTTTCCTTGCTGAACAAAATAAATGATCATATTTGTAATTCTAAACAATGGCAAAAAGAAATAATTTTACTCATTCCACTGAAAGAGAGACAAAAGGATGTCCTTTATGCTGCTTGCTGACTTCTATTAGGATGTGTAATGCTGCTGTACAGAGCTGAAAATATCTACAAATGTATGTGAATGAATCACCCATGAAAGGCCCCAAAACTAGTCAAGTCTGTATCTTTTAGTCACACATTTAATCCTAATGCTACATTCCATTACATTTGCAGCCTGTAAGTGCTTTGGAATTACACGTCCCGTCCTGAAAGAGTCCTTTTTTCTTATTGTTTAGAAAGTGGTTAGCATGCCGGGGATGCTCCAAATACGATTTTACATCCACTTATGGAAATCCATTGTTCCTTGAACATTTCCACATACAAACCAATATATGCTTTTCTAAGAGGTCTAAGACCTCAATTACATCAAAGGCAGTTTGTCCTGCTTCTGGGCTGCCTGCTAAAGGGCTTAAACAACTGTGTCAATGCTACCCCCTTGTGACCGCATGGCGGCAGAAGCATTTCCTAACAGCCATCTTTCACTGCAAGAAATACTGGAGAAATAGATCACTTCAAGAACACAAAAATTTGAACTTGTGAGAAATATCAAAAATGACTTATATAATGCAAACAATTTCAACGTTGCTACTGTTAAAATAATGCCTATTATTTTGCACGTGTCTGTATGTGACACACCTTTGTTACAATAGAGTCTTGTTTTGAGGGCCAATTGCCTGACGTCCTCACTGTAGTTTGAACTATGAAACAGTGAATAATAAAGATTAAAAGAAAGTCTGAGAGATTCTATTTGCACACTGGAATTGAAATGTGTCATCACAGCACTGATTGCATTTGTAGCTCCCAGATCTCTCTTTCATTAAAACCAAAGACGTCGCAGAAAGTTGCCATGCTGACGTGCAGACAGATGTGCATGTCAGAGGCATGAGAGGGAATATTTTGGAGGGCACTCCTCCTGCTGTCCTAGCCCAGGCAACAGAAAAGCATGAAGCCTTTTATTGTATAGACTTGAAAAGAAATAATTAGACACGCAGATATATAATTCTGCAAAAGCTGCATGGCTCACCTGTCACATGTGGAAAAAAGAAAAAAGGGGGCTGAATTCTCTGAAGTGCAGTTTGCCATAGGCCGCCAGTTTTATTTCCCCAAGTTTGCTCTACCTTCAAAGACACAGAGAAGTTGGAGTGCATGGGTTTTTATTCTTTGTTATTGTAGTGGAATCTCGGGATACAGAAAAAGGGAAAGATTTGTACAAATATTGGTATTTATTTAAAAATTAAATAAATTGAAATTGAAGTTAAATTCAAACCTGGGGCAAAATTGTTTAGCAGATAGCAATAGATATAGAGTATGGAGTACATATATGTACAACAATAGCCGAAACCTGTTCTTTATGATAGCTGTAGGATATTTTTAGGGCAATAAAAACACCAAACAATGCTTCACTAGCATGCTTTAAAAGTATTATAATCGTGTTAACTATAATAATGGCAATTTTCTATTACAAAATAAGATCCTAGTGGAGCTTTTCTTTAAAGCTCTGTAATGGAAATTGAGATGACATTTTCCGTCAACTTCACCAAAAAAGTGGGAGGAAGTCGATCATCAATCAGAATGGATATGCCAATACTAATAAGCATCAACGCTAGCCTTCTGAGAGAACAATGTTGACATATATTCCTCCACTCTAACTCCCGATAAAGGCATTTTGTTTTAACAAACTTTAGATATATATATTTTTTTACAATTTCCCAATATTAATAATTATCATATAAAACAAACCCACACAATTTCAATGAAAGCCTATGACTGCCCTGTAAAACGACGTTGTCAAAGAGATGCAGGTTGGGTCACAAGAGCCACAGCCTTCACCCATAAATCACTGTGCTCCTGTGAGGCGCGGCCATATTAGGGGGCTGCACTATGCTGACATCTCACACAGGCCCCCAAGTTAGGCCGTGTCAATCACAGGACATGTGATTGCACAAGTCTCCGCCTGCCCTCTCATTGACACCTCCCATTGACTTTCCTTCACGCAGATCAGTGAGCCTAAACCATTTCATTCAGGGTGACCCACCACCACCACCACTACTACCCCTATACACACACACACACACACACACACACACACACACACACACACACACACACACACACACACACACACACAGATGCTAGAATGAATAGCTGTGGATGCAGGAAGGGGCCCATAGAGAATGCCTTTCTACAGGGCCCAGAATGTTGTGCTATGACACACACACACACACACACACACACACACACACGCACGCACACACAATCACATGCGCGCGCGCCGGACACGTTGATTTGTGCCTCGCTGGCAGGCTTTAACACAGCTATGAGTTTTATCCACTTAAGCATGTATATTTTACCTGACTGTATGGTTCCATTAATTCTCATTAATAGTCAGTGCACACTGGAAAGCATGGCTCCTAGCACCATGTATGTATGCTCCCACAACAATGTTCACTTCAAAAGAAAAGAAATAGTGTTTGAATTATTTTCCTCCCTGACCTTAGGTCCATGTATGTAAACATGTGACCTAATATCATGCTACAGCACTGTTATTTATGTCATATAATCATTTCAACTCCCTCAGGATGCAGTCGGCACACAAACATGACCAAAATACATATTTAGATTTATTTGTCTGCAACTGTCCAATAAAACATATCCTTTGCATTTCCATCTCTGGGCTTTAGTCCCAGTGGGAGTTGCTGGCTGAGAAATGTTGTGCTTTCAAGCTTCAGGGAACAGCGATGTGAGCAATGTTCAACGTGGAAAGAGAAAAAAAGATGCACGCTGCCTAAGTGTTGTACTATAAAGAGAGAAGAAGTAGGTTTTCACATTCCAAAAGCCTCCAAGGGTTTAGGCTCTGCAGTGGAATGTGGGTGCAATCATCATACTCATCTCAGGAGAGACTATAGCAGCCTCACGACCACTCACTCAATCTTTTTGTCTCATTTTCCTTTTTATTTCTCTGTCTGTCACATCCTTCTCGGGCTTCTCTTAGCTTGTCCATCCTCTAATGCAGAGATCTTCAACAGGGGGTCGGGGGGGCCCTCGGGGGTCCTCAGAGTTACTGCAGAGGGGCCGGCATATTATTGTTTTGAATGTTTTGAAAGTCTTTTCAAAAACAAAAATGTCTTAACATGAATCCAACATATTATTAGAAAATATAAATCAGCCTGTTTGTAAAAAATAAATAATAATAATAATAATAATAATAATAATAATAATAATAATAATAATAATAATAATAATAATAATAATATAATAATAATAGGCTAACTGGCTAACAGGTAGTCACTAAGGTGGCCATCCACAGATAAAGTTCATCCTAAGGATTCACTCTATTATGTAAATTTAACATTAAAACATGCTTTATATAACATGCCAACTAATATTTTAATAGCTTAGTATTCTATGCACTAACATAATATGTATAAAGGCTTTAAGCTGCCCATATGTTATTGTAGGCCCAGTTTAATATGCAACTTAATTTTAGACAATATATGTAGTAGGGGGTCCCTGATCCGTCTCTCTTTCAGCTAAGGGTCCTTGGCTTAAAAAAACGTTGAATATAATGCTCTCCCTCGCTGAAACTGACAAATCTGAACGGCATGTTTTCTATCAAGGGTTAAGATTTTGAAAAAAAAAACAAATGAGCCTTGCTTATGTCCGTCCTATTTGCGGGAATAAAATGTACAACTTTGTAATGACACAAGTTGATTGTAAAAGGGGAATGAAATATTTTATTATGTGCTTATGAAGAAAAGAAAGAATGTCTTGATGAAAGCTGTGCCCTTCAGTGCATTGTGGATTTCATCCTCATGCCATCCACACATGTTTTAGGGTGTTTGTGGCCGGACAGGCATCCCCTCGGTAACCACAGTCATAAATGAATTACTATAAAAAGGGTTACTCAAGGGCTGGATGGCTTTTACGTAATTGTGCGGTGGTGAAAGGGGGTAAGGGTCTTTCCATAAAATGTCAATAAATTGTGCATTTTCTCAATGACTTGTTGCCCCGGTGAACAGTACAGTAAGAATACCAGACTGAAAGAAATGGAGTGCAAACGCTGGCGGAGGCGACACAGTTTTGAAACGTGAACTGTTAAAAAGGTAGCAATATGCTTTTACAGTGTGTGCATATTTAGGCTTATTTAAATTGTCATTAGAGATCGTCTACACGTGTGACATCTGTGTAAAAATTTGACTGCTAAGTACGCCTCACATTCACAGAACGTTCCAGGGCTAAATGAAAATTCATGACCAGACGGCCATTCTCCCCTGAGTGAATCAAGCCTTTCTTATTTAACTCACCTTTAAGTACAACACCAAGTTAACTGTGTTACAATATAATACATGTGTAGCTTAAATTCCCTCAATTACCACAGAAAACTGAACTCAAACAAATTCAATTAATTTCAAGCAGATTGGTGCTGACACAGATGAGCGCTAACATAATGCTACTACTACTAATAATTTTCCTTAAAATCTGGTTCCAAATAAACGTATTTCTGTGTAATATTAAATGGCATAGACTAATAAGCAACAATCACAGTTTAACCCTCTGAGGTCTAAGGGCATTTTAACATATCTTTTTAAATTCACCTTTTAAGAGTAGTTGCATATAACCTGTTTCATATCAAAATGTTCGGAACAAACTCAGCTTTCTGCCAAGTCAGGCCCAAATTTGTTGCAGAGCAAAGAGCAAATTCAATTTTGTAACGAAACACGAACCCACGGCCACAGCATCAAGGAGTAACCCTCTATATAAGCGCACCTGCTCTACCAACTGAGCTAACTTGGCCCCAACACAAGAGTCACAAAGTTAATCTCCTTGCGGAGGAATCAGATTTGATTGCCAGTGACATACGTTCGTGACATCACCTTTCTCTCACTTTGCCCTGCTTGAAACTGCTGAGAAGAGTTTATCACAAAAACGCAAGAACAGAAATCTCTCGTTAAACAACTCAATCTATTTTAAGTTTAAGTTCATGCAGGACCACAATAATTATATTAAGAAGTTAAATGAGAAAGTAGGTGTTCAGGCCCTTTAAAGTTATATACCTATGTATCTAAAATCACAATGCATGTCATTTTTCAAACTAATTGATATTAAAAACCTCCCGTCCCACCTCTCTACATGGTTAGCAGCTGCTCTCTGGGTATCTAGAATATTGGTTTCTCCCACTTTCTGTAATTAGCGATGATCAAGAGGGATTATAAGCGGCGGTTAACAACACTGGACTCCTCAATGACCCTGATAGATGGTCAATTATAGTGATCAGGTCGTGGCGTTTATTGGATTTAAAGTGGCAGTGATGGGCCCTTTTGGCCTAGCGTGGGTAATTATCACATTTATGCATGATTTAAGGAGACAGTGTAGAACGAGAAAGACTTGACTTAAATTTAATCATTTTCTTATCTATGTATTTATGCAAGAGTTAACAATGGATGGTCATGAGTGGAATAATGCAATGAGACTGGGATTAGTGTGATATCCACGTACTGTACAGCCGCTGTGCAGCACATGTCATATCTGAGGCGGGTGCAACTTGTGCCAGAACTTGGCTTTTAGCTGGGAACATCTTGTTTTGTTCATTTATTGGACTTGGTAAAAATGTTTTTGTGTAACTAACATCAGTGTATCAAAGATGCTTTTTTTCAAAATTACACTTTCACTTGTCACTTGTGTTTTTCTGTATTTTATTGTGACTTTCACGAGGAGCTACATTTTAAAAGAATGCTCAGACTAAAACATCTCACGGTCAACAGCCTTTAGTTTTGCTAGCAGGGGGGATTATAGATAGAGAACAAATGCTATAGGCTACACCGATCACAGTTGTCAATAAATTATTCTCTTCCCTAGCCATCATCCATTATTCTCCGCCTGTTCCACAGAAAAAGGCATCTCGCCACTCTCGCTTATAGGCAGCCACGGACAGCTTTCTGAATCCAGAAACCTGAATATGATCAACTGAAAAGCTGCTGCTCAGCTCCTCTGGTAACAGAGGAAATACATCAGTGCCTTGTTTATTTACTTTTCCCACATGCCAGAAAAGGTCAGAGTCAGAGGATTATACTGCACGGACCAAGTGGAACTCAATAAAAGCCTAGCAATGAAAACAATATCATCCATATTTTAAACAGCTGGCACCAAACAGAGGGAGCCTTACACTAGGGTGCCAATTATTCTACTTCTCAGGGTTTCCGCAGCAAACTACAGTAGCTCAGGTGTACTTCCCAGATAAAATCATTATTTCACATAGTTTGTGAAAACAATCTGAGACAAGCAACCATATACGTTATCTATCATTTACAGAGGTGTATTTCAATCATGAGCCACTAGCTATTACTTAATGCTGAGGGGAGAAATGCAGATTTATTGGTGTTTAAATGCAGTTGTTTTTCAGGCAGCGAGTGTGGTTGTTTTCATAGCCTGGGTTTGTTTTCCCTCCATGGACTTATTAAACTCAGCGCAGCACAGTCTGTGCTCTATAATCCTGATGTATTATTAATCATGTCTTCCCGTGCAACTCCAAAAAAACTTCCCTTTTTGATTTTTTAACGTGAAAGTGCAGGGAATTTGAAACGAAGCCAGGTCCAGGGTGACAGGATGCTTTATTTCCCTTACAGAATCCAAAAGCAAAGGAAATACAATGGCGGCTGTTGGAAAAAGAGTTTCTGGCACAGTGTATGCCTTGTCCGCGTACAGTGTAACACGTGCACGGAGCATGGTGTTCTAGCATCTACTATTGTAGGTTCACAAGCGCTGTCATGCTATAGAGATAGCTGTTGACAGGTCTGAAAATATGGTGCTATAGAGATTTCCATAGCTGGTCCTTCTGTTTGTGTCAAGATGCTCTGGTATTGTATTAAATTGTCATGTAAACAAAAGTTTGCTTCTATTAAGACCTTTACCCCTCATCGATTCAGAGGACTAATGACTTGTTTCATTCATATCTTGTCACTTTTTTCTCATGGGAACTTTTCTAAATGCCATCAGCAATATAATGTTGAAAGCCAGTACTCTGCTCTCATAATACCCTGAAGCGTATCTACCATGAAAGCTGAAGGGAATTATGTAAGTGTCAAGCTTGGTCAAAAATAGGAACAGAGCAATTCTATTTGAATTTAATCACTCAAAAATAGAGTTTTATACGACAGTCTGTCTCTGTGACGTTTGATGAGGGAGAATTTTCTTTTCGACACATATAGATGTCAAATACGCCGGATATTTCTTTAATCTGAATCATATTTTGTCTTCATTGTCATTTAGTTTGGTTAGCATTTCAAGAGAAAGCATTAGTGTCTTCATGTGTGTGCATAACTATGTAAATATGAATGCCCATGAGTCATAACAGCATGCAGAGTGATCAATAGTCCCAATACATGTCTGCAACAATGTGGGATTCATGCTCACATATACCACCCTGCCATCATGGCAGGTGCTCGTGGCATTTCTTCTCCCTTTTTTTGTTGCCTCGCTTGGGTAAGATGATAATCCAAGCCTAGTCCACTGACAGACTGCAACATGATTCACTTGGACAGTGACTGACTGCACATCCAATTTGTTTCAACTCTAGAGCAGCAGCTTATTATCTGAAATGCATGAGATGTCTGCGCATGAGAGGCGTGATCAGCTGGGGCATGCGCCGGGGCTGCTGGGAAAGTAATCAATAAGGGATTGTCTCTTGTAGTTTAGGCCGACACATTATGACAGAGCTGAAAATTAAACAGGCAGATATTAATAATAATGGAAATCAGAGGCTCATGGGTGAGATCGCGAGGAGGGGTAAAACTCAAAATATGTATCATGTTCGAGCTGTGGGTGTATGCGTGCGTGAGGGGGGAGGAGGGGGAGTATACTTGTTTTTTTTTGTTTTTTTTTCTTCTCTGGAAATATATGTGAAATACACTATGAGACATGTATGCAACAGTGAGGGCTAAGTGTTTTTGTCTTTGACTGTCAGCATTGGCAAATATTACAGTTACTTTTAACTCATTAGAAACATTCAGTAACCACAGCCACTGAAGCAGGTTTACATGTCTCTTAGTTTTATAGTGTTTCAGGTCCCAAAATTGATCTTTTTGGCAGATTTCTTTTATGCCCCTTGTGAGTTTGCTGTGTATAACTGAGCAGTAAAAGTGAATATAAAATTGATGCTCATAATAAGAAACAGCTGACATGACACAAAGGCAATCAAATGAACTCTATCTGACTGTATAGTGCATGCATAAGTATTTATTTAATATGGGCTTAATTAGCCTACCATTATTTTCCATGTGTCCACTCCATGTACACATATGTATATGGCACATGCAGCAAGCATTCAGCATAAGACGTTCAACAAAACAAAAGAGGCTTCTTGCTGCGTGATATAAGAGGAGTCATGGGCAGTAAGAGTAACAGAGAGACAGACAGACAGCTAAGAGAGATCCCCTTGCCTTGTCAATTAGCCGTGGCAATCCATTCATATTGGTGAGCAACAAACGTGCCACTCGGGGTGTGTGTGTTTGTGTGTACGTGTGTGTGTGGGTGTGGGGGGGGGGGAGTTAACAAACTGCATTACAGGCCATTACAGATGCAGTGTCATTGATTATTTATACCCATATAAAATGCCTGGCTCCCTGGTGGACCAGGCGTGCTTGGCTAGCTCTGATAAAATGTTCCCTCTAAATCACCACACACGGGGCAAACAACACACATTCAAATGCATAAGAGAGTTGAGTGACAAAGTCCTGCGTGTATAATAGATGTGAAAATCACTGTATCAAGAACAAGAAATAAACTGTTGTGATAGCTAAAGCCTATCACTACATCTTATTAAACTAATAACTCTTTGTGTTCCCTGTTTGTTTTTAGTTTTTTTACATCTGATACTGTACGTGTGATATGATTAATTTTAGATGGAGGAAGCTCCTTCTCGGGAAGAAAAATTGGACAGTAGATCACATCCCTCCTGGAGATTTGTCCACGGTAGATATTTTGCATTAGTTAACAGGGGAGCAGATGGCTGGCTGCGACTATAGTCGAGACGCTCAGCACTTTTTTTTTTTTGAACTTTCATGTTGTAGGTGTCTGCTCTGGAGCAGGACCTTCTCCAACCAGTCACCTCACCATGGGAATATTCCCTGGAAGATATTAATGGTCGCCCTTGCCGAGCCGACCACCTCAGCATAAAGCCCACCGGGACGCAGAAACGCAAATGCCACACCTTTCAAAGCGTTGCTTCCTAATGACACTACACTGACATTGTGGCGCCTTCAAAAACTCCCTGAAAAACATATATCAAGCGCTTAGTCAACTAAAACAGCCGTGTAGTAATTTGACACGCTGCCCTCTAAATATTTGTTATCAGTGAGATGTATTGGTGCTCGTGAAACGCATCCTTTATCATATAGGTTAAAGGTCCAAATGCCAGATGTCCTGCAGCACAGCGAGTAGAAAAACATGTAAGAAATACCTGGTATGTCGAGATAGTGACAAACGCATGCCAAGTGAATTGCAGAGAGGTAAAGTAAGTCCATATTGGACACACTTCCCAGAGCACGGAAAGTATGAAAGAGAGGACAACATCTTGTATCATCTATCTTCCTTAAATGCTGAAGCCGTGACAAAGTGGATGGAGAAATTATGATAAATGATAAGACGTATTTAGTCAATATCTGTAATTCTCTTTCTTCACTCTGCTGTGTTTTTTCTCTCTCACCCCTCTCACACTGTTTAGTTGAAAAGACACCCGTTCATTTAAATAGCACTTTGAAGGCCAGATTGTGATCAAATTGAAATGGGCATTGTACATGTTAATATCAATATCTCCACCCAGGAGATAGATTGTCAAGGCGCCTCTTTGTGAATTTATATCTTATTTACACAGTGAGAGAATATCGGAATGCCACACACTGTAGGTGTTTCTTTTAACCCGGCTTTCCAGAGAACGCAAATGTGAACCAGCAGCATAAAAGGACACTTTTTTTATATTAGATATAAGGCGTTCTTGTAAATATTTGACCACATTGTGAATGAATCAGAATGAAAATAACTTTTAGATTAAATTAAAAGAAAACTACATAGCACACACATTGGCCAATTCAACACATATAAACAATATCAGCGTACTACAGTTTCCAACCTGATCTCACAGAATTCCATGAAATGAGCACGGCGCCTTAACTCAAAATCTGTGGCAGTTTCATGGAATCGCCGAAAATTCCATGATGGGCCCACGGAAGAATTCAATGAAATGAACACGGCCCCTTAAGTTAAGGAAAAGGTTGTGGGTGGGCTTACGTTTCCATGACACGTGGGACAACAATGGGATGGTTGAGTTTAGGAAACGTGACATGGACATGATCCCCGGTCTCCTGGGTGAAAGTCCTGTGTTGTTTGACCCATCCGTCACCTCAACCAACCTCCCTATGCAGATTTTTGGCCTTTCATACTACTTGCTACCATAGTCGCTCTTAATGCTACGTCACGGAATTCTGTGAGACCAGGCTGAAGTTTCAGTACTGACTTTGGGTTAATGTCATTATATAATTGTATAACGGATCATGAGAACGTAGTCATGGATCAGATTATGTCTGCATTTCTTTGTCCATCTGTGATATGCACAGTAACACATGATGTTAAACACATTTTTAAGAATCGTAAAGAAATTAGTTTTACCTGCATTTTTACAATTGAGTCTACTTTTTGGGAGGTGTTTGGGAGGAGTTTTTTCAGGCATCTGGTTCAAAAAGTAAATGTGTACATGTGAGCAGACAAGACTTGGATGGGCATAACACTTTCTGAGTTAAATCATCCAAACAAATTATCAGAACTTGCATGTGAATCAAATGAATGAGGTTCTTTGAAAAAAGGAAACAATTAACTACATCTCTGTGACATCTCCCAGGGATCACTGTGGTGAGGAACATCCAATTATAAAGGCTAAAATACTCCACTAATGGCAGACAGAAGATAGAGATTATGCTTTGCACAATCCTGCTAATTCAATCAGAAGTTTAAATCTATTAATTTTAACATTCTAGGCCAATGTGTTTTTCATGAACACCTTCACGACAAATATGTAAACACTATCTTGCAGAGGTGTATTTAAGGCAAAAGACAAATCCTGGCACTGGTTCACAGATATATTAATGGGAAGAATTTTAAGGGGAACTGTAGCCAGTGACATTTGTTAAGGATAGGGGTAATGTTTCCTCACTCTCAGGAAGATCCTTCTGTAGCAGCACTACAATATAGCAAAGTTTCTGAAACAAGTGCATTGCAAATTAGCTTTTTTCTCTTTTATATAATTCTGCAGTGTAAACTGCAGATACTTTGACAGTTCATACCAGGAATAACACAGGTGTATTTAATAGCATTAAGGATGGCTGCATACAATATGTAGTCTCAATTTGGATACTTCCGTGAGTACACTTACATGTGATACACTGTGTACACTGTGTACTCACTTGTGTAGTGCGTACATTTCGACAAGTCTATGATTTCAACAGAGTATTATGCTATTACTACCGGAAATTACTCTTCTTCTTCTTCTGTTTAATGGTAAATTGCAGCTGGTCCAAACATAACCTTTGACTGTTTGACTAAATTAAGCTACGTGAGAATATGTTTGGAAGCAAAATATAGCTCATTGAGGCTAAGAGTTTCTGCATGCATTAACGCTGCCTATTGTCATCCGCCGGGCTTGTTATCGCACTAACAGATGGCAGTATGTGGTACTTAACGGAGAAAAAAACATGTATATATTACTTTTGTATAGTTTGTGTTTCGCCGTTTCAATAATAACCGCTACAGCTTCCTCGACCACCACATTCACAAGTTTGAAAATGCGTTGGTATAGTCCTGTAGCTTGTCCCGCAAAATGGCAACCGTTGAGTGAGAGTAGTGTCCAGTGTTCCACACTCAACATTTTTGATTTTGAGTGCAGCATCCAGGTACTCGTAGTGCACTGCAGTTGGCCACACTTCGTACTCAAAATAGCAAGTGTAAGTACAGAAGTGTCCAATTTGAGACACAGCATTAGTTATGCCAGTTCCAGGGATGCGGTATTATGCATGCAGGCCCACTCGTTAGTGTCATTAGTTTCCCATCTAAGCAATGAAATCAAACAGAGCCATAATACTATGCAGTTCAAAAACAGATTCAAGAAAACAATACTTTACTACATTACAGAAAGGTGACCAGAATATATTAATGGGAATGTACACACAATGTATAGTGTGTATGTTATTGTATTATTATTAGCTATTGTATGACTTACAATTTTTTTATGCTGTATATGCATAGCTATTTACTTTTTCCTGCAATAATATGATATTGTAAAGTAGGGGCAAGACTTCATAAGCATTATGCTTCTGGCTGCTCCTTCTCTTCTATCTTCTATCTCTTCTATTTGTATATGATTGTGCTTTATCTTTGCGTTTGATTTGATTTTCTTTTCTTCTTCTCTTTTAAAGTATGTTGATTGTTCGAGATACATACAGAAACTAAACTCAACACTTGTGCTTCTGCTGCTTTAACGAGTCAAGATGTTTTAATTGGAGTCACTGTTGAAATCTTTGGTGACCACTGGTGTATTGGCACTGAATAGTGGCCCCATGTAGCCAGTGGGTAAGAGGAAGTGGTTTGAGCTGGCAATTAACTGAGTGAGATGTGTGCCAGTGTGAGCCAGCCGCCCTGGGAACACGACAGGAAGATGAGAGAAAAGTACCATGCATCACAAGGAAAGAAGACATGATGGAGGCTCATCATGTGTAATGCATTTTTACCCTGCACTAACCTAACTTTTCGGAATCCATAAAAGTTTTTCAATTTCCAGCACAGGATGCCTGTGAAACATCTAATTACACAACTGAGGAGTGATTGAAGGGTGTAGTAATAGACTGAATGGTGACGCTGTGAAACACCTTGTTACAAACTGTTTCCTGGATGCTATCAGTCACAGTGCAGCAGGGAAATACTGCAGCAACAGGTAGCTGACTGTACAGTCAACGGGCTCCATCCTCTCTGTATGCTTTAACACACAAAGTGAGAGACTCCAAAGGGAAGGGAAGGACGAGGACGGGGACCAGAGCAAAAGACAAGGGGATCATACTGCCCAAAAAATGTTTGCAGAGTCGATATTGAACACCGTTGTTGAGGTTACTATTTATCTCATGCCGGCCAAGTTGGCACGCACATCTGGCGCTGGGTACTTAGTGCAATTATTTATGATTTCCTCCAAGATTTAAAAGCTCTTCGCCCGGCCTTGTAATGCAGTAACTGATTGCACTGCTAATGTAATTAAGGGGAGATTATGATGTCCACGTGGCACACCAGATGGTGGCATTCACATCGATGGGGGAAGGCACAACTGGCACACCACTGCACAAGGGCAGTGAGGCGCAGTCAGTCGGAGCAGTCCAGACTCCCCACCAGACGGAGGAAAGTATATGTGTGTATGCATGCGTATGTGTGTGCCGTGAATGCACAGATGCATGTGAGTGTATGGGTGTGCGTTTGATGATGAGTTGAGCGATAAAGTGTAAGCTGGTTAGATAAATGTATGTAAAATACTACCAAAGACGCGACTGAAGCTAGACTGACTCTCAAAAATGCGCCATTTAGGTCAAATAAAGACCCCACTGTTTGCTCCTGGAAGGTAATATATATTATCTATAAGGTTTTTAAGACATCTACTCTTTAGTACAAATGTGAAGAATTACAAACTGAATCTGACAGTCACTACATTTTCAACTTCTGCAATCCTGTGCTTTAGCCAAGAAAACAGATGGCATAAATGGAAAATGAAATCACATTTGGCAACGCCATCATGTTTCTGGAGATTTGTCAGCCAAGGCAACAATGAGACTGGACCAAACTGACCTTTAATTAGAAAAAAGCATATTATAGAGCCTTGCAAGGCTGTATCCTATGGGGGCAATAAGGGTAGGCTTCTTAAAGCTTGTTATTATAAGCTATTCAGGAGACACAGGGATTTCTTTATGTGTAGACAGAGAAGGGAGGAGGAGGGGGTTGAGGGTCATATATGAAATGAAACCTGCAGATTTCTACACAGCCCATAATGGGTTCATACGGGTGACGGGGACATTGGGGCGCAGTAGATTTCCCAAGTTGAGATAGGGATATTATTACTCTCGGGGTGGCAACACAAAAATCTCCATCTTCAGTCCCCAGAGTAGTGTCAGCAAATTACAAAACACAGAGAATGACCTTTACACACGAAAAGAAAACCTTTGCTGTTTTTTTATCATTTGGGTGCAAAGTCGTTCACTGAGGTATAATTTTGGTCCAGGGGCTCTTCTGTCATCCACTGATTACCACTCAACAGCATTGTTTAGACTCACCATATGTGTATGATATTTTGTACATGATTGGAAGATCCAGTGTTTATGGGGTCGACTTTAACTGAGATGTGTGTAAAGCATACATGAAACAAAGCGTGAACAAAGAAATCACAGTTTTAATGAACCTTTTCAAAATGCCAGCTGCAATGCTGGGCATCCTACACTGGCTGCACCCCCACGGAAATCTGCCACAGCCATCACTCATCTCACCCCACAACCCTTAGCATGCGATGTGCCGCACATTAAAAGACTGTAATAGCTGATGGCTTTCACAGTTAGTATGTGTTGCTGATATCTCCAGACTCTCGATGAGTGTTTCATCACCTATTCCATAATTAGACCATTACTTTAGCAGATGTACCTCTTCTCAGCCGGAGCATGTGTTTTTTTTCCACTGGCACCTGCGATGTTATCTTATCAACTTCAGCACGGCCTCAAATTCTACATAAAATGAGCATGCCTGTTTCTGTAGGTTGTCAACACCTTGATGTGGAAATGTGCGTGCGTACGTGCGTGCGTGCGTGCGTGCGTGCGTGCGTGCGTGCGTGCGTGCGTGCGCGTGTGTGGTGGGTGGTGGTGATGATGGCTGGTGTTACATGACCACCATCCACCATGCAAATGTCTCTGCTGCAATAATTGGTCACTGTAATCAGAAATCAGAATCAGAAAGCCTTTAGTGTCATTGCATAGGAATACAACAAAATCAGTTGTGACACAAAGTACATTCAGTGGGATCAAAATGTGATAAATAAATAAATATATGGACACAGAGAAGCTACACACACATCCATGATATGCTGCTGTGGTACATGATCTGAAGAGCACTGTCTTTATAGTTGTTGTTCTGTTAATCATAGATAATAATTCTCAGTTTCGATGACTATAGCCATCACTTTATTATTGACATGCAGAAACTCTTAGCCTCAATGAGCTATATTTTGCTTCCAAACATATTCTCACGCAGCTTGATTTAGTCAAACAGTCAAAGGTTATGTTTGGACAATTTGGACTATACGTCTGCTCCTTAAAAGTGTTGTTCAACATTTTGAGACTTTTTTACTGAGAGTTAGATAAGAGGATTCACACCAGCCTCATGCCTGTACAGTAAACATGAATCTACTGCCTGCAGCCACTTAGCTTAGCATAAAGCTTAGGCCAAAGGTAACAACAACAAATCTCACTGATTAACATATTGTATTGTTTAAAGAAGCTGTACTCAGCTATATTCAGCACATTAATATAGCATCAAACAACTATTTGAAGTACTATGTAAAAATATAGTGGAGTAATGGCGTCCTGAGCAGAGAATGAAGTCACACTGCTGCTGTGTGTTGTAACCAGAGCTTCTCTGTTCTTTGTTTGATAACCGGTCCGGCTGCACATGCATGTTAGTGCAGATGTCCGTGAAAAAACGTAAGTATTTCACGTATTGGGGAACGGTCTGTGAGAGCCATGTGGAGGCAATCCTAGCTTTTTTCGAGTCCAAGGGCCCCTTTAATTAGGACAAAAAAATTCCATCTAAATACTGTAGTGGTGAGACATCTAAAATTAGAGTAGAATATGTAATAGATACTTAATGCTGTGAAAGCACGCGGTGGCATGTTTGCCTGTTTAAATTTCCAAAATCAAAATTAGAAACTAACACTTGTCTGCAAACACAAGGCACACTTTTTCCTCTTCAATTAACATCAACAGAAAGTATGGAGGTGGTGAATGTTGCTGGTCATGTGAGGTGGCAGTTTTCCTCTGAACGTCTCACCTCTAATTAATAGAAGCGTTATAAAAATGTAAAAAAAAAAGAAAGAAGGAAAAACTGATCACATCATGTGCAGCCATGTAAGCCCATAAATACATTTCACAGTGTGTGGCCCCAATGAAGACACCATGCTGCCATATGGCACCATGTCACAAAACGGAGCAACAAGTTTTTGATTTGAATAAATTAGGATAATAGTTGCACAATGAAATAATTTATTTGATTGGTATGATGGGGGTAGAAATAATAAACTTGGCGATGGGAAAGCATCTGTCGCCCCTTGGTGTTTTGGACAGTCTACAAAGAGGCCTTCAAGTTTTGTACTCTGGGAGATCTACATCCTAATGTTACAGCTAAGCTAATACATTGCTCTTTATCTTACTTTTATCTGATTACATTAATGACATGTGATGATTAGAGAGACAACCAACTGTCAGAAGGCGTGACCCGTAGATACATTCACATAATGATAGTCATTTAGTGAAGCACAACCTGAATTTAGTTACCAAAGCCAAATTGGATCTCAAAAGTTATTACAAAGAAATACACCCACGAGTCAATGTGGCATTGTTGGCAGAGGCCTTTATTCTCCGTGTGTTCACAATTCACACTGACAGCGTGAATTGGCACATTTAGCATTCATATAGCTTTCTGATGGTGCTATAATAAGATGTTCTCTGTTGAATTGAATGTCGAGAGTCCAGTGCCTTTGTGCTGCATGTATTGACTGAGCAGCATGTTGGGATTTTTATCAGCAACTCATGATAGCTATAAACACAGATAATAATACTAATTTTGGAAAAAAGCAACTACAGAGAATAATAATAGACAGGATAAATTCAAATGAAAAGGGGGGGGGGGGGACCACAGTAAAGAGTTCACCTCCGCATTAAGTAAGCCGAAGTAAAATGGCTATGATGTTCTTTTATTTTAATTTTTTTTTTACAGTTTTTCTCAGTCGCTTTGGTACATTTCTCAGATCAGAATTGAAATTCTCCAAACTGCCTGTTCAATCTTCACATCATTGTGTCACTTGTGCACATCAAAAAAGCTTTGAACAAGTTGCAAATGCTTTGGTACATCCATGCAAATGATTATGTACAATTCTCTGCTGTTTCCTACATTATCAATTGCTTATCTCATGTTGATCAAAATGTATTATAATGGGTCTGTGTCTCACACCCCACAAAATTTAGGCATTAGTTCATAGCATAAGTATTTACATGCAAAATGGTTGAACAAGTTGTCATAATGTGTCAAGCATATTTCTATACATTTTCATTAGACTTTTTCTACTTTCCACGCTGCGTCACAAGAGAAGATATTCGTTGTGATGTGGATGAGAATTTGTGGCCCAACAGACAGGAACGTCAGGAGGTGTAGGAAGACTGCACTGCAATTCCTACAGCACTGCATGTACAGTTTTTTTCACATTTCTACTTCTATTTTTTTTTTTCTTTGTGCTATGCAGTGCTGTCTTTTCCTTTCTGTATTGCAATGACACGGTCTGTCAACAAATTACAGTACAAACAGTAAAAGCGTAAATGTGAATCTTGTCCAGTCTCTTGCAATCAAACTCCCACGTACACTAAGGTGTAACCTACAATTTAAAACTTTAGCCATAGTTTACATCACAACATCCCTCCAGAGTACACTGTTATATTGACAACATGACTAAGCAATTTGACTGTCTTATCGTACACAATGACACAAAGACTGACATGTTCATTGACACAGATATTTACTTTTGAGAGATGACCTACTGATTTTGAGCAAGAGACTGACTTTTGCAGGTAATCCATGGTGTTTTGCTATTTGTACGAATTGTTTTGACAAATGCACAACTGTTTTGCAAATGTCGAGGATGATTCGAGAAATGTACCAAAGCGACTGAGAAAAACTGTTAGATTCTTTTTTGGGACATTTTCGGCCTTTATTTTGACAGGACAGCTGAAGACATGAAGGAGAGGGGGGGGGGGGGGTGACATGCAGTAAAGGGCCGCAAGTCGGAGTCGAACCCCGGGCCGCTGCGTCGAGGAGTAAGCCTCGCCCAACTGAGCTAAAAATGACAGATTATATCTAGAAATGTCTGGGTTCTGTTGTATGGGTTTTATTATCAGTGCTTCCGGAAGGGTGGCGCGGGGCAAAGTCCGAAGTTGAAAAGGTGACAGCCGGTCACAGCACTCAGGAGATCGACGCTTTAACCAGGTAAACAAAAACCAAACGAGAACTATTGTGGTGTGTGGATATAGTTTCAATGTCTTACGGCACAGTTTCTTATGGGGTTACAGTCATTTCTATTAATTTAGCCTATATAATCAAACGTGCATTTGTAAAACAAAATACACTGTTATAGTAAGCTGCCGTGAGTCATGTGGACCTGTGTGAAACATGTCACGTTATCACACGTCATCATGTCACCAACTAACTTACCTGCAATGTATTCTGAATGTGCAGAATGTTCGAACATGAGCAGAAAGCCTGCCGAAACACATCTGAAATATTACAGTCCAGGTTTATTAATTCATTAAAATGAACGAATGTATCATTCACATAAATAATTGCCACGTGCACATTTTAAAAAGGTTACTTCATCAACAAAAGACGGGGGAGTAGATTATGTGTGCTGACTCAGCAAAGATAACATTAAATGAGAAAAGTTAAGATACAGGAGAATAAACATTTGAAAATAAATATAATGCCTTATATTCCATTATGTTTTTATATTTTGAATTGTCACCTATTTTTCCCTTTACATGAATAAAGATATTTCCAGCATAAATTGATGCAGAAAAAGGTAGAAATAGGTGCATGAAAATTCACCAGAATGCAGGACATTAGGTGTTTAATGCTCAACTTTTTTTGTTTTTAATGAAATTCTTTACAGGTGTAAATATATGTATTTTAGCTATTTTAATGTTATATATTGTTCCACGTTCCAGTAATGAATATTACAGACACGCCATTCAAGTTTGTATACCATGTGGGAATACACAGTTTTACTTTGGAGCTGAACATAAGTTTGGATGGATTTTTCTTTGGTCTGCCTGGATGAGTCTCTAAGCCTTGGTGTTGTGCTGGAAAACAAAGCTCATTTTGAACAAATTAATGTTACAAAGAGATCCTTCATTCTATTAGCTAATTTGCTATCCTGTTTCATTTGAATAAGTACGGCTATCTAACATTTGTTAAAGAGACAGCTGTTTCTGGAGTAAATCCCCTAATTGGATCTGCTTAATTGCAATAGATTTTGTAAACATCAAGATTGAATGCAGCAACTTTGTCAGTTAGTACAAGAATGCTTTAAACCTAATCTAATAACATTGCGTAAGGGAACCATTGCAAAGCCACTTACCCTGTAAAAGGCTTGCATACCCATTAGGCTAAAATTCCCTTGGACAGGAATAGATAGCAATTGATTGGGACTTCCTTGAAAATATGTGATCACTCCCCCTAATTTTTGATTTGGTGAAGTCATTGGGTGGTCTCCAAATGCTGTTTTTGTCATTGGTCTCACTTGTCATTTGATCCTGAATTAGGAGGCCACTTTTTCTTCTAGATCCTAACAAGCCTCATCAAGAAGTCAATAATGTGGTAATTTTAGCCAAGAAAAACCTTGTCCGTTCTCCATTTAATGACCCTGAAGGGTGCAATCCTTATTTAGTTTCACTAGCTGCATTTTGCAGATTTATTTCAAAGTTTTCACATTCAAAATACTCCCTATTTTTAACTGGACTGTATGTCCCAACGTTGTTTTTTAACACAATTCTTTCAATATTTATATGCACTGAATATCAAGATGTATCTAAAGTTCCTTTTCTTGGAGGAAAAGACACTGTGGATCATTGTAGTACGTTTTCTCTGGTTGAATGCAAAAGTCTGTTTTTTTTCCTTACACATCAGCTTTGACATGTCTGAAGTGAGCAACCAGCTGCCCACAGACCCCATCTCTGCAGTTGGAGTAATTACTTCACCCAGCAAGGCCCCTGATGGCTACTATGTTGTGAGTAATCATTTTGAACACATCTTGAAACACATAGTTTGATTTAATATGCTTGGATCAAGCCTATAAATTTGTATGTATCTCCTTCACACACAGGTAAAATAAAAAAAAAGTAGGTGAAGTATTTATTATATTATAAACATTTTGCCAGCATTATCACAGGGCCAAAATGTCATTGATGAAAAGTCTAAGCTGAAATATAATCCTTTTATTTTGGTAAGTTTTTTGTTTTTGCTCTGTGCCTGTAGTTGTAACTGATCGTATAGTATAACTTCAAGCCAGGATGTTGGCAGCCTTCCAGGGTGTTTTTTTGTTAGAGCTGTTAGATGACTTATTCATAAAGTTTACTTTGATGATTAGGAACATTCCCTTCCTGACATTGTTGCTGGTTGGAACCAGTGTACAGACACACCAGAGGCAAAGATTTAATGATGTTTGGTTGATGCCCACCACAGTCCTTTAAGTGTACCCCCATTTAAGTGTACCTTATATCCAAGTACCACAACCAATGTGTATGGATGTAGTGCAGCAGGATTGGCTGCTTTATGTGACCCTTTGGTTGTGAAAGAGTTGGAGAGGGTTTAAAACAGAAGAGATTTTATGAGTTAAACAAATCACAAAACAAGCTCCAGGGCAGATTTCTCTTCCTCTCTCTCGCTTCCTTTCAGACTTCTTCTTCTTGCTTTCACCCTGCACCCCCAAACCCTCCCTCCTCACCCAGTTTTTATCTCTTCCTGCTCCACCCTACACACCCAGCTTGTTCTAATCTCTGGCAGATGATGGTGGGTTGGCATCAGAACGGAGCCACTGGCAGGGAAACTGCATACACACCACAAGGTAGTGACAAACGGAGAGAAACCCCTATCAGACTTCCTCCTCTGCTGCTCCAGTGCGCCAATACGTTTCAGCTGATGTGCAAATATTGTGCATGTTCTTTAGGGCTAAAAGCTTAAGTTTGTACTTAAGATAATGAATTGTAGACATGTTAAAGGTTACCGCAAATAATGAAATGTCGTCTTTGTGTCACCTTGTGTCACTTCATTAATCCGCTTCATCATTTTTTTGATTATGATTTAGATTATGAATTCAACCCGACACATTGCCACAAAAAGATGACTAGTGCACACTGCATGGTGCAAACAAGTGTACATCTGAAAATCACTGACGCACTGTGAATAATACCCATACTGCTATTGGCTAAAATAGCTAAACAATTGTAAATGCAAGGAGCAGTATTAATGCAAGGAGCAGTATTTCAACCCGTATTATGGTGATTTATTTTTTATTTTTTTTGTCATGCTAGTGGCATCGCTGTGTTGATGTCAATGTCAGTTTGGCAGTTTTATATCTAGATGTAAATGAATAAACTTGTGGAATATCTCCCCCTCCTTCTCTAGTGCCACAATGAGGTTGAGGCTTTACAATCTATACCATACGACACCCTCTGTCTTTAGACCCTCGACTTGGACAGGAAAAAAACTCAAAAATGATTAAATGGTTTGCCATGAAATTTTATACAAATATGCTTTGTGCCCAGATGATAAATCCTATGAAGAAATCTTAATACTTTCAAAAACGATTGACATTCCCATCAGCCTTAGCTGTAGGCCTACCTTGTTAGTGTTAATTAGCAATTGTTAGCATGCTAAACTACATAGTAAACATGGTAAACTTTATACCTGCTAAACATCAACAATTTAACATTGTGATTGTGAGCATGTTAGCATGGTGACATTAGCATTTAGCTCAAAGTACAGCCTCACAGAGACATTGGCATGGCCGTAGACTCCTTGCTTCCTGCCTGTGTGACACAACAGGGTTACACTCAAGATAGCTTAAAGCCTATATTTGATACGACCACGTTCAGTTATATCTTTTAGTTTGGGTTAGTTTTCATTTTTAAAAAGAAAACATATCCCTCGAAGTAAAATATCAAAATCATAACCATGAATAAAAATCTAGTTCAAGTTAGCCTCTGAGATAAAATTCAAGGCCTTTCAGACTCTAAAGAACTATTTCAAAAGCATTTGTCCCATCTTCAAGAACATCTTTTGAACATCACTATGTGATTCTTTCATCTCCAGACTTGAAATACAAACAAACATATCAACACTCAGCATGATCATCAGTGTGCTAATGCAGCACTGAGAAGGGGGAATTCTCAGGATATTACGCTGTATTGATTTTTTTTCTCCTTTCATACTAGACTTCTTTTTGAAATCCTCCTTAATGCTGACTGCTTACCATACTTACCATACATTTTATATAGCAGATCAAAGGGCTGATTAACTCTTTTGCTTTCTGATACGATAGGCTCACATCTCTGAACTTGAGCAGGTTGTTCCAACACAAGAGAGCACAGGCCCAGATCAAACACTGTTCCTCTGGGATCAGTAGCTTTGCTGAAGCACTAGCAGCCACCCAACATCAAACGCCACAAGTAGACTTGTGCACATGTGCAGTCTGTGTATTTCAGATTCATCTGAGCATTTGACATGGTAGGCTCATAAATGTATTACTTAAATGTAAGTTTATTGGTAGAATTCCAGTAGGCTGCTAGCTTATGATTAGCTAGGATATCCAGGCTTATAAACCCAATAGCTGATTATTCGTTGTAAAGGGAGCATCTGTACTTTAGAGGTATAGTTTGACATAGGCTCATTTGCTTTCTTGTCAATAGTTAACTCAAAAGTATGCATAGGCCCTCTAAAGCTCACTAACTAGCTTGCTGTATCGCATTTGTTTAGGTCGTACACAAACCGAAATGTAAAAATGTCTTGTCGTCATAGTGTGGTTGTCAATCAGCAGAGACAAACGGTTGTTCATCAAGAAACACAGCATGTGAGTCCCTCTAAAAACCACAAAAAGCTAGCTGTTTCCCCCTGCTTCCAGTCTTTAGCTAAGGTAAGCTAAGCTAATAACCTCTCGGCTCTAACGTTAGCTCTGTTGAATTAGTCTTCCGATCTAAATCTCAGCAAGTAGACTGATAAGAACATTTCCCAAAAATGTCAAAATATTACTGAAAGCCTTTTTTATCAGTTTATCTATTTCCAGCTAAGAGAAAGCATATTTTTTATAATTTCTTTTTTTTTTTATATCAGGGACATGCAAGTCTCTCTTCAGTGTTTCTGTTCTTCTTTAAAGAGCCCTGTACCTCTCTTATGTCTTCTCCACCTGGCTTTACTCCCCAGAGGTTTTTTGATTGTATACCATATCCTTTTTTAGTTACAGCTGTGCTTCTCAGTGCTCCATAGCAACTTGCTGGTGGTGTCTGTCTCCGGAGATCCTTCATAGGAGTATTCAGCACCCCCTAAAGACTTGTTTCTTTAGTGGGCTTTTAGATCACTGTGAGCTTTAGATTTTAGGAAGTGGCAGTTAAATCTGTCATTGCATTCTAAATCAATAGTTACAACCGCATTTCAATATCAGAGCTGCAACGTTTCTTATCAGACATGTTGCATTCTCCTCATTGAAGTCTGTGTAATGATGGAGCCATATGCCAGACTTGAAAGTATCAGAGAGGACCCATCACAACTTTACGCATGTTTTTTTCTGCCGTGGCTCAGCGGTTGGCGTTTTACATTCAAGCTGCGTCGCATCCTTGCTGCCGGCGGCTGTGGCAGGATGATGCCTGAGGTGCCTCCTAGGAGGACCGTGCCCTCGTTACTCCTCAACTTGACTTTGGGTTTCACAAAGCGAGCCCTTTGTTTACGCTGACAGGATGCGCTGGCTACTGACCTGGAAAAAGTGTCCAAGACGGGTTGTCTTGTAAAGAAGAGGGAGGCTGGTGATGTATGGGCTCCTTCTGGGACCTTTCATGGAACTGCTGTTGGAGACGCCCAGCAATCCCTCTCTCCGCTCATCCTCTCCTCTTTCTCTCTCTCTCTCATCCCACTATCTATCTTTGTTCCCCACTTTAGTCTCTGCTCTCATCCCAGCTAGTCACTGGTGGTTTTTCATGAATCTCTCCATGCCATGATCCCCCCCCCCTCCCCAGTCACAGAGGTCATTCATCATTATTGTCAAGGGGGTAATGTGTGTGGGTGGGTGCAGAGATCTATGACTTCTTCATTTGAATAAACCTCATTAGATTGACTCTTCTTTGTAAAGGATCCCTTTAGAAAGTAACTCTGGCAGTTATTTAGGTGATTCTCACATGATAGCCAATGGAATATGACGCTTCAGCCGAACGTATTTGCCATATTGTGCAATGCAGTCTACAGGTTATGTTTTGCTTGATGCATTTTGCCCTGCATACCTACATTTACATAGCAATGTGGTGTTGGACCTTGAGCTTGCTTTTGGTGCCTACATGCTGTCAATATGATGCAATCTATTTTTTTTAGTGACTCCACTGATCATTTACAACTATGAAAGAGCCTATTGTACAAGGACGAGCTGCTCAGCTCTTAGGATTTTGACTTATTTAGGCATACACATGAAATGGCTTTAAATCCTCAGTAATTTATTCTTAGAAGACGTGTCTCATTAAATCATAGAAAGAATCCACACAGGGAGTGGAGCCGAAAAAATATTTAAGATGCATATGCAGTGTTCTCAGTTTACCTATGTGTTGCTCAAGGGGTACTACGGTAGGTTTAAAAAACAAAAAATACATTCCACATTTACCCCAAATATAATCCCTGCTTTCCCACTGAAGCACAATGAAGTTTGGTTTTCCTTGTTAGAGCAGATCCTTGTCAGGGCATCTTTAATCAGCCTGGTCCCGAGGGATGATATTTTTAGCCACCTTTTTGGAGGCTAAGACTCCTTTACCCATGCAGAGCACTAATGAGATGGAGCACTAGTGTAGGCAAGCGTTAATTAAGGCTAGTATGCAAGGGAAGAGGCAAAAGCAACACGCTCATGGCATACATACATTAACTTTATCCCACCTCCTGCATGTTTTTTTTTCTCTCCTTGTTTTTTTTTCTTCTTCTTTCACGTAGGTTGCACAAACAACAGATGGCTGTGACGCCGACCTGTGGAAGGACGGCTTATTCAAATCCAAGGTCACTCGCTACCTCTGTTTCACCAGAAAAACTGTAAGTGTGAATGCAAACTTCTCCCTTTCCCCTATGCATTCTGCACCTCATCCACAGCACCTTTTTTTATTGTTGTTGTTGTTATTAGCTCTGTTTTCTGCCGCCAGAATATCTTAATGCACTTTGCACTTTGATCGTTGAAAGTCCCATTTAAAAAGGCCAGTGTTGGCAGTGCAGTTTTGGACTTTTACATATAATGGATTTGCATGCATATTCCAGATGAATAATACCTCGGTGAGATATTTTTCATGTTGAACGTCCTCCTGAGGATATTATTCATGTTTATTCATGAAATAACAAAGAGCTGTATTTTAACTATTCCAATTTATTCAATCAACAATGTCCCTGTAGAGAAAATGGTTACCAACCAGTGATTGTTGAAAGCTGATCCACATATAATAGTGATTGTGAATGTACAAAATAACTCCACAAGAAGCACTTTTGGTATGATTGTGCTATGTATAGAGCTCCCCAATTGACTCGTCTGTGGCTGAAATGATCTTTGAATGTTTCTCATTAATGCTGTTGGGTCATTTTTGGACTCATCTCCTGCCTGCAGCCTACAGCTGATGTGTTGTTGCATGGCTGTCAGCTGCTCCGTGGCCATAAATACACCTACCTGTCTAACCTCAGCTCATACAGCTTACTATTGGCTGTCTATTCAGTTCCATGGGTTGCAGCAGGTAGATAATGCAGACAGTGTAAACAAAGCCTGCATTTTTGTCATCATTTTCCATCAGCTCAATTTTAGGACTTAATCAAATCATTATTATTCTTTTTTTATTTATTTTTAAATTTTTTTTACAGTTTGTCCTCTAAAAGCCAGGCAACTTGGTAGCAGCTGCCTCGTGCCTGAGCTCAATCTGGTCCTCAGTTGAGTATATAGCATACAAATAGCCTTCCCCTAGTTCCTGTATATTATCTTAAAATGTGTGTCCACATTGTTTTAAAGACTTTGACACAAACAAAACATGACAGAGCCATCAACAAAGGCTATTTTGTCTGCCACTCAATGGAGCTCCCACTGTAATTGTCTATGACAAAAACAGATTCTGTAAAATTAGCCCCTGAATTATGTGGAGGGAAGTAAATAGTTTGTGATTTGTCATACTCTAGGTTGGAGGTAGAGAGCCCCTTTTGTCAGGCTCTGATGGAATAAATCTCTCCAGGAAAAAGGGGAGAAACACAAAAAAAAGGTTCCATGCATAGTAATAACATTCATCCATATTCCTCCTTAAGTCAGTATAAAAAAAACTATGAATAAAAAATGTATCTAATGGTAATGACTGTCGGGCAACAGTAGCAGTGAAATCCAGCTTTTTCGGACGCATCAAGTCACGCCTGGCTTGCCCCACTCTCTTCTGCCGCTGTGTATTATTGCAATTTATTATGGCAAAAAAATGAAAATGTAATGGGAGGCAGGGAAGAGTCATGCTTGAAAATGTCAACCACACAGTCCCTGATTGTTTTTAACCAGTCCCATTCTGTTGATTAGACTGCCTGCTCTGTCTCCCATCATCCCACAGCTTCTCGCCAAAAGGTTGAGAATGATTACAAGTTCACAGATGCATTCTCTCATTGCAAAAAAGAAGAAAGAAAGCTATTAGAGAGTAATTACTTCAGCTATTTTGTCAACCCTTCTCTTTAGAGACTTCCCAAGCTTTTAGTAAATCATTGACTCCATTATCTCTACATTTTCTTTCCTGAGCCCTCCAAAAAAATGGCTAACCTTCTTTTTCTTGTTCTTGCTCTCTGTCCTTTTAAGAGTTGAATTTGCATACGTGACTCAAAATTTCCTGCCTGCGCTCTATCTTTTAGGGGCCTGACGTTGTTGTGGACATGAAGTTGATTGACATTAAGGACGCGTTGCCAGAGGGCTTCACACCTGTGGGAGAAACATGGGACACAAGTAAGTAAACAGTCAATACCGACCACAGGCTCGCTCCCCTCCTCCTCTTGTTTTTTCACTCTCCGACCAGCTTATGCGGAGGTCCTCGGGGGCAGCTTTGCTTGAGATAGTGAATGTTTTATGGGTGCAGGTTATCTTAATTTATGGCAGACTGTGGGAATAAAATAAACATGTTGCCCTGGAGGTACAAGAGAAGAGAATCATGAGTCATTGTTTATCTCAGCTGGAGCTGTGCTTTTCTTTATGAGGGGCTTATTTATTTATGTATTTATTTGGGGAGAGGACGAGTGGATGGGGGTTATCTAATATTAATGAAATGCATTCCCCAATGCTTTAGTGCTTTTTGAGTGCTATGTATTTCCCCCTCACTATCCATGCCTTGGAAATGTAATAATATTTTTGGTGTGGGGAGAGAGGACAGCTTGTTTATTATTTTTATTATCATTCCATTTACGCTGCACTTTCTAGTGTTGCAGGGGAAATAAATGAGAGAGGCACAGATGCAATATAGGGAAGCATGGCAATGTTTTTTTGTTTTTGTTTTTTTGTTGCCAGAATGAAGAAAAGAGATTATGTTCTGTTTGGCTATGGTGTAATTTCATGTTTTATTACTTTTATGTGCATCCATGTTTAATGTATACATGTGACATTATGTATGAGTTTCTATCTAGAATATCCAGTTTAAATCCCTGTTGTGGACTAAAGCTGATGGAGGATTCACTTGCTTCTGTCATTTTACCTACTAAAATGCTAAAAAAACATTATAATAACGCATGTGGTTATTGTGGCTTTCCGCTGTCCAGTTATTTCCCTTCAAGCACAGCAAGTCGCCCAGAGGCTGATATTAGCTTGTCTCTTATTCTGAGACTGATAATGAATAAATAGCAAAGCATAAGTGGGATTTGTGAATATGTATATATTATATAAATGCCTGTCTGACACCCTCATGTGTACCTGATCAGAGGAAACTGCCACGAGGAAGAAGAGGCTCTGCGTGAAAATCAGCCCTCGTGCGGCTGCTGTGACGGCTGTGTATGACATCCAGATCACAGCGAAGTCCAAGTACCATCTTGTTAACTACACCTGCATAGGGTGAGCTGTTTGGCACTGGAAACGAATGAATTTGCGATGTTTTTGTATCTTCTATCAATCACCATTACTTGGTGATACATTTTCTTGTATGCATGAAGGATTACTGGCTGGTTAAAACTAAGTGAAATGCTCTCTGTATGCCTCTTTTTCATCTCTACACAGTGAGATAAACAGTATGGGGCTATGGTACCGAATGGGAGATGTTTCTCAGCATCAGTCATCCCAGGAAACGTCCAGTGCAGCTAACAGTGACGCTCCACCCAACACAGCAAGGTAACATCATACATTCAGCAGTGCCTCTTCAAGTTCAACTCTCCTTTCGTTTTGATTTTACGCACAGCGTGCTCTTGAACTGTTGTTCCACTTCTGTACCACATGTACGACAAGTGACGACACAAGCAATTGATCACTCCCGGGCAATCTGCCGTAAAAGGTTGTGGCCAGACAACGAGGTAGCGAGGGTGAACCTGGAGAGACAGGCTAACTAGACAGGATCCCCTGAACAAGAACACAAGTTCAATGAGGGCTAAACTCCTGCTATTTGTGGGCTGTCCCGGGAGGCAGAGGCAGGCCACTCCTCTGACTGCCGGTGACAGGAGTGTTGTACTGTGCAGACAAAGAGGAGGAGATGTAGCCCGGAGAGCGAGCGAGCGAGCGACAGCTGCAGAGGAAGGGAGGAGAGCTCCAAGATCTCCGCCATGCTGGAGCGCGTGTGCCCCCCCCCCCCCCCCCTCCTCTGTTCATGCTGCTCAGGCTGCTTCCTCTGCCTCAGGCCTCAGAGTGAATGGAGCAACCCTTTGTACTGTGTCCAGATCAAACAGCTCAATTATTTATCGCAATGAAGAACTGGGGATTTCCACAGCAAATTGTAAATAAACAATCGAGACTCCTTTCGGTGTGGTGGCGCTGCGGAGAGAGAAGCTTTGGCATGGGGCGCTGATGGGTTTGCCAGCTTCAAGTGTATGTGCTTTGCCATCCTGCGCGGGCTGAGTAAAAAGCCACTTAAAAGCCACAACAGGCCGGAGCGGTGGTTGCCAGCAGGCGTATTTAAAACAGAGCTTCTGTTCACATGGCCACTCAGTGGGATGGGAACAATAAATCGGATAGGCGTGGATTCAAAAACCCAACTTCAAATAGAGTTTTTTCGAATCGTCCATGTTTGGGAAATCGATGGTCAATAATCTTTGATGTGTCGAAGCGCAGGTGAGCGCTCAGGCCCATGTGTTCGCCTTAGTGACTCTTACCAGTAATCCTCCGTTCTTTTGAAGCCCACTTTCAAGTTGGTGAGGCTCAGAGGTTGGAATAAATTGTACCTCGAAGCGACTCCTGATGCCTGCTGAGATCACAGGCTGCTGTTTTTGTATTAACATTAAAATTCATTCCACAGTCAGAGAGTCTTCTTTTGAGAGTATTTCCATCCATAATGCACCGACACATAAGGACAGGACTGTGGGCAATGTAGACAGCGGCAGTTCTTTGATTATTTATCTGGCATCCTCACTGTGTAGTTACATGCACTTTAGACAACCGTATACAGCTATACATATTTCTGCAGTTTCTTTAAAGTCACATATTAGATAGTTTGACACAGTGATTTATAAACAGCTCTTCAAAACTCACTGATTGCTCAAGTAAGTTCAGTAGCGTAACTGTCTGGGTAGTATCACCCCACTATACTTTATTAATATTCAGCAAGAGAAAACTCTCTCCTCCATGCCTCCTTCAGGCTATCTATAACAACGTTATGGCCTTTGGAGAATAGCACCTCTTAAATTTAAGTGCTCTTTACAGTCAGTGGAAAAGATGTTTTAAATACAGTCAATAATGTGTAAATCTTTAATGACCGTTATAATTTTGAAAGCTGCAGTGATCCCTCTCAAATGTTAAGTTGCCTCAGGCAGAGCGAGCTTGTTAGAGTTGTGCACAAACGAACAACGCAAATCAGTTTTTTTTTTTATTCAGCAGCGCAGAGCTGCTGTACACAGCAGGGTGTTGCATCATTATGGGATGCACAGAGTTATTGCATCAAGGCTAAGGTGTTGTATTTGAATTGTTTTTGTATCGTTTTGTCTGTCTGAAAACAGGGCATCTGTAAGTTTTCAAAAACTTATTCCTTTTTCTTTTTTTTATTTTTTACAAATTTACAAAAGTCTGAAATATTATCTCTTTCTGTATCAAATTGCGAGCTGTTGGGAGGTGTTACATACAGTGGCCGACGGGCAAACGCACTGCAACTTAATGAAACACACGCAGATAGACAACACACAAGCAACATGCACAAACGCGCTGCAAATACCGAAACAAATACAAACTCAGAAATGATGCAAAAAGCACACAATCCCCGAAAACAAATGCAACAAAATAAACACTGTATCCAGATTACACAACAGAAGTTCTCCAGGCCACTAGGGGGAACGCTAAGTGGAACAGCTTGATTTTCAACCCCACTGAGAGAGAGAGACAGAAAGAGAGAGAGAGGGGGAGAGAGAGAGAGAGAGAGAGAGAGAGAGAGAGAGACGGGGCACGTTCAATCTCAGAACGGTGTGCAACTGCTTTGAGATCATAGACTGTAAATATGAAGTCTATGTTTGAGATATGTTGTCTCTCATTTTGGTTGGTGTGTCTCTAGTTTATTGGCTCAGGTCACAGGTGATACTCAATCAGCAGAGACGTGTCTGTAAATTTGTGGTAATAAAAAGGCAGAGCGCTCTTTCCCTGAGGGGTCAAAAATCAAGCTGTTCCACTTAGCGTTCCCCCTAGAGGCCTGGAGAACTTCCCTTGTGTAATCTGGATGCAGCGTCTTTTTTGTTGCATTTGTTTTCGGGGATTGTGGGCTTTTCTTTTTGCATCGTTTCTGTTTTCGGAGTTTGTGTGCTTTTCTTTTTGCATTGTTTGTGTATTTGCGGCGCGTTGTGTATTTGGTTGTGTTGTGTGTATTTGCAGCGCGTTTGTTGATTGCTGTGCATGTCAAATTTATGAAGATGTTTTCTTAATTTGCTTGTGTTTTGTCAATTTGCGTGTGTTTCATTAAGTTGCAGTGTGTTTGCCCCTGTTGGCCACCAGAGTTACACACCTATACACTAAAAGTGGAATTGTTGAACAGTGAATTGTTAATTTTTATTTTCCTTGTCGATTAATCTGTTACATTTGTTCAGTGTATAAAATGTCAAAAACTAGTGAAAAACGCCCACAAAGACTCCCCCAAAGCTGACGTCATCAACTTATCCAAGTACAAGTTTTGTCCGCCCAACAGTCTTAAACTCAGAAGATATTCCATTATCTCTGCCAAGGAGGAATATTTTTGGCTCTGTTTGTTGGTTTGCCTGTCAGCAGGATTACAGAAAAACTACTGGCCTGATTTTTAGGGAATTTGGTGTAAGGGTGTAACATTGGCCAATGAAGAAGCCATTGCATTTTAGAGCGCATCCAAATCACGGGGAGCGTACACACGGGGAGCGTTTTTCACAATTGTTATCATTGTGAGATAGGGCATTTGTGCTGAATTTATGTGGTGTCATAATAATCATAAAAATTACTTCCTGATAATATTTCATGCCGTGCAAATACTGGAAACACCTGTCACCATGTTGTTTAAACACTCTGACCAATAAAATACAGCACATTACCACTTAAAGCTCATGAACACACAGAAGTGGATGGACCAATTTCCCAACGTGGTAAATGGGACCATCCAAGCAGCACATGAATGCACCGCTGGCCTTGCCGGAGATCTGCTCTCTGTGAGTGCCATTCCAAGCTAAAACTAGCAAATGTTTGGCATTTTTGTTTGTATTTAATTTTCTTTCATTCAACTAATTGATTAGCAGCTCTAAAACAAATTAATCATTTTTAATTGGCTGATCCATCCAACCATTGTCTGCAATTGTTCCAGGTTGCATTAACTTAATTAATTATATCATGACAGAATTATTGTTATATACTGCTGGGAAGTACTGGAAATGAATGTTATATAATAATAAAGAATTATAGGCCATATCTGCCCTACTGGTTTTACATTATACGTTAATGCTTCGGCCGGTATCATTATAAAACAGGTCTTAGAAAGTCTTAAAGCGCCCATATTATGCTCATTTTTAGGTTCATAATTGTATTTTGAGGTTGTACCAGAATAGGTTTACATGGTTTAATTCTCAAAAAACACCATATTTTTGTTGTACTGCACATTGCTGCAGCTCCTCTTTTCAGCTCTGCTCAGGTCTCTGTTTTAGCTACATAGTGAGACATCTCACCTCTATACTATCTTTGTAGGGATTCACACATGTGCAGTAGCTAGGTAAGATCACATCAGCTAGTTAGCTTTTTTCTCTAACTTCAAGGTAGGATTAGCCAGGAGACTTCTTCAAAACGAGGGCGCACTTCCAACTTTGCGTGGAATACCTGCAGAACAGGGACATGTAAGTAGTTCCTTTGTAGATTATGGTGATTATGGTGTGTTGTAGCAGTGTTTTGCCATTAAGAACAAGGGGGCTAACCACTAGCATGCTAGCGCTAGCACCTCGCTAGGACCTCGTTTCGGCTGATTTAATAAGCCCTGCAGATTTTGAATAGCTCACCCGGAGACTGAAGGCAGGAATCATTCAGAAACCCGTATCTCACTCAGAACAGCATGGTTTTTTTTTTCCAAGTTTGTATGTGTGTGGAAGCACCAGAGACACAAAATAACACCCCAAATCCCAGAAAAAGTGATTCTTTCATAATATGGGCACCCAAACCCTGCAAAAAGGAATCTTAGGACTTTGTAAAGGAATGATTATTTTCTCAGTTCAAGAAAGTTCAGTTGAAGGATCAAGGATAAACACTAAACCTTAAATACTTCTTTCTTATTGGCTCAGGCTGTCGCACCATATTGAGCCACTAAAGCTGTTTCGGGTGCAGGCTTGTTAAGCAGTCTGCCGTTGCAAATGCATTTGAACCTTGTGTGTTTAACGTCTCTTTATCAAGTTCGTCTGAAGCGTCTCAACCAGCGGCCGTGTTCTGTTTTGATTCATAGCCGCAGCTTGATGTCAACCACTTTGGCATGTTCTCTGTCAAGACCGACCGTATCAGCCGCTCCCCTGACTTTATAATGTGGAAAACCTCCGCCATCCGGTCAGCCTTTTTAATGTGTCCAGTAAAGTATCTTCCTCCTTCCTTCTCCTGGCCAACGCTGCCATTTGTTCTCCTGATAAAACTGTCATTGCTGAGGCTGATATCTGACCTCTACAGTGACTGCTAGCATAAATTAGCCTTGTCCTAATATTGCAATTTCTTTCGCTTCACTCAGAATCAAGGTTTTTGACATTTCTCTTAGAATAATAGGCTATTGTACACACGGGCACTTTTTAAATCAAACTGTACAGCGATAAAAATGTCAAGGCCGAGTATCTTTTTTTTCTTCTTTTTTTCTCATTGCGTTCTGTAGTCGGCTTTTTCTTTAACACGTGAAGCCTAGAGAGTCATCAGTGTCAGAATCGGCGCGCATATCAATACGTTTTGGATAGCACTGTCTTCTACCTGTGACACTCCACGCATTGCTGCAGCTCTGCAGGAGTATTGTATCAGCTTTTATTGCTCACTGGTTAACCAAGACTTCCCACTTCACCACTCTTGAGGAGAAAGAGACTGTCAGCGTGTTGCTTGACATATCTCCCATCTGAAGTGCGGAAGAACAATCATTCCCCAGCTCAATCTTACTCATTACTTTTTTTTCTAGTGTTCAGAAAAAAAGTTGCGAAAAGTAGCGTAGATCAAGCAAAAGGGATGCGGAGCGGTGCCAGGAGTGATCGAATGATCAGCAGAGATCTGATGGGCTCAGACTGTTCAGTGATTTGCCACCAAACTCAGAGAGATCCTCTTTTCAAACACCTGACACCGAGCTTAAAGGAGGATAATGATGGGTGAGAAAAGCAGCTCCCACAAAGCAGCTCTGTCGGCACATAGAGGAAGGTGTGGAGATGTTGTCACGGGAAAGGCTGGATGTGTGTCAAAACAAGAGCTTCCAGCTCTCTGTATCGCAGCTCTGGCTCTTCAGTGATATTACTCTCATCCTCATCTCACCTCTCCACTGACTACCACTCATCTGTCCCCACTGTCTCTCCTACTTTCCTTTTCCCCTGTATTTTTTTTTAACACCGACAAATCGTTTCTTTATTCTGCGTGGAACAACCTAAAGAACACTATAGGAAGAAAAAAAAACGCTGAACTCTAATTCATCTTGTCAAGTAATCCTCAGTGTCATGGTTCGCTTTTCCCTCGCTAATATGATTTTAACTCCTGCAGATTTCATGGGAACATGAGACTCTTGATCTGCGTTGTAATTGCGTAAATCTTTCAGGCCGTGTTCCCAGTTTGACTATAATTTGATGAGGAACTACACTATAATTGAATATTCAAATTAGGGAATATGTGTCAATATGGCTCTGCTTGCCTGAAATGAGGATTAATTGTTGTCAAAACTCCAGTGGCCGACATAACACTGCTGTTGATTAGCAAATGCACTTGCCATGTTTTTGTTTTAAGAATTAGTTGTCTAATTGATTTGCCATATGTTACCCTCTCCAATGCACCTAAAATTGTATTTAGAAATCACCAATTTGGATCGAGACAGTTTTGTGTTTTCAAACAGATGGGAAAGCAACCCTGGAGGTTGCCTGTGGAAAAGCGTTTCATGAGCACATTTCCCCAGTTTCACGCCAAGTCTTCAGGGTTCTAAGTACCACTTTCACTTTTTCAGATGCATAGATAAATAACCAGACTTAATATGTTCCTCTGTTGTCTTTGTTTACGCTGAGTACTAATTTAACAACACAAACACAGACGCCCTAAAAGGACATTTAACCCCCCCCCCCCCACCACCACCACCACCCTCACACACACACACACACACACACACACACACACACACACACACACACACACACACACACACACTATCAGTCCATGGGTTGCCTCTGTGCTTTGAAAGATGTGTACCTTTCTTCCTCAGTAGTGGAATCAACCTTTGAAAGGTAAAAGAAGTCTGCGTTGAATATGGCAATCGTTCGCACAAGATTGATGCCAACCTTTTAAAAATTCACAATTGGCCTGGATTTAACATGGCCAAATGCTGATGTAAATGAGGAGGAGAAAAGTCGACCCTTTCATTGCAAATAAATCTGAGTTGCAGGCTTCAGCTCATAAATACCACAGCCTGTCAGAAGTCTTGTTTTATTGCTCTTGATGGAAATTATTGCATTTATTTATCTCATCCGGAGAGATAAGGCTTCGAAAGCCACAACTCCTGCACAGCACTCATGGATTATGCAGATCTGCCATCAGTCTTAAATTTCAAGAATTTTGATTTTTACATCCACATATAACAATGATTATGTTTTCCATAAACAGAACACGATACACAAAACACAGTTCATTATTTGCGACTTGTCTGACATGTACGTCGTGTCTTTTCACAATTCATAATTTCTTATTCTTCTCGTCTACCTTGTTCTTTTGTCTTTAACAACAAACTCTTACGCCTGCATGTCCTCCAATCAAAGCAATTCCTCTTTATTAATGATAATGCCAACTACTTTGCATCATCATTATAAGATCATTTGTTGTATAATGCCATCCCGGAGCTCATTCTACCTTCCGAGCATGTCATGTTATGCAGCTCTCTCGAAGCTGTGAATTATATTATTTTTTTCCTGCTTGCTGTGGATTTATCGATCCGTAGGGGTGAGTCACAGAGTGTAATTCATGATAGCTTGATTGATGAGGATTTCAATCTTATATGGTTTGTTAACTTCAACTGCCCACAAAGTGCATTCTGTGCTGTTTTCTGTAATACAAGGCCATGAAACGGTGAAAAAAAAACAAGACTTCCCTTGAATAATGGAATCTTTCAGTTCCTTCAGAATTTACAAGATCCTGCTTAAATCCCCCCCGTTAAAGGTCTGTTCAAGCCCCTGGGCAGCTAAGGCATGCTTTAACTTTTACCATATTTCTCCTCTTTACATTCATCCTGTTATTCCAGTGCTCTGTTATGCTTTTAGGGGGGAAAAGCTTCCGTGTAAGGATTTTCCATGCTTAAGCCATTCTCTTTCATTATATTTTTAATGTCTGAGCAATGTGTCTTGGAATACAAATGTCCTCGTCAAACATTAAGTTTGCATGTGTTTGTATGTGTTTACCCCGATGGTCAATAAAATATTGTTGATCAGCTGAGAGAGCATTGTTGCTTTCTTTCTGCCAGGGCGAGGACCACGATCAGGCCGGACTATGAGCACCAGAGTAGTGGGAACTACACCATGACAGGTAAATGGTCTTACACTTTAAATGTCTGCGACTCAGCACCATTTATGACACTTTAGAAATTAGAGTGATTTAAGAGTTTGCCCAAAATGCACCAGGGTTGTTAAACTGCTTACTTTTATTGCGAGACAAAAAGCTCTATGGTTTTGGAGAAAAGGTTCAATACTACCACTTATGCTTTCTAAGTACACCGAATGTCGTCTCCACGTGTACATGATGGTGGTTCCTTTGGTTCTTGATCTACAAACGCTCTATGTCTAGATGTCCTCAGTGATGGATACTGAACAGAGCTTTGCTTATCTGAGCGAACGTGACTTCCCAGAGGAGCTCGGCATTACACTCAAGAGAACATTTAACAGCTGTCAAAGACGATCCGTCACATGCCATACTTACATTTGTACCGTGCATTGCGCTGGACGAATTCTCCTTCTCTTTGTCAAGGAGAGAAACTCGACTAATAGTTCAATGCTCCAGGACTAAAACAGAAGAGAGGCTAATTTGTTAGGGAGCAGAGCTTAGCTGTGACAGCCTCAGAGTCAGAGCCGGCTGAGACGCTCGAGCCCTAAAGAGCGTGTGATCCACACGAGGTGAACGAGGCAGGCGGCTTTTTATCCAGCTGGAGAGAGACACCATGTGGTGAAGATTCCTCCTGCTGCTCATGCAGAGGCACACCCAGCATACAGCCATGTTACAGTCTGCCTTTTCAATACAAGGCTCCGTTTTAAAAAGTGCACATGATGGAACTGCATAAGAAAAAAAAAGTAAATGCGTATTTTGACAATAAATGAATAATACGTCATTTTGTTGCGATGACATGTCATATTATAAGTTAGTCGAGGCAAGTGTGCAAAGTGTGGCCCTGAAGGAGCAGACATTAACACACAGCTGAGTGGTTTGGGCATTGGGTGTGCGATCCCTCCACTGGGACAGGGTTTGAGTGACAGTGAAGAACATGCACATACTGTACAGTACGTTGCCAGCAGTCATCACGTCGCTCCAGAAAACTGTCCTCTGCAGCTGTACAGACTCCCTCTTTCTCATATACCTTCATGTTTCCCTTCATGATTTTTATTAAAAGAAGAGACGATAATGGAGTTAGCCTGAGATGGTATCTTGGCTTTTTATTTCTTGAGACTGTGTACTCGTCAGCCGTACAGCATCACACTGTGAATGTGAGAGAACGCCACTTCCCTTCATTAACAATGTGATAGCCTGCGGACCAAGTGTGAGGTCGTAGCCGACAGCCTATTTGTGTTAATTGTTACCGGTGGTAGCTCTGGTGTGTGTGTGTGTGTGTGTGTGTGTGTGTGTGTGTGTGTGTGTGTGTGTGTGTGGGGTGTGTGGGTGGGTGTGGGTGCTGGTGCACGCGTGTGCGCACGTGTGTGTGTGGGCTGACAGCTGGCCAGGTTCGAGTTGGTCTAAAACCATGTGCGCTCTGTCAGGGTTGTACAGGCGCCTTCTTTAGGATTGATGAATTGCCTGCTTTCTTGATTAAACCCTCCGTCACTTCCCAACAAAACAAAAACCCCAACAGAAAAAAAGAAGAACCAAGTGAGTTGAGGGGAGGAGAGGTAACATGTCTGGGAAACTGTCATCCTCAGTCATATCATGTAGAGATGTGATGTGCAGGCGCTTTGACATTTATTACCAGAATATTAAAAACTAATTCACATTTATTTTTGCAGCCCTCTTTTCACTTGACAGTTCAAGCTCATTTGAAAAATTATCAAGTTTCCATAGCAGCCAGCCAACCAACCAGCCAACCTTTTGCTTTTCTTCACCACGTTGCTTTGATCCATGCCAAGTCCCTTTGCCAATTAGGTCTGTTATTCATACATTGACAGGAAAGCAGGATAGTTTAAAGGTAATTAAACGTGCATTCGTGAAATGTGTCTAAAAAAGCATATCTTTGATAAAATAAATGGGGTGTTGTTGGAAAAAAAAGTCAGAAACTCTAAAATAAACCTATGTGACGTGTGTTGCATTGCAGTCTCTCACCATTACCTCCGGAACAACATATATAGTATTCAGCAGACGTCCACCTGATAAGAAGGTAAACGTAATAAAAAGTAATACATTTACATATCTATTGCATTAATCAAAAATAAATCCTGACATTGGGCCTGATCTAACGTAATATGGAGAGCAATTATTTCCCTATCCATTAGAGGAACTTCAATTAACAGACACTAGACAGTTCATCCTTCAGAGGAGGGGGAGAGGGAGGGAAAAAATAGGTGGCGCAAAATTAACTTGGGTTTGCAAAATATCTTGGCAGGATGACAGTGATTTTTTGATTTTCAGGAAACAATATTAGAATTCTTATTAAACTATGTGCATCTGCTTTTAATTTGCTGCAAATAATTGGAAAATGCAATGGAGCTTTCCAATTAAAGCTCCACTTTATGCTGTTTAATAATACCCTCATAATATTATAGCTTATGAAATGACAGGTGAGTTGGTGTATGAATAAAACATAAAGCCCTGTAATAAGAGACAGAAGAAAAAAAAACGAGAAAAAAACGGGACAGTTGTTGGGGGGCTTTTAAATGCTCGACATAATTTGCATATATTAATCTCCTCTTTTCAGCCTTATCAAGTATTCCACTGTATTTGAAGTTAAAATAGTCGTG